>OZ005735.1:237904393-239104393 GCA_963930755.1 Eudasyphora cyanicolor
TATGAGGTTTCCATTCAGTTACGGCATGGACATTCCAGTCGTATATACAGGTAGTAAAATTATGTATATGTACGCAATACAAAACTGTACACGGCAGTCTTGAAAATATTGGGTGTCTACTTTCGAAGCAAACTATATGTCAGCTACAGGTACTGCAATTTATGAACCGTAAATGAAATTTCTTATTAATAAATAAGTGTACTTCAGCGCCATAAAGAGATAAGTCGATTTTCTGCAAAATATTACAAAGTTATATTTCGAAGTATGAGTAAAAGGCAAAGAACTTTTCAATGTGTAACTGATCCCGAAAATTTCTGCTACATCTGCGCAAAATATGTAATTAAAAAATCGACGTGCGTTTAGTAAACTAATAGAAGAAATATATGTGTAATATTTTTGTATACGATTTAGAAATATGAACGAACCGTGGACACCTAGTATTTTGTGTAATTTGAGAAAGAGATTTGGAGCTTTTAAAAACCCATAATATAAAAATTTATTATTTCTTCAAATTTTAAAAATTTTCGATTAAAACATAAATTCCCAAAAAAAATAAAAAAATTCTTAACATTGGTAAGATTTGTAAAATAGAAAAAAATTACAAAATTGGAAAAAGTCATAAGACTATGTTATTTGTTAAAATTTTAAAAATCTTAATGAATTTGAAAAGTTGCCAAAAATCACGGTCTATAAAATGTTTAAAATAAAATTCTTAAATAAACTTTTTGTAAAATTCATAGAATTTATAAAATTCATAGAATTTATAAAATTCATAGAATTTATAAAATTCATAGAATTTATAAAATTCATAGAATTTATAAAATTCATAGAATTTATAAAATTCATAGAATTTATAAAATTCATAGAATTTATAAAATTCATAGAATTTGTAAAATTCATAAATTTGTAAAATTCATAGAATTTATAAAATTCATAGAATTTATAAAATTCATAGAATTTATAAAATTCATAAATTTGTAAAATTCATAGAATTTATAAAATTCATAGAATTAATAAAATTCATAAATTTGTAAAATTCATAGAATTTATAAAATTCATAGAATTAATAAAATTCATAAATTTTTTAAGATTCATAAAATTGGTAAAATTAGTAAATAATTATTTTTCTTTTAATTTTCATAATTCGTAAAACTTGTAAAATTTAAACAAAATTAAAAAAAAATACCTTGGTCCATGATATATATGCTTTGTTATGTCATAAATACTAGATTTTCCAGTCGATTTGCTGAAATTTTGCCGCTTTTGTTTTATTTTTAAAAGAATTTGATATAACAATTGCATATCGTTCCATGATTTGCTTCCTTTCCAGTTCAACGATTTTTTTTTTTAGATTTTCGAATTGAATGCTATCCATGGTGCAGGGTATACTATAAGATTCTCCAGGTCAAACTTACTACAATTCTTACGTGTTTTTTTTTTTTCAATTTTCTTGCATAATGCAATCGCAAACATATATGACCTAATCAGAAATAATTTGCATTCAAATAACACCTCAGCAAAGACAGCTTTGGCATGCATTTCCTACAACTTAGACAATTCACCAATAACAGTCCATAAATGCTAATTGATAGCCAATGGATATTTCGCATAATTTCCTGTTTTGTTCTGGGTTAAAAATAAAACGGTTAGCTTTTAAAAATAACAAAATGTTTATTTTTAAATTGCAGTCTACCATAAATCGACAACTAGCTTCAGCTAGTGTCTAGAATAGACGAGACATACATGCTGTTTGGACATAGGGTTCTTCGATAATGGACATACAAATACGAGTCATTCAATTTGGCCAATAGCCAACAACTTTGTCATATCGTGGTTACAATGCAACCGGTGACCAGCACAACAATCTTGGCTCCAACATACCCGTTCAACGACAGCGAATGCATTTTGATTACATGTGAGATTTTATTTTCCAATGAGCAAGCCAAGCGATAGAAGGTTCTGATGTTCGTTGGGTTTGATTCTGAGTAGAAGTATAGAAGTTATGAGATAATCAACATTTCACTAAATTTTCACCCTTCGTGGCACTCGAACCAACAGTGTACCAACATTGTCCATCTTTGACCTTAGCCTGAGATCAAATGTAATATTGCAACCAAATTTGAAGTCAATCGGTTAATCCTGTCGAAAGTTATCGTGCGCACCAACCACACAGACAGACGGACAAGCTGATGGACATTGCTCAAATGGCCCACAACGGATATCCGCAAAATATTTTTGGTTTCTCTTATGCCACTTCATCGATATGTTACACTTTTGGCTCGCAGCATTTGATATATACCCTTGTTCACAATAGGGGGGTATAATAACCGAAATTCTCTTATTTCTACCAAAAGTACTATAATTTCTACATTTATCCATTGATAAAAGTAGAAATTCTTCAAATAAGCATTGTTTTCTTTGTTAGAATGCTATCTTTCAAAATTTAAGGCTTTTTTCTCTTTTTCATCGTTTCCTTCGTGCCAGCAAAATTTTATTTAAAAAAAAAATCGAATTTTTGCTAATTGTTTTAACGACAATTACTAAATTTCTGTTTCCACGCGATGTTATCATAATACACATTTTAAGTGCTCATAGTTTCCTTTAATGTAGCGTGCATACCGGCCTAATCGAGCATCTACTTCAAAAAATATGGTTAAAATATTAAAGGCACCTTCCAAGGAAATGGAAATTTTAAAGAAACATTTAAAAAAATAAATACTATACAATTTGTTTTAATAATACACAGTTTGGTTGCCTCAACCTAATTTTGGTAGTTCTGTCTACTATCCTGCGATTCCATCAGGACAACCAACTTTTTGGTTGTGGTCTACTTCTGCTTCCATGTTGTGAACAATCATATTTGGTTGCGCCAACTACGAAAATGGTGGCTTAAATTATCTGTTGTAGTTACCACAACCAACTGTTTTAAAAAATTGGTTGTTCAGAAAACTTGTCAGTCATATACAACCGACAATTAATTAAAAACAGTTTTCATTAATTTTTATTTTATTTATTGAACAAAAAACAAAACAATTCATAACAAACTTAAAAATCCCATATTACAAATTTATCACTATTATGAGTTGAGGAAATATTTGACACACATTTTAGTACACGAAAAAAATCAACACTTTTATGCAAATATCGGGTTAACCATGTGCTTTCAATTTTATGATTGTTGCTTTATTTTTTATTTATGCAAAACATTTTACACAACATATTCTGCATTCCACACATTATTATCCACACGAAATTATTTTTGATTGCCTATACCGTTCTTGAACAAAATGTTGAAGATTTTTTTATGTCGAGTAATTTTATTTTTTGTTTAGTCATGTATCAGCAAAAGAACAGCAACCAATCTTTCGGTTGTATTTCCCAAAATACATTTAATTATTCTAAATTTGGGAAATGATTGGGATAACCAATAAACGATTATTTATTAATATTTTTTCTGTTGTAGTAACCAATTATTCGTTGCAATAATAATCTTTGGTCTATGGATACAATTTCTGTTGTCAAGAATAAAACATTGGTTGTCACAACCAAAAATCGATCATATGGTACTATAATGAAAATGGAAAATTGGTTACCACAACTAACCGAGTGTCAATGAAAAAACAATCTTAATTCGATTGATACAACCATCGATTTAGTTGCAAGCATTTTCATTTGATCGTATCCATGTTATTATTGTTGTTTCAACTAATTATATATACATAAATACAACCGACAGACGGTGTAGGCAATATACTTTTTCTTGCGAGTACTATTTTTTTATTGTTACAATCGAATTCCAAACAATTATTTTCCTGGGTGAATGATTTTTTTTTTTTTAAAAAGGGAATTCCAGCGAAATTTTGTATAAAAATACAATTTCAACTACATTTTGTAAAAAAGTTCAAATTAAAACAAATTAGTAATTACGATAAAATATTTTTAATTATTGTTTTTGTTTTTTTTTTTTTGTTTTATTCGATCTGCTTTCATAGTACATATTTTGTTTTTGCACTCAGGCTCAAGATCGTTATTGTTGTTTTCAGTATATGAAAACAACTTTGTTAAAAATTAAAGAAGAAGTAAGTGACATGTATTGGGGGTGATTGTAATGGTTGAATAGACAGATCTGTTTCGGGAGCCATCAAACTCCCATTATCAATACCGTTATTACAACGATTACTTCAGTCGAAATTTACAGTAAGAAAACAGACAACGGCAAAGAAAGACGTATGTCGCTTCATGTTTTGTGTTATTTCGTTTTTGTACTCATATCCCTGAAGATGTTCTTCAAAGAAGAACGAAATATTGGATAGCAATAAATAAATAATAACAACACCTGACCTCGAGCTTGTCTTTTAAGAGATCCAACGTCAGGCTTGCAGAGAAAGAACAACTCATTAGTAGAAAAATTATTCAATATGAATATTATTAACTTGACGGATAAAAACAAATTGACATCAAAAACAGCAAGGGCACCTAGAATATACGGTCTGCCAAAAATTCATAAAGATGGCACACCTTTGCGACCAATTTGCTCATCGATCAATTCTCCGGCTTATGGACTCTCGAAATACATAGTAAATATTTTAAAAAACTTGACGCAGGACTCCCAGTATAACAATATGCCTATAGAAGATGACGAAATTTTAATCTCTTTTGATGTAGTATCATTATTCCCTAGCATACCGGTAAACCTAGCTATAAAAACTATAAAGGACTAATGGAACAAAATTGAACAATATACAAATATTCCAATGGATTTGTTTATAGATATTTTGACATTTTGTATAAAGGACACGAGGTATTTTATTTATGACGACAAAGTGTACGAGCAACGAAAAGGACTACCAATGGGATCACCAGCATCTCCGATCATCGCAGACATCATAATGGAGGAATTATTAGACGCTTCAATATCAAAACTGACGCTCAAACCCAGAATATTGACCAAATATGTAAATGACATATTCTGTATTGTTAAGAGAACTCAGGTGAACACAACATTACAGACTCTAAACACTTTCGATAGACAACTACAGTTTACAATGGAATGTGAATTGGAGAACAAGTTGCCATATCTTGACTCAATAATCCATAGACAAAGCGGCATGCTGAAATTAAATTGGTACCAAAAACCAACAGCTTCTGGACGATTAATAAATTACTACTCTAAACGTCCCCGACGAATAAAAATCAACACGGCTACAAATTTCATCAGCAGAGTCCTAAACATTAGTGACGAAGCATATCACAAAGATAATGAAGACAAGATACGACACTTATTAAGAATTAACGATTTTCCTAAAAACACTATTGACGATTTAATAAGACACGTGAAGGAGAAATCAACAAAAATAATGGAAACAAAAGAAGACATGCCGAAGATATACAAGACCTCAACATACATCGCAGGTTTTTCAGAGAGATTCTGCAAATCCAACATTTACAATAAGGACAAATATCAACTAGCGCTTAAAACAAACAATACAGTAAATAACTTTTTCAGTAGGACAAAATCAAAAATTAAAAAGGAGGACAAATCGAACTTAGTATATAAGATAAAATGTAATGGGGACAAGACCAACATATGCCAAAAGGTATATGTTGGCACAGCAAAAACTACATTAAAGGCTAGAATTTCAGGACATATATCTGACCATAAAACAACTTATAAACCTTTGGAGCAAAAAACAGCTCTAGCAGCACATTGTACTCTGACGGGACATGAGGCAAATTTCAAGGACGTTGACATATTGACACAGGAGAACAATTACAAGAAAAGATATACTCTGGAAATGCTGCACACAATTAATGTACCTACTGACGTAAGAATGAACGGTAAGACTGACACTGACCACTGTGCACAAATTTATCGTAACTTAGTGGAAAAATACAAATCGAGAAAATAAAATAGTTAGTTGAAACAATGCTGTGTTAGCAACAAGTGGTTTGTTTTGTTTAAATGTAAATACCGTGATATATTTTTGTAATTTTTCTTTAAATAATATATGTTCTTTGTTATTTTTTAAGTGAAAATCCCTGAAGATGATCGTCGAAGACGATCGAAATATCGGAAATAAATAAAAATAAAACATAATACCAACACCATCAGTTTTTATACCCTACACCACACTGTGGTACAGGGTATTATAAGTTTGTTTCACGGCAGATGTTTGTAACACCTGAAAATAACACAGCTAGACCCACCTTAAAGTATACCGATCGACTCAGAATCACTAGCTGAGTCGATTTAATATTAATTTGTAAAGTTGTTTGTCGACTACAGGTCGCAATTTCACTCCGATCGTTCTGAAATTTTGCAGTTTAGAGTATTTCGCAGCAGTTAAGATCGCTATTGAATTTGATTGAAATCGGTTCAGATTTAGATATAGCTCCCATATATATCTTTCGTCCGATTTGGCCCTTTAGTCCTATAGAAGCTGTATTTTACATCCAATCGTTTTGAAATTTAGAATGGTAGAGTTCCTTGATCCATGAACCAACATTGCCGAATTTGAAGAAAATCGGTTAAGATTTAGCTATAGCTCCCATATATATGTTTCGTCCGATTTGGCCCTTTAGTCCTATAGAAGCTGTATTTTACATCCGATCGTTTTGAAATTTGGAAAGGTAGAGTTTCTGGATCCATGAACCAACATTGCCGAATTTGAAGAAAATCGGTTAAGATTTAGCTATAGCTACCATATATATGTTTCGTCCGATTTTGCTCTTTAGTCCTGTAGAAGCTGTATTTTACATCCAATCATTTTGAACCTACACTACCGAATTTGAAGAAAATCGGTTAAGATTTAGCTATAGCTCCCATATATATGTTTCGTCCGATTTGGCCCTTTAGTCCTATAGAAGCTGTATTTTACATCCGATCGTTTTGAAATTTGGAAAGGTAGAGTTTCTTGATCCATGAACCAACATTGCCGAATTTGAAGAAAATCGGTTAAGATTTAGCTATAGCTACCATATATATGTTTCGTCCGATTTTGCTCTTTAGTCCTGTAGATGCTGTATTTTACATCCAATCATTTTGAACCTACACTACCGAATTTGAAGAAAATCGGTTAAGATTTAGCTATAGCTCCCATATATATGTTTCGTCCGATTTGGCCCTTTAGTCCTATAGAAGCTGTATTTTACATCCGATCGTTTTGAAATTTGGAAAGGTAGAGTTTCTTGATCCATGAACCAACATTGCCGAATTTGAAGAAAATCGGTTAAGATTTAGCTATAGCTCCCATATATATGTTTCGTCCGATTTTGCTCTTTAGTCCTGAAGAAGCTGTATTTTACATCCAATCATTTTGAAATATAGAATGGTAGAGTTTCTTGATCCATGAACCAACACTACCGAATTTGAAGATAATCGGTTAAGATTTAGCTATAGCTCTCATATATATGTTTCGTCCGATTTGACCCCTTAGTTCTATAGAAGCTGTATTTTACATCCAATCGTTTTGAAATTTAGAATGGTAGAGTTTATTGATCCATGAACCAACATTGCCGAATTTGAAGAAAATCGGTAAAGATTTAGCTATAGCTCCCATATATATGTTTCATCCATATATATGTTCACAAAATTTATATATCGGAGTTATTCAATATTACGAGAGTGGTGTAGGGTATTATATAGTCGGCCCCGCCCGACTTTAGCCTTTCCTTACTGGTTAATTTTATATATGACCTCGAGCCAGACAAAACTTTAAAAATTTTCTTAAAACAATTTCAACGAAATTTATAATAAATAGCTGGACCCGGTCCACTTCGTTGCCCCAGACTTCAGATTTCCGATCCCGTCCATTTATCAAGATACGTCTCATGTAGGATAGGGACAGTAGGAATCTCGTTAATCTATTCGTAGTTACGAATCACTTAAAAATTGGTTCAATGGGCGGACTCACGCCCTCTCAATCAAGAACTTGTAAAGCCTATGTCACTCTCTAGGCTTATCTGAACATTCCCTGAAAATTTCATCATAACCGATCCAGCCGTTTTGGAGTCCATATGTAACATACACACATCCATTTATATATACATATATATATAGCTGGACCCGGTCCACTTCGTTGCCCCAGATTTAGATTTCCGATCCCGTCCATTTTTAAACCAATCACGAATACTGCCAACAAAAAAAAAAAAACAACTAAAATAAGAGCACTCTCGCTAAGAAATTGTGAAGATATCTCAATTTCAAAATTTGGCTTTTGCCCATTGGTCTGATCCCGCCCATTTTTCGACTAATCACGTAAACTGCCACCAGATACATATGTATAAACAGAATTACAGTACTATGGCTAACAAATTGAGCAAGATATCTCAATTTCAAAATTGGCTTATATGGGTGGAGCCACGCCCATTCATCCGATTCCGCCCAGTTTTGGACCAATCACGTAGACTACCACCAGAGACATATGCACAGAATTACTACACTCTCTCTAACATATTGTGAAAAATATCTAAATTTCAAAATTTGGCTAATATGGGCGGTGCCACGCTTATTGGACTGCCACCAGATACATATGTACAGGGTGGCTGATATGTAATGCAACAAAGTAAAGAGCTATATTTTTTTAATATTTTTTTTAATTTTATTGTTCAAAAGCAAAAAATTTCGGAAATAACATACAATTTTAGAAACAGTTTAGATTTGTTCGAGTTGGCCACCTTTAGCAGGAATTATGGCCTTCAAATGGCCGACAAAGCCATCACACGCTGCACGAAAGTGGCTCTGCGGTATTTTGGCCCATTCCCGGCGAAGCGCCGTCTTGAGATGATCGATACTTTGGTTTTTTTTATTGCGAACCTTACTCTCTAAAATGCCCCAGGCGCAAAAGTCCAACGGATTGAGATCCGGTGATCTTGGTGGCCATTGTGCGGTAGAAATGAAGCGAGGAACCTCCTTTTTAAGCCATTCTTGGTTGACGCGTGCTGAGTGCGATGGTGCTGAGTCCTGTTGGAATGTCCATGGTCTGCGGCCGAAATGTTTTTTCCCGCCCAGGGCTTCAATACTGTCTTTAGGACATTTTCCCGATAATATTCGGCATTTATTTTGACCCCATGGTCGATGAATATGAGCGGGGAGCGACCATCGGCCGTTACGGCGGCCCACACCATTGCCATCGGCGGCTCTTGAGTTCTGGTGGCCAATCGAAGGTGTACATTTTCAGCTGACCTCTTTGGCAAGTAAACCCGATGATTTTGTTCGTTCACAAACTGCTCAATTTGGAATGGCTTCTCATCGGAGAAAACCAAATTCGGTAACTGGCCACTTTCGTGCAAGCGAAGCAACTCCTTGGCTCTTTCCAGTCTAACTTTTTTTTGTGCATCGGTGAGCTCTTGCACTTTTTGGAACTTCAATGGCTTTAGTCCAAGCTCATTTTTTAATATGTGTTGTATCCGTTCTCGCGATATGTTCAGCTCAAAAGATTTATTCACATTTAAATGCTGGAGGGCTCTAACGATAGCCACTTGTGTTTTCCACCCAAATATAAAGCAATCACACTATCACGCTTGAATTCCATCACGAATAACTTTTTTCTGAATGCAATAGATCAAAATGCTTTTGTAAGCTTGTAAACAATAAAATGAACTGTCTATCAGACTAGAGGTTTAGAAATGATAGCAACCTGAAGTTGGTTGAAATACATATCAGCCACCCTGTACGTACAACATTACAGAACTCTAGCTAACAAATTGTGCAAGAGATATCAATTTCAAAATTAGGCTTATATGGGCGGGGCCACGCCTACTTTGTACATCGAAAATTCAAGTACCCTATTTTCACCACCCCCACACATGTACATTCTGTGAAAATGTCAAGAAGATCGGTCCATCCGTTTAGGCGCCTATACGGTACAAACCAACAAACACACATTCTTCTTTATATATATAAATAAAAATTTCGTTGAAAATGCATTTTGCGAACAATTTTAATGAAATTGCCTTTTTCTTCAAAAATTGGTTTAAATTGTCAGTGTTCGTGAAAAATTTCGTAGATTGTATTTCTACAAGGTTTACTTGATAATGTTTTTTATCCCCGCACCTTAGAGAGGAGGGTATATATCATTTGCTACGAACCAAAAGTGTAATACATCGCAGGAGTGTCCTAAGACCCTAAGTATGTTCGGCGGATAACCGTTTTGGGTCATTTTAAGTCAAATGAGCAATGTCCGTCCGCCCGTCTGTCTGTCTGTCTGCTGGCTAGTGCGCACGATAACTCTCGAAAGGAGTAACCGATTGATTTCAAATTTGGTATGTGGTAATATTTTCTTCAATCTCCGGCTAAGTTCGAAGATGGGCCATCTTGGTCCACTCCTTCTAGTACCTCCCCCACAAAGGGTTAACATTTAGTAAAATATTTATTATTTAATAACTTCTATACAACTTATTTGAATCCTCTGAAATTCTACACATAGTATATGTTTATTAGTCACAAAAATGGGCGAAGTTTCCACGTCCCTTTTGGTACCTCCCACACAAATGGACAATTTTAAACCAAAAGTTAATAGCTTATAACTTTATTACCAGTGCATACAAAGTCTTGATATTTTGTACAGTGTAATGTCTTTATAGTGCCTACATTCCGATAGAAAAGTGCCTTATTGTATGGACCCTTTTGGTTCCTCTCACACAAATGGACTGTTTTGCACCAAAAATTAACAGCTTATAACGTTAATACCTTTGCATACAAATACATGACATTTTGTACAGTGTAATTCTGTTATAGTGTCTACAGTTCAGTGAAAAAATTGGCGTTATTGCCCCGCCCCTTCTGGTACCTTCCACACAAATGAACCATTCTGCACAAAAAGTTGACAGCTTATAACTTTAATACCAGTACATAAATATACTTGAAATTTTGTACAGTGTAATGCTTTTATAGTACCTAGAGTTCAAAGAAAAATGGGAGTTATTGGCCCGCCCTTTTGGTAACTCCCACACAAATGAACCATTTTGTACCAAAGGTTAACAGCTTGTATCTTTAATACCACAGCATATACATACTTGAAGTTTTGTACAGTGTAATGATTTTTTAGAGTACCTAGAGTCCAGAGAGAAGTGATCGTTATTGGGACGCCCCTTTTGGTACCTCTCCAACAAATGGATCATTTTGTACCGAAAGTAAACAGCTTTTAACTTTAATACCAGTACATACTTTAAAGCTATTAAATGCAATTTAAATTGATAATATTTTGAATAAAACAAAAAGAAATAGATTTAGTAATATTTTTTTGGGACTCAAGGTGATGGGATTAATAAGTCGATTTAGCCGACTGAACTTTCTTACTTGTTTCTTAAACAAATCGCCAAAATTAAATTTTTCTACAAAATGTCATTGAAATTGTTGTATTTTCGAAGAAAATTTTGAAAAAACAAGTAAGAAAGTTTAGTCGGGTAAACCGACTTATGAAAATATTCGTTTATTTTTTGTTTAACTTAAATTATTATCAATTTGAATTCATTTAATAACTTTAAATTATGTAGTGGTATTAAAGATATAAGTTGTTAGCTTATAACTTTGGTGCCCACTTTTCTCTGGACTTTAGGTACTATAAAAGTATTATAGTGTACAAAATTTCAAGTATTTCTATGAATGAATGATACTCGTATTAAAAACTATAAGCAGATAAATAAATGTTGGTGTAAAATGGTCCATTTGTCTGGGAGGGACCAAAGGAGGCATGGCATGTAGTTTAGACATAATTTGCAAGGACTATAGACTGGATAAATGAGTACACCTTTTTGGCTCCCAACCCAAGTACCATGTACCAAATTCCTTATTACATCACCCACAAAGTCGGGATATAACTTCATCGATTTACCAGATTGAAATGTTCATATTTTTAATTATTTTTTTGCATATACGAGTTCATGCATTCTCAATTTATTAACCTTATAATGCTGCACATGGCCGAATATTTTATGTGGGTGGAGTTCCATTACGCCGCCCCCATCCCCCTTCCCCCATTCATTTGGTCGTTTTCATGATATCACGCGAATCCTTTGAAAGTCACTTTAATGAAATCACAAATGACATTTAGTAAAGTGCTTTCACATTTTGAGACACCTGCAAAATTCATTCACCAAATACGAGTATATATGCAAATTTATTCCGCCAACCAACCATTCCAATTCACAACTCCCTCACCCAATATTTCCTGTGCACGAAGCCAAACAAATCCACCCCTAACAATGGGCAAGCAAAAATTCGAACAGCTGACAATGTTGTTGGATGGACGGAGAAATACCATCACATTTTGCTGGTACTTAATGTAAATGAATACAATGCGTGAAGCCTTCTGAAAAAGGACACCGTCGCAGCAGTAAGAAAAGCATAACATCCTGGGGATAAGGAAAAACTTCTCCTGCTCAAAGGCAATAAGTCATTTGATTACGTGTTATCTAGACTACGATATTTCAAAGAACTACCCAGACCAATGCAACCATCTCCAACCCTAATTCCAGCAAAACGAATGGCAACGACAAAGTCTTACACAAACCCACACTTTGAATAGGATTTCAGTATTTTCTATTTCCCCGCCACATATACACCCACAATAATAAATATATGTACAGTTGTTAAAGCCACCCACTCATACACTTGTACAGACATTTGCAACTGTGTATTTTTGCTGGTTTTAGGAAAACAACCTAGAGTTGCCACACAGACATATTATGTATACCGTACATGGAATGTCCCAAAACACCCTCAAACTTCACAACTGGAAAACCGACAACATAAGGGTGTTAAAAAAAGGTGTTATTTTGATATTCAAAGAAAAATGCAATTTTTTGAGATAAAGGATCGGATGTTTATTTCATAATAAAGAGGAAGGTATGCCGTTAATAATGAAAAACAACATCAGCCAAATTGTCACCACGACCACGCTTACAGGACCATATACTTTTCATGAAATTTTCCATAACCAAGTCGCAAAGAGGCTGCCCTATGTCCTCGATAGCCTCACGAATTCTATCTTTGAGGTCTTGAATCGATGCTGGGCTGTTGGCGTAGACCTTATCTTTCACGTGGCCCCAAAGGAAGAAGTCGCAAGGTGTTAAATCACAAGATCTCGGTGGCCAATTGTGATCACCTCTTCGAGAGATAACACGGTCCGGAAACTTTTCCCGTAACAGAGCAATGGTTTCGTTGCTTGTGTGGCACGTAGCGTCGTCTTGTTGAAAGTAAACTTTGTCCAGATCAATACCATCCAACTCCGACCATAAAAAATCATTAATCATCTCTCGATAGCGCAATCCATTCACCGTAACTGTTGATCCAACGTCATTTTCGAAAAAGTAAGGTCCAATGACCCCGCCGGACCATAAACCGCACCAAACAGTCACACGTTGAGGATGGAGAGGCTTCTCAACAATAACTCTTGGGTTTTCCGAGCCCTAGATGCGACAATTTTGCTTGGTGACGTAGCCACCGAAGTGGAAATGGGCCTCATCAGTCAAGATGATTTTGTATCGTTCGTATCGTTTCTTTGTTCGATCGTTTTTTGATCGTTCTGTATCTTTCGATGATCGTGTATCGTTCCATTTTTATACCCTACACCACACTGTGGTACAGGGTATTATGAGGAGAAGAAATAGACCCATCGTTTATTATACCGATCGACTTAGAATTACTTTCTGAGTTGATTTAGCTATGTCCGTCTGTCTGTCTGTGCATGTATTCTTGTAATCAAAGTACAGGTCGCAATTATGGTCCGATCTCGACGAAACTTTACACATATGTTTTATTTGGCCCAAGGACGATCCCTATTGAATTTGGTTAAAATCGGTTCAGATTTAGATATAGCCCCCATATATATGTTACCCCAGATTTGACATGTAAGCGCTTTAAAAACTTTATTTTATATCCGATCAGTCTGAAATTCGGCAGAAAGAGGCTTCTTATCATATGAATGAACACTGTTAAATTTGGAATAAATCGGTTCAGATTTAGATATAGCCCCCATATATACGTTACCCCCGATTTGAAGTGTAAGCGCTGTAAAAATGTTATTTTATATCCGATCAGTATGAAATTCGGCAGAAAGAGGTTTCCTATTATTTGAATGAACACTGTTAAATTTGGAAGAAATCGGTTCAGATTTAGATATAGCCCCCATATATAAGTTACCCCCGATTTGAAGTGTAAGCGCTGTAAAAATGTATTTTATATCCGATCAGTATGAAATTCGGCAGAAAGAGGTTTCCTATTATTTGAATGAACACTGTTAAATTTGGAAGAAATCGGTTCAGATTTAGGTATAGCCCCCATATACACGTTACCCCCGATTTCACATGTAAGCGCTGTAAAAATGTTATTTTATATCCGATCAGTGCGAATTTCGGCAAACAGAGGTTTCCTTCTACATGAAGAAATACTGCCAAATTCGGAGAAAATCGGTTCAGATTTAGATATAGCCCCATATATATGTTACCCCCGATTCGACATGTAAGCGCTGTAGAGATTGTATTTTATATCCGATCAGTACGAAATTCGACAGAAAGATGTCTTTTTACATGAATGAGTATTCAGGGAAAATCGGTTCAGATTTATATATAACATCCGTACATATGTTCCCCCTGACTTGGTATCAAAGCACTATAGAAGTTGTACTTTACTTCCAATCATTAAAATTTTCCAGAAATATGTTTCTCAATTTAGGAACGAATATTACTTAATTTAGCGATTATCGGTTCAGAATTAGATAATATGTTCCTACCCATTTACCAATTATTCCAAATTATTACCGCAATGACCCTTATCGCATTATTAGGGAGGTGTAGGGTATTATATAGTCGGCCCCGCCCGACTTTCTGCCTTTCCTTACTGGTTAGTAATGGCGTAGTTTCTACTTGTCAAATGTCAAGGAAAAAAAGCTTCAAAAGTGACAGCTACCGAAATACCGGGTGATTCAAAATAACACCTCTTGTTGGAAAACCCTGTAGCATAATTACACTAAACAACAAGATGAAAAAACTATTTCCGGATGAAACAATCACTCTTTGACCATTCCAAACGTCGTCAATGGTCAGAATGGTGGCAAGAAATGGCAACAATAGATGATCGATTTTCCAAGAAAATCATCTTCAGCGATGAAGAACATTTTCACCTCCGTGGATTCGTCAATAAGCTGAATTGCCGCATTTGGGCGAATGATAATCCAAGAGTGATTGTCGAAAAACGAATGCACCCACAAAGAGTGACTGTTTGCTGCGGTTTATCGGCTGGCGATATCATCGGGACGTATTTTTTCCAAAATGAGGCCGGTCAGGCAGTTACTGTGAATGGTGTTGGCAATCGTGAGATGATTTATGGTCCGAATTGGAAGATATGGATGTGAACAATATGTGGTTTCAACAGGACGGTGCCACTTGCCACACAGCTAACGAAACAATGGCCCTTTTGCGCAACAAATTCAATGGCCGTGTTATCTCACGTCGTGGCGATGTCAATTGGCCGCCAAGATCATGTGATTTGACACCGTTGGACTTCTTTCTTTGGGGTTATTTGAAAGAAAATGGGTACGTCGATAAGCCAGCAACAATTCAAGAGCTAAAGGATGAGATAATTCGTCACATTAACGGCATAGAACCTCAGTTATGCCTCAGCGTCATCGAAAATTTGGACCATCGGACGGAGGTGTGCCGCCGAGGTCGCGGCGGCCCTTTGGCCGATATTTAATTCAATACATAATTGAACTATACCAATATTATCATAATAAAAAGAAATGACAATAATTTCCTAAATAATTTGTGTTTTAATCAAAATCAATATCGGCCCTTAAATTTAAAAAAAAATATTATATTTAAAAAATTATATTCATAAAAATTTAATGAAGGTTTTAAGAACGCTTTAACACTGCTAAAGCGTTCCTCAAACCTTCTTTAACTTTTTATGAATAAGGCCCTTATATATTTCAAGCACAATATGTTTGGGACAATATACTACAGAAGCGTTTTTTTCGTGTCTCGTGTCTAAGGAGCCACGAAGTCAAATCAGTAGGGTAAACCGACTAAGGAATTCTCTCACGTTGTGAGTCAGAACTTTGTACACAAATTTTTCATTCTTTGTCAGTCTATACTCATCAGAAATGTTTTCAAAAATACAAAATATGAGAACATAGGTGGTGTGACGAATACGACTATGTTTCGTTGAACATTAGATACTTCAAAAACGGTGTGCTATACTGAATTGTAGGTGATTGTATGCACTGGTATTAACGTTATGAGCCATTCAATTTGGTATGAAATAACCATTTTGTGAGGGAGGTACCAAAAGGGGCGAGAAAATAATCCCCTTTTTACAGGAATGTAGATACTATATACTATAAAACTAAACTATAAAAGCATTACACTGTACAAAATTTGAAGTATATACGAGTATACACTGGTATTAAGGTTATAAGCAAAACAGTCGCTTTGTGTGGTAGATACCAAAGGGGGCGTGGCAACTTCGCCCATTTTTCCCAAGCTAATAGCGACTAATAAAACTAAACTAATACAATGTTTCGTGTTGTGGAAGATTCAGATAATTTGTATAGAAGTGATTAAAGAATCAATATTTCGGAGGACAAGCCGCCGAAGGCGACTATTTTTTTGGAGCCACGCCGCCGCCGATATGTCGGCTTTATTCGCAACTGTTATAATAGACCCATGCCGGCTTAAAATCGCGGTCGTAGCGTATTTAGCAATATATTTTTACCCATGTGCTTAAAATTACCAGTTGTACGGAGTTGTACTTCGAGCCAATAAGCCGTCGCCGCCGACAACTTTGCCTTGGCTTCCTTCTGTTTGAGGGAGGTACTCGAAGGAGTTTTCCAATATGGCACATCTTCGAACATAGCCTGAGATAGAAAAAAATTCAGATAACAAATATGAAGTCAGTCGGTCACTCCTTTCTAGAGTTATCGTGCGCTCCAGACAGACAGACGGGCGGTCAATGCTCCTAAAACGGATTTCCGCCAAACATACTTAGGGTCTTAGGTCGGTCACTCATTCGATGTGTTACACTTATGGTCGGTAGCAAATGATATACATACACCTTCGTCTTCAACAGTGAGGGTATACAAATCGGTTGGTATTCGAAGTTTCTAAAACATTAAAGAGTCAAATATGTATTGTTATGACCTCTGTATGGTGACTATATTTAAACATGAAACTTCAACGACATTTGTTGGTGTGAATGGTTGAAAATCGGTTGGGACCCTTCTACTAATTTTCAATTCCAGGTGATTCTGCTAAATTTCAGTCGCCGTTATTATTGCGTAGCGTAAATACGACATGCGGACATATCTGAATCGCCTTAGAATTATTAAAGTGAAAGGTACAATGAATAATAAATATTTCACCATCCATACTTACCAAGAAGTCCTGATAACACTGTGCAACAGTGAAAAAAATACACGGACTTGACAGTATAGGTTCGATTCTACTATCAAAGGGTAGTATAACCCTATACTCGGTTTGACGAAATTGGTGACCATTTTTTATGGACCTCCAAAGTTTCTGAGAATTAGTGGGCCCCTCGAAAAAGGTGTCATCAGCTTTTGCCCAACAACTAATTCAGACTTGGTGATACCGCTTAACTATGTTTGGTAATAATGTAGCTGAAAATATGCTGAACAAAGTTCCTTAAAATTTTTTGCGAAAAAAAATTGTTCTGTTCTTTTTTTCAAAAAGTGTAGGAAAAAAATTATTTTTTCACTTTTTTCAGCATAACTTTCAGGGACTCTTAATTTTTCACTAACAATGTTTGGCAAAATTGTAGCCAACGTAAATCTGGACAATTTTTGTGAACATATCATTACAATCTGAACGTGTCTAGGTACCCTAAATAGTTCAAAAAACCACAGTGTACCCCAAAAATGTTAGTATTTCACTATTATGTAACAAAAATATTTTTTTTGGTATGGGGCATGTTCTGCAAATTTATAAAAAATATTAAGGCCAATATTTTTGTGGAACATATTAACCCTCTATTTATTTGGTATGGGGCATGTTCTGCAACTTTATAGAAAATATGAAGGCCAATATTTTTGTGGAACATATTAACCCTCTATCTCACCCACATAACATTAATTTTTGGCCCCATTTTAACAAATCGTAAAAAACAACCCTTAAAATGGGGAGGGCGGGAATGAAATGTTGGCCATAAAATTTTACTATATGTGTCAGAACAAACCAAAGCTCAAAACTTAACACAAACACCAAAAAAATGTCAAAATCCTGTTCGTGCAGCAATGTTAGTAATACGATCTAGTGGTCGAAGCAATAACGATACCAGTAAATAGCCTTTTTGACTGGAATTTGTCCGTTTTTTGGTTTTTGTGTTAAGTTTTGGGCTTTGGTGTGTTCTGATTTTATGGCGAACATTTTTGTAGAACATTTCATCCCCGCCTTCCCCATTTTAACAAATAGTTTTTTACTATTTGTTAAAATGTGGCCAAAAATTACAGTTATGTGGGTGAGATAGAGGGTTAATATGTTCCACAAAAATATTGGGCTTTATATTTTCTATAAGGTTGCAGAACATACCCTGTACCAAAAAAAAATTTTTTTGTTACATATTAGTGAAATACTAACATTTTTGGGGTACAATGTGGTTTTTTGAGCTATTTAGGGTACCTAGACACGCTCAGATTGTATTGATATGTTCACAAAAGTTATTCAGATTTACGTTGGCTACAATTTTGCCACACATTGTTAGTGAAAAATTACGAGTTATGATGAAAAAAGTGAATTATTTTTTTCCTTCACTTTTTGAAAAAAAAAGTACCGGAAAATGTTTTTTTCGCAAAAAAAGTTAAGAACCGTTGTTCAGCATATTCTTAGCTTCATTATTGTCAAATATAGTTAAGCGGTATCACCAAGTCTGAATTAGTTGTTGGACAAAAGCTGATGACACCTTTTTCGAGGGGCCCACTGATTTTCAGAAACTTTGGCGGCCCATAAAAAAAATTTATCACCAATTTCGACAAACCGAGTATAGGGTTATACTACCTTTTGATAGTAGAATCGAAAATATACTGCCAAGTCCGTGAATTTTTCATAAAGTGTTCATTTGTTGCATAGTGTAATCTGATAAACATTATTTTAACTCGACAATCCCAATTTTCCTCAGTCTAAATCGTCTAAATTATGTCCAATTTTTGGGTAATACCATTTAAAAAAACTTTGTCAAATGGCAACTCCTTCACATACCGACACAAAACTACACACACACACATCCTCATCAACACGAATCCATTCACAGACACACCCCAACATTAGTGGGGTTGTTGCCGTGTCGCCGCTGCCACAGTGATGATGAATACATTCCGTCTGCACAGTCCTTCTCGCCTTATCTCAGCAGTGGCGTGGCTTCTTGAAGGTGTTCTGTAAATATTCTCAGGGATATTGCGTCGCCGCTACTGCTTTAAGTTTGCACGTGCACAAAATTTGTTTTTCGTTCCATCAAATGGGGGGAATGAATGGAACGCCGTATACGCTTCTCCTCCGTCTCTTAATTTATTTTCATTTTCATTAATGTCGTCGTTGTTTTGCACTTCCCTTCTTTGTTTGTTTTCGCTCTGGGGGATTTTCAAAGCTCATCCGCCGGTCTGACAGTCTGCCTTCATCTGGGTGGGAAGCAGCTCCTAAATCTGCCTAGTGATTATATTCCTTTCGGGGGGAACAAATGATGGAGTGGGTAAGCTGTGGCTGTTTTGTTCATCTCATTCATTACTATATTGGAATTCTTTGGAGAATACTTGTCATGACGTGGAATTGCTGTTGTCTATAAAGTGCTGGAATTTCAACTGTTTTATTTTGGTACAATGTTTTAAATTCATTCTGAATAAAACAATGTTTAAAGTTACTTTTGTTTTTGATTTAGATGTGGAAAGTTGAATACTCTATATTAATTTTATTATTTTTGTACACATTTTTTATTTTTTATCCCCTCATAAAGGGTGGTTAAATTGTAAGGGCCGATGTTGAATGTGAACCACACCTAAACGTCAAGTTTTTTTCTGCATTTTATTTGTCATTTCTCATTTTTAGACTAACTCAATTTGAACCATGGAAAGA
Source organism: Eudasyphora cyanicolor (assembly GCA_963930755.1). Classification (NCBI taxonomy): domain Eukaryota; kingdom Metazoa; phylum Arthropoda; class Insecta; order Diptera; family Muscidae; genus Eudasyphora; species Eudasyphora cyanicolor. Next base: position 237,924,473 of record OZ005735.1, read on the forward strand.
TACACAAGCGAGCAACGCGTTAACTTTTTTTAAGCCTTTTACGAAAATGGGCGTTCAAATCAAAATGCATTTTGTGCACTTCGTGATGTTTTGTTGATCAGCATAATCGACCCAATGTGTCCACAATCGGGAGAATTGTGCGCAAATTTCAGTAGGAGATGTGAAAACACCTGTGCATGCTCGCCCAGTTCGTTTAGTGCGGCTTATTGGCTTGGCGACGTTATCGGGCCATACATCTTCGAAATGAGGCCGGCCAGGCAATTACTGTGTTCGCTATCGTAAGATGATAACGAACTTTTTATGGCCCGAATTGGAAGATATGGATGTGTAAAATATGTGGTTTCAACAGGACGCTAATGAAACAATGGCTCTTTTGCGCAACAAATTCAATGGCCGTGTTATCTCACGTCGCACGATGGGAAAATATGATGAAATATGCGCGCATAGGACTTTGAAAACATCTTTCAAAAATCAATTTTTTGGGAGTGTTATTTTATTCTGGATAACATTTAATGAAAATACCTTCAAATTTTATGAAAATATCTCCAGGCGATTTCGAGTTATGATCATTCAAAGTGTGTCTTTTTTACTAATAAATGCAAATAACATTGCGATGATAAAATGCATATAGTAAAATGCTTGTAGAATGCACGTTTATTGGTGAAATGCGATAGGACTTGCAACATATAATAAGGTACTATTCATCTTAATTTTTGTGTATAAGACGTGTTTTTAACGCCTTCCAACAAAGAGATATTTCAAAGTAAATAAAACAGTTTTTTTTGTTTTTCAAAAAAATTATCCACAGTAAATGGAATACAACTTTTTTGGATCACTACCATATAGCATAGAGAAGGGAGGTGACTTAGGAATGAAACCAACGGTACCTAGTTTATCTGCGACTTTTTGCGATTATGGCAGATTTTTGTACTTTAAATATGTGCTTTTTTTTCTTTAAATATAGAAAATATGTGTGGGAGCTATATCAATCTATGAACCGATTTTCCCGAAACATATGGATCGATCTTCTTGGTTAAAAAAATAATAATTACGAACGGTACTGAACGGACGAGGATAAATGGATTAACACGCGGCTGCAAGTTTTATCAAGTACGATTAAAAATTTAGATCTTATTAATATTATAAGGATTATAGTAATTTTTATACTTCACTTTTTCTACAGAACCTATAAAAATATAGTTACAATAAAATATATACGCTTCCTCAGTTTGTGTGTATTAGGGTGGACCGATTATTTTTTGTTTTTAATTTAACTTTTCTTTTATTATCAGTCTACGACCCATTGTTTAAAGTGCATTATAGTAAAATTTCAGCTTTCAAAAATATTGCAGCCCACAATTTTATCCTATATAAGTTGTCTTAGTTTCAATTTTAAAAGCATGGCAGGTTTTGTAGACTTTTATCGCAATGTTGACAAAAATATTTTTGAACTTCAATGGTCTGCATATTTAAAACGCAGCAACACACAATCAAGCACCTGAAACAGATTTTAAACGATTGGATTATTTGTTCGGCTTGAGGTCCGTAATAAATAAAAGACAATACTTTTATATTTTTTATTTATTTTTCTTTATTTGCCCAATATTTCGGCCAACTTCGTTGGTCATCATCAGGGGGAATATTTAATATTGTTGTAACAAAAAATAGTTACAACAAACAATCCAATCATAACAACAAAAAGGTCTACAATACATATATCCAACATATTTTAAACTTAATGTTGTCAGCTTTAATTTAAAATCAAGATCACGGAAGTTGGCACGATATTCGGGGTTTTACACTAAAGTCGCTTTTGAAGCCCCACTGTGCGATAAATAGTAGCAGTAAGAAAAATCTGGCTACAACAAATTATTCTCCGAAGAATTCTCTTGAAGATGGCCCAAACCGTAGGACTCTATCTCTAACGGTATAGTCGTGAGGTAAAAAATACAGCTATGCGCGCATATTTACCCATTTTTTCCCATTGTGCGTCGTGGCGATGTCAATTGGCCGCCAAGATCACGTGATTTGACACCGTTGGACTTCTTTCTTTGGGGTTCATTTGAAAGAAAAGGGGTACGTCGATAAGCCAGCAACAATTCAAGAGCTAAAGGATGAGATAATTCGGCACATTAAGGGGATAGAACCTCAATTACACTATGCAACAAAATTTTTGTCCAAGGGATGTGGATAACAGTTTCTGGTGCAATTAGGTGTCACAAACACGAAAAAAATATTAAAAAAATTTTTTATGGGTAATTTTTTTTAATTTTTTTTTTTAAATTCCAGCTTTCATGGAACGTACATTCAGTATTTGAACCATAATTCAAGTATAAGCCTGTTATGCCTCAAATTAAAGGGAACTGTGAGGCCTACATATGCTGCAAATGTCGCTTTCACGTAGAATCTTTGGTTTAGTAACAGTCGACAAAAATATGAGAAAAAATGATTTTTTTTTTAAAAACAATTTTTCCTGGTACACAAAAAAACCATACAAAATAGAAAAAAATCGAAAAAATTATTTTATCACATTTTTAAAAAGCCAGCATGCTAATGAAGAAAGCACTGTCTATTTGAAAAAATCTTTGGATAGATGTAAAAGTTAGGAGCCATTTTGTAAATGTTAGGGAAATTCAAACAAATCTTTTTTAATTTTTTTCGTTTTTAAATTATGTTCTTGCTTATATTGAATTCGTCATATGTGAGAGAGACATATAAGAAACATTGCACTGCATTTTATTTTATGAGGATTGATGTCAGACATTATAAAATTATAGAGAGGATGAGGTTTTATGGCCGTTCGTAATCCTCCATAAAACATGATATGCAATGTGAGAGCTATATTGGATGAGATCCGCTCAGATAGAGGGTCATTCAAAAATATTTGTGGTTTTTATTTATGAGGTTTCCATTCAGTTACGCCTTTTAGGTGCATGGACATCCCAATATTGGGTGTCTACTTTCGAAGCAAACTATATGTCAGCTACAGATACTGCAACTTATGAACCTTAAACCCGGAATTTATGAAAGAAACTTGTTATTAATAAATTAGTGTAATTCAGTGCCTTAAAGAGATAAGTCGATTTTCTGAAAAATATTACAAAGTTATATTTCGAAGTATGAGTAAAAGGCAAAGAACTTTTCAATGTGTAACTGATCCCGACAATTTCTGCTACATCTGCGCAAAATATGTAATTAAAAAAATCGAAGTGCGTTTAGTAAAATAATAGAAGAAATATATGTGTAATATTTTGGTATACGTGTTAAAAATAATAACGAACCGTGGACACCTAGTATTTTGTGTAATTCGTGCCATGTAAATCTTACTCGATGGAGTAGTGGAAGCATGCGGTAAGTACTTTACAATTAATGTATTACAATGTTTTGTGGAATAAAACGTTTTAATTTTGAGCATCACGTGCAACTTGGAATGCCAATGATTTGGAGACAACCATTCATTCACGATACGGACTGCTATTTTTGTCTAAGTTAACCGATTGGAGTAGGAAGTGTGCAAGTATAGCTAACAGCCTAATAACGGAAACATCATCAATTTTAACTGAGTACTCAACTCTGAGCGATTCAAGTTTGAGTCAGAAGTCATCGCTTTTAACTCAGTTTCAACTCAGTTTCAACTCATTGATCTAGCGAGAGATTTGGAACTGACCAAAGATAAGGCAGAACTACTTGCATCTGGGATGAAACAGTACAATATTTTGGCCCCAGATGTTAACATATCATATTATAGAGTCCGTGACATACCTTACAAACAATTTTATACAACTGTGGATAACAGATGCTTTTGCAAGCACATTCCCGGATTGTTGGAGGAACTTAATCAAACATACAATTCAAAGGAATGGCGGTTACTTGTTGACAGCAGTAAAGACAGTTTGAAAGCAGTACTTTTACACAACGGAAATCAGAAACCGTCGATTCCCAATGCCCATGCTGTCAACACTAAGGAATCATACGCAACAATGGCTAAATTGATAAAATACATAAAATATGAACATGACTGGAAAAATTGTTGCGATTTAAAAGTAGTTGGTATGTTATGCCTCTGGGATAGCCGATATTTTGCCACAACTGCATATTAAGCTGGAGTTCTTTAACAATTTTGTAAAAGCCTTAAGGAAAGATGGCAATTCACTCTCACATTTAAAAAGTTTATTTAAAAGTCTTTCTTTTCAAAAAATCAAAGAAGGAGTTTTTGATGGGCCTAAAATAAGGAAACTGATGAAAGATGTGAATTTCAAATCATATTTGACGTCGGATGAAATTGCCTCATGGAGGTCGTTATGCTTGTACTCGTAGTTTCAAATATTCTTGGATCCAAAAAGCCCGCAATATGAAACAATCATTAATGATTTCTTAAAAAATTGGTTAGAAATATAGTTTTTTTATATTTATGTATATAACACATATGTATGTATTCTTCCAACAGGTGTAAATATGTCCCTCAAAATTCATTTCTTGCATTCTCATTTAAACTTTTTCCCCGAGAATCTTAGCGACGAACATGGGGAAAGGTTTCACCAAGAAATGAAGTCCATCGAGCGGCGTCGTTACCAAGGGCACTGGGATGAAAGAATGATGGGAGATTACATTTGGTTCCTCATTAGAGAAACCGATTCCGAAATCTACAAACGTCAACAAAGAACTCACAATTACTTCTAATGAAACTTGTACATGTAAATAAACTCAAATGTACATAATATAAATAAAAGTAACAAATAAAATCGCTAATTAAACAGAAATTAAAAAAAAAGATTTTTTGCAATTCTCTTACCTCTACCAAAATGGCTATAATTTCTACATTTATTCATAGATTTTTTTCAAATAGGCATTATCTTCTTCGCTAGGGTGCATACTTTCAAAAAATAAAATAAAATGTTTTTTTTCGATTTTTTTCTATTTTTTATGTTTATTTCGTCCCAGAATTTATAAAAAAAAATACTTTTTCAAATTTTTTTAATGACTGTTACTAATTCACTGTTTCTAAGTGAAAGAGATTGGTAGCCCACATTAATAGCTTCAATTGAACGTATAAGTCAACCTTATCAGGCATATACTCTAAAAACTATAGTGCAAATACTAAGGGTACCTTCGACGATAATAGTATTTTTAATAAAAAAATTCTTTAAAAAAATTTATCCATACAAAAATTTTTGGTTATGATTTTATATAACAGTATGCCACAATCTATACAAAAAATTATTTTTAGGTCTGAGACACAAAAATTGTTTTTTGTTGCATAGTATTATTCAGATCTAGTTTATTATGACAACATCTTCAATCCCTCCTTGTCTTGCGTTGGCATTGTTTGCTGCGATAGGTTGCTGGCTTCTAAAAAATTGAATAAAATATTTTTTACGATTTCTTTAAATTATACGCGTTTTATTTCTTCTTGAAAACCATACGTCTAAAAAAACATCCTGTGCCCTAAAAACATTGTGTAAATACTAAAAAAACATTGTAATTTTCTGTAAAAATTTTAATCAAATAAAAAAATTAAAAAAAACTTTACCATAATTTAAAAATGTTGTGTATTGCCTTTCGGCATAATTGTTGTAAACTAGTGTAACTAGTTTTCGAGATATTCTATAGCTGATTGTTGATTCACTAACTTCTGTATCAAAATTTCGTTCATCTACGATCTTCATGTTCTGAGATATTAAAGTTGGAAATAATGCCACATCCACTTTTGCTAAAATTACTTCGCTTGACTTTGATAGCTTACAATCGTTTGTTATTTCGCGGTCAATAGTTTCCGAGATATAAAAATTCCAATAATGTTACGCCCTCTTTTGCCACACCCATTAATCCGATTCGGCCAATTTTGATTGACTCCAAAAACGTATGTATCAATCCTTTTTGAGATATTAATTTTTTTAATAATTCCGTAACCACTTTTTTGTTTTACAATTAAGTTCTAAATAAAACTTCATTCAAATGGCCTCCACGACTTCTTCTGCAGGAACGAATTCGATGAACCCAATTTTCGGGCACTTTTTCCAATAAATCAAGTCGTAGTCATGAATGGCACGTTCTATATTGACTTGTAAAGCTTGAAGAGAGTCTGGTTTATTTCGAAAGACCAATGACTTCAAATAATCCCACAAGAAATGTCTATAGGTGTTAAATAACAACTTCTTGGATGCCATTTAATATTAAAATTTCTTGAAATAATCGAATCTCCAAACTTTTCTCGCAACAATTCAATTGTTTCATTTGCTGTGTGGCACGTAGCCACAATCGGTCAAAGGCAAAAAGATAGCTCTTAACGAGAGCTAAAATATTGCTCATAGCTATCAAGGTCGTAGGTCAACTGGAAAGTATTTTGTTTTTTTGATTTAAAAAAATTGACTTAGCGCACGAAAAGTTGCAATTGGAGAACGATTATGTTGATAATAAATCTGAATAATTTGTAAACGTTGTTCTTGCGTCTATCTCTCGATGATGAAATTGTAAACACTACTGAATACAATAAAAAACCAGTAAGGAAAGGCTAAAGTCGGGCGGGGCCGACTATATAATACCCTACACCACTCTTGTAATATTGAATAACTCTGAAATATAAATTTTGTAGTTCATGAATAAATTTATTTATTTATTCTAAATTTCAAAACGATTGGATGTAAAATACAGCTTCTATAGAACTAAAGGGCCAAATCGGACGAAACATATATATGGGAGCTATAGCTAAATCTTAACCGATTTTCTTCAAATTCGGCAATGTTGGTTCATGGATCAAGAAAGTCTACCATTCTAAATTTCAAAAAGATTGGATGTAAAATACAGCATTTATAGGACTAAAGGTCCAAATCGGACGAAACATATATATGGGAGCTATAGCTAAATCTTAACCGATTTTCTTCAAATTCGGTAGTGTTGGTTCATGGATCAAGAAACTCTACCATTCTAAATTTCAAAATGATTGGATGTAAAATACAGCTTCTATAGGACTAAAGGGCCAAATCGGACGAAAGATATATATGGGAGCTATATCTAAATCTGAACCGATTTCAACCAAATTCAATAGCGATCTTAACAGCTGCGAAATACTCTAAACTGCAAAATTTCAGAACGATCGGAGTGAAATTGCGACCTGTAGTCGACGAACAACTTTACATCCACAGACGGACGGACGGACGGACGGACGGACATGCTTAAATCGACTCAGCTAGTGATTCTGAGTCGATCGGCATACTTTAAGGTGGGTCTAGCTGTGTTATTTTTAGGTGTTACAAACATCTGCCGTGAAACAAACTTATAATACCCTGTACCACAGAGTGGTGTAGGGTATAACAAATGACAGATCATGACATATTACATATGGCCGAAACGTCACTTCAAAATCATATCATTCCTAGTGGAAAGCCCGTTATATATACAGATTTTCAGTAAATTTCCAATATTGTTAAATCGAAGCTACGAGGGCCCCTATATATATGTTAGCCCCGATTTGACATCTAAGCACTGTAGAGACTGTATTTTATATTCGATCAGTACGAAATTCGACAGAAAGGGGTTTCTATTCTACATGAATGAGTATTCAGGGAAAATCTATTAAGATTAATATATAACCTGTTCCTCCTGATTTGGTTACAAAGCGCTTAGAAGTTGTACTTTACTTCCGATCATTACAAAATTCTCCAGAAAGATGTTTCTCAATTTAGGAACTAATATTTCTTAATTTAGCGATTATCGGTTCAGAATTAGATATATCCACATATATATGTTTTTACTCAATTACCAATTATTCCAAATTATTATCGCAATGACCCTTATCGCATAGGGAGGTGTAGGGTATTATATAGTCGGCCCCGCCCGACTTTCTGCCTTTCCTTACAGGTTTTAGCTCTCAAAAGTAAACGATCTCAGTGAATTTGTAAACATGGAAAAAAGTGGTCACCTTTATGTACACCCCGGAAAATAATTGGTTGGAACTCGATTGTAACAATAAAAAAATAGTACTAGCAACAAAAAGTATGTTGACTACACCCCGGAAAATAATTGGTTGGAACTCGATTGTAACAATAAAAAAATAGTACTAGCAACAAAAAGTATGTTGACTACACCTGTCGGTTGTATTTAAAAATAATAAGTTGAAACAACAATAATAACATGGATACGATCAAATGAAAATGCTTGCAACTAAATCGATGGTTGTATCAATCGAATTAAGATTGTTGTTTTCATTGACACTCGGTTAGTTGTGGTAACCAATTTTAAATTTTCATTATAGTACATTATGATCGATTTTTAGTTGTGACAAGCAATGTTTTATTCTTGACAACAGAAATTGTATCAATAGACCAAAGATTATTATCGCAACGAATAATTGGTTACTACAACAGAAAAAATATTAATAAATAATCGTTTATTGGTTATCCCAATCATTTCCCAAGTTTAGAATAATTAAATGTATTTTGGGAAATACAACCGAAAGATTGTTAAGATACATGACAAACAAAAAATAAAATTACTCGACATAAAAAAATCTTCAACATTTTGTTCAAGAATGGTATAGGTAATCAAAAATAATCTCGTGTGGAATGCAGAATACGTTGTGCAAAATAAAAAGTAAAAGCAACAATAATGAAATTGAAAGAACAGGTTAAGCGATATTAGCATAACAGTTTTGTGTTTTTTTTCGTGTACTAAAATGAGTGTCAAATATTTCCACATCTCATAATAGTGATGAATTTGTAATATGGGATTTTTAATTTTGTTATGAATTGTTTTGTTTTTTGTTCAATTAATGAACTAAAAATTAATGAAAACTGTTTTTAATTAATTGTCGGTAATATGTGACTGACAAATTGTCAGAACAACCAATTTTTTAAAACACTTGGTTGTGGCAACTACAGCAGATAATTTAAGCCACCATTTTCGTAGTTGGCGCAACCAAATATGATTGTTGTCAACATGGAAGCAGAAGTATACCACAACCAAAATATTGGTTGTCCTAAAGGAATCGCATGATAGTAGACAGAACTACAAAATTCGGTTGGCAAATAATTCGGTTGAGGCAACAAAACTGTATTCTGTGTGTAATACAATACTTTTATTTGAAAGTTCAACCAGTCCAATCAATATTTAATCCAAGCTAGATTCTAGAGTTTAAACAGGGCCGTACGAGCTGCCAAGACGAACATCGTACTAATCTGCGTCTTTTCTTTGTTAGGTCGGCTAATTTTGGAAACCGCCATCGTATTATCTTGCGCCACTTCAGTAACTAATTTCAATATAATGTATTAAATTGTTGCTAAACAAGTAAGAAAGTTCAGTCGGGTAAACCGACTTATGAATCCCCTCACCTTGAGTCCCAAGAAAATATTAGTAAATTTATTTATTTTTTGTTTTAATTAAATTATTATCAATTTAAATTGCATTTAACAACTTTAAAGTATGGTATTCAAGTTTAAGGCCCTTAGTCATAAAAATTAATGAAGGTTTGAAGAACGCTTTAACACTGCTAAAGCGTTCCTCAAAGGGACGTGGCAACTTCGCCCATTTTTCTCGAGGTAATAGTGATTATTTAACTAATACTACTCGTATGTGTATAATCTCAGAGGATTCAAGTAAGTAGTATAGAAGTTATTAAATAACACTGCAACAATTAAACACTTTCTGAAAAATACACGGACTTGACAGTATAGGTTCGATTATACTATCAAAGGGTAGTATAACCCTATACTCGGTTTGGCGAAATTGGTGACCAATTTTTTTTATGGGCCCCCAAAGTTTCTGAAAATCAGTGGGCCACTCGAAAAAGGTGTCATCAGCTTTTGTCCAACAACTAATTCCCACTTGGTGATACCGCTTAACTATGTTTGGCAATAATGTAGCTAAGAATATGCTGAAAAAAGGTTTCTTAGCATTTTTTGCAAAAAAACATTTTTTCCGGTACTTTTTTTTGAAAAAGTGAAGGAAAAAAATATTTTTTTTTTTCACTTTTTTCAGCATAACTTGCGGGGCTCGTAATTTTTCACTAGCAATGCTTGGCAAAATTGTAGCCAACGTAAATCTGAAAATTTTTTTTAAACATATCAATACAATCTGAACGTGTTTAGGCACCCTAAATAGCTCAAAAAACCACATTGTACCCCAAAAATTTAAGTATTTCATTGTTATGTAACACAAATATATTTTTTTGGTATAGGGCATGTACAGCAACTTTATAGCAAATATTAAGGCCAATATTTTTGTGGAACATTTTAACCCTCTAGGTCCCTCACATAACTGTAATTTTTGGCCCCACTTTAACAAATCGTAAAAAAACACCCCTTAAAATGGGTTGGCGGGGAATGTTCTACAAAAATGTTCGCCATAAAATTTTACTATATGAGTCGGAACACACCAAAGCCCAAATCATAACACAAAAACCAAAAAAACGGTCAAATTCCAGTCAAAAACGCTCTTTACTGGTATCTTTATTGCTTCGACTACTAGATCGTACGACTAACATTGCTTCGCGAACAGGAATTTGACCTTTTTTTAGTGTTTGTGTACCAAAAATTATATTTTTGTTACATAACAGTGAAATACTTAAATTTTTGGGGTACAATGTGGTTTTTTGATCTATTTATGGTGCCTAGACACGCTAAGATTGTATTAATATGTTCACAAAAGTTGTTCAGATTTACGTTGGCTACAATTTTGCCAAGCATTGTTAGTGAAAAATTACGAGTCCCCGGAAGTGATGCGGAAAAAAGTGAAAAAAATATTTTTTCATTCACTTTTAAAAAAAAAGTACCGGACATTTTTTTTCGCGAAAAAATTTAAGAAATTTTATTCAGCATATTCTTAGCTACATTATTGCCAAACATAGTTAAGCGGTATCACCAAGTCTGAAGTAGTTGTTGGACAAAAGCTGATGACACCTTTTTCGAGGGGCCCACTGATTTTCAGAATCTTTGGAGGCCATAAAACAAAATTGGTCACCAATTTCGCCAGACCGAGTATAGGGTTATATTACCCTTTGATAGTAGAATCGAATCTATACTGTCAAGTCCGTGTATTTTTTCACTGTTGCACAGTGTAATCAATATTTACTAAATGGTAACCCTTTGTGGGGGAGGTACTAGAAGGAGTGGACCAATATGGCCCATCTTCGAACTTAGCCGGAGCTAGAAGAAAATATTACCACGTACCAAATTTGAAGTCAATCGGTTACTCCTTTCGAGATTTATCGTGCGCACCAGCCAGCAGACAGACGGACGGACATTGCTCATTCGACTTAAAATGACATAAAACGGATATCCGCCGAACATACTTAGGTTCTTAGGCCACTCCTTCGATGTGTTTCACTTTTGGCTCGTAGCAAATGATATATACCCTCCTCTCTAAGGTGACGGGATAAATAGTATCGATCATTATGCTTATTTGTCTCCACCATCACTTCATGTCGTCGCAACATAAGAATACGCATATCAGCTGTTTGCTAAAGGGTGGTTACATTTTAAGGGCCGATGTTGATTTTGAATAAAACGCAAATTATTAAGGAAATTATTGGCTTTTCTTTTTATTATGTTAATATTGGTATGGTTCAATTATGTATGGGATAAAATATCGGACAAATTGCCGCCGCGACGTCGGCGGCACACCTCCATCCGATGGTCCAAATTTTCGATGACGCTGAGGCATAATTGTGGTTCTATGCCTTTAATGTGCCGAATTATCTTATCCGTTAGCTCTTGAATTGTTGCTGGCTTATCGACGTACACCTTTTCTTTCAAATAACCCCAAAGAAAGAAGTCCAACGGTGTCAAATCACATGATCTTGGCGGCCAATTGACATCGCCACGACGTCAGATAACACGGCCATTGAATTTGTTGCTCAAAAGAGCCATTGTTTCGTTAGCTGTGTGGCAAGTGGCACCGTCTTGTTGAAACCACATATTGTCCATATCTTCCAATTTGGGCCATAAAAAGTTCGTTATCATCTCACGATGCCGAAGACCATTCACAGTAACTGCCTGACCGGCCTCATTTCGAAGAAGTATGGCCCGATGACGTCGCAAGCCCATAAGCCGCAACAAACAAACTGGGCGACCATGCACAGGTGTTTTCACATCTTCTACAGACCCGGTTTGCTGAAATTTGCGCACAATTCTCCCGATTGTGGACACATTTGTTCGATTATGCTGATCAAAAAAACATCACGAAGTGCGCACTGCAAAAAAATTATCATAAAATAAAAGAATGGCTCCATAGACGTCATTATTCTTCAAAATAAGTAAATTTTTTACATAAAATTAACCCTTTATCGGGCAAGAAAATATTTTGAACCAAAACGTTTATTTTTCAATAGCTACTGTTAAAAAAAGAAACTAACTTTTTTTAAAAAATGTTTTTAAAGGTTTTTGAGTCTTTTATTCAATAAGAAATAGTCCTTTGTAACACAAATGTTACATTGCCTGAAAAGGCCACCAAAAAAAAACATTAAGTGAATAAATTTATTAAAGGTGATATTATTACATTATTAGCTATACACTTATGCACTGTATTTTACAAAAAAAAATACACCGTTAATTGCGAATACGAACATGTGTGCTACATTGAGGTGGATCGAAAGATCTGCACAGCTCCATTCTCGGAAGGTATAAGGAATACAATGAATATATTGCTATAATCTATTTCAACTCTTCTATTGTCAAGAGCATTCAAATCCTACCCTACTTATGTATATGGTACTTCAACGACCCACCCTAAGAAATAGACCTACACATTCAATGTGTAGACACAACTCGTTGGCGAGCACTTCAACCCCTTTTTTCACCAGTATCACAAAATTTGCACTTGAAATATCGAAACAAATATGCAAACATTTCAATCGAAAAATCTCAACATATTTCATTATTCGACTTCTCCAGTTTCAGTTCAATAAAGCATTGAATGACACATGGAAATCGACAACAATTTTGTTGGTAAATAAAACACAAATGTTAGCAAATCGTCCTGTCAGCGATTTCTTCCCAAAGCGATTGTTCTCATATAAATTGTGTGCCTATGAATATCATTTCAGACACATGTATGCATGTGAATAGGGGTATCTCTGAAAAAGGAAACAGCCATGAAGTGGTCCTGCAACTATTGCTCTGCCGTCGCTTTGCCGCAAGTGTTGCTCTCCAAATGTTTTTGTGTTTGTGGTGTCATTGAGAAAATATCGCACATTTGTCGTGTAATCCTTGTGTAAACTTTGTTTGTCCCTGGTTCGTGCCATTCGTCCTGTTCATCTGGGGTAATTTGTTAGCGCGATTTGTTTTAGCACTCTATACGAGTATATTGGAACATGTGTCTGTTGTGGTGTGCGGAGGGGAGGTGAGGGAAACATCGCCAAATATTGGTGGTATTTCAAATTTCGTTTTCAAATTTACGGCGTTGATTGGTATTTTCTTTTGTTGTTGTGCCAAGGACTTAGAACAATTATGTCAATATTTATAGAAATTTTGAATTAAATGGAGAATTTTGTGAACATTTGGTTGGAATTCATTATGCGTTTTTTCCCTACTTAACAAAATGACAGTTGTTAAATGGGAATTTGCAGGTTGTTTCATTTGTTGAACAACCAAACCATTACATTAATTAAACATTAAACAATTATAGTAAATTAGTTTCACCCCTTTCCATTAGGAACCGCTGTTGATGGAATACGACATAGTTGGAATGGGAAATTGTCTCGTATGAACATATTTAAGGTAGACTTAAGAATTGTGCTATAATTACAGGGTGGCTGATATGTAATGCAACAAAGTAAAGCGCTATATTTTTTTAATTTTTTTTTAAATTTTATTGTTCAAAAGCAAAAAATGTCGGAAATAACATAAAATTTTAGAAACAGTTTAGATTTGTTCGAATTGGCCACCTTTGGCACGAATTATGGCCGACAAAGCCATCACACGCTGCACGAAAGTGGCTCTGCGGTATTTTGGCCCATTCCCGGCGAAGCGCCGTCTTGAGATGATCGATACTTTGGTTTTTTTTATTGCAAACCTTACTCTCTAAAATGCCCCAGGCGCAAAAGTCCAACGGATTGAGATCCGGAGATCTTGGTGGCCATTGTGCGGTAGAAATGAAGCGAGGAACCTCCTTTTTAAGCCATTCTTGGTTGACGCGTGCTGAGTGCGATGGTGCTGAGTCCTGTTGGAATGTCCATGGTCTGCGGCCGAAATACTGGCTTCAATACTGTCTTTAGGACATTTTCCCAATAATATTCGGCATGGTCGATGAATTCGAGAGGGGAGCGACCATCGGCGTTACGGCGGCCCACACCATTACCATCGGCGGCGCTTGAGTTCTGGTGGCCAATCGAAGGTGTACATTTTCAGCTGACCTCTTTGGCAAGTAAACCCGATCATTTTGTTTGTTCACAAACTGCTCAATTTGGAATGGCTTCTCATCGGAGAAAACCAAATTCGGTAACTGGCCACTTGCACGAGCAAGCGAAGCAACTCCTTGGCTCTTTCCAGTCTAACTTTTTTTGTGCATCCGTGAGCTTTTGCACTTTTTGTAACTTCATGGCTTTAGTCCAAGCTCATTTTTTAATATGTGTTGTATCCGTTCTCGCGATATGTTCAGCTCACGAGCAATTTTTCTACCACTGCGGCGTGGATTTCGATCACATCTGGCCTTCACTTTTCGGATCATTTCTTGTGTTGTTACCGTTTTTTTCGTCCACTTTTTGGACGCGATGCAACACTGCCAGTATCGCGGTAACGAGCAATGGTACGAGAAACAAAAGATTTATTCACATTTAAATCCTGGAGGGTTCTAATTCTAATTATTCCATCACGAATAACTTTTTATCTGAATAAAATTAACTGTCACTGAAATAAATCTGTCAGCTATCAGCCTAGCGGTTTAGAAATGATAGCAACCTGAAGTTGGTTGCAATACATATCAGCCACCCTGTATATTCGCTCTGAAATATTTATTTGCAAATAACTTTAAATTATGATTAACTAATATTGAAGGAAGCTATGAGGGCTACAAATGTTGGAAATGTTCAGTGGTTTAGTAACAGTTGTTAAAGAATTAGAAAAGGCTAAAAACTCGTGTTTTAATTAAAAATTAAAGAAAAAAATGCAAAAAAAAAGATATTTTATTTCATTTTCAAAAGCTAGCATTCAGCGAAAAAAACGATGCTTATTTAAATAAATTTATGGATAAATGTATATGTTATTACCAATTTTGTTAAAGTAATGAACTGTCCACACAAATGGACAATTTTGTACCAAAAGTTAATAGCTTATAACTTTATGACCAGTACATACAAAAACTTGAAATTTTGTACAGTGTAATGGTTTAATAGTACCTACAATACAGTGAAAAATGCGCATTATTGCCACGCTCCATTTGGTACCTCCCACACAAATGAACCATTATGTACCAAAAGTTACAGCTTATAACTTTAATACCAGTCCATAATAACACTTTAAAGTTTGTACAGTGTAATGCTTTTATACAGGGAGGCTTATGAAAGTTGCTACCAAAAAAAATCTTTTTTTTTTATTTAATGAATCTGGTTATTTTTTTTTTATTTTGCAGATTGATTTTTAGATTTAACAAAAATGGATATCTGGGACACTGAAACAAGAATTTGGATTGTCCGCCGCTATTACGCACTGAAGTCCGTAGTTTAGGTTCAAAGAGAGTATAGGAGCACGTTTGGCGGCAATCCTCCGAGCAGATGGACCATAAAGAGACTTGTTAACAATTTTTCCGAGCATGGGACAGTTAACAGAAGACCTTACCATCGAAACCCTTTAGTTCGGACGGAGGAAACAATCGCTGCTGTAGCTAATGCCATACAAAACAATCCAAGAGTTTCGACAAGAACCTTATCAGCTCAAATGGGTATAAGCAGACAGTCATTGCAGTCAATTATGCACAAAGATTTTAAGTTATTCCCATATAAAATTCAAATGGCCAACAAAGTGAACTCAGCAGACGGCTATTCCCGTCTCAACTCTCCAAGCAGTAATGAACAACTTTTTGGTAAGATGCCGCACATGCATCAACGGGCGGGGGGAGGGGGGTGCATTTAAATTCCATTAAGCTATATTTTATTAAATTTAATGAGCTTTAACATGAATAAAAGAAAACTGAATTCTATACACTGAAAAAAGTTATTTGAGTTTCTTAATGTTGCAATATTCATCAGCCACCCTGTAGTACCAAGAGTCTGGAGAAAAATGGGCGTTATTGGCGGGCCCCTTTGGGTTCCGACCACACAAGTGACCATTTTAGACCAAAATGTAAGAGCTTATATCTTTAATACCAGTACATACTTTAAAGTTATTAAATGCAATTTAAATTGATAATAAATTAAATAAAACAAAAAAATTATTAAATTTACTAATATTTTTTTGGGACTCAAGGTGAGGGTATTTATAAGTCGGTTTACCCGACTGAACTTTCTTACATGTTTTTTATTTGAAACTAATATTTCTGAAACAAAGACTTATTTATATTTAAGTATTTTTCCAATGTATCAATGCCTTCATTTAAAGACAAGCTTTCTGTATTTCAGAAGTTAAGGGTGTAATATTTTCATAAATTTTATATGTTTGTAAAATGTTACTAAAACATAAATCGTGTAATCTTTTGTAACTACACGAGGGAAAATCGCCTTTTTTGATATATTTGAATCCAAAGAAAATATATTTGTAACACACATTTTTAAATAACATATATTTCTGAGCAAATAAATTTTATTTGAAAATCAATAAAATTTATTTGGAACGCATATATTATTATACCAGCTTTACCCGCTGCGCTTCGCAGCCCCATCATTTATTTATTTTCTTTTTAGGGTACTGCAGAATACTTATACCTCTTTCTTTCCAAAACAAACGACTATTCCATATGAGGAAAAATTATTTTGTTTATGTTCCTGGCATCAAGGTACAATATTTACCCTTTTCCCTTCTGTGCCTCTAAACGTCAAAAACTATTTTTTGGACCATATTTTACCTTTTTCCCATAGTTTATGTTCCAATAGCTACATTCACACCCTGATACAATATAAAACAATGTTTGCCTCACCGTGTTTTAATTAAAAAAAAAGGTAAAATAAATGCATAGTTTCAGTTGCAAGACTTACAATTGCCATTGGGATCATATTTGATCATTTTCGCTCCATTCATTTAACCCAATGTGTCATAATTTAGTTTAGTTTAATTTCGTTTTTGCCCCAACATATAGTTTAAGTCATAGTTTAAATTCCAAGAGTCATATTCGCAACCTTAGGCAACCTAAGTGATGGCAATGCCGTCAGTGTTGCATTACTTCAGTTTTTTTCTATTTTTTTTTTATTTTTGAGATCTAAAGTAGTTCAGTATCATTGTAAAGTAGAATGGTCCGATACACATACGTTTTGTTCACACGTAAATGTCGTAGCTTATTACTAGACAGCGATTTTTTTTTTGCAATCTCTATTTCACGTCCGAAAAAGTTCATTTTTTTTAATGTTTATAAACAGTTATAAATAGGTAAAATAAGATCTGGCTATCATTTTTTTGAATTTTTTTTTAAATCTTATGGGTATTTTCATTTTAGAAAAAAATTTAAAAAAAATAGTTTTTAGGTTTCACGGTTTCGCTCCCGAACCGCTGAACCGGCTTTTGCAAAGTAAACGTTGTTTTAAAGAGGACACAACGCGCAATCTTTCGTAAAGAAAAAAACAGTAAGGAAAGGCTAAAGTCGGGCGGGGCCGACTATATAATACCCTACACTACTCTCAAAATGTTGAATAACTCTGATATATAAATTTTGTAATTCATGTATAAATTGTTTACATAAATTTACTTTTGGGACATTTTAGACTTAAATAATACCCTGTACCACAGTGTGGTGTAGGGTATAAAAACGATTGGATCTAAAGAGCCAAATCGGATGAATCATATATATGGGAGCTATAGCTAAATCTTTACCGATATTCTTCAAATTCAACAATGTTGGTTCATGGATCAAGAAACTCTACCATTCTAAATTTCAAAACGATTGGATGTAAAATACAGCTTCTGTAGAACTAAAGGGCCAAATCGCACGAAACATATATATGGGAGCTATAGCTAAATCTTAACCGATTTTCTTCAAATTCGGTAGTGTTGGTTCATGGATCAAGAAACTCTACCATTCTAAATTTAAAAAGGATTGGATGTAAAATACAGCTTCTACAAGACTGAAGTGCAAAATCGGACGAAACATATATATGGGAGCTATAGCTAAATCTTAACCGATTTTCTTCAAATTCGGCAATGTTGGTTCATGGATCAAGAAACTCTACCATTCTAAATTTCAAAAGGATTGGATGTAAAATACAGCTTCTATAGGACTAAAGGGCCAAATCGGACGAAACATATATATGGGAGCTATATCTAAATCTGAACCGATTTCAACCAAATTCAATAGCGATCTTAACAGCTGCGAAATACTCTAAACTGCAAAATTTCTGAACAATCGGAGTGAAATTGCGACCTGTAGTCGACGAACAACTTTACATGGACAGACGGACGGACGGACGGACAAGCTTAAATAGACTCAGCTACTGATTCTGAGTCGATCGGTATACTTTAGGGCGGGTCTAGCTGTGTTATTTTCAGGTGTTACAAACATCTGCCGTGAAACAAACTTATAATACCCTGTACCACAGTGTGGTGTAGGGTATAAAAACTTTCGAAAAAATTTAAAAAAATGTTTACGGTTTTTTTTTTTTGAAAAAAGTTTCCAAAAAGAATTGCTTTTAAATTAAAAAACTTTCGAAAAAATGGTTACGATTTTTTTTTTGAAAAAAGTTTCCAAAAAGAATGGCTTTCCGTTTTTAAATTTGCACAGAATATGCGCCAGACTCTCACAAATCCAAAACAATAATTAGATATTTGGAGACTCAATATTTGTAAAAGTTATGAACGAAATACCAAGATTACACACAGAATACAGTTTGGTTGCCTCAATCGAACTATTTGCCAACCGAATTTTGGTAGTTCTGTCTACTGTAATGCGATTCCATCAGACAACCAACATTTTGGTTGTGGTATACTTCTGCTTCCGTGTTGACAACAATCATATTTGGTTGCGCCAACTACGAAAATGGTGGCTAAAATTATCTATTGCCACAACCAACAGTTTTAAAAAAATTTGTTGTTCTGACAATTTGTCAGTCTTATACTACCGACATTTAATTAAAAGCAGTTTTCATTAATTTTTATTTCATGTATTGAACAAAAAAACCAAACAATTCACAACAAAATTAAAAATCCCATATTACAAATTCATCACTATTACACACAGAATACAGTTTGGTTGCCTCAACCGAATTATTTGCCAACCGAATTTGGATAGTTCTGTCTACTATCATGCGATTCCATCAGGACAACCAATATTTTGGTTGTGGTATACTTTCGCTTCCATGTTGACAACAATCATATTTGGTTGCACCAACTACGAAAATGGTGGCTTAAATTATCTGTTGTAGTTGCCACAACCAACTGTTTTAAAAAATTGGTTGTTCTGACAATTTGTCAGTCATATATTTACTACCGACAATTAATTAAACACATTAATTTTTCTTTTATTTATTGAACAAAAAACAAAACAATTCATAACAAAATTAAAAATCCCGTATTACAAATTCGTCTCTATTATGAGATGTGGAAATATTTGACACACATTTTAGTACACAAAAAAAACACAAAACTTTTATACAAATATTGCTTAACCCTGCGCTTTCAATTTCATGATTGTTGCTTTTATTTTTTTTATGTAAAATATTTTGCACAACATTTTCTGCATTCCATATATTATTATCCACACGAGATTATTTTTGATTACCTATACCGTCCTTGCACAAAATGTTGAAGATTTTTTTATGTCGAGTAATTTTATTTTTTGTTTGTCATGTATCAGGAAAAGAACAGCAACTAATCTTTCGGTTGTATTTCCCAAAATACACTTAATTATTCTAAATTTGGGAAATGATTGGGATAACCAGTAAACGATTATTTATTAATATTTTTTCTGTTGTAGTAACCAATTATTCGTTGCGATAATAATCTTTGGTCTATTGATACAATTTCTGTTGTCAAGAATAAAACATTGGTTGTCCCAACAAAAAATAGATCATATGGTACCATAATGAAAGTTTAAAATTGGTTACCACAACTAACCGAGTGTCAATGAAAAAAACAATCTTAATTCGATTGATACACCCATCGATTTAGTTGCAAGCATTTTCATTTGATCGTATCCATGTTTTTATTGTTGTTTCAACTATTTATATACAAATGCAACCGACAGACTGTAAAGGTTGTTGCTAGTACTATTTGTTTATTGTTACAATCGAATTCCAACCAAATATTTTCCTGGGTGTACGCAAGAACAACGTTTACATTATTCAGTTTAATTACCAAAATAATCGTTCTCCAATTGCGACTTTTTAAGAAAATCGTCTTCTCTGATGAGGCTCACTTTCATCTGAGTGGTGCGGTAAATAGACAAACTGCGATTCTGGTGCGAAGAGAATCCACAAATTAAACAAAAAACAATTACATTCACCTAAATGGACAGTTTGGTGCGGTTTTCGGCCAGGTGGAATCATCGGTCCGTACTTCTTTCGAAATGAAGCTGGTAACATCGTTACTGTCAATGGAGCGCGGTATAGATCGATGATAACCAAGTTTTTATGGCCGAAATTGGAAGAAGTTGATCTTGACAACATTTGGTTCCAACAAGTCGGGGCTACGTGTCACACAGGAAATGAAACAATTGTACTGTTGCGAGGAAAGTTTGGAGATTCGATTATTTCAAGAAATTGTGATATTGAATGGCCTCCAAGAAGTTGTGATTTAACACCATTAGTCTATTTCTTGTGGGGTTATTTGAATTCATTGGTCTTTCGAAATAAACCAGACTCTCTTCAAGCTTTACAAGTCTATTGACTTGAACTTGTCATTCAATACGATACGACTTGAATTAGTGGAAAAAGTGCTCGAAACTTGGTTTCATCGAATTCGTTCCTGCAGAAGAAGTCGTGGAGGCCATTTGAACGACGTTTTATTCAGAACTTAATTGTATCGATTGAACTTCACATTAAATAAACAACTTTTGAATTTCCTTAACAATAGGTGTGTTTTTTCAAAGACATCAGATCACTCTTATTGGAATATCTTGTACATTTTGTGCGCTTCTAAATATCTGTCATATAAGCTACGGCTCATATAAATCGGTCCACGTAGTCAGGAGATACAATGGTCAAAATTTCAAATATTGACACCCTGTATCCTCGTAACCTATCACGCTAGGAAGCATAGTAGTTCTGTAACCGCACCAAGTACTGACGCGATCGGCATAAAATGAAAAAAGTGGACCTTTTGATGTGTTTTTCCCCATATATATTATTTTATTGTCTGAGTTTACATTTTATGACTAGATTACAATAAAAATATGTTAAAGATATAATAAATAACTTATAATTCATATTTACAAAGTTTTTACAAATAACATTGTATTATTTTATTTATTTATTTATTTATTTATATGAATTACAATACATAGTAAATTTATATTCTAATTTTAAGGTCCAGGGAGAGGCCGGGTTACAAAGACCATATGGCTAAATTTTGCAGCGACAGACCAGAGCCTCTGGTGGGAATCGAACCCACGACCCCCAACCTCATAGGCGAGTACGCTACCAACTCGCCTACTGGGGCGCTCAACATTGTAATTTCGCTCTAATATTATCGTAAATTTTAAATAATCCCATAACATTAAAAGTTTAGTCCTTTTTTTGATTGGAATATCGAAATTCCATTAGCCTTAACTGTATCTCTGACTTTAAACATCTGTACTCGAATCTTCGCTATGTCAGCTCATTTACATTCCTAGGCCGATCGAAATTCAAACGAATGAAAGGCATCTATGTGAATTGATTTAAGCGTTGGCGCAACAAAATAGTATTGAAATAATCCATAATATTTTGTATAGGTCGAAGAAAATTTCTCCAGAGTCATTTCACTTAGGATCTCCTTTAAATTGTCATAGGACAAACCTTTGCACCAATAAAAAGATAAATCTGTTAGAGTTTTTAAAATAGCAAATTGTTGAATGCCCTCAAAAGTGGTAAATTTAAAAGCTAATCTCTGAAGTTTCGGGCAGGAATTCGCCAGAGAGATAAGTACTTCGTCATTCACCACATCACTAAGCGTTAGAGTTAAACTAACAAGATTTTGGAATTTCTCTAAATATGTTTTCAAATTCCACGACAAATAGGAACTGTAAAAAGGTCCATAGATATCCAGTTCCTCCAGGGAAGTACTTGTGGCTTCGGCAGACTCCAAGTGGGGCAGATTATCGTCCAGCAGTACCAGAAATGATTTTAAATTATAAAAGCGCAGCTTTAATTGCATTAGAATATCTTGCAAAGCACTTGATTTACCCTGGAAATCGGTTGACTTTTTCAAAGTAAATCGCTTCAACATTTTCATTTTCATCAAAGTTTGTACTTTTAAATCTTCGCCTAGGTGAATAACATCAAGATCCTTATTACAACATCCATAGATCTCCAGGTGCTGCAAATGTGGACAGTGGTCGGCCAACATCTGTAAATGTTGATTGGTTACCATCATATGATTATAACTGATCGATTTGAGATTCGTCAAACTCTGAATGTTAACGGCTAAGCCATATTTCTCAGTGAGATTTTCAATGTCCTTGGCATAAACCTGCAGGAAGTATTCCAAACCGTCGTTGCTAAATCGTAGCTCATTTTGAGAATATTCCGTTTCTATCAATACTAATTCTTGATGTTTAGTTACTGTAATTTTTCGATACTTTTCCGTGCATATAAACTCTCTGAAGTAGTCATGAAAATGTTGACAAACTGTAGCCAACTTCACTTGATTTTCATAGTCCAGTAATTCAAATATTTGACTCAGCAGATCAATGTTTCTAAAGATTTTCTCGCAGAGTTTCTTTTCGTATTCTGACATTTTGTTTGTTCTCCCTTTACGATTTGCGATTTGTTATTAAAATTTGTATAATGTATAAACGCTTAAGCATCTTTGCGATTACTAAGTGTTCCGCATCAACATTTTTATCAAAAAATGTTAATGCAAACGTGGGGCTATACAGAAGTTTTGGTGCAAGTGTTTAAAGAGTTTTGAAGAAAGTGAGTAACGTAGTTTTGATAACAAAAAAAAAACAGTTTTCGACTAAACTACACCCTCACTTTGTGAGAAATACAGGGTTTTTCACCAGGAACGCTACAAAAGTAGACCAACAGGGACAGCAAACGACGCCATATTTTTTGCCGCTCTTTTGACATTTCTCTTCAGTAAGGTTTGCCATTTTATGATGAAAAGATATACGAGCCAACAACGAGTCGAAATTATTAAAATTTATTACCGAAATTCGGAATCAGTGGCCTCAACGTTAAGAGCGCGAAAAATCATCTTCAGCGATGAGGCTCATTTCTGGCTGAATGGCTTCGTCAATAAACAAATTATGCGTTATTGGTCAGACAGCAATCCACAAGTACTCCATGAGTCATCATTGCATCCCGAAAAAATTACGGTTTGGTGCGGTTTATGGGCCGGCGGCGTCATTGGGCCGTACTTCTTCCGAATTTTTTTGGCCCCAATTGGATGATATGGACTTGGAGGACATGTGGTTCCAACAGGACGGCGCCACAAGCCACACAGCGAATGCCACAATCAATTTATTGGAAACCAAATTTGGAGAATGTGTTATCTCATGAAATGGTCTAGTCGATTGACCGCCTCGATCGTGCGATTTGATGCCGTTAGACTATTTCCTGTGGGGTACGTCAAGTCTATTGTCTATGCCAACAAGCCAGCGACGATTGATGAACTTCGTACGAATATCGAACGTGAAATTGCAGCAGTATCGTCCGATTTGTGCTTGAAAACCGTCGAAAATTGGGTTCAGCGTCTGGACTTCTGCATGCGTACCCGTTTGCATGGCCAAATAAATCGAGTTCCATACATAATGGCATCGAAAGTACTTTCACAGGAATAAATAATTTCACTGACATCCAAAACCGTTTTTGTTTTATTTAAAAAAATGTTGTACCGCTCTTATTGACGGACCCGATATAAAATAGAATTCGGTACTTTTACAGTACCGCAGATGCCAGATAGGCGATGAAGTTTGTTTATTCCTTGCCAGACCATACATAGTCATTGGAGAAGTAATCTACAATACCAAATATGAATCAACTATGAAGATTACACCGGAAGATATAGAGTAATTGTATTCTTATTAATTTATGAATGTTTGTGATGGTACCGCAAATGTCTTAGCTCATTCCACAGTATCGAATTTTAAGTACGTTTGTTGTTGTTGTAGCACCGTAGGAGGAATTACAACAAAGGGAAATTTTGTCTTAGCGGTATATGTACGTATATCTAATGTTTGACAGATCGATCAAAGAATTTTGTTATAGAGTAATTGGTTTCTTATTAATTTCTCAATTTTTGTTTTTCCCATTTTTGTATTTTTGACAAAGAATATTTTTTGTAAAATATAACTTCAAATAGCCATAACTTTGAGCTCAGTGGGTATATCTAATGGTTATACTTTTTCATCAAATAGCATATTTTATTGCCTATCCAGAAGAGATAATGAGAAAGGAATCGGTATTAACCCGATCTGTAACACAGTGCGAAAAATGTTAGGGTATATAATGGGTGATTCATTTCGAGTTTCCCTACTTTTTTAAACAAAACCAGTAAGGAAAGTCGGGCGGGGCAGACTATATAATACCCTACACCTTCCTAACAATGCGATAAGGGTCATTGCGATAATAATTTGGAATAATTGGTAAATGGGTGAGAACATATATATGTGGATATATCTAATTCTGAACCGGCAATCGCTAAATAAAGCAATATTCGTTCCTACATTGAGAAATATCTTTCTGAAGAATTTTGTAATGATCAGCAGTAAAGTACAACTTCTATAGCGCTTTGTAACCAAATGAGGAGGAGCATATATATGGAGGTTATATATAAATCTGAATACTCATTCATGTAAAATAGAAACCACTTTCTGTCGAATTTCGTTCTGATCGGATATAAAATACAGTCTCTACAGCGCTTAGATGTCAAATCGGGGCTAACATATATATGGGGGCTATATCTAAATCTGAACCGATTTTCTCCGAATTTGGCAGTATGCCTTCACATAATAAGAAAATTCTTTCTGCCGAATTTCGCTGTGATCGGATATAAAATACAGTCTCTACAGCGCTTAGATGTCAAATCGGGGCTTACATATATATGGGGGCTATATCTAAATCCGAACCGATTTTCTCCGAATTTGACAGTATTCTTTCATGTAATAAGTAACCTATTTCTGCCGAATTTCGAACTGATCGGATATAAAATACAGTTTCTACAGCGCTAGAAATTCAAATCGGGGGTAACATATATATGGGGGCTATATCTAAATCTGAACCGATTTTGTATTGTCTCTAAGTGTGTCACGAGACTACTCTCTGTCAATTTTTGTACACATCTGTTCAAAAATGTTGCTTATACAGTGCATATATGCCAAATCGGAGGTACATATAAATGGGAGTTATATGTAAATCTGAACCGATTTTAACCAAATTAAGGATCGTCCTTGGGGCTAAAGAAAGATATGTGTTAAGTTTCGTTGAGATCGGACCATAATTGCGACCTGTACTTTGATTACAAGAATACATCTAAAGACAGACAGACAGACGGAATCAACAGAAATCAACTCAGAAAGTGATTACAAGTCGATCGGTATAATAAACAATGGATCTATCTCTTCTCCTTTTGGGTGTTACAAACAAATGCACAAAGTCATAATACTCTGTACAACAGTGTGGTGTAGGGTATAACAACACAGAAAATTCAAATTGAATGGGGAATGTTTATTATCATTTGAAAAAATATTCTTTGGCATTTATTATACCCTCACTTTAGTGTGACGAGGGTATATATCATTTGCTACGGAAAAAAGTGTAACACGTCGAAGGAGTGACCTAAGACCACAAGTATGTTCGGAGGAAATCCGTTTTGGGTCATTTTAAGTCGAATGAGCAATGTCCGTCCGTCTGTCTGTCTGTCTGTCTGTCTGTCTGCTGGCTGGTGCGCACGATAACTCTCGAAAGGAGTAACCGATTGACCTCAAATTTGGTATGTGGTAATATTTTTTTCTATCTCCGGCTAAGTTCGAAGATGGGCCATATTGGTCCACTTCTTCTAGTACCTCCCCCACAAAGGGTTAAAATGTTGTGAAATATTGATTCTTTAATAACTGCTATACTACTTATTCGAATCTTCTGAAATTCCACACATAGTATTAGCTTATTAGTCGTTATCAACTCGAGAAAAATGGGCAAAGTCGCCACGTCCCTTTTGGTACCTCCCACACAAATGCACCATTTTGCACCAAAAGTTAACAGCTTATAACATTAATAACAGTGTATAAAAATACTTGAAATTTTGTACAGTAGTATGCTTTTATATTGCCTACAGTCCAGGGAAAAATGGGTGTTGTTGTCACCCCCGTTTTGGTACCTCCCACACAAAGGTACCTTTTTGCACCAAAAGTTAACAGCTTATAACATTAATAACAGTGTATAAAAATACTTGAAATTTTGTACAGTAGTATGCTTTTATATTGCCTACAGTCCAGGGAAAAATGGGTGTTGTTGTCACGCCCGTTTTGGTACCTCCCACACAAAGGTACCTTTTTGCACCAAAAGTTAACAGCTTATAACATTAAAACCAGTGTATAAAAATACTTGAAATTTTGTACAGTGTAATGTTTTTATAGTGTCTATAGCCCTGTGAAAAATTGGCGTTATTGCCACACCCCTCTTTGTACCTCCCACACAAAATGCCCAAATCATACTACAATTTAATGTCTCATAACGTTTATACCAGTGCACATAAATGCTTATGTCGGCACAGTGCAATGAATTTAAAGTATCTAATGTTCAGCAAAAAAAAGGTGTATTTGATAAACCCCTTCTGGTACCTCCCACACAAATTGACAGAATAATTCGAGTAATATTCAATATTACATTACTCACAAAGTGAGGGTATACCTTAGTCGGTTTACCCGACTGAAACTTTCTTACTTGTTTTTTGAAGATTATGTCTATCAAATGTTGGCCGCGGCTACGTCTCAGATGGTTCATCTGTTGAGTCGGATTTTCGATGACTTGTTCGAGCATTTCGACTGGTAACTGGCGAATGACACGCGTGATGTTTTGCTCCAAAGGCCTGAATCGAAGCGGGTTTGTCCGCATAAACTTTAGACTTTACATATCCCCACAGGAAAAAGTCTAACGGCGTGATATCACACGATCTTGGTGGCCAATCGACCGGCCCAAAACATGAAATTATCTGCTCACCAAAGTGTTCTCTCAATAAATTCATTGATTGATGCGATGTGTGGGAAGTGGCGCCGTCTTGTTGAAACCAAATTTCGCCGAGATCACGAGCTTCAATTTCAGGCATCAAATAGTAGGTTATCATGGCACGATAACGGTTGCCATTGACGGTTAGGTTCTCACCGGCATCATTTTTAGAGAAGAAATATGGACCGATGATTCCACCGGCCCACAAACCACACCAAACCGTTGTTTTTTCTGGAAGCAGTGGCAGCTCTTGAATCTCTTCAGGTTGTTCTTCGTCCCAAATACGGCAATTTTGCTTGTAGACATACCCATTGAACCAGAAATGGCCCTCATCGCTGAACATAATTGGGCTCGAAAACGTCGAAGGTCGGGCTGCTTCAGTTCAGTTGTACAAGCTTTATTTTGTATGCTTTCAATTTAAGATCTCGACGTAAAATGCGCCAAGTCGTTCCATACGTCAGTCCGAGTTGCTGCGAACGGCGCCGAATCGACTCTCCACGGCCATCGTGTGCACTCTCAGCTACGGCCGCTACATTTTCTTAACTGCTTGGTCTATTCGATCGAATATTATCCAATATGGAATGCTGGGTCTCAAGATGGGTGATGGTGTTGCGAATAGTACGCTCAGTAGGCCGATTATGTTGACCATAAGTTGAGCGAAGTGCACGAAACACATTCCTCACAGAACGTGAATTTTCGTAATAAAGTTGAACGATTTGTAAACCACCCACCAGACCCACTGGTCTGTCGCAGCAAAATTTAGCCACATGGTCCTTGTAATCCGGATTTTCTCTGTACCGTAAAATAAGAATATAAATTTACTTTGTATTGTAATTCATATAAAATAAAATAATTTTGGTGTGTCTTGGGTATTTTTGTATGGGAGGTACTAAAACAGGATAACTCCCATTTTTAACAGGACTGTAGGAATTTTAAAACCTTAATACTGCAAAAAAATGGGTAACGCCCACTTTTCGCTGGACGCTAGGTACTATAAAAGCATTACACTGTACAACATTTCATGTATTTGTAGGAAGTGATATTACAGCTATAAGCAGTTAAATTTTGATGCAAAATGGTCCATTTGTGTGGACCCTCACTAAGACCCCAATATGTTTGGCGGCAATCCGTTTTTGGGTCATTTTAAGCCGAATGATCAATGTCCGTCTGTCTGTCTGGTTCGCATGATAACTCTCGAAAGGAGTAACCGATTGACTTCAAATTTGGTATGCGGTAATATTTTTCTCCATCTCCGGCTAAGTTCGAAGATGGACCATACTGATCTACTCCTTGTAGTACCTCTCCCACAAAGGGTTAACTTTTAGTGAAATAGTGATTCTTAAATAACTTCTATACTACTTACTCGAATCCTCTGAAATTCCAAATGTAGTATTAGTATATTAGTCGCTATGAACTCGAGAAAAATTGGCGAAGTTGCCACGCCCATTTTGGTACTTCCCACACAAATGGACCATTTTGTACCAAAAGTTGACTGTTTATAGTTTTAATATCAGTTCATTCAAATACTTGAAATTTTGTACAGTATAACATTTTTATAGTACCTAGTGATAATAATTTAATTAAAACAACAAAATAAATAAATTTACGAATATTTTTTTGGGACTCAAGGTGAGGGAATTCTTAAGTCGGTTTATCCAACTGAGCTTTCTTACTTGTTTTATTTTTGATTATATGGAATTCTATGCCTCAATCTAAACAAATTGTCGGTTTTGGACACAAAAACAATTTTTTTTATTGCATATAGTAATTAAGGTTAATTCCTGTTATTTGCTTTGAAATTCTCATGACCAAAGACTTTAGACGGCACCCCACGTATAACCACAAAAATGTATATATGTATAAACAATCATTAAATAGCATCCGCAAACCATTACTCACCGTATCAGTCATTCGAAAACCCACATAGTCTCGCGCTCACTTGGACAGAGCAAATAAATCTCTCCAAAAAACTTGATTGCTTTACTTTATAAGTATATTTTTACTGTATTAATATTCATATGTACAATTAGGTGTTTAGGTACTGACAAGTTGAAGCTGACATTAGGCATGTTTTCGTTACAAGCTAGCACTTTTAGTTTAGCACTTTGCAACGAAAACAACTGACTTCCACTAACTGGCACATAAGCAATAAGTGGCGGATTTTCACTATCTGGTAGCAATGGTGTCATGAGTTGCGAAGAAAGAACAGTGCGAAACAGACAAAAAATTCGTGAAAAGTGTTGATAAAACATATATTTACTATTCTATGTTCAATTGTTTACATTTTTTTTGCAAATATTAAAATAATTTCCCATTTTTGTTCTTCTTATTCCCGTTAATTCACAATAATTGATAAAATCTCTCCAAAAATGGGATGCCATATTGCTAAATATAGGGTGCCCAATCTGGCAACATCATACTCGATTAAGACATGAACACAAGCACAAAACTTCATCGGGAACTAATAGTGCTTAAAAGTGCTTAGCTCCCCATACAAATTAAGCACTTATGGTGTAACGAAAACACGCCTATTATATTTATTTGTTTTTTAGTATTTTACTAATAACTGCATATTGAAGCTGTCATAAGCTAAAGGGTGACTGTTTTTGGCAGCTCAGCTGTTTTCGTGTAACATGTTACTGTCGAACATGTTCAGTTTGGTCTGTAATAACAGGTGGCGCAAAAGTAATCCTCCTATCAGAAAATGCTATACATTTTGCGATTGGCCCCTAATGTCAGTTCTGTTTTGACATTTGTGTAGTAAACACATGCGAAATACACGTTAATAAACGATGTTACGCTACACTGCTCCAGAACGCGGAATATTGCTGACTATTTATTTGACCAATAATCGGTCGGTGACTTTGGCACAGATTTCCTGGCCGTCCAACGCCTACTGGTGAAACACTGCGACGTTTAGCCGCTCGCCTCGAAGAGACTGGCACAACACGAGATGCTGCCAGGCGTGGCAGACCCCGGAGTAGCCGTTCTGCAGAGAATATTGCTGCTGTAGCCGAGGATGTCATGGAAGCGCCGTCGACATCGACCAGACGACGTGCCACGCAAATGGGCATCAGTCGACGGTCTCTACAGCGAATTTTGGTACAAGATTTGAAGATGTTTCCGTACAAAGTCCAGACGGTGCATCAGCTGTTAGCTGCTGACCGCCAATCGCGTCTAACATAACATCGAAAGGTTACTTTGGCGCCAACTGTTATAACCATGAATTGACTTAAGTTAAGTATACACGATTGCCAGATCGGGCAACGTTATTAACCCTGTTAAAGTGCTGCAAATGTTCGGACAATGACAGATTGTTGGGTAAAGGTGAATTGACAGTTCAGACGATGGCAAGAAAACCTTACAATTTCATATAGTTATTTACAATATATTTTGTAAATATCTATATGCAGGATTGCCAACAAAAATATTTTATAGACAGTGTTGCCAATAAAATGTTTTATGACAATGGCGTCGTTGTCACATGCATAAACTTCGCACATCTAAAGCTGAGTATAGACGATTGCCAGATCGACAAACGTTATCAACCCTGTTAAAGTGCTGCAAATATACGGGCAATGTCAGATTGTTACACGGGGCAAAATCGCCTTTTTTGATATGTTTGAATCGAAAGAAAATATATTTGGAACACAAATTTTTAAATATTATATATTTCTTAGCAAATAAATTTTATTTGAAAATCAATAAAATATATTTGGAACGCATATATTAATATATTACAACAAATTATGTTTGCAAACTAATTTTCTCAAATAAAATATGTGTTTGAATACAAATAAAATAATTATTTAGGAATTTTTCCAAATATATTTTATCTACAAAGATTTCCAAAACTTTTGCTGACTTTTTCGAATTTCAGTATATATTATATAGTATTGTAATAACAGTGATACGAGTAGTTGTTATATTAGTGTTAATAATGATGTCACAGTCAGTTGTATTTATTTATTATTTCTAAAATATTTACAATATTTTTAAAAAATTTCTTGGATTTCCAAATATATGAACAATTTTGAAAATGTCAGTTACTGCAGTTGGTCATCCAAGCTACGATATGTTCGTCTATGTCCATATTCACACTGGCAATTTGTTCTACAATTCTTTTGCATTTGTGTACGGAAAACTTTTTCTCACAAACACTGCAATTCTGCGGGGGAAAATTGCAAGTATGAATATTGACAAATAAAATCAGCAAAGTCCATATTCACACTTGCAATTTTTTACCTTTGAATTACTTAAAAACGTAACACAATTTATGTATTTTATGAACAATTAAATGCAAATAAATATTTGTTTCGGAAATAACAGTCACATTTGGATGTAAACAAATATTTGTTTATAACAACATCTTCACAAATACACAATTTTTGAGTGTACCAAATATTATATGTTTAGAGTGTACCCTAAACATATATATGTTTCAAGCCGAATATGTTTGGGACAATATACTACAGAAGCGATTTTTTTCAGCGTGTTGGCAAAGGTGAATTGACAGTTCAGACGATTGCAAGAAAACATTACATTTTCATATATTTACAATATATTTTGTAAATATTTATATGCAGGATTGCCAATAAAAATACATTATAGACAGTGTTGCAAATAAAATGATTTTCTGGCATTGGCGCCGTTGTCACATGCATAAACTTCGAACATATAACAATCAGCAAATTATCTCGCAATGACTTTTCTGCTAACGTTGCAAAACAAAAATTGTATGTTCACACGGTTGTAAATTCACAGGGTTGAATTTTTCCACCATTTTTCTGGCAATGTTGTCCGATCTGCAAATCGTCTGTACTTACCTTAACAATCTGCAATTATCTCGCAATGACTTTTCTGCTAACGTTGCAAGACAAAAATTGTATGTTCATACGGTTTTAAATTCACAGGGTTACATTTTTTCACCATTTTTCTGGCAATATCTTCCGATCTGCAAATCGTGTGTACTTAGCTTTACTAAAATGAGTCATATGCCGAAAAGACGAACCTTTTTATGACATTTGGCCAAAACTTCGACTTTCCGTTGGGTCAGAATTTTCATTTTAACCTATAAATTTTATTTTTGCCTAAAGTGCTTATAAAAGATTAGATTAGAAGACGGTAAAATAAGATCTCGCTATCATTTATTTTTTGAAAAAAATTCCACTATTTTATGGGGGAGTTTAAATGAAAAATTAATTTTTTCGATTTACGAATTTTGTAATTGTACTTGAACAGCTGAACCTATTTTTACAAAGTTTACGTCGTTTGAAAGCGAACATAACTGGCCATTTTTTGGTTGATTTTTTGTTTTTAAATGTACACATTTTTTTCGAACTTTAATTTAAAAAAATTGTTACCCCTTCGAAACAAAAGAAAAATGTGCCAAATTGTCGGACATGACTTAGTATTTTGCCCATAACTTTTCCAAATTGTGCGTCCCCAAAAATCCAATTACTGTTTTGGATTTTTGAGAGTTCGGTACATATTCTATTTGAAATCGAACGGTAGCCAAAAGTCATACATTTAAAAAATGTTCAACCAAAAACTGTCTTTTATGTTCTCTTTCAGAATTTTCATTTTCAGAATTTTCATTTTAACCTATAAATTTTATTTTTGCCTAAAGTGCTTATAAAAGATTAGATTAGAAGACGGTAAAATAAGATCTCGCTATCATTTATTTTTTGAAAAAAAATTCCACTATTTTATGGGGGAGTTTAAATGAAAAACTAATTTTTTCGATTTACGAATTTTGTAATTGTACTTGAACAGCTGAACCTATTTTTACAAAGTTTACGTCGTTTGAAAGCGAACATAACTGGCCATTTTTTGGTTGATTTTTTGTTTTTAAATGTACACATTTTTTTCGAACTTTAATTTAAAAAAATTGTTACCCCTTCGAAACAAAAGAAAAATGTGCCAAATTGTCGGACATGACTTAGTATTTTGCCCATAACTTTTCCAAATTGTGCGTCCCCAAAAATCCAATTACTGTTTTGGATTTTTGAGAGTTCGGTACATATTCTATTTGAAATCGAACGGTAGCCAAAAGTCATACATTTAAAAAATGTTCAACCAAAAACTGTCTTTTATGTTCTCTTTCAAAAGACCTAAAGTTTGCAAAAATCGGTTCATTCGTTCAAGAGCAATTACAATTTTCGTAAAACATAAAAATGCATTTGCCAAATTTTAAAATCCTTATAAAATTTTTACAATTTTTTTTTCAAAAAATAAATGATAATGAGATCTTATTTTACCATTTAAAAAAACGTTTGTAAACTTTTTAGGCAAAAATAAAATGCATAGGTTAATATTAAAAATGCTAACCGCTTTCCAGAACGTAAAATAGCTATAACTCCTTAAACAAGCGCCCTAGGGCAAAAATAATGAAATTTGTTCAGCAACATTTTGATGTTGTTGGTCAACATTTTACTAAACTTAAAAATGTTGTAGTTCCTTAAATCTTTCTAATCACTTATAAATTTATCAAAACTTTGAATTTCCTTTCAAAACTTAAAGCGCTTATTAATCCTTAACATCATAGGGTGAAAAGGGCCATATTTTGTTACACTTATGGTGTTTTCTTTTGTAAAAAAAGATGTTGCTCTCTTAGAGAGTAGCATTTCAATAATGTCGCCTGCACCCTCTTGTACTATCGTCAGAATCGAAGACAAAAATGCGAAAAAATAGACTTTTAACTCACTTAAAGAAAACTAAAAGCAAACAATACTCCACTGCGCCGCCTAAATAAAGTATCTGACCAAACTTCATTCTAAAAAGCACGCACGTACACACGCAGGTATTTAGTTTGTTCGCTCGACGCCGAAAAAACATCTTTTTTTATGGCAGCGTCCACCCCTTCGATTAAATACAGGGCTGAAATGTTGCATTTTTGTACCGCCCAAGTGCGACATTTTTTACAAAAGAAAACGAAACCCTTTAACAGTGCAGAATCTATTTTACAATCGAAAACAAAAAGGCATTTTTGGAGCGAAAGGCAGACAAAATTTAGCATTTTTTGGCACAAAAGAAAACACCATTATTTTTTTGCTCAAAATTATATGTTCCTTCCCAAACTTAAAACGGTTATAACTCCTCAAGCGACCTAGGGCGAAAAGTGTGAAATTTTGTTGTCACTTGTTTTTTTTTGAATTCGTCCTCAAAACCTAAAACGATAATAAATGATTAAATGAGCGCTCTAGAAAGAAAAGGATCTTATTTTGTAATCACTTACTATTTGGTCAAAATTTTGAATTTTTTTTCCAAATCTTAAAATGGCTATTGCTCTTAAATAAGCATCGAAAGCTGTCGAAAAGCACGAAATGTTGTTTCCTCTACTATTTTTTCAGTTACAATTCCAGGTATTACGTCCTCTTAAGAATAATTCGAAATACATCATCAGTATATTCGTAATAAAGATGGTTTGTTGTGCCATAGTTAAGTTTCGCAATTGTGAAATCAAACTTGTTTCTCAAATCACAGCAATCTAAAATTGAACAAAGATCAAATAATTAGCAACGCAATTAAAAAAAGTTCTCTAAAGATTAGTTCAATGTCTTCTAATTTGAAATTTTATAGTAATTTCTATATTTTTTAATAAATTTTATTTATGATTCCCTATTAGGGATCCTTTTTTTTTGGTTGATCAGTTGTTTTAGTTTGAAACGTTGCAGTTTTTTTTTTGCATACTAATACCAAGATTGAATTAAAGATTAAATTTTCAAATATATTGTAAGGGTCATATTGTTAGTAAGGGTCATAGGACCTTACTAACAATAATTTATTCAATATCTTAAGATTTTTATTAATTTATTTGAATTACAATGCAAAGTAAATTTATATTCCAATTTTATGGTCCAGGGAAAAGTCGAGTTACAAAGAACATGTAGATTTTTTTGCCTCGTGTGAACATCGAACCCACGCCCCCAAACTCATACGCGAGTACGCTACCTACTCACCTACTGGAGCGCTCGAGCTATTTATTGAACCGATTTTCAATGTAAAAACATTTTTCAGTTTTTACGTTGAAAAATCTCA
Organism: Eudasyphora cyanicolor; assembly: GCA_963930755.1. Lineage (NCBI taxonomy): Eukaryota > Metazoa > Arthropoda > Insecta > Diptera > Muscidae > Eudasyphora > Eudasyphora cyanicolor. Next base: position 237,959,943 of record OZ005735.1, read on the forward strand.
TAAGTTACTGGAATACGATTCCACATCCACTTAATTATTTTTAATTTTCTCCGATCGAACTTTAGAATATTTCAATTACCAAATACTTACCTACATTAAAACAACACACATCGATTGTCCTGATGCTTCTGGGAAAATTTTGATTGTTGACCAGTTTTTTTAAAAATTCCAATTTATCTGGTTGAAAAGGACGGCATACCAACTTGATATTAGGATTAAAATTAAGTAAATCCAACCAAAATTCTAAAGCTATCTCAAAAATATCCAGTGGTATTTGTAGTTGCAGCAGTTTTGTGGGGAAGCCCTCCGCGGTGACATCTGCTGGTATAGGTGCGAAATTGTCAATTGTGGGTTCCATTATAGTGAGTTCGCTCAGATGCGAGTGTTTGAGTAAGGTCAGGATGTAAGTCCAATCCAGAAATGGGGCTGGATGAGGCATTATCAATTTCCGTAGTGATTTCATTTGCAGCAATATTTCCAAAGCCATAAGACCTTCTCTCATGTTTAGTGTTACCAGATTGGTGCAGGTGTTCAGCGGTATACCGCGCACAATTTCCCGTTCATCATTGTATAAGGTGTGATACCAGGTTATATCTTGCAAATTTGTATTGTTCTCATAAGCCGATTTAAATTGATTTGTGGCAATGCCATCCAAATCAAGGGACTTAATGGTGGGAGAAATTTTGAAGTCTTCGAAAACTCCTTCCAAATCGCAATTTCGACAAGAGAATTTCTCAAGTTCCGTATCCACTAACAGCTGTTTAATATTACTCATCGTAAGACCGCGACAATGAAATAATGATAACACGGTTACTTTGGGTGCCAACGGGAACATTCGAATATCTTTAAACACAGTATATGCTATACGCAAGCTTAAAAGCTTTGGACACTTTGTTGCTATAATCTCTATGATTTCATGTGTTACAATATCAGCGATTTTGATGCTTAAACTTATAAGGTTTTCGAAAATGTTTAAATAAGTCGAAAAATTCCCAGCCCACTTTTGTGGATCAAATGATGTTTCTATTTCCAATTCCCTTAAATGTGTGCAGCGGGACACAGAGAGGTTTATTTGCTCTTCTGCTTCTGCATTCGGTTCCAGATGAACTTTAAATTTTAATTTTTCCAGTTTTAGACCGTTTACTATTTGCCAAAAGTCTTGATATTTCATGCCGAGATATCCATCATTTTGAATGGTCAAACTTTTTAAATTTGTCATTTTTAGCAGGGTGTTTACCTTACAATTCACTCCGATTTGTAGAAATTGTTTATAATCTTCCTCTTTATCTTCATAGAAACAACATAAATAGATATTTTTTAAATTTGGATAAAATTCAGCAATCAAATCCAAATGTCCTTTGGGAATCGTAACATCCGTATACGAAATACTATGAAGATTTGGAAACTGCTTTAGATCTAAAATTGGTGAAATGCGATTCTCAGTCAACTCCTGTACATTGTCTGCATACACTAGAAGAAATTCTTTAAATTCCTCTTCATTTAGGCACAAACGATTAATTCCCGTCTCATTTGTCACCACAAAATGCAGCGCATTTTTATGGATCACCAACATTTGATATGTCTCCTTCCATAGGTAAGTTTCGAAGATATTTCTTAGTAAACAATTGACTCGCGATAGCCTCAACTGATCGACAAAAGGTAACATTTTGTAGATTTTTATTAATATTTCACAATTTGCTATAATTTTGTCAAAACCTGAGTGACACATATTTTAATACTGTACTTCTATCTTCCCCGAACTGCAAACCCAGAGAGCCCAGCAAATACTGACGAATGAGAGAGAGACAATGATAACCGCTATCGTGTTAGTTCAAGCATTAATTCATTCGCAGTCAGGAAAGCAATAACAAGGTAGTGACATTTACCAAGTCTACCTATCAAATTCAGTTGATTGACACAACATTTTCGCATTTTTTCTTTTTATTTCTTTATCTTTTAGGAAAGCACTCAAAAGGAGTAACTGTTTGTCATTCAAATTTTGTGTGTTGTAATATGTTGTCATATCTCAGGATAAGTTTGACGATACGTAATATTGTGCCACTATTTCTGATATCGGTCATTCATTAAGCGTTTCCTATCTTTAAATTAAAACAAATTGAGTGTGAGATATCATCGAACTTTATTCGTTTCGTCTACACGCTGAAAAAAACGCTTCTCTAGTATATTATCTCAAACATATTCTGCTTGAAACATATATATGTTTAGGGAATGCTCCAAATATATTATATTCTGCAAATACAAATATTACATGTTTGGGAAGGTGCTGTTCTAAAAAAATATTGGTTTATATCCTAACATTCTTTTATTTGCTTTTAAGTATTCAGAAAATGTATAAATACCAGAATTGTAAGAAAGTTTTATTTTTTCAGTATTTAAAGAAATTTTAAATTTTCCTACAATTCCTTTGTAATTGACATCGTATAATCTTACATAAGGCAGTATTTGTTAATGGATTGACAACAAATTATGACTTGGAATATTTAGAAATTTAAAATGAGTGCTTTAAAACAAATGTCAATTATATATTTTTAACCGTAAGGTACTCGTATAATATAGATAAAGCAACAATTAAAACTGAAATTCAATAAAATCAGCAAAATTTTGAAAATTTTTTGAAATAAAATATATTATGAGAAATTCCCAAACAATAACTTTTATTTTACGTAAACACATATTTTATTTGAGAAAACTAGTTCTCAAATATGTATATGTTATTGTAATAAATAAAGCATGATCCATTTCAAGGTTCCATACTTTTTTAAAGAAAAAAAAAAAACACAGAAAATTCTAATTGATTGGGGAATGTTTATTATCATTTGAAATAACATTCTTTGGCATTTATTTTTTGAAGATTATGTCTATCAAATGTGTATGTCTATCAGATGATCCATCCGTTGAGTCCAATTTTCGATGACTCGTTCGAGCATTTCGACTGGTAACTGGCGAATGACAAGCGTGATATTTTGCTTCAAGGCCTGAATCGAAGCGGGTTTGTCCGCATAAACTTTAGACTTTACATATCCCCATAGGAAAGAATCTAATGGTGTGATATCACACGATCTTGGTGGCCAATCGTCCCATAAACACTCCAACTAGATGATCCGTCGTGCGATTCTAACTAGGATATTAAGGTGGGTACTATGTTTTTTCGGCACGAAAAAATTTCGCAAAATGTTATTTCGATTTGAAAAATGGAACGCTTTTTTACAAAGTCGCATTGCAATTTGGAAGTGTGTGTGCCAAAGTGTCACTTTTATATGTATGTATGTGTGTAAATGCATGTGCATTTTTTGCTAACAAAACAAAAGATAAAATTCGAATCCATAAACAATTGGAATAATGCCGACTTAGAAAATAGTTAATTTAAATGTCAGAATGGAAATATTGTTGGAGATCATTGTGCTAATGTTATACATAAATTATTTATTTTGTGTTGTTGCGGTGGCGATGTTTGTGACACATGAAAAGTCAGGGTAGTACAACTTTATAAATAACGAAATAATTTCCTACTGTTGTACAAATATAAATAAATAAAATGATGTTTTGATTAATCGAAAAATATGTTTTATTATTATATTTAAGCATTTACATTATATTTGTTGATATATATAAATTATACTTCCATCCATAAACAGAATATCTTCTTCCAACTTTTATGGCTGGCAAAAACTAATTCTGTATGTTGTTTACAACTATTTCCAAATCGAGAACACAGGCACTATCCAATTCCATTGTCCTACTGCTTTAGTAGCGTTAGTCGTCCATAATGTTTCCTTAGGCTTTGCACACAATTGTTCTAAACATACAAACATAAATGTACATATCTAATTACAAGACAAATTTCACATTATTACATTTAGTTACATGTCCTTCCACTGTTTTGCAAATTTTGTTTGCTTTTGCACTGCAATCCAATTGGAATTTCGCTCTTCTGGTTTATTCCATAAACATAATTATTCAGCCTTTCACATCTTTGCATTCTTTATTTCGGAAGATAATTTAATTTATTATTCTTTATTAGGAAATTTTATTTCTAGTATTTACAACAGTTGAGTTTCTTGCGGACAGAAATATAAACAAATGGGAGTGTGACGGTGGCGGCATTAAATTTTTTGCGGCGTTCAATTTGTAACGGCGTTAAATTTGTGGTGGCGCAAAATGTTACTTTTTCGCGTTGAAATAAACATAGTACCACAAACGAAAAAATTTCGCAGTTTTTTTCGCGACTTTGTTTTTATATGGGATTTTAACGCGAAAAATTAACATAGTACCACGCTTTATATATGCTCTTAAGCAAATTTCTCGAGTTACGAACGATTAAATTTTTGACATGAGTAGTTAAGAGAAGAAAGAGCACAAATTTGTTTTTATTTTTAAATCATATTTGTAGCATTTTTTTCAAACCTTTAACTTTACAATCGAAATTAGAGCAAATACAATTGATTTTTTAAATAAAATTGCAAAAAACACATCTTTAAATCAACAAATTAAATCTCAAGAGCAGGGACGTATCCGTATATCGTAACTATATACAATTTTCAAAATCACTAAAAAAAAATAAAACACGAAAACTATTTGGAAGGCAGTTCAAAAAAAAAACAATACAAAAGCGAAAAAAATGGTAACAGTAAAAGTAAGAAAAACAAAAAATAAGAAAAGTGCATGTTTCACGATTTTTTGATTGGTTCTAGCCGATACGAGTTGTAAATCTAATAAAGGAAGATTTCGAAGAAGTCACACTTTTTTTACAAAAACTATTTCAAAAATTGAGCAAAATCAGTTTTAGCTGAAATAAGTATATGGAGTGATTATTGGAAGCTGAAGCATGATTAGCCATCAAATGCATTAGATGCTATTTCAGTTTGTAATGGGGACATGTTCCCAAGCGTTTTTACCCTTTTGCAGATACTGGCCACAATACCTGTGACGACGGCATCTGCTGAGCGAAGTTTCTCGACGATAAGAAGAATGAAAACTTATCTCCGGAACAGAATGGAGGAAGAAAGGCTATCTGATCTGGCTTTGATGTCTATATACAAAGATGAAGTCAAAATCGATGAAATAATTATAAATATATATTTCTTTCAAAAAATCGAAGATTACATTTTTAACTCTTACGTATTTTATTATAAATAGTTTTAATGATATTTAGGAATAAAAAACTAAGGAACATAGGAGGGAAAACATAGAAACGATGGAACATTTTCTGTGTCACTGCCCAGCTTTCACACATGCAAGATCCCGATATTTCGGTTCCGACATATTGCCAGACTTTACTCATCTCAGAGGATATGACTGGAAGATACTGAGAAAATACGTGTCTAGTACCGATTTGCTGTAACCCGTGGGGTATAAAAATCATAAATAAGGAGCGCACAACAGGCCGAACCACTGGCTTAAATGTATGTCCATTTCAACCTAACCTAACCTAAGGAACTTAACTTCCCTTACCTACACAATTAACACAATTTTTTAATTGTTTATCTTTGTTATGGAAAAAAAGGTTGGGCCCCCCCCCAGATTATTCGCGTTTTGTTGGAGAGAGAGGCAGTCGGTAACATAAACACTCAAACTAATAGATGGTCCGTCGTACTCTTTAAAAAGTAACAGTTACGAACGATTAAATTTTTGACAGTTCTTTTGCTCTCTTCGAGATATTTTGGCACTCTCTTGTTAGCTCTCAAGATTTAATTTGCCGATTTAAAGATGTGTTTTTTGCTATTTTATTTTAAAAATCAATTGTGTTTTCTTCAATTGTTATTGTAAAGTGAAATGTTTGAGGAAAAATGCCAAAAATATGTATAAAAAATAAAAACTAATTTGTGCTCTTGCTTCTCTTAACTACTAATGTCAAAAATTTAATCGTTCGTAACTCGAGAAATTTGCTTAAGAGAGCGAAGGACCATCTAGTAGTTGAGTGTTTATGCTTAGAGTGGGTGTAACCATAAACAAAGAAGTACTAGATGGACCGTCGTACTCATTAAAAAGTAACAGTTACGAACGATTAAATTTTTGACATTTGTTTTCCACTCTTCGAGCAATTTTGGCATTCACTTGTTAGCTCTCGAGATTTAATTTGCTGATTTAAAGATGTGTTTTTTTACAATTTTATTTAAAAAATCAATTGTGTTTGCTCCAATTGCGATTGTAAAGTGAAATGTTTGAGGAAAAATGCCAAAAATATGTATAAAAAATAAAAACAAATTTGTGCTCTTCTCTTAACTACTAATGTCAAAAATGTAATCGTTCGTAACTCGAGAAATTTGCTTAAGAGCACGACGGATCATCTACTACTTATTTGTTTATGGGTCTAACAATTTGATGCTAAATAGAAATATCTACGCAGTAATATCGTCGGCTTAATACTATTTTGGTCCATACGCCATTTTTGTGTTTTTTGAGTTAGTATTTAATAATATGCGTTTCAAGCATGCTCTTTCAGAATCTGCAATAGTTGTTTTCCTATCTCGTCTAGTTTTCGAGATATTGGTATCGATTTAACTCTGATTTACGGGAAATAATTTTCGATATTTTTGTTCTATGTCTGCATTTTTCTATCGCTCTATGTGTTTTACTCGCCTTTTAGCGATCTTTCGATCACAATATGTAAATTACTCTCCTTCCAAAAGAATTAAAACAAAAGTGGATATGGACCAAAAGACATGAACAAAAATTTTTATAACTTGCTTATTTCTGAATGTAATGGCATAGAAATGCATGAGAATCATACATACACGGTCGGGAACGCTAAGGAATAAAAAGTGTAACTCTTCAGTCCCGTTTTTACTCAAATAGCGTATGGAACAAAATCACATTAAGTCAACCATATCGTCGGCTTAATGCTATTTTGTTCCATACGAGTTTAAAGTTCCTACACTCATTTACGATAGCTACCTTATTTATGGCACCATAGTTATGAAAAGAGTGAGAACTTTAAAGTTTAAACTCATGCGTACACAGCCTTGCCAGAAAAAATTTTTTAATATCCCCAAACTAGCCAAAGAAAATCCCCAAATGAAAGTTTTTTATTTCAAACAATTCAAACATAACATACAATTTTTTTTTAAATCATAACATATAAAAAAGACAGATTGAGTATTTATAGAGATCATTTAAAAGAATTGTACATTCAATGTATGTATGTACAAAGTACTATAGTAATAAAGTTTAGTCATTTATAAGTTGATATACTTCAGCTTCACCATCAGTATCTTCAGTCCCGTTTATATTGTACATAGTTTTCGAATTGAATCTTTTCATCATATCATTTGAAGGTTTAAAAGACTGGCAACACATATTATTAACACTAAAATGTATTTTTATTCTTAATAATGCCTCCAATAGTTCGTATTGCATTTTATTGCGCAGCTTCGATTTGGTAATGCTCATTATTGAAAATACTCTTTCTACACACGCATTACTCGTTGGCATGCAAGCATGCTAAGAACAGCTTATCCAAGTTCTTTATAGTGAAAAGTGCTGGCTGCATCCTGAAAACTATAAACTTTCGGCCAAAATTCTAATAAATTTGTTGGTGTTCCATTTTTATACCCTCACTTTAGTGTGACGAGGGTATATATCATTTGCTACGGAAAAAATTGTAACACGTCGAAGGAGTGACCTAAGACCCCAAGTATGTTCGGAGGAAATCCGTTTTGGGTCATTTTAAGTCGAATGAGCAATGTCCGTCCGTCTGTCTGTCTGTGTGTCTGCTGGCTGGTGCGCACGATAACTCTCGAAAGGAGTAACCGATTGACCTCAAATTTGGTATGTGGTAATATTTTTTTCTATCTCCGGCTAAGTTCGAAGATGGACCATATTGGTCCACTCCTTCTAGTACCTCCCCCACAAAGGGTTAAAATGTTGTGAAATATTTATTCTTTAATAACTGCTATACTACTTATTCGAATCTTTTCAAATTCCACACATAGTATAAGCTTATTAGTCGTTATCAACTCGAGAAAAATGGGCGAAGTCGCCACGTCCCTTTTGGTACCTCCCACACAAATGCACCATTTTGCACCAAAAGTTAACAGCTTATAACATTAATAACAGTGTATAAAAATACTTGAAATTTTGTACAGTATTATGCTTTTATATTGCCTACAGTCCAGGGAAAAATGGGTGTTGACAATGGGCGTGACAACGCCCCTTTTGGTACCTCCCACACAAAGGTACCTTTTTGCACCAAAAGTTAACAGCTTATAACATTAAAACCAGTGTATAAAAATACTTGAAATTTTGTACAGTGTAATGTTTTTATAGTGTCTATATATATATGTGAAAAATGGGCGTTATTGCCACGCCCCTCTTTGTACCTCCCACACAAAATGCCCAAATCATACCACAATTTAATGTCTCATAACGTTTATACCAGTGCACATAAATGCTTATAAGTCGGCACAGTGCAATGAATTTAAAGTATCTAATGTTCAGCAGAAAAAAAGGTGTATTTGATAAACCCCTTCTGGTACCTCCCACACAAATTGACAGAATAATTCGAGTAATATTCAATATTACATTACTCACAAAGTGAGGGTATACCTTAGTCGGTTTACCCGACTGAAACTTTCTTACTTGTCAAAATACTGATTCCAGTTGGTAAAAGAAAGCTTAGCCCATTGAGTTTCATAAACATTCATTGGAATTTTTTTATCCGTAAAATTTTGCAGAACATCTTTGATTACACAAAATTTGGCTTGTGACACGGAATTCGTACATCTCATGACAGAAAAGAATTTAAACTGCTTAAAAATTTTCATATTTTCAGGAAAGCATTTTATCATTTCCTTTATTAAAGACTTTAAATAATCCAAGCATATTTCCTTAAGTTTTACGACAACATCACTTTCAAAATTGCAATCCTTTAATTCTTTTTCGAAATCCGATCCATAGTCAACAGCACTTAAAGGAAGGAAAGCACTTTCCTCGTCAAATAAATATCGAACATCATTTACATTTGTCATATTTTGAATAGTTTTCATTGTGGCGGGATTAAAAATTTTCGCACATAAAGAAAGAAATGACAAGTGCATTTTGTCGTACAGGCACCCAGCATCAATAGTGTCACATTGGAAATCCAAATTTAAACGGTTTATGTCTTAATTATGGGATTTAAAAAGATAAGAAATAATCGATTTCTATCATCACACATTTCGAGGTATATATTTTTTGCCTTTCTTTCTTTTTCTTCGGTTGCGATTATTGAAAAATGATATTTCAGCTCAATCCATTGCCCAAGAACACGCTAAACAGCAGCTCCATATGCCAGCCATCTTGTACATGACAATTGTACTAGTCTTCGATATTTAATGCTATCCACGCCTGTATTTATCAAATCAAAAGCTCGTTTGTATTTTACATTTCGCAGCGAACTTAGGCTGAAATAGTTATACAGTTCTTGTACGACATATTCTGCACCCTCTGGTATTTTCTCAGACGCTTTCGAACAGCACAAATGTAGTGAGTGACAAGTACATTTTATGAGCAGAAGATTTGGAATATCTTTCTTCAAATAGGAAAATAATGATTTCTGCATTCGATACCAGGTTTGATAGTTTTAAACCAAAATTGTCTAAGTAGTTCGTAAATCCTTCATATAATTTGTCTGCAGTTGCTTCTTCAACTAGGAATATTCCTAGGAAATCAATAATAATCGTTCCTCAATAATAATCTTTCCCTTTGAGCTGCTAAAGTATCGAACACTTAAGCACATCCATTTCATTCGTGAAATGTCAGTCGACTCATCCGCAATTAGAGAATATTTGGATTCCCCAATATCGCTAACAAGTTCATGAGCGAGTGATGGTGCAACAACATTTTTTAAAATTGCTGTGCATTTCCTTCTATGTAACTTTATGTTTTCAAATGGATTCGCTACTAATGTTACACTTTTCAGTAACTCACTCAGATGGTCTACAGTCGAAATTGATGTGTGCTTGGCGATGAATACAGCAATTTTTATATCCATTATCTTTGATTCACTTGAAATAGGAATAATACCTAACACAGGAAAACTGATTTTTTTTATTTTTCAAGAACAATATTTAATTATATTACCGTAATCTTGAAGGGAAGATTTAGTGTGTAATATTGACATATTCTGCTTATGGCGTTTAGTTTCAGAGTGTTTTTTAAATCGTTTTTGTGGGATATAATTGATATTTTGCACACACAGCACCATGAAGTTCTTGATTCCGATCGCTCATATGATTTTGGAGCCTCATCCATTGATGCTAACCATCCTGGAAATAAAAGACAACAATAAATACAAAGTTTCGAAATTGTTTTCAGTATTTGGTACCTACCCTTTGCCCACTCTTCTTTTTTCCATTCTTTATTATAATTTCTTACAACAGAGTTTTTTTCGACGACATTTCTTTACATCTGTTTGTTTTGATTACATGAGGAATATTCTTCTTTCTTAAAATGTATTCACATCTGATTGGTAACACGTATCAACCACCAATAAAAATAGGGTGACTTAAACTAAAACGCAAGCGAAAAACGTGCAGATTGTTGTATACAGCCATTTTTGGATTTCCATATAAACGGAATTTCTTAAGCTTTTATTTAAAAATGTAAGCTTTAAAAAATCTTTGCATATTTTCAAATAACCCCAAGAAACCCCAATAAAAAAGTATAAAAACCCCTAAAAAACCCCTAACCCCATATTATTTTTTTTTTGTCCCAATTTGCAATGGCAAAACCCCAGTTCTGGCAACCCTGTGCGTACATATAATTTAATGGCATACACAGAGAGAGAGCGCAACGTACGAGTACTTTCCCATTGACTCTCAATAACATATATAGATGTGCCGTCGTGGATTTGTTTACATTTTCGTGCGATTCGAACTAATAGAAATAATTTTCATTTTATCCCCTCACCTTAGAGAGGAGGGTATATATCATTTTCTACGAACCAAAAGTGTAACACATCGAAGGATAAATACATTTACTAATAAATTGGTAATTAAATTGAAACAAAAAAATAAATAAATTAGCGATTTTTTTTTGGGTGAGGGGTTCGTAAGTCGGTTTACCCGACTGAACTTTTTTACAATTAGCGATCGAATTTTTTTTTCTAAATGTGATAATTACTACAAAGCAAATCAAATTTTTATTCATTCGTCAGTATAGGTCACGAAAGGCTACTCGCTACGGGCCATAAACACTCAAACTAATAGATGGTCCGTCGTACTCTTTAAAAAGTGACAGTTACGAACGATTAAATTTTTGACAGTTGTTTTGCTCTCTTCGAGATATTTTGGCACTCTCTTGTTAGCTCTCAAGATTTAATTTGCCGATTTAAAGATGTGTTTTTTGCTATTTTATTTTAAAAATCAATTGTGTTTTCTTCAATTGTTATTGTAAAGTGAAATGTTTGAGGAAAAATGCCAAAAATATGTATAAAAAATAAAAACTAATTTGTGATCTTTCTTCTCTTAACTACTAATGTCAAAAATTTAATCGTTCGTAACTCGAGAAATTTGCTTAAGAGAGCGAAGGACCATCTAGTAGTTGAGTGTTTATGATCTATACAGTAGAGAGTCTATGTACTCTCCCGCCGGTCTCTTTTTTCTTCTTAATTTCCTAGTGGAACATAGGGTCTCACACACACCGGTCTCTGGTATAATATTTCTCCCTCTGATTGCCGATTTAATAACTCACCATGCTCATTCTGCAGGGTTGCCAAGCGAAATAATTAAAATAATTTCCAAAATGCTTTATGTACGATACTAGATGATTTTCACATGACTATAATTTGGCAAATAAAATAATTATCATACATTTTCAACGTTTGTCATTTTAGACATAAAATACCAATTTCCATTTTCTAAATGGTGTAGTGTATTAAATTTCAATTAAATTTTAGATTAAGGCAGTTAAAACTGGATTAATTGAAATTATGATTTTACATTGAATTAAAATGTACCTACTCTTACATAAAGGGTGCGCCAAATAACTTTTTTTTGTTTGAAAATGCTATAAAAAAACTACTGAATATTTTCTCAAATTTCTTTTTTTATTTGAAAGTACAATCCTTCCGGTTAATAATGGAAACTACATGGACAAAACTACATTTGTTTTCGTGGTTCGCGATGCGAACCCAAGCAAAAAGACAAAAATGTATTGGTATGAGAGTTTTAGTATGTTGACTTAGTTCGGCAAAATACGGGTTTGGTTAGCAGTTCTTGTTAAATCCAATTTACTGCTTCCACAAGTATTTCAGCTGATTTAAGTTAAAGACATACACTATTGCTACTGAATTCTGAAGATGATAGAGTGGTGTCTATCGAAACTGCAGTCAATTCTACCAAGCAATTAAAACTCTCTACCAAATTTTGTATTTGTTTCTATTACTTTCTTGGAATAGACAGAAAGTAAATGGAACATATGGTCTCAAACCAAAAATAAATTCTGACTGAATAACAAAAGCACAGACCAACAATAAATAACAACAACACAATGGAAAATAATTTCATTCAAATGGCTGCCTCGGCTGGTCATGCAGTAGCCTACACTATCGGTCCAATTTTTAAGCACATTATCGATTGTGTGCAGCTGTATTTCACCAATGGCTTCACGAATATTGTCCTTTAAAGCGTCAATTGTCTCTGGCTTGTCGGCGCAACACTTATCTTTGAGGGCACCCCACAAATAATAGTCCAACGGTGTCAAATCGCAGCTCCGAGGTGGCCAAACGACATCAGCTCTGCGCCTGATAATGCGATCTTCAAAAACAGGGAGCAAAACATCGAGTGTAGCTTCGGCTGTGTGGCACGTAGCGCCGTCCTGTTGAAACCAAATGTTGCCAATATCCTCCTCTTCAATTTTTGTGAACAAAAATTCGCTCAACATGGCCCGATAACGTTCGCCATTGACTGTAACGGCCACTCCTTGCTCATTTTCTAAGAGAAATGGCCCAATTATGCCTCTGGACCAAAATCCGCACCAAACAGTCACTCGTTTTGGGTGTATCGGCTTTTCAATGTATGCGTGCGGGTTTTCTGTGCCCCAAATGCGACAATTTTGCTTGTTTACATACCCGCCAAGATCAAAATGAGCTTCGTCTGAAAAGATATTTTTTTTGGCAAAATCGGCATATTTCCCAGCGTATACACAACCATATTCGTTCAGCGGAAGGATAAAACTAATTATCTGTCAAATCAGACATGAGCTAAGTGTTACCATTCACGAAATAAGCACTAGTTGAAAAAAAACGTTAGATAATTTATCCAGATTTTAAAGATTTTTTTCTTGCAATTGAAGACAAACCACAATTTGATTTCAGGATTAAAACATCTATAGTTTTTCTGTTGATTGTGTATTTTTTTTATATTTAATACAAAATTCATTTCCTGTTTATTTATAAGTGATAGTCTAAAGAAGCTCGTAGTTTACATTTTTCATTAAAAATACAGTGACAATTACACTGTGTATGCAAAATGCACTTTAAAAATGTATCCTCGTACATTCTCCGCGTAACTTCGGCCCGCTAAATCGAATGTCATTAGCTGCTTTTTTGCTGGATAAACAAAGAGGTTAGAAAATTCAGTCACAATTTCAGTACAGAAGTCTTCGGAATAGATGTTCCATGTCAAAGAACAGCATAAAGAAGACCATCAGGAAGTACTTCTTCCAAACAACCGACACTCATGCTCATCCCCTTACCGCGGAGAGTCCCCCTCCAAAAATAATATCTCAAAAGTAGCAGAAATCTATACTAACATTTTGGTACACACACAGTATTACTAATACAAAAACAGGGACAATTATTAAATTTAATATTACTCGTATATGGTTCCTCTGCTATTAGGTTCTGCAAAGAATTATGCGATTCATTCCTTCGTCCAGACAATGAATTTTCTCCATGACACTATAGAAGTTGTTTCTCAGTTCAGAACAATCTGGAAAAGAAAATTACATTGCACTATATTAAAAATAATAATGGAAATTATTTTTTTTTGCGTTTATTTTATTCTCCTACTATCGAAGAAATTCTATAGAATATATTCGTAACAATCGGATATAGTAATTACACTAAAGGTAAGTACAGACGATTTGGTAAGTACAGACGAAAAATGCAACCCTGTAAATTTACAACCGTGTGAACATACAATTTTTGTTTTGCAACGTTAGCAGAAAAGTCATTGCGAGATAATTTGCAGATTGTTATATGTGCGAATTTTATGCATGTGACAACGGCGCCATTGGCAGAAAAACATTTTATTTGCAACACTGTCTATAATGTATTTTTATTGGCAATCCTGCATATAAATATTTACAAAATATATTGTAAATATATGAAATTGTAATGTTTTCATGCAATCGTCTGAACTGTAAATTCACCTTTACCTAACAATCTGTCATTGCCCGTATATTTGCAGCTCTTTAACAGGGTTGATAACGTTTGCCGATCTAGCAATCGTCGATACTCAGCTTAAGGCTGAGTTAGGCAAACGTTACCGTTACGAGTACATTGACGTAGTCTCAAAGACCATTTATGTAAACTGTACACATCCCCGAGAATTTGCACATTTTTCCCAACTTATGCCAGTTAATTTTACATACGGTTGTATGTAAGTGAGTGTTTGCAGACAGATGTGATATACTGTCTGCAACCGCCTTTGAAATATATAACTTAAATCGTCTCTGATAGCCTATCGAATCAGCTGATCCAATCTGTCATCTGCAAATCGGTGTATCGTAATCGATTAACCAACGAAACGTAACAAGTCGGAATAATCACCTGTAATTTGATTTGATCGTTACGTTTACGGGTATTTGTAAGCAGCTGATTAAAAAGTAACGTTGTGTTGCTAATAAAATCAATAAACCATAAAAGAAAAGAAATTGATGCAATACTTTTGAAGTGAATGTCTGAGACGTACGTAATGTTTTTATAAATGCAACAAAAAATGTGTATACCCTACACCACACTGTGGTACAGGGTATTATGACTTTGTGCATTTGTTTGTAACACCCAAAAGGAGAAGAGATAGGTCCATTGTTTATTATACCGATCGACTTGTAATCACTTTCTGAGTCGATTTAGCTATGTCCGTCTGTCTGTAGATGTATTCTTGTAATCAAAGTACAGGTCGCAATTATGGCCCGATCTTGACGAAACTTTACACATATCTTTTTTTTTTTGGCCCAAGGACGATCCCTACTTAATTTGGTTAAAATCGGTTCAGATTTGGATATAGCCCACATATATATGTTAGCCCCGATTTGACATGTAAGCGCTGTAAAAACGTTATTTTATATCCGATCAGTGTGAAATTCGGCAGAAAGAGGTTTCTTATTACATGAAGGAATACTGCCAAATTCGGAGAAAATCGGTTCAGACTTAGATATAGCCCCCACATATATGTTACCCCCGATTTTACATGTAAGCGCTGTAAAAAGTGTATTTTTAATCCGATCAGTACGAAATTCGGCAGAAAGAGGTTTCTTATTACATGAATTAATACTGCCAAATTTGAGGGAAATCCGTTGAGATTTAGATATAGCCCCCATATATATGTTACCCCCGATTTGACATGTATGTGCTATAAAAACTGTATTTTATATCCGATCAGTATGAAGTTTGGCTAAAAGAGGTTTCCTATTATATGAATAAACACTTTTAAATTTGGAAGAAATCGGTTCAGATTTAGATATATCCCCCATATATATGTTAACCCCGATTTGACATGTAAGCGCTGTAAAAATGTTATTTTATATCCGATCAGTGCGAAATTCGGCAGAAAGAGGTTTCTTATTACTCGAAGGAATACTGCCAAATTCGGAGAAAATCGGTTCAGATTTAGATATAGCCCCCATATATATGTTACCACCGATTTGACATGTAAGCGCTGTAGAGACTGTATTTTATATCCGATCAGTACGAAATTCTACAGAAAGAGGTCTTTTTACATGAATGAGTATTCAGGGAAAATCGGTTCAGATTTGTATATAACCTCCATATATATGTTCCTCCTGATTTGGTATCAACGCGCTATAGAAGTTGTACTTTACTTCCGATCATTAATATTTCCCGGAAAGATGTTTCTTAAATTAGGAACGAATATTGCTTAATTTA
Organism: Eudasyphora cyanicolor; assembly: GCA_963930755.1. NCBI lineage: Eukaryota > Metazoa > Arthropoda > Insecta > Diptera > Muscidae > Eudasyphora > Eudasyphora cyanicolor. Next base: position 237,976,054 of record OZ005735.1, read on the forward strand.
GCGATTATCGGCTCAGAATTAGATAATATGTTCCTGCCTACTTACCAATTATTCCAAATTATTATCGCAATGACCTTTATCGCATTGTTAGGGAGATGTAGGGTATTATATAGTCGGCCCCACCGGACTTTATGCCTTTCCTTACTGGTTTTTTGTGTCCTAGACCCAAAAATTTTTTTTTGTATAGATTGTGGCAAACTTTTATATAAAATCAAAACCAAAAATTTTTTTGCATAAATTTTTTTCTAAAAAATTTTTTATTAAAAATACTAATATCGTCGAAGGTACCCTTAGTATTTGCACTATAATTTTTGGAGTATATGTCCGATCAGGTCGACTTGTACGTTAAATTGAAGCTATTAATGTGGGCTACCAATGTTGCAAATATATCTTTCACTTAAAAACAGTGGTTTAGTAACAGTCATTAAACAAATTGGAAAAAGTAGATTTTTTAAAAAAAAAATAAAAATTTCCTGGGACGAAAAAAACTTAAAAAATAGCAAAAAAAAATATTTTCCTCCATTTTTTAAAAGTTTGCATCCTAGCGAAGAAAATAATGCCTATTTGAAAAAAATCTATGGATAAATGTTGAAATTATAGTCTTTTTGGTAGAGGTAAGAGAATTTCAAAAAAACTTTTTTTTTAAATTTCTGTTTAAATAGCGATTTTATTTGTTACTTTTATTTATATTATGTGCATTTGAGTTTATTTACATGTACAAGTTTCATTAGAAGTAATTGTGAGTTCTTTGTTGACGTTTGTAGATTTCGGAATCGGTTTCTCTAATGAGGAACCAAATATAATCTCCCATCATTCTTTCATCCCAGTGCCCTTGGTAACGCGGCTTAATGGACTTTATTTCTTGGTGAAATTTTTCCCCATGTTCGTTGCTTACGTCGCCAAGATTCTCGGGGAAAAAGTTTAAATGAGAATGCAAGAAATGAATTTTGAGGGACATATTTACATAAAGCGAAAAATAAGTTCCGCACATATGTGTTATATACCTAAATATAGAAAAATATATTTCTTACAAATTTTTTTCATATATTTTTAACAAATCATTAATCGTTGTTTCATATTGCGATCGTTTATTGGATCCAAGGAAATTTTAAACTACAAGCTTAAACGACCTCCATGCTACAATTTCATCCGACGTCAAATATGATTCGAAATTCACATCTTTCATCAGTTTCCTTTTTTTTTTGGGCCCGTCAAAAACTCCTTCTTCGATTTTTTGAAAAGAAAGACTTTTAAATAAACTTTTTAAATATGAGAGTGAATTGCCATCTTTCCTTAAGGCTTTTACAAATTTTTTAAAGAGCCCCAGCTTAATATGCAATGTTGGCAAAATAATGTTTTCTTTTTGGACGAGAGGTGTGTATTTGATGTTGTTTTCACCCAATGTAATGTGTATTCTTGTTGGCCATTTCTTTCTTCTGTAATGATCTTCGCAAGCTCGGCTATCCCAAAGGCATAAAAAATAGCAATATTTTGTATATCCGCCTTGCATTCCACATAACATACCAACTACTTTTAAATCGCAACAAATTTTCCAGTCATGTTGTTCATATTTTATGTATTTTATCAATTTAGCCATTGTTTCGTATGATTCCTTACTGTTGACAGTATGAGCAATGGAAATCGACGATTTCTGATTTCCGTTGTGCTACTTTCGCACTTTGTGCTGCTTTCAAACTTTCTTTACTGCTGTCAACAAATAACCGCCATTCTTTTGAATTGTAGGTTTGATTAAGTCCCTCGAACAATCCGGGAATGTCCTTGCAAAAGCATCTGTTATACACAGTTGTATAAAATTGTTTGTAAGGTATATCACGGAATCTATAATATGATATGTTAACATACTTGGCAAAAATATTTTACTGTTTCATCCGAGATGCAAGTAGTTCTGCCTTATCTTTGGTCAGTTCCAAATCTCTCACTAGATCATTGAGTTGAAACTGTGTTAAAAGCGATGACTTCTGACTCAAACTTGAATCGCTCAGAGTTGAGTACTCAGTTGAACTTGCTGATGTTTCCATAATTAGGCTGTTAGCTATACTTGGACACTTGTGAATTGGTATTGTTTCCGAATGTGCAACTGGCAAAGTAATTCCAGCGAATGCTCCTTCCTACGCCAATCTGTTTATTTAGACAAAAATAGCAGTCCGTATCGTGAGTGAATGGTTGTCTCCAAATAATTGGCATTCCAAACTGCACGTGATGCTCAGAATTAAAACGTTTTATTCCACAAAACATTGTAATACATTAATTGTAAAGTACTTACCGCATGCTTCCACTACTCCATCGAGTAAGATTTACATGGCACGAATTACACAAAATACTAGGTGTCCACGGTTCGTTCATATTTTCAACTCGTATACCAAAATATTGCACATATATTTCTTCTATTATTTTACTAAACTCACAACGTTTTTTTATTACATATTTTCCGCAGATGTAGCAGAAATTGTCGGGATCATTTACACATTGAAAAGTTCTTTGCCTTTTACTCATACTTTAAAATATAACTTTCTGTAACTGAATGGAAACCTCATAAATAAAAAAACACAAACATTGTTGAATGACCCTCTACCTGAGCGGATCTCATCCAATATAGCTCTCACATTGCATATCATGTTTTATGGAGGGTTACGAACGGCCATAAAACCTTGTCCTCTCTATAATTTTATAATGTCTGACATTAATCCTCATTAAATAAAACGCAAGTGCAATGTCTCTTACATGTCGCTCTCACATATGGCGAATTCAATATAAGCAGATCATTTAAAAATAAAAAATATGAAAGAAGATTTTTTTGAATTTCCCTAACATTTACAAAATGGCTCATAACTTTTACATCTATCCATAGATAGATTTTTTCTATTATTTTAATAGACAGTGTTTTCTTCGTTAGCATGCCGGCTTTTAATTTTTTCTATTTTTTTTTCCTATTTTTTATGGTTTTGTTGTACCAGAAAAAAGTGCGTTTTTTTTTTAAAAAATCATTTTTTCTCATATTTTTGACGACTGTTACTAAGCCAAAGATTCTACGTGAAAGCATTATTTGCAGCATATGTAGTAGGGCGGGTCGATTTAAAAATCGCCCATTGCTCAGTGAAAATCGTATTCTAGGGATCAAAATAAGAAACTTTGCCAAAGGAACCATACCTCTAAAACGAATTCTTATGTCCCGGAAAAAATCCCACTTTGGCCCATTTAGAGTGCTTCAATCGAGTCCAAATGTATGGAACCCCCAGGGGGTTCCAGGGGATGTGCCACTGGCATGGGTGGTCGGGCCTCCAAAGTTAGTGGGGGTCGGTCATACATTTGGACTCGATTGGAGCACTCTAAATGGGTCAAAGTGGGATTTTTCAAAATTTGCCCCTACCTAAAAAGTTCGACCCAAATTTCGGGACATCAGAATTCGTTTTAGAGGTATGGTTCCTTCGGCAAAGTTTCTTATTTTGATCCCTAGAATACGATTTTCACTGAGCAATGGCGATTTTTTTTGCCTCCCCACAAATCGACCCGCCTTAACATGTAGCCCTCATAATTCCCTTTAATTTGAGGTATAACTCGGCTCAATCAGGCTTATACTTGAAAAATTATGATCCAAATACTGAACGTAATTTCTATGAAAGCTGGAATTCAAAAAAAAATTTACCATAAACAATTTTTTAATATTTTTTTCGTGTTTGTGACACCTAATTACACTAGAAACTGTTATCCACATCTCTTGGATAACAGTTATTTTTCTAGAAAGTTTTGTTGAAATTTCACTTTTCTACGAAATTTAGTGTTATGAAAATTTCGTCGAAATTTCTTTTAAATTGCATTTTCCAGAAAATTACGATGAAATTAAATTTGTACTCAAAACTTAATTTTGTTAGACTATTTTGTTGAAATTGAATGTTTTTAAAATTAATTTTTTCAAAGTTGGACTTTTATAGAAATTTAAATTGAAATTTAATTTTTCTACAAAATCGGTCGAATATAATTTTTTGCATTTTCCAGAATATGATGCTGAAATTGAATTTTTTCACAATATTTCAATTCAGAAAATTTAGTAATAAAAATTATTTTATAAAATTTGTTGAAATTGAATTTTGTAGATTTTTTTTTTTATTTTATTATTTTTTTATTTGCAATCTATTTACAATATAAATATTAAGCAAATTTTTATAAAAACTAGATAATGACAGAGAGTTTAAGATCAATTGATCATAAACGTGATTGAAATTGATTGCTGCAAAAATTCTGTAGAAAATTACATTAAAATTTTATTTTTTGACAAAATTTCTGGAACGTTGCTTTTTTGAAAATTCCTTTAAAAATTTAAATTTTGTTGAAATTAAATATTTTTAAAATTTTCAAATTACACTTTTCTACAAAATCGTTTTAAGAAATCCATCAACAGAATTTTTCAGATTATTTTCTAAATTAAATTTTTCTAAAAATTTTTTTCAAGACCATTTATGTCGAAGTTTAATTTCTGCACAAAATGTCTTTTAAATTGCATTTCTATAGAAAAAACGAATTTTGTATATAAAACAAATTTCTAAAATATTACATTCAAATTGATTTTTCATTCAAAAATTTCATGATTTTTCTCGAAAATTTCGTTGAAAACATAATACTTCTAAAAATATAATTTTTCTACAAAATACCTTTTTTTAGAAAATATCCCACAAAGGTCTTACGAGTAAAGGAACCGACCTAAGCTTTCTTTTGAGCAAAAAAAAAATCAAATATAAAAACATGAGTATTTGACAAAAATGTTAAAACAAGTTTGCCAATTTTTTTTTATATTTTTCTACAAAATTATTTTTTAAAATTTCATTCAAATTACATTTTTCTACAAAAATTTTTAGCATTTTATAGCAGTCCATTAACATTGGATTTTTCCAGAATTTGTTTGAATTAGCATTTTTCTACAAATTTTTTTTAGAAAAATATAAATTTCCACAGAAAAAACTATATTTTTCTATACAAAATTTATAGAATATTAAGTAAAAACTTGATTTTTTTCAGAAAATTTCATGATTTTTTTCAAAAAATTCGATGAAAACGTAAAATTTCTAAAAATAAATAAAACTTGTAAAAAATTTCTTTTTGAAAATTCCTTAACAACAATATTTTTCTGTCAAATATATTTGAGATTGCATTTTTTTAATAGAGAATCCATCAAAATCGTATTTTTTTGAAAATTTCTTTGCAATTGCACTTGCCCAGAAAATTACGACGAAATTAAATTTTTTCACAAAACCTAATTTTTATAGAAAATTTCGTTGAAATTGAATTTTTGTAAAATGTTTTTAAAATTATCTTTTTATTCAGTCTGAATTTATTTTTGGTTTGAGACCATATGTTCCAGTTACTTTCTGTCTATTCCAAGAAAGTAATAGAGACAAATACAAAAATTGGTAGAGAGTTTTAATTGCTTGGTAGAATTGACTGCAGCTTCGATAGACACAACTCTATCATCTTCAGAATTCAGTGGCAATAGTGTATGTCTTTAACTTAAATCAGCTGAAATACTTATGGAAGCAGTAAATTGAATTTAACAAGAACTGCTAACCAAACCCGTATTTTGCCGAACTAAGTCAACATACTAAAACTCTCATACCAATACATTTTTGTTTTTTGCTTGGGTTCGCATCGCGAACAACGAAAACAAATGTAGTTTTGTCAACGGCTAATGCCGACGTCATCGTACCTCATGTGTTTGTATATTATTATTTTTTTTGCAAAATTTGTTGAAATTATTTTATTTGTTACAAAATTCATTTAAATTTGCATTCTCCTACAAAATTGTGTTCAAGTAAATTTTATGTTCGTTTTCAGAAAATCCCTCAAAATTGGTCTTTTCTATAAAGTTTCCCATTTTCTACAAAATGGGTCGAATATTAATTTCAGCTTTTCTCACAATATTTCAATTCAGAAAATTTAGTTGAAATAATTACTTCTTAGGAAATTTTTTAAAATCGCATTTTTATAAAATTTTTTGAAATTGAATTTCTGCACAAAATTTCTTTAAATCTTTCTTTCTTAAAAAATTTCTTAAAATCCATGATTGTTTTAATTTGTTTTGTTGAAAACGTAATTTTTCTACAAATTTCCTTTTTTTAGAAAATATTCCACAAAGCTTTTAAAGGAAACCAGATAAGCTTTTTTTGGGCAAAAAAAATAAAAACATAAGTTTTTGACAAAAAAATTAAAACAAGCTTTAATTCCGCAAAAAATTTCACAAAGAAATATTGTTGCATGTTTTTATATTTTTTCTAGAATATTTTGTTGATTTAAAAATATTTGTTACAAATGTCTTTCAAATTACAATTTTCTAAAAATTTTTTTAGCATTTTTATAGCAGTTCATTAACATCGGATTTTGCATGAATTAGTTTGAAATTGCATTTTTCTACAAAATTTGTCTAGAAAAATGTCGATTTCTAAACAAAAAACTTTTTTTCTATACAAAATTTCTAGAATATTACGTTAAAATTGATAATTTCAGAACACATTATGATTTTTCTCAAAAATTTCGTTGAAAACGTAAAATTTCCAGAAATATAATTTTTGTAACTCTTTTTTTAGAAAATTCCTTAAAAACAAAATTTTTCTGTAAAATGTCTTCTAGATTGAATTTTTTATATCTAAAAAAAAAATTTTGAAATTGCACTTTTCATTGAAATTTAGTGTATATTTCTTGAAAATGTCGTCGCAAATTCTTTGAAATTTAATTTATCCAGAAAATTACGATGAAATTCAATTTTTTTTCACGAAACCTAATTTTTCGAGAAAATTTCGATGAAATTCAATTTTTCTAAATATTTTTAAAATTAAATTGTTTGCAAAATTTGTTAAAATTATTTTTTTTACAAAATTCTTTTAAATTTGCATTCTTCTAAAAAATTACGTTGAATTCATTTTTTGTTCGTTTTTTAGAAAATCCCTCAAAATTGGTCGTTTCTAGAAAGTTTTGTTGAAATTTCATTTTTCAACAAAATTGGTCGAATATTATTTTCTGCATTTCTCTAGAATATTACGCTGAAATTGAATTTTTTCAAAAATTTTGTTGAAAAAATGATTTCGTAGGAAATTTTTTGACAATCGTATTTTATATAAAATTTTTTGAAATTGAATTTTGTAGAAAATGGCTTCAAAATTTCTTACTTTATACATTTTGGAAAATTTCTTCAAAATTGAATTTTTCTAGAAATTTTTTTGAAATTAAATATTTTTCCACATTTCATTAAAATTAAATTTTCTACAAAATCGTTTTATAGAAATCCATCAACATCGGATTTTCCAGCATTTTTTCGAAATTAAATTTTTTTACAAAATTTGTTTTGAAGAGCATTTTTGTCGATGTTTAATTTGTGCGCAAAATTTTTTCATTTGCATGTCTTTAAACTTGCAATTCTATAGAAAATTATCTATTTCTATAGAAAAAATTAAATTTTTATATAAACAATTTCTAGAATATTACATTAAAATTGATCTTTCATTCAAAAATTTCATGATTTTTCCCGAAAATTTCGTTGAAAACGTTATACTTCTAGAAATAGAATTTTTCTACAAAATTTCACAAAAACTAAATTTTTCTCTAAAATTAAATTGCACTTTTTTAAAGAGAATCCACCAAAATCAGATTTTTCTAACAATTTTTTTTCTAATTGAACTTTTCCACTAAATTTAGGGCATATTTCTTGAAAATGTCGCCAAAATTTAGTTTAAATTTAAATTTCGATGAAATTTAATTTTTGTAAATGTTTTTAAAATTATTTTTTTTTGCAAATTTTGTTGAAATTATTTTTTTTTACAAAATTCCTTTAAAAATATGCTTTCTTCTACAAATCTAAATTTTACGTTCGTTTTTAGAAAATCCCTCAAAATTGGTCTTCTCTATAAAGTTTTGTTCAAATTGCATTTTTCTACAAAATTAGTCGAATATTATTTTCTGCTTTTCTCTAGAATATTACGCTAAAATTTAATTTTTTCACAATATTTAAATTCAGAAAATTTACTTGAAAAAATTATTTCTTAGGAAATTTTTTAAAAGCGCATTTTTTTTAAAAAAATTTTGAAATTGAATTTCTGCACAAAATTTTTTTAAAATTTCATTTCTATAGAAAATTATAAATTTCTGTAGAAAGAACTAAATTTTCCTATAACACATTTCTATTATACTACGTTTAAATTGATTTTTTTTCAGAAAATTTAATGATTTTTTTTCATTTTTATCAAAATTTAAATAGCAATTTTTTAGCATTTTTATAGCAGTCCATTAACATTGGATTTTTCCAGAATTAGTTTGAAATTGCATTTTTCTGCAAAATTTGTCTAGAAAAATATCGATTTCTAAAGAAAAAACTTTATTTTTCTATACAAAATTTCTAGAATATTACGTTAAAATTGATCATTTCTGAATACTTTACGTAAAACTTCTAGAAATATAATTTTTGTACAAAACTATTTTTTTTTCGAAAATTCCTAACAAAATTTTATTGAAATTGAACTTTTCTTCGATATTTAGTGTATATTCCTTGAAAATTTCGCCGAAAATTCTTTGAAATTGCATTTCTCCAGAAAATTACGATGAAATTAAATTTTTGCACGTAACTTAATTTTTCTAGAAAAGTAAATTTTTCTAAATGTTTTGCAAAATTTGTTGAAATTTTTTTTTTTACAAAATTCTTTTAAATTTGCATTCTTCTAAAAAATTTCGTTGTATTAATTTTTCGTTCGTTTTGTAGAAAATCCCTCAAAATTGGTCTTTTCGAAATTGGTCGAATATTATTTTCTGCATTTCTCTAGAAATTAAATTTTTTCACAATATTTCAATTCAGAAAATTTAATTGAAATTTTTTTAAATTCAAATTTTTTTATAAAATATTTTGAAATTGAATTTTGTAGAAAATGGCTTCACAATTTCGTACTTTTTGGAAAATTCTTTCAAAATTGGTCGAATATTATTTTCTGCATTTCTCTAGAAATTAAATTTTTTCACAATATTTCAATTCAGAAAATTTAATTGAAATTTTTTTAAATTAAAATTTTTTTATAAAATATTTTGAAATTGAATTTTGTAGAAAATGGCTTCACAATTTCGTACTTTTTGGAAAATTCTTTCAAAATAGAATTTTTATAGAAAATTTTGTTAAAATTAAATATTTTTCAAAATTTTGTTAAAATTAAATTTTCTACAAAATCGTTTTATAGAAATCCATCAACATCGGATTTCCAGCATTTTTTTGAAGAGCATTTGGTCGACGTTTAATTTGTGCGCAAAATGTCTTTAAACTTGAATTTCTATAGAAAATTATCAATTTCTATAGAAAAAACGAAATTTTTATATAACAATTTCTAGAATATTACATTAAAATTGATTTTTCATTCAAAAATTTCATGATTTTTCCCGAAAATTTCGTTGAAAACGTAATACTATAAATAGAATTTTTCTACAGAATTTCTCAAAAACTAAATTTTTCTGTAAAATGTGGATGAAATTGCACTTTTTTTAAAGAGAATCCATCAAAATCTGATTTTTCTAGAAATTTTTTTTTAATTGCACTTTTCCACTAAATTTAGGACATATTTCTTGAAAATGTCGTCAAAATTTAGTTTCTGCAGACAATATCTTTAAAATTGAACTTCTCCAGAAAATTACGATGAATTACATTTTTTCAATTTAATTTTTCCAAAATGTTCTTAAAATTATTTTTTTTTTGCAAAATATGTTAAAATTATTTTTTTTACCAAATCCGTTTTTCTACAAAATTTCGTTAAATTATATTTTTCGTTCGTTCTTTAGAAAATCCAACAAAATTGGTCTTTTCTATAAAGTTTTGTTGAAATTGAATTTTTCTACAAAATTGGTCGAATATAATTTTCTGAATTTTTCTAGAATATTACGTTGAAGTTGACATTTTTTTTGACAAAATTTGAATTCAGAAAATGTAGTTGAAGAATTATTTGTTAGAAATTTTTTGGAATATTGCTTTGTGAAAATTATTTCAAAATTAAATTTTTCTAGAAATTAAATATTTTTTCACAATTTCGTTCAAAATAAACTTTTCTAAAAAAATCGTTTTATGGAAATCCATCAACATTTGGATTTTTCCAGAATTTTTTTTACAAAATGTTTTCTATACCAAGTTTCTGGAATATTACATTAAAATTGATTTTTTTCCAGAAAATTGCATGATTTTTCTCAAAAATTTCGTTGAAAACGTAATATTTCTAAAAATAGATTTTTATACAAAATTCCTTTTTTTTAGAAAATATGCCACAAAGCTCTTAAAGGAAGTGACCTAAACCTTCGTCTGAGAAAAAAAATCTAAAATAAAAACATGAGTTTTTGACAAAAATGTTAAAACAAGTTTTATTTTCGCAAAAAAATAATTCACAAATATTTTTGCCAATTTTTTTTTGTTGAAATTAAATATTTTTCAAAATTTCATTTTTGTACAAATTCGATTTAATTTTTTTTTTACAAATTTTTGTTTTCAACAGAAAATTATCAATTTCTACAGAAAAAACGAAATTTTTCTATACAACATTTCTAGAATATTACATTAAAATTGATTTTTTTCACAAAATTTCATAATTTTTCTCGAAAATTTCGTTAAAAACTTAATATTTCTAAAAAATATAATTTTTCTTCAAAATTCCTTTCTTTTTAGAAAATTTCTTAAAAACTAAATTTTTCTGTAAAATGTAGATGAAATTTTTTAAAGAGAATCCATCAAAATCTGATTTTTCAAGAAATTTTTTTTCTAATTGAAATTTCGACTAAATTTAGGGCATATTTCTTGAAAATGTTGCCAAAATTTAGTTTCTGCAGACAATATCTTTAAAATTTAACTTCTCCAGAAAATTACGATGAAATTAATTTTTTTACAAAACTTAATTTTTCTAGAAAATTTAGTTGAAATTTAATTTTTCTAGAATATTTTTAAGATTAATTTTTTTTTTTGCAAAATTAAATATTTTTCGCAATTTCGTTCAAAATAAACTTTTCTAAAAAAATTTTTTATGGAAATCCATCAACATTTGGATTTTTCCAGAATTTTTTTTTTTACAAAATTTCATCTATACCAAATTTCAAGAATATTACATTAAAATTGATTTTTTCCAGAAAATTTCATGATTTTTCTCAAAAATTTCGTTGAAAACGTAATATTTCCAAAAATATAATTTTAATACAAAATTCCTTTTTTCAGAAAATGTGCCACAAAGCTCTTAAAAGAAGTGACCTAAACCTTCGTTTGGGAAAAAAATCTAAAATAAAAACATGAGTTTTTGACAAAAATGTTAAAACAAGTTTTAATTTCGCAAAAAAATAATTCAGAAATATTTTTGCCAATTTTTTTCTAGAATATTTTGTTGAAATTAAATATTTTTCAAAATTTCATTCAAATTTCATTTTTGTACAAATTCGTTTTGAATTTTTTTTTTTACAAATTTTTGTTTTCAAGGGAATTTTTGTCGAAGTTTAATTTCTGCACAAAATTTCTTTAAAATTGCATTTCTATGGAAAATTATCAATTTCTACAGAAAAAACGAAATTTTTCTATACAACATTTATAGAATATTAAGTTAAAATTGATTTTTTTCACAAAATTTCATAATTTTTCTCGAAAATTTCGTTAAAAACTTAATATTTCTAAAAAATATAATTTTTCTTCAAAATTCCTTTCTTTTTAGAAAATTTCTTAAAAACTAAATTTTTCTGTAAAATGTAGATGACATTTTTTTTAAAGAGAATCCATCAAAATCTGATTTTTCTAATTGAACTTTTCGACTAAATTTAGGGCATATTTCTTGAAAATGTCGCAAAAATTTAGTTTCTGCAGACAATATCTTTAAAATTGAACTTCTCCAGAAAATTACGATGAAATTAATTTTTTTCACAAAACTTAATTTTTCTAGAAAATTTAGTTGAAATTTAATTTTTCTAGAATGTTTTTAAGATTATTTTTTTTTTTTGCAAAATTTGTTGAAATTATTTTTTATACCAAATTGTTTTAAATTTACATTCTTATAAAAAATTTCGTTGAATTACATTTTTCGTTCGTTTTTTAGAAAATCCCTCAAAATTGGTCTTCTCTATAAAGTTTTGTTGAAATAGAATTTTTCTACAAAATTAGTCGAATATTATTTTCAGCTTTTCTTTAGAATATTAAGCTAAAACTGAATTTTTTCACAATATTTCAATTCAGAAAATTTAGTTGAAAAAATTATTTCGTAGGAAATTTTTTTAGTCGTTTTTTTATAAATTGTGAAATTGAATTTTGAAGAAAATGGCTTCAAAATTTCTTACTTTTTTACTTTTTGGAAAATTTCTTCAAACTACAATTTTTTCAGAAAATTTTGTTGAAATTAAATATTTTTCAAAATTTCGTTTAAATTAAATTTTCTACAAAATCGTTTTATAGACACCCATCAACATCGAATTTTCCAACATTTTTTCGAAATTAAATTTTTTAACAAAATTTGTTGTGAAGAGCATTTTGGTCGATGTTTAATTTGTGTGCAAAATGTCTTTAAACTTGCATTTCTATAGAAAATTATCAATTTCTAAAGAAAAAACGAAATTTGTACATAACAATTTCTAGAATATTACATTAAAATTGATTTTTCATTCAAAAATTTCATGATTTTTCCCGAAAATTTCGTTGAAAACTTAGTATATGTATCTACAAATATAATTTTTCTAAAAAATTCCTCAAAAACTAAATTTTTCTGTAAATGTAGATGAAATTGCACTTTTATAAAAACAATCCATCAAAATCTGATTTTTTCTAGAATTTTTTTTTAATTACACTTTTCCACTAAATTTAGGGCATATTTCTTGAAAATGTCGTCAAAATTTAGTTTCTGCAGACAAAATTTAGTTTCTGCATTATTTTGCGTTGAAATTTAATGTTTCTAAATCTCTTTGTAAAAACATATTTTTTCTACAAAATTTCCTAAAATTTCGTGTTAAACTATAATGTTCGTTAAAAACTATTTTTTCTTTAAAATGCCGTAACCGCAATTTTTTATAATTTTTTTTTAGAGAATCCATCAATATCGAATTAGCTAGTAAATTTTTTTGAAATTGCATTTTCCTACAAAATTAATTGAAACGAATATTTATTGAAAATTTCGTTGATATTGAATTTTTCCAAAAAAAATTTCTCTAGAAAATTAAATTTTTTCACAAGATTTAATTCTTCGAGAACATTTTGTTGAAAAAGATTTTTTTTGTAAAAAATAACTGTCGAAATAATTTTTTAGAAAATTTCTTTAAATTTACTCTTTGTTGTTAAAGTTTTTTTTTCCACAATATTTCGTTCAATTAATTTTTTCTACAAAATCCATCAAATTGGATTTTTCTAGAAAATTTTGCTCTAATTGAATTTTGCTACATAATTGAGTTGCAAAGCATTATTCTTGAAAAATTCGACGTTATATAATTTTTCCGCACTTCGAAAATGTCGTTTAAATTAAATTTTTCTGCATCGTTTTTTAGAAATCCATCAAAATTTTATTTTAGCTGAAAAGTTTTTTTTGAAAATTTCTTCAAAATGTATTTTCTGCACAAATGTTTTTGCAATTAAATTTCTTTAGAACAATACGTTAAAATATCACTTTTTTTTAAAAAAAAATTCATCAAAATTTTATTTTTCTACAACATTTTTTTTAAAATCGTTGTTACTAAAAAAATTTCTTATAATTGATTTGATACGACCAGTGGTATACTTGTCGTCTATGAAGAAATAGATAACCCGACTTGTTTTAGGATTAGATAACCCAACTGGTCCTAGGCATAGATAACCCAACTTGTCGTAGATAACCCAACTTATATCCTACTGAGAAGTAGATAATCCAACTGGTTCTCTATTTGAGAGTAGATAACTCAACTTTTTGGCATATGAAGGAGTAGATAACCCAACAGGTCTTCTACTAAGGAGTTATAACTCAGTGGGTCGTATGCTAAGGAGTAGATAACCTTACTTGTCCTATACTAGAGAGGCGATAACCCAACTATTCGTATACTTAAGAGTATAAAGCCCAACTATATCTCGTCCAAGGAGTAGATGAGTATACAGCCCAACTGACCGCCTATTAAGGAGTAGATAACTCAACTGGCCCTCTACTAAGGAGTATATACCCCCCGAAATGGTCTTAGAAGCGAACATTACTCGCATAATTCTCGATATACCGGTAGCTATGCTGGAAAAAGTGATGGACAACATTTGAATGGATTTTGAATGAAATCTCAGAGATTGTTCTTTCGGGCCATAAGAAAGATCCCGACATTCAACTCTGGTTTAAGTGTTTAATTTAAAATTAAAAAAAAATCTCCTATTAGTTCTATCGGCCGGGATTTTCTTACCTATTTTACTAACTTACTACACAGTCTCACTTCCAACGAATACTTACTTATGGTATATCCAAAAAGATCAATTGTTCTCAAATAAACGGGGAAGTTTTTATGATTTATCAATTTCGTTAAACCACAACTCTGACGTTTGCTAAATCTGAGACACTCTATTGTCAGCTGCTCATTGCGATCAAATAAATCCAACCAAAAGTCTAAAGCCATTTCAAAAACTTCCCATATTATTTTCAAATGTTTGATATTTGTTTGAAATCCTTCAATGGGGGGGACCTCTAACCGAGTTCCTGGCCAAGACGTTCGAAAATACCAGTATATACTTAATTCGCGTAACGCTGGATGTTTTAACAGATCTCTGAGATAGGACCACTGGAAATCTAACTGCACAAACGGCATTCTCAATTTTCTCAGCTGCTTTAGTTGCATTAGAGTGTTCGCTACAATTTGACAGTTGGCCGTGTTAAGGACCTCTAAATTGCGGCAGGTTTCCAAGTGATCACCCGAAACTATATGTCTGTAGTTGCGACAACCCCCAGAGTTATCCCATGTTAGAGTCTTCAAATTGAGGTTTTCAGCATAGGCCAATTTGAATTGGGACATATCGATGCCATCGACGGCCAGACACTGAATATTCGCAGCAATGGGGAAATCATCAAAGGTTCCCTCAAAATAGGTAAATTTTGAAGAAAAGTTTACAAGCGATGAAGTGTTTAGTAACTGTTTCACATTGAGTTGGGTCAAGCCGCTACAATGGCAGAGTGTTAGGTCCTTGACTTTGGGAGGCAGCTGGAAATAGGTAATGTTTTTGAATTGCGTACGACGTATGGTTAAAGTTTCGAGATTTCTGCTATTCTCTGCAAGATCCTGTAAGATTTCATTTGTCACAACATCCATAATTCTAATGTCTAAAATTTGTAGGTATTCAAAATTGCCAAGAAACGATAAGAAATTCTCTGACCATTTCTTTTGTTCAAATGTAGTTTCCAACATTAGTTCCTTAAGATGAATTGGTTTTGTGCTTAGATTTTGCGGCTCAAATATCTCCTCGTCTGGTTGGATAACACAATCAAATCGAAATGACTCTAGTTTAAGTTTAGTCACAAGTTCGCAAAAATTTATATATTTTATTCTAGGGATATTTCCCTCATTCTCGAGAGAAATTCGTTTGAGATTTGTCATTTTCAATAAACAATCCACAACTAAAGGCTCCCAGAAGTTCCCTTCTTCAAGTCGCTCCGAACCAAAGCATCTATAGAAATGAAGGTTTTGCAAGTGATGCAGATTTTCGCTCATCATCTGCAGGTCTTCGAGGGGATTTTGATGGTACTTGTATGTAAGATGGGTGAGATTTTTAAATGTTCTTAGGTTAGGTGGGGATTTGTGGGATACTATCAATTCGTGTACTTGTCCGGCATATTTCTCTGCAAATTCCTGACAGACTGCGCGGGAAAGATGCACCCGCTTTACACCTGTATGATTTGTAATCACAAAATCGTTGCCCTGTCCATATATAGCCAGAGTTTGATAAGAATCATTCCATATATATGCTTCGAAAATGTTCTTTAAATATTCGCTCACACATGAGAGAGTCAACTGGTCTTTGAAATCTAGTAATTTATAGATGTATATCAATACATCGTGATTGGTGGACATTGTATCAAAATTTGATTTTGCCATTCTGATCTGCAAATAGAGAAAAAAGTTTTAAAAAATGTTTGCATACATATACTAACTCTACGGGAAATGTAGTACATACAAATTTACAAGAGCCTACAGGTGCCAGTCCTGTTTAAATTTGGACCTATCACTGATCTGATCACACAGAGAATGATCGGTGTCTGTTACAAATTTACAAGAGCCTACAGGTGCCAGTCCTGTTTAAATTTGGACCTATCACTGATCTGATCACACAGAGAATGATCGGTGTCTGTTAATTAAACTTAAATGTGGCAACCAATTTTGGTGGATGTGCTATGTCATCATACGACTGTATCAGAGTAATCTACTACGACCATTTGGGTTCATCTTTATCTGCTTATTATAGGAAATGCAGGTAACCTAACAGGACGTCTAATAATCAGCAGATAAACTAACTGGCCGCCTTCTAAGGAGAAGATAAACCAAATGGCCGCAATACTAAGCAATAGATAAACCAACTGACCACCTACTAAGCATTATATGTATAACACAACTTATCCTCTACTAATGAGTAGATAAATCAACTGGCCGCCTAATAAGGATTAGATATAATAAAGAATATATAACCCAACTTGTCCTCTACTAAGGAGCAGATAACCAAACTGGTCCTTCACTAGGAAGTAGATAACCCAACTGGTCCTTCACTAGGGAGTAGATAACACAACCGGTACTCTACTATCTAACTGGTCGTCTACAAAGAAGAAAACACCCCAACTTTTCCTCTGCTAGAGAGTAGATAACCCAAATTGTCATATACTAAGGGGTAGACAACCCAACTGGACCCCTACTAAGGATTAGTTAAAACAACTTGTTATCTATGGATTAGACCAGATGGTTTATCTACTACTACTACTACTCATCCGCAGAACACTACGGAATAGATAAACCAACTGGTCGCCTACAAAGAAGAAAATAACCCAAATGGTGCTCTGCTAGAGAGTAGATAACTCATATTGTCGTATACTAAGGGGTAGATAACCCAACTGAACCTCTACTATGGATTAGTTTAAACAACTGGTCATCTATGGATTAGTCCAGATTGATTACATACTACTACTGGCTTATCTACAGGCCGCTTAGTAAACAGATGCTAGAAAGTTACAGTAGATAAACTGTTCCATATGAGCAGATAATCCAACCTATACTATGGAGTTGATAGCCCAACTTGTATACAAAGAAGTATTTAACTGGCCGTCAAGTCAGGTGTATATAACACAACTCGTCGTCAACTAAAGAGTGTATAACCCAACCGGTTAGCAACTAAGGAGTAGGGAGTAGATAACCCAACTAGAGGGTATATATTACAACTAGGAAATATACTAAGAAGTAAACAACCCAACTGTTCTTCCAATGGGGAGTAGATAACGCAACTTGCCATAGATAACCCAACCGATCCTCTTCTAGATATAACTCAACTAGTCGTATAGTAATGAGTAGATAACTCAACTGGTCCACTACTAATTAGATAATCCAACTGGACATCTACTAAGAGGTAGACAACCCAACAGAACCTCTAATGGGGGGTAGATAAACCAACTAGTCGTATACTAAGGAGTAAATAACCGAACTGGTCCACTAATAAGTAGGTAATCCAACTGGACATCGACTAGATAACGCAACTGATCCTTCGCTAAGCAGTAGATTAACTTACGGGCTGCCTACTATGGATTAGATAATCTTACGGGTCATCTTTTAAGGAGTAGATAACTCAACCCAACTTGTCGTTTACTAAGTAATAGGTACTGGTCCTCTGCTATAGCGTTGATAACCCAATTTTGCCGTATTCTAAGGAGTTGATAACCCAACTAGTCTTCTACTAAGGAGTAGATAAACCATACGGTAGCCAAGTAAGATAATCATATTAAGTATTAGATAGGCAAACTGATCCTCTGCTAAGGAGTAGATAGTTCCACCCCTACGAGGAAGTATATAACCCAGTTTGTCGTATACTATGAAGTAGATAACCCAATTGGTCCTCTGCTAGTTTGTAGACAACCCAACTTGTCGTTTGCTAAGGAGCAGATAACTCAACTCTTCCTCTACTATGTAGTATATGTCTCAACTGGACTCTGCTAAGGAGTTGGTAACTCATTTGGTCCTATACTAAAGCGTAGATAAACTACATTTTCCTTTACTAGGAAATATATGTATAGCCCAACTCTTCGTGTAATAAGAAATGGTCTTCTGCCAGGTCGTAGATAACCCGCCTGCAGTATGCTAAGGAGTAGATAACCCAACTGCTCATCTACTAAGGAGAATATATCTCAACTGCACTCTGCTAAGGCATAGATAACCCATCTGGTCGTCAACTAAGGAATACATATATAACCCAACTGGTCCTCTACTGAGCAGTACCACCTACTAAATATTACGCAGCGAAATTGTCCCTCTACTAAGATGTAGATAATCCCCCTCCATTAGGGAGTTTATAACCTAAATTTTCGTATACTAAGAAACAGATCACCCAACTGATGTTCTACTAGGGAGTAGATAACATACCTTGTCTGAGATGTACATAACCCAAGTGGTGCTCTACGGGGGAGTAGATAACACACCTTGTTTGAGCGTACATAACCCAAGTGGTGCTCTACGAGGGAGCAGATAACGTGTCATATACTAAGGATTAGATAAACCCACTAGTTGTCTACAAAGAAGTATGTTACTTAACTGGTCCTCTACTAGGGACTAGATAACCGAACATGTCGCATATTAAGGACGTGATAACCATACTTGTCGTACGCTAGAGGGTTAATAACCTTGTCTACTAATATGTCGTAGGAGTATGACGATATACCGTATCCAGCAATATTTTTTGGTGAATTCATCCCTAATAAATTGATACAAAATCTTAAATAAATTAGAACTTAATTTCCCGTAGGGTTGCTAATTAAGCTATTCAACTGACTTTCTAATTACATTCTAATTACTCAACTTATTGAGTCCATAAAAGGATGCAATTATCTGAATTTTTTTTTTGAGAAATTTGCTAACGCATGTAGGCATTTATAAAGAAATTTCCTTGATATTAAATAGTTTAATAGGTTCATTTGTATCTGTAATTTGTCCGGTCCATCACAACTATGTTCTTGTTTTCTCCAAATACGAGTACATTCCATTCAAAATAAAACAAAATATTTTTTAAGTTTAACGGGAAGATGTGATGCTCAGAAATGAGATCGCTTTTAATGTTTGTAAATATATATTTTTCATGTTTTAACAATTTTCTACACTATATTAAGATACAGTTTACTATATATTAAGTAAATATTTTCTTTTGCATTGTTCTATAGTATTTGAATTATATAAATATAAGTAATAAGCTGATTTATATATTTGTATCCATATCACAGTTTGAAATTAATAGGTGGCTAAAGGGCTGAGATAATTCTGTTCCATATGTCCTCTTCCAAGCATCTTTCACTTTGTCTATTCTTCCACGCCATAGATTTATGCACTTAGGTTCTTTTTCTATACAAAATTACACAATCCTTTGGGTTATCATCGAATACATTGCGCACAAATTTGAATTTCTTCATAGTTGCGTATAAGTTCTGCTTCAATGCATCACAATCTGCAAAACAAAGAATAGAAGCAATTGGGTTGTGTGTTTTTCAACTTATTTCGTAAATAGGTGAAAATGGGTGAATTTTAGAACAGTTCAATAAATAATACATATAAAATGGATAAAGTTGGACGGAGCCAATTATATGAAACCCTTCAAAAACCTTTATAGAGTAGAAAAATTCGAAACGATTTCCATGGAACTTGTAGTGTTCATTCTGGGATAAGAAAAACTATGCGCTTTTAAATTTCATAAAGATCTCTTGAAAATGTGGCTCGCTTAGATGAAACAATTGAAAGGATTTTGGTTCATGGCTAAAAAAAACTCATCTCTGCTAAATTTCGAAGTGACCCTATGTAAAATAAAGGCTCTAAGGCGTTGTTGGGCTTAAGAAAGCTTCTACAGAGCATACTAAATTGGACCGATGTAAAACCAAACGAGTGATATGAACTGGGAACGGTACGCAAATTGTCCATTTTATAGGAGAACCAACAGTAACTTCAGTGACTTTGTAATTGGAGATGGTGACAACTCACCTTGGTTTGTGACATATCCAAGTAGTGCTCTAAAAGAGGTAGGTAACCTGGCCCTTCAATGTCAGCCACAGCATAAGGCAAATTATTAAATATTTACTATTTAATTTGCTGAGAACTGGATCCAACTGGACCTCTACTAAGTAATAGATACATAAATATGGAAACCAAATTGCTCATCTACTAAGCCCTAGATGATAGCCCTACTGGTCCAAGAAATGGTAATGATACTAAGAGTAATCCTACCAAGGAATTTTTTTGTTTATTTGGTTAGCACAAATTTGGAGTGCTACTCCAGAGAAGGAACTTCTAGCGATAATATTACCAAGCAAAAGGTAATCCTAATGTTAGACAAGGCATAAGTCATATTTGAAACCAACTAAATGTGTACTGTTTAATCCGAGTGCTTCGAAAAATTTTCCCAATTAGATCTCTACCCACATGTCCGCCTCCTTAAGAGTACATAACCCAATTGGTTGTCTACTAAGGAATAGATAAACCGACCAATAGTTGTCTACTAAGGAGTAGATAAACCAACTGGTTGCATACTAAGGATTAGATAGCATAACTGGCCGCCTATTAAGGAGTATATAAACGAACTGGGCATTTACTAAGGTTTAGATAACCCAACTGGTCGGCAACTGATGAATATATAATACATCTGGTACTCTAGTAAGGATTAGATAACCCAACTGGTCATCAAGTAAGGAATAGATAATGCACGTGGTCCTCTATTAAGGATTAGATAACACAACTCTACTAAGGAGTAGATAACCCAACTGGACATTTACTAATGATCAGATAACCCAACTGGTCGGCAACTATGGAATAGATAATTCATATGGTCCAGTAATAAGGAGTAGATAATAACTTACCGTCTACTAAGGAATAAATAACTGGTCGGCACGTGGTCCTCTACTAAGGATCAGATAACCCAACTGGCCGTATACTAAGGCGTAAATATCCCAACTTGACATCTATGTAGGATTAGATAATCCAACTGGTCGGCAACAAAGGAATAGATAATTCATCTGGTCCTCTACTAAGGAGTAGATAGCCCAACTGGACGACATCTACTAATGATCACATAACCCAACTGGTCGTCAACTATGGAATAGATAATTCTTGTGGTCCACTAATATGTAGTAGATAACCCAACTGACCGTCTACTAAGGAGTAGATAACCCAACTGATCCGCAAATATAGATTATATAATTCATCTGGTCCTCTGCTAAGGATTAGATAACCCTACTGGCCTTCTACTAGGGACTATATAACCCAACTGGATATCTATTCAAGATTAGGTAACCCAACTGGTCGGTAGGTCATCTGGTCCTCTGCTAAGATGTAGATAACCCAACTGGCCATATACTAAGGAGTAAATAAACCAACTGTACATACGAGTATACTAAGGATTAAAAAACTCAACTCCTCGGAAAGGAATAGATAATTCATCTGGTCCTCTACTAAGGAGTAGATAAACCAACTGACCATCTACTAAGGAGTAGACAACCCAACTGACCGTCTACTCAGGAGACGGTAATCCAACTGACCGTATACTAAGGAGTAGGCAATCCAACTGGCCGTCTACTAAGGAGTAAATAACCCAACTGGACATATATTATGGTTTAGATAACCCAACTTGTCGGCAACTATGGAATAGATAATTCATCTGGACTTCTCTTAAGGACTAGATAACCCAATTGGCCGTATACTAAGGAGTAAATAAACCAATTGGACATTTACTAAGGATTAGAAAACACAACTCGCCGTCTATTAAGGTGTAGATAATCCAGCTGGACTTTTACTAAGCAATAGATATAACAACTGCCATTTATCTAAGGGGCAGATAACCCAACAGACCATCTAATATGGAGTAGATAACCCAACTGGCTGTCTACTAAGGAATAGATAACCCAACTGGTCCTTATGTAAGAATTGACCGACTATGGTAATCCTACTTAGCAATAGATAAGCCCACCGGTATTTAAATAAGTAGTAAATAATCTCACAAGTCATATATTAAGGAGTACATAATCCAACTTGTGTTTTACTGGAATAATAAAATTGTCCTACATCACCTGACCCTTCAGTATCATACACAGCATAACTCACATTTGAAACCAATTAAATTTGTACTATTTAATCGATATGCTTCGAAACCTTGTCTCATTTGAACCTCTGAAAATAGTAGATAACCCAACTGACCGTCTACTAAGTAGTAAATAATGTATAAATCATCTGGTCCTCTCCTAAGGAGTAAATAACCCAACTGGACATATACTAAATATTAGATAACCCAACTGACCTGCAACTATGGTATAGATAATTCATCTGGCCTCTAATAAGAAGTAGATAACCCAACTGGCAATCTACTAAGGAGTAGATAACTCAACTGCCAGTCTACAAAGAAGTAGTTAAACCTCTGGCATTTAACTAAACAGTAGATAACCTAATCGTTACTCTTTTAGGGACTAGCTAACCGATCTGGCTTTCTGCTGGGAAGTGGTTATTCCACCATGTTGTATATTAAGGATTAGATAAACCATATGCCGTCGTATGATGACATATCACACCAAGCAAAATTGTTTGGTACATTCAACCCTATTAAACCTTGTTTCGTGACATTTATTTCTGCCAATCTGAAATGAACCACTGAAAAAACTCAAATTTTCACGGACCGCATCGGTAGAAAAGCTCAAGGTCACATAAAAACTCTATTCAATTTAAGAAGGAGTACTTTGAAAGGGACAAAATTTATAAAAGTTATAGTATTTTTTTAAAACACCTCGTATGTACTTTACAGGGTCCCAAAACCGGTGTTGCAAACGGCATGATGAAGGTTATAAAAATATTATATTATGTTAGTGATGAAGAAAAGCCAACTTGTGTTGTACTTACCTATTGTATAGCCATAGATTTCGATTGTCCGCAAAAATGTTGGAAACTTTTTATGATTTATTAAACTCCTTAGGGGTTTGACAAAAGCTAGAGGCGGCAGGGAGAACGATAGCTTTAATTGAGGATTTTGACTAAATAAATCAAGGAAAAACTCCAAACCCGATTCACAAAAATTAAAATCCACAACTTTCAAAGCTAAGACATTTGTCGCAAAGCCTCGCAGCGGCACATCACTGGTTGTTCGAGCAAAACTGATGGTCAATTGTTGTAATGATGCAAGTTTTAGGAGAGCTCTAATATAGAACCACTGTTGCGGTGTGCTATCCATTATCCAGGTGCTTAGTTGGCGGAGATTTTTCAGTTGCATTAAAGTGTCCAGTGTCAATTGACATTTATAACCCATATCAAGGGACTCTAAATTGTGGCATGTGGCTAGACCAGAGCCGGATACCAAACCCATTTGATGTTTAGGTTCCATCTCAAAATCCTCGTAATCCAAGCAGGCTGCTTGAGGCAATTCAGGTAATTTACGTTCGTTACTTGCGCCACAATTTCTTGTGTGAAACCAAGATAGATTTCGCAAATTCTCATGGTTTTCGTAGGCCCCTTGAAAGGCACACATTTCGACTCTATCTATTTTTAGGGTTTGTATTGAAGCAGATATGGGAAAATTCACAAAATTTCCTTCATATTTTGTACAAATGGAGATGAATTCTCTTATGTGCGTTTTGGTTAGAATTTGTTTTAGATTTGTATGCGTTATACCACGACACCATTTCAGATGGAATTCGCTCACTCTGGCAGGTACAGAGAATGATTTTATTTCGTTAAATGTTGTACCCGATATGATTAGCTTTTCGAGATAGGGACAGGTGGAGGCAAGTGTTGCTAGAGCAATGTCTGTTTGTTCATCAGTAAATTTTAAAGATAACGTTTTAAGATTTTTAAAAATTTCCCGAAAATTGGAAAAGCTATTTTGCCATTTACTGGGGTCAAACATTGTACAGATCTGTAAGATCTTTAGCTTATTGGGGTAAATTGTTGTCGCACATTCCACTACAGTGTTGTCACTTTCCGGTTCTAGTTCAAGATTTCCTTCCAAAATTTCCACTGGCAAACCATAGATAAGTTTACAAAATTGATCATATTTGATTTTAGTTGCAAAGAAATAATCCAATTGCAGATGTTTTAGGTTCTTCATGTGTAGCAGATTTTCAAGAAATTTCGAATCTATACTGGCAACTCCACACTCCATATCCAACTCCTTAAGCTGTAGACTTTCCAAATGTATCAGATTTTTAACCATTTCGTTAGTCAAGAACTCCTCAATTCTTTTGTGACGCAAGGTACACTCTAGACTGGTCAAATTCCTAAATAGCCGTATATCAAGTGTAGGACCCAAAGTCAAGTCTTGCACCTTGTCGGCATAAAATGACAGAAAGTCTTGAAATACATCTGCCGCAAGCAGTAAGCGATTTGTTTCGGTGGCATTCCGTACTATATAATAACCTTCACTTTCATCAATTTTCAGAGAGCCATAGTCAATGGGCCATATGTAATTTGTAAAAAGCCTCTTTTCTGCTGCTACACCCTCTCGGCCAGCGACGAGTCTCAATTGTTCTTCGAATTTCAACGATTTAAATGAATTTAAACCAACGTCATCATTATCCATGTCATTTATTGTTTTCATTTCATTTATTTGTACTTCCACATCCATTATCGTTTTTGTTGTTGTTATCGTTTGACTGCGTTAGCGATAGGAAAAAATAGCGACGTTTTCACTCTGAACTCACAACAAACACTGGCGAAAGAGCGCACACGGAGAGCCATCACATTCATTCACATACTCGTACAGTCTTGGCTCGCTGAACACGGTCATCATCTCTGACATCTACTTGGGCCCCCACGCACCCCCCCCGCCCCATCCCCTTCCATATGTTGAACGAAAACAATACTGCTACTACTGGGGGATAACTGTACGAGTATGTTCTCTTTTGCTCCAGTTCCCTTGTACACAAGTGAAAACAGCTGAGAGATTGCATCGTAATGTGGAGCAAAGTGTATACCTACATACAAAAGTGATTCATTCAATTGCTGCTGTAACAATGTATGTAGTTCTGCAAATACTCATATATACATTAAGGTGGGTCACAGCTTTAGGGTAACAATTTAAAAAAGAAGATTTTTAATAATATACAACCAGGAAGAAGAGACTAACGGCGACTTAACCATTATTTGCTAAGTTATACACAGGGACTATATGCGAGGGGTGCTATTTACTGGAACTTCCATTGGAAAGTTTGGATTTTTTTAGCATAACTTCGCTCGGAACGTTTTGTCATTTGAGCGCGAATTGTTTTGTTTACAGTGTGTTGGAAAAATTAATCTCGATCAAAAAATGGAATTAACCCGTAAACATTTTCGTGCAATGATTTTTTACAATTTTCGGTGTGGATTATAGAGACAAGAGTGTCTTAATCAACTTGTTTTGACTGAAGCACCATCAAAAACCACTGTAAATCGCTGATACCCAGAGTTCTGTCTCGGCCGCCGTTCACTTTTGGATGAATTTCGTAAAGGTCGCCCAACTTCGGTCCTTTGGCCAGAAACCATCGATGTTTTGGGAGAATTGATAAAGCAAAACTGACATGTGCCCTAGCGTAAGATTGATGCATCCTTGGGCATTAGTATGAAAAGCATCAATAAGATAATGCACGATCATTTGACCGTGAAAAAGATCTGTTCTCGCTGGATTACACATAATTTGACGAATTCTTAAAATAAGGCTCGTTTCGATTGGAGCAAAGAAATGTTGAAACCAGTAAGGAAAGGCTAAAGTCGGGCGGGACCGACTATATAATACCCTACACCGCTCTCGTAATATTGAATAATTCTGAAATATAAATTTAGTAATTCATGTATAAATTGTTTACATAAATCTACTTTTGGGACATTTTATACTTAAATAATACCCTGTACCACAGTGTGGTGTAGGGTATAAAAACGATTGGATGTAAAATACAGCTTCTACAGGACTAAAGAGCAAAATCGGACGAAACATATATATGGGAGCTAAAGCTAAATCTTAACCGATTTTCTTCAAATTCGGTAGTGTTGGTTCATGGATCATGAAACTCTACCATTCTAAATTTCAAAACGATTGGATGTAAAATACAGCTTCTACAGGACTAAAGAGCAAAATCGGACGAAACATATATATGGGAGCTATAGCTAAATCTTAACCGATTTTCTTCAAATTCGGTAGTGTTGGTTCATGGATCAAGAAAATCTACCATTCTAAAATTAAAAATGATTGGATGTAAAATACAGCTTCTATAGAACTATAGGGCCAAATCGGACGAAACATATATATGGGAGCTATAGCTAAATCTTAACCGATTTTATTCAAATTCGGCAATGTTGGTTCATGGATCAAGAAAATCTACCATTCTAAATTTCAAAATGATTGGATGTAAAATACAGCTTCTATATAACTAAAGGGCCAAATCGGACGAAACATATATATGGGAGCTATAGCTAAATCTTAACCGATTTTCTTCAAATTCGGTAGTGTTGGTTCATGGATCAAGAAAATCTACCATTCTAAATTTCAAAATGATTGGATGTAAAATAGGAGCTTCTATATAACTAAAGGGCCAAATCGGACGAAACATATATATGGGAGCTATAGCTAAATCTTAACCGATTTTCTTCAAATTCGGTAGTGTTGGTTCATGGATCAAGAAAATCTACCATTCTAAATTTCAAAACGATTGGATGTAAAATACAGCTTCTATAGAACTAAAGGGCCAAATCGGACGAAACATATATATGGGAGCTATAGCTAAATCTTAACCGATTTTCCTCAAATTCGGTAGTGTTGGTTCATTGATCAAGAAAATCTACCATTCTAAAATTCAAAATGATTGGATGTAAAATACAGCTTCTATAGAACTAAAGGGCCAAATCGGACGAAACATATATATTTGAGCTATAGCTAAATCTTAACCGATTTTCTTCAAATTCGGTAGTGTTGGTTCATGGATCAAGAAAATCTACCATTCTAAATTTCAAAATGATTGGATGTAAAATAGGAGCTTCTATATAACTAAAGGGCCAAATCGGACGAAACATATATATGGGAGCTATAGCTAAATCTTAACCGATTTTCTTCAAATTCGGTAGTGTTGGTTCATGGATCAAGAAAATCTACCATTCTAAATTTCAAAACGATTGGATGTAAAATACAGCTTCTATAGAACTAAAGGGCCAAATCGGACGAAACATATATATGGGAGCTATAGCTAAATCTTAACCGATTTTCCTCAAATTCGGTAGTGTTGGTTCATTGATCAAGAAAATCTACCATTCTAAAATTCAAAATGATTGGATGTAAAATACAGCTTCTATAGAACTAAAGGGCCAAATCGGACGAAACATATATATGGGAGCTATAGCTAAATCTTAACCGATTTTCCTCAAATTCGGTAGTGTTGGTTCATTGATCAAGAAACTCTACCATTCTAAATTTCAAAACGATTAGATGTAAAATACAGCTTCTATAGGACTAAAAGGCCAAATCGGACGAAAGATATATATGGGACCTATATCTAAATCTGAACCGATTTCAACCAAATTCAATAGAAATACTCTAAACTGCAAAATTTCAGAACGATCGGAGTGAAATTGCGACCTGTAGTCGACGAACAACTTTACATGGACAGACGGACGGACGGGCGGACATCGTTAAATCGACTCAGCTAGTGATTCTGAGTCGATCGGTATACTTTAAGGTGGGTCTAGCTGTGTTATTTTCGGGTGTTACAAACATCTGCGTGAAACAAACTTATAATACCCTGTACCACAGTGTGGTGTAGGGTATAAAAATACAAACGTGGTACCTCAAATGCCGTATACAACATCGTCACCATATGACGAATCATGGATCTATGCATATGAGCCCGAAACTAAACAGCAATCGACAGTATGGGTCTTTTAAGACGAGCCAAATCTGACAAAAGTTGTTCGTGAAAGAAGCACATCGAAGCAAATGATCGAGTTTTTTTTCGGTATAACCCGTCATGTGGCCACAGTGGCTTCAGTGGAACGTAGGACGGTCAATTCGGAGTGCTACACAACCATCTGTTTGCCAACCGTGTTCGAAGAAATAAGGAAAAACAATAAAAGAAGACATATCATTTTACATCACGAAAATGTGAGCTCTCACACATCAGCTGAAACAATGGGCTATTTGAGAACTCAAGATGCCGTACAGCCCTGATTTGACACCCAATGACTTCTTCTTATTCGCTCACATCTAAAAAAACTGCTTGGTCAACGTTTTTCGACGCCCGCGGCAGCTGTTGAAGAGTTCAAAACCATGTTTTGGAGGTGAATTATGTATGTGATTCCACACACTGTAAATAAAACAATTCGCGCTCAAACGACAAAGCGTTCTGAGTGAAGTTATGCTAAAAAATGTCATACCTTCCAATGGAAGTTCCAGTTTTCATCTGGCAATAACAGTATTGCCAGGACCCAAAATATAAATAGCAACCCTCGTAACAAACTAATATTACATGAAATTGTTGTGGGTTGCATCGTGTACAAATTCCTAAATTCCAGGTAAATCGGTTTAAAAAGCGTAACATATACACCGACGAGAAGTGAAATTCGTCTGGAACCTTCATATAGGGATTGTTAAAATGTTCTTTCTTATAGGGATTTATGGCATTTTAAGATTAAATGAAACCATTTTCAAAATAAACGAAACCTTTTTCAAATCAAATGATACCATTTTCAGTTTAAATGCCTTTGTAAATGGTTTCATTTGATTTAAAAAAGTTTCGTTTAATTTGAAAATGGTTTCATTTAATCTGAAAATGCTATACATATATTTAATGCTGGATTTAGGCAATATGGAATATGAATGCGAATATCCTGCATAAACCATAAACAATCAAAGTTATAGATGGTCCGTCGTACTTTTTAAAAAGTGACAGTTACGAACGATTAAATTTTTGACATTTCGTCGGCTTAATGCTATTTTGGTCCATATGCCATTTTTGTGTTTTTTGAGTTAGGAGTTGATCCAAGCATGCTCTTTCAGAATCTGCAATCATTTTTTTCCTATCTCGCCTAGTTTTCGAGATATTGGTAGGGTAAATTTGTTTTACTCTGAATAACGGGAACTAATTTCGATATTTTTGTTCTATGTCTCAATTTTTCTATCGCCCTATATTTTTCACTCAGTATTTTACGTTCTTTCGATCACAATATGTAAATTAGTGTCCTTCCATACCGACCATTTTTGTGGTCCATGTAATACAAATACGAAAAAATATTAAAATAAAAGTGGATATGGACCAAAATGCCAAGTACAAAAATTGTTATAACTTGCTTATTTTTGAATGTAATGGCATAGAAATGCATGAGAATCATACAAACACTGTTGGGAACCCTATGAAATAAAAAGTGTGTAACTCTTCAGTCCCGTTTTTACTCAAACAATAAATTGCGTTTTTCTCCGATCATACAAAATGGCGTATGGAACAAAATAGCATTGAGCCGACGATTTGTTCTGCACTCTTCGAGTAATTTTGGCATTTTCTTGTTAGCTCTCGAGATTTAATTTGCTGATTTAAAGATGTGTTTTTTGCTATTTTATTTAAAAAATTAATTGTGTTTGCTTCAATTGTGATTGCAACGTGAAATGTTTGAGGAAAAATGCCAAAAATATGTATTAAAAATAAAAACAAATTTGTGCTCTTTCTTCTCTTAACTACTAATGCCAAAAATTTAATCGTTCGTAACCCTCTCTCAATGTAAACTGAATGACTACTTGTATTATCATTCAATGTGTGAGAGGAGAGAACCGTCTCTGCTTTAGGGCATCTCCTAAATACCGGTGAATGCGTCCTGCGTCTGTCAAACTCGATTTCAAATGTATGAAAATGTACTACAGCTACCGAAATACGCACACGGATACGCCGGATAATTTCAAAAAATCCGAATTTGACAGTGCGCTTACACATACAAGGAAAGAAAACAAAACAACAACAAAAGAAAACATAAACACAAACAGATGACAAGCAGCATTTTATTTTTTATCTTGGAACAGTGCACGAAGTAGAAAAATATTAAATATTGAATTTGCTGGAAATGCCAAATACAAACTGGTAAGAATTTAATATTTTACTGTTGTATTTTATTTCAAAATGTGTTTTTCAGATTAACAGCGAAGAAATGATTGAAATAGCTGGGACACTGACCACTTATGGAATACAAAGGAGCCTCTCCACAAATGAGTAAAAATCAAGAAGGGCACATTGCAAGCAATTTCTCTGAAGTTGTCAACACCAAGTAAATTCCAAAACTTTAAAATATGTACCAGCATTTTTGTATTAATGTTTATTAATTTAACAGAAACGTGGGGAACCTATTCATGCTGCTTGGACGCAAGGAATCCATTTTCAAGAACACATTTTGATTCCGGTCGGATCTAATCTAAGAAAATCGTTAGTCCAGGCTTTTGTTCTTCCTACAATGAAGCATGTGACACGAGCTTGTTCCGAATAGTTTTTATTTCCATAGCTTTACGATGCTGCACTTAAATTCCATGTTCAACGAGGACATTTGGAAATATCAATTGAAACTGGCCAATAAACAATTCTCTACTTCGAAGCATGATTATAAGATAGAATTTGATTTAATAGCGACACTGTCATGTGATATAAAACACAATTTAGTCCCTACATGGCAAGTGCCGACAGCTTCGATAGATTTGGTTGGCGTTTACAAAGTCAGGAGGAGAATTACAGGTCTTTACATTTTGCACAACCAATAAAGAGTTTAAGAAACATAATTTGACTTCAGTGGACAAAACCAACATCTTTAAATACTCCACGATATATTAGCAATGTTTCCGTTCTTCTCTAATGAAAAACAGCATCTTGCAAATTAAAACATATAACTACAATGCTATGGAAATTGTGTAGTTAAAAAACGTTGTGTCATTGGGGTGTATACAAAATAATACTGCTCGAATGCAAACTATCAAAGTGCAGCTTCTACAATCTTTCCTTACGTAAACTTAGTTAGAAAGTTGAGAAGACGAAGAAAAATGAATTGCTGTCGGAAAATGTTTAAAATTCGAATGCCTCCTGGTTTTGGAATATATTTCTATTCGTTCTTCTTTGTGGTTTGTCCAGAATATTTTCAAAACATATAAATCATCCATAATACCGATATTGCTCTGAATATCCACTCCAAATGTAGAAAAACAAAATTTTTCTGAAATGGGGATGATAAATCAGCTGTTTTTTGTTTACTGCGTATTTCGGTACAGCGCGCGTTAAAAATTATCCATCATGCGTTTTTTTGACAGACGCTGACGCATTCACTGGTATTTAAGAGACACCCTTAGAGCGTCATTAAATGCCGGGTTAGGCATACGTAACCGTAATTTATCTTTACCGTTGCCGTAACGTTGCCCGTTTGAGCGATTAGCCAACGTTGAGAAAACGAGTCATATGTTCTGACAACAACAACACATAAGTAAACAAAAAAGCCGCGATTTCTTTTTGTTTAGATTTATTAAAAATGAAGTTAAAAATAATGTTTATAAATTTGTGTTTTTTAAATCTGTGCAGGACTTACAATAAAAGTAATCAATCATCAAATAATCAATTGGGAAATATTAACATTCTATTCTTTAAAATTGTAGATATTTGGGTCATGGTTGTTCCATACAACCGGTTGCATGGAGTCACAAGCTGGGGAAAACAACAATTCGAAATATTATTTTAGAATGCATTCGAATATTTTTTCAAAAATTATGGATTTGTCCTCCTTTTGTTACAAATTAAAATTTTTCACAAACAGTAAACCTCCACATGAATTATATTCACATCTACTTTTAGTTCAAAGTTAGTACTACAATAATTGAGCTCGATGACCGACATTTGGTACAGATACTTCTTATAGCTGTGATTGAAAATAAGCAATATCGATACATTTTTAGCATCTTCTGTCCGATTTGACTTAATGGCTGCAAATTTCAACTGGTCGAACAGAAATTGGTAATTTGGGTGTATGTATATCCAGAACCCTTCAGACGAACAATGGTCATCATAAGTCCATGCTTTGATATATGTAGCCCCATACAAAGGTACCTCAAGATTTTACTTCTTAGCGCAACAAATCTCAAAGAATCAAAAAACAGTTGACAAGCAATCTATGGTGCAATTTATTTATTATTGTAATTAACACTTACTTATTTATTATAATTAACACCTAAAAATACTGAAACTAGACCCACTTTATAATACACCGATTGTCTGTCTGTCTATTTAAAATTGTTCCTTAAGTACAGGTCGCATTTTCATTCCGATCTTGCTGAAATTTGACAATAAGGGCTATTTCGTACCTGGGAAGAAATTGGTCAAAATCGATTCAGATTTAGATATAGGCCCTATATAAATTTTCTTTCCCAATTGGCCTTTTAGCGCTACAGTAGCTTTTTCATACACGCTGAAAAAAAATCGCTTCTGTAGTATATTGTCCCAAACATATTCTGCTTGAAATATACAAATGTTTAGGGTACACTCCAAATATATAATATTTGGCACACACAAATACTATATGTTTGGGAGGATATTGTTCTAAACAAAAATATGTTCCAGTTCTAATATTTTTTTATTTGGAAGTAATATTTGCGAAACAAAGATTAATTTGTATTTATGTATTTTGGCAACGAATCAATGTCTTAATTTAAAGACAAGTTTTCTGTTTTTCGGAAGTTATGTTTGTAAAATGCAATTAAAACTTAAATCGTAACTATAAATTGCATTGATGGATTGACAAAAAATGATGTATTGAAATATTTATAAATTAAGATCTTTGATGTGAAACAAAAGCTAATGCTGCTAAAGAAATCTTTAACTATAAAGTTTAACACGAAATGTAGGAAAAACTAACTAAAATTCGAAAAACATAGCAAAGTCTAAAAAATCTTTTTTTAAATAAAATATATTTGGAAAGCTTCTTAAGCAATAACTTTGTTTGTGTGTAAACACATATTTTATTTGTGAAAGTCAGTTTGCAAATATATTATGTTCTAATATATTAATATATTCGTTCCAAACAAAATTTCTTGATTTTTAAATAAAATTTATTTGTTAACAAATATAAAATATTGAAAAAAATCGTTTCCAAATATATTTTCTTTCAATTCAAACATATCAAAAATGCAGATTTTTGCCCGTGTATCCAATCACTTTGAAATTAAGCCGGATGGAGTTTCTTGATCCAAGTTCCAACATTGTCCAATTTTGTGAAAATCGGCTCAGATTTAAATGTAGCACCCAAGTACAAACCTTGCCATATTTGAAGAAAATATTTTCGGATTTAGATATAGTCCTCCGATTTGGCATATAAGCGCTATAAATACAAATTGTTGTACGAATCATTATCATTGGAAATTGTATTTTTTAAATGTCCTCCGAAAGTTCCAAACTCTCTTTGTAAATGTTACAAATGTCCTCCTTTTCTGACATAAAAGTCCCCTTTTCCGAAAAAAAATTGTGGTAACCCTGATTGTGTGGGAATCTGCGATGCTAACTATACATTCATATCAGTTAATGTTGGAAGTTATGGCAGCCAACACGATGGGGGTATGTCCATTAAACTTCAATTTATTTATAATCTATTTTAATACAAACAATTTCCATTTCATAATTTAAATTAAATACAGCTATATTCCAGTACTCTCCGTTTGGCCAATAAGTTATTTTAGGTACTGTACCTGCACCTCCTAATAAACCATCATCGTCAGCATCCTTGTAGCCTTTCCTCATTTTTTTATTAGCGATGCGGCGTTTCCCCTGAGGAATATCCTTGCTCTAAGTCAACAACTTTAGACGAGATCAGAGACAACATCCAACGCGAAATTGCCAACGTTCCGGTCGAAATGTGTCCAAGAGTGGTGGAAAATTGGGTCCAAAGAATAGATCGCTGTTGACGGGCTCGTGGTGGTCATATGACCGAAATTGAATTTCATTCTTAAAATGTAACATTTGCACTACACCTGGAATAAATTTGAACTCTATATCTTAAATATTCTGTTTTATTAA
The DNA here is from genome assembly GCA_963930755.1 of Eudasyphora cyanicolor. NCBI lineage: Eukaryota > Metazoa > Arthropoda > Insecta > Diptera > Muscidae > Eudasyphora > Eudasyphora cyanicolor. The sequence goes on from OZ005735.1 coordinate 238,010,268, forward strand.
TATATAAAATTCGTATGTCCTTAATGGAAAACCCTTTACTTATGTCTCTTTCCATTGAAGAGGGACTCAGCCAAATCCAATCCAGTCTCTATCTATAAATAAGTTCACGTTTGTAGATACGATTATATTGCTGTCAAATTAACCCACAATGAAGAAGATTGGCGCAATGATTGTCTTGTACTGTCGTCAAAAGAATCCTGAAGAGGATTATAAATTTTAATTTTTAATGGAGTCAGCCGCGATCTTCATAAAACTCACCTGTAACGCCCAGCTCCTTGCCAATTTGCTTCCAAGCTTCTCGTTTTTTTTTTCAGATATCCTGTATGCTGGATTATATTTATTGTATAAATACTCGTGCGACTGCACCAATGAAAATATTCGTCTTGCATGTTTATTTGCACTTTTAAACAACAAATAATTAATAAATTATTTTCTTTACTTTTCTCGGTGAACATACAATTGTAATTGTAAACAACATGTAGTATCAGTTGTTGTCAAATTGTACGTAAACGGAACGTCCAATTCTGATTTCAACAGATTCAGCCGTCCGTTTACGTTTCGTTTCCGTTAGCTCATCGTTTACACTGATTTCCATATGACATATTGAATCAGCTGATTCGTTACGCTACGGGTGCGTTACGGTTAAGATTGCCTAACTGGGCCTTAAGTCAAGGGACGATTTTATAACTAATATAAAGTACAAACGCTTAAATTTCAGCCAAATGGGCTGAAATATATGTATGCAGAGGGTTTTCCAATAAGAGTGATATGATTTCTTCGAAAAAAACACACTTATTGTTAAGGAAATTCAAAATTTTTTTATTTAACGCGAAGTACAATCGATAAAATTAAGTTCTAAATAAAATGTCATTCAAATGGCCTCCACGACTTCTTCTGCAAGAACGAATTCGATGAACCCAATTTTCGAGCACCTTTTCCTCTAAATCAAGTAGTATGTCATGAATGTCACATTCAATATTGACTTGTAAAGCTTGCAGAGAGTCTGGTTTATTTCGAAAGACCAAATAAACCCACAAGAAATAGTCTAATGGTGTTAAATCACAACTTCTTGGAGGCCATTCAATATGACCATTTGTTGAAATAATCGAATCTATAAATTTTTCTTGCAACAATTCAATTGTTTCATTTTCTGTGTGGCATGTAGCCCCGTCTTGTTCCAATTTCGGCCATAAAAAATTGGTTATCATCGATCTATGCCGCTCTCAGTGAGAGCCTCATAGGAGAAGATGATTTTCTTAAAAAAATCATTATCGTTTTTAAGTTGTTCCAAGGCAAAATCAGCAAATTCACGACGTTTTCGGTGGTCCAATGGCTTCAGTTCTTGAGTGAGAACAATTTTATACGGATGCAAACCCAAATCCTTTCTCAAAATCCGCCAGGTTGTGGTTTGAGACAGTCCCAATTGCTGGGAACGTCTTGGAATCGACAAATTGTGGCCTTCAGCAACACTTGCCTGAACGGCAGCAATATTTGCATTACTTCGAGCGGTTCTTTGGCTTATTGGCACTTGAACATTATGTAAAGAAAGTGTAAGCTCAAAATTTTCAACAATTCGACGAACAGCTGGAACACTTGGACGATTATTACGACCATAAAATGGCCAAAGCGCACGAAAAGTTGTAATTGCAGAACGATTATTTTGATAATAAAACCGAATAATTTGTAAACGTTGTTCTTGCGTATATCTCTCCATGATGAAATTGTAAACACAACTGAATACAATGAAAAACAAATGACATATTACAAATGGCCGAAACGTCACTCCAAAATCATATCATGACTATGGGAAAACTCGTTATGTAGTATGTATATTATCCAGAGCGTCAAGAAGTCTAATCGCAGGATATATCAACGCCCAGACCTATGTGCCAGATTTTCACAAGGGTAAACTTATTTAGTGCAACACTAAATATAAATGCTTAAAATTCAACCAGATCAATTGAAAAATATATAGAAATCGAATGGGCAAAAGTGTCTTAATTTATTTACTACAACTTACTTCTAACAATTTTTTTTATAAAGCTAATATATATACATTTTTTAACAATATAAATAATAATTAGGTAAAATGATGTTTGAAAATTTACTTTCCGATCATTATTCCCAAGAAAGAATTATACGGTTCATGTGACTGTCGATGGGATATACTTTTTCCGTAGCAACTTCAAGGTTCTTCCTCATTTCAGCGCAACCTAAATGAGAAGGAGATAAAATGTTCTCTTGAAAAAAAACGGTGTTATCTTATTAAATCAAAATGTGGTGCAAAATGACAAGCAAATTGCACTAATGGGGGCCACCACAAAAATTGCATAAAGTTGACTATCACGTTTGAAGGCCCCCAAGCCCATAAAAGCCTGTCCACTACAATCAAAAAAAAGTGAACCCTAGAGAAAGTTAAAATGAACTTAAGTTATGTAGGAATATTGAACTTCGTATTTCGCTAAAGCTAGTTTTCCTTATATCAAGTTCATACATTTCCTCACAATTATGAAATATTTTTAACTTATTTCTAGTTAACTCGTACTTTCTTTAAGTAACTATTGAAATTAAAATATGGAAAATTAACTCAATACTAGCAAATTCTGACTTGAAATTATGCAAATTCAGCATACTTTTGTCCTTATTGCAAGTAAATTTTTACTCAAATTTAGGAAAATTTAATTAAATTTATGCAAAAAGAAAAGAAAAATTAAAATTTTTCTTGGGCTTTTTTTTAGTCCATGATTTTTTTGCGATTTTTGATCCTACTTCATCACTTTCCGCTACTCCATTTATATGTTGGAATCTCTCTCTTACCACTTCCCTGTTTGGATTTCTCTCTTCTGCTTTGTTTTAGGAATTGAAATTTGTTTTATTAAACATTAAATATTATGTACATATATACAAAAAAGTATACCTCCGAATGCGATTCGACCCCAGAACCTTCCGTTTCCTGAGCGACATGTTTACCAACTGAGCTACGTAGACACTTAAATTTTTATGAGAAATTTGTTTTTAAATACAATTATATATACCAAAATTTTCGAAACAATGTAAAGGGTGTCCCAAGAAGAGCGCAATTTTTAAATCTCGCAACATTCGAAGTGTCATTGTTTGACATTTGAATAATTGTTATTGTTTGTTAGTAGAAGGTACGAGGTTAGTAAAAATGGAGCGCTACACGAATGAACAACGCATTCTCATTGTGAAATTGTTTTACCAAAATGGTGAAAGTTTTGCGGCTACAGTTCGCAAATTGCGATCAATTTGGGGTCACAATAATGCTCCAAAAGAGTCAACTGTAAAGAGATTAATGGATAAATTTGCCGAAACTGGGTCTGTTAGTGATGTAAAGACAACAACGCGCCATCGACCAGGTCGATCGACCGAAAATGTCGCAGCTGTACGTGATGATGTCGCTCAAACTCCATCCACCTCAATTCGACACCGAGCTCAGCAAATTGGTGTCTCCAAATCCACTTTGCAGCGAATTTTGACGAAAGATTTGCATCTTCATGCATACAAAGTTCAATTGACTCAGGAACTGAAGCCAACTGACCATGGACAGCGAAGGGAGTTCGTTAATTGGGTATTGGAGAGATAACATGAAAATGCTGATTTTGCGATTTAACACCATTAGATTTTTTTCTTTGGGGTTTTTTGAAGTCGATGGTTTACGGGAATAAGCCGACGACGACTCAAGCCTTAAAAGACGAAATTGGACGCTGCATTAATGAAATACCGCAGCATTCATGCAAAACGGTCATTGAAAATTTCATTAAAAGATCGCGTGCATGCCAGCAAAGCCGCGGCGGCCATCTGCACGATATATTGTTCCATACATAACCTCATTCTGTCTACTTTACGATATAATAAAGTTTCACGATTTTTTCTTAAATATTTGTGTTTTATTTAAAATTAAAAAATTGCGCTCTTCTTGGGACACCCTTTATTTTCATCTACACTTGAATTTGATAAAAGGATTGCCATCATTGAATGATAAATAGAGTTGCCATATACTCTATTTATAGGCGACGAAGAAATTTTATTATGAATGACATTTTCATATCAATCCCAAAAGAGTTTCGTGGCTCGATATATCTACGGCTTAATGCTATTTTGGTCCATACGCCATTTTTGTGTTTTTTGAGTTAGGAGTTGATAATATGGGTTCCAAGCATGCTCTTTCAGAATCTGCAATCATTTTTTTCCTATCTCGCCCAGTTTTCGAGATATTGGTAGGGTAAATTTGTTTTACTCTGAATATCGGGAAATAATTTCGATATTTTTGTTCTATGTCTCAATTTTTCTATCGCAATATATTTTTCACGCAGTATTTTTCGTTCTTTCGATCACAATATGTAAATTAGTGTCCATCCATACCGACCCTTTTTGTGGTCCATGTAATACAAATACGAAAAAATAGTAAAATAAAAGTGGATATGGACCAAAATGCCAAGTTATAACTTGCTTATTTTTGGATGTAATGGCATAGAAATGCATGAGAATCATACAAACACTGTTGGGAACCCTACGAAATAAAAAGTGTGTAACTCGTCAGTCCCGTTTTCACTCAAACAATAAATTGCGTTTTTCTCCGATCATACAAAATGGCGTATGGAACAAAATAGCATTGAGCCGACGATATGCTTAGTAAATGAGAGTTTCGGCGTTAGTGTTATTCCGAGCTATTTGTATTCATTTACAACTCTCAAGTCTTCACCATTATATGTACGTCCACTTTTCATTCACAGCTAGGCTTCCTCCATTACGGAATATCATAATCTCAGATTTCGTCTGGTTAACCTCCATTCCCCATTTATTACAGTGTAAGACTAAGTTGTCGATCATATGCTGTAATATCATTGGGTCATCTGCAAGTATCATTATATCATCTGCATACATTAATAAGCGTATATTTATTTCATCTACGTTCAGCCCACCACCCAGATAATCATGGAGATCATTGAGATATAGGGCGAATAGTAATGGCGATAATAAACAACCTTGTTTTACTCCCGTTTTGGTCTCAAAATAATCGGATAATTCTTCACCGATTTTCTCTATAAAATATACTATTTTTGTCGTTAACTGGCTTCTGGGGACTCTGTCAAAAGCGACCTTAAAGTCGACAAAAAATGCGTAGACTTTCTACTTTCTGACAATTTTAGGTTTACAATTGATACCAGGTTGAATACGTTATCCACCGTTGAGTAGCCTTTCCTGAAACAAGCCTGATATTCGTTTAGGATATGTAGTTCATTTGTCCATTCTGTTATTCTGGTATTAACCATGACAACCATAAGCTTTCCAATACAATTCATGAATGTGATTCCCCTGTAATTACTTGGAATATTGGGATTTCCTTTTTTGTGTATGGGAAATACAACACTAGATTGGAAAATACTGAGATTATCATCATATCCGTTGAAAATTCTTGTAAATGCCTTGCACAGTTCCTCTAAAAATTCATTCGTCGCGTGTATAAAAACTCGTTAGGAATTCTGTCATCGCCTGGAGCTTTGTTTTCTTTAAACTTTTTTAGCTGCTGTTTTATTTCTGGGAGCATGAAGTGGACGGAGACACTATATCACTCAGCACTTCATTTGATACATTAAAGATTTCTGGAGAGTTTGTTTTTGGATTTAGAAGGGAGTTGAAATATGCTTTTAGGACTTCTGTTGAAATGTTACAACCTATAAAGGATTCCTTCTGTATAATCAATCAATTTTTCTCAAAAAAATCTATTTTTGCTTGACGAAAAAACTATCAAAACAAAAATCGCAAAAAAACATATTTAATTCCATTTAAAAAAAACGACTGAAAAATGTGTAGGTTATGGAATAATGTATAAGTTAAGTTATAAGTACACGCAAAGAAAAAATTCGTTACTCCCAAATGAAAAATTAGACAAACGAATTTCGTTTGTGGTTTATGTTTGTCGCAAACGATTTATATTTATCTCAAAACCCAAAGAAACGTTTATAACAAACGGTTAGTGTACTTATCGTAAATGATTTATATTTATTACAAATCCTGTGAAATGTTTGGTGCAAACGTTTATTGTGTTTGTCACAAGCAATGCCTCTTTATCCCAACCCCTATAAAACGTTTGTTGCAAACGATTATTGCGTTTGTCATAAGCAATGTCAGTTTAACAATAAATGAGGAAACGATTGTCGCAAAAGAATAATTTGATTGAATTATGATATTTAATATGTTTCATGATGTTATGTTTATAATCAAAAATGTCACAATTTTTAGTAAAATGTACCCGGGAGCTCCCCGACAAACACGTCTGCTATTATTTGGCTGTTATCTTCTAATTGAGTTGTTGAGACAAACTGTACATAAGAAAGCATGTATGTTGGAACTTATTAAAAATGTAGCAGTCCACTGTATGGATCAAAGCGAGATGTTATCTTAGCGTATATCAAACTTTTTAGTCAAAAGTGAATTATACGGGTCAATATTCTGACCCAATGCTGACAATTCAGAAGTTTCCACGTCCATGAATAGAGTACCAAACTGCATCAGAAAATAACATGAAAAACTTCGGGTGAAAAATCGTGTTGCATAGTGTCATTAAAAAACAAAGTTTGACTGTTTAGTGTTGAAAATATCAGCAGTATCCAGTTGTATTGTGCCTGAATAAATATATTTCACAATTACCATTAGCAGCTTCAGTACCTAAACGTGTGATGATTGATTGTTAATTTGCTTATTCATAATTAAAGGCGTGTGAAAAAACAACCAGTTAGTCGTTAACAAAAGCAATAGATGGTCTCAGTTTCTGTTAAAATCTATTGTTTTTGTTATCCCGGCTTTCCACAAAATATTAAATATTTTCATGCAGTGCTCGATCAATTTTTTTTGCTATTGACTATCTGGTTATTTTCTCACATGTCTTCACTTGATTTACCATTTACCTATTACATTAAATTGGAGTATATTTGCGAGATATCGCACCTCCGATAATTTAGATTCTTTAATTTAATTAATTCTTTGAATGAAATCATTTTGAGTTCACTGATAAAAATATTTTTAATTTTGTCACACACGCGCACAAATACCTAACACCACAAGCGCCAGTACAAAACTAAAGGCCCACCAGCATACGACTCTACGCATGCTGAGTACGATTGCAAATTTTATGAAATTGCATAACAGTGTGGTGAGAGGGATGCAGATAACTAAATATCCACCACCGTCTGTTAATAAAGCAACGCGGCCAAACATGCATGCAACGTTGCAACGTTTCTTTTTGTGTTTTGTACACTCACATCTGCATCTTTATTCAGAAACGTTGCAACGTCGCTTTTTGTGTTGTATGCACACACATCTGCATCTTATGAGTTCTGTACACAGATGTATGTGCACACATATTATTCCGTCATATACATAAATAATAAAGTTGTGAAACCGCACTCTCACAAAATGAAAACAAGTTTAGCTCTTTGTTCTCTCAACTCTCTTTAATATATTAAATCATGTTTAAATACAATTCCGTAAACGCTTTTCGTTTACCATAAAATTAAATTACGAAAATTTTGGAATGAAGGAATGTTTGTTTACAGCAAGAGAAACTTAGTTTACGATAAACTTTTTCAATCACCAAAAATATTTCAACCCTTACGGGAGAAGTAGAGCATTTGAGACAAAGAAAAGTGTTTGCGATAGACGACGCCCAAACGTTTTTTTCTTTGCGTGCAGGAGAGAATCTTTATTTCCGGCCGAAAGCCGTTGAAGTTATTGGGTCAGAATATTTAATATCGACCTTTGTAGTTTATTTTTGCCTAAAATGTTTATAAGCAGTTACAAATAGGTAAAATAAGATCTCGCTATAATTCTTTTTTTGTAAATTTATTTTTGGGCATTTTAATATTTGAAAAAATTGAAAAAAAGAGTTTTTGTGTTTTACCAAACTTGTAATTGCTCTCGAACGGCTGATTTTTGCAAAGTTTACTTTGTTTTAAAGAGGAATAAGACATTTTTTTTTTTTTTTTTTTTTGCTAAACATTTTTTACGAATTTTTTTTTTTTAAAAACCTTTGTAGAAAAAATTGCCCCCTTCGATTTTCTTCCAATTTTCACAGAATATTCGTCGCACTCTCACAAATCCAGAACAAAAAAAATTTTGAGACTCAATATTTGTAAAAGTTATGGACGAAATACCAACACTAGTCTGACAATTTTCGTCAGTTCTTGCAAAACACTGCACAGTGGTACGAACTCAAGAAGGGGAAATAACTCGACCGTTTCTTAACCAAACAAACCGATATGGACCAAACTTAGCATGATAGATTAAGAGGTGTTAGAGAACTTAAGGCCCCCCCTATGTTAGACAGGGGCGGAGCTAGAGGGCCTCAAAGTTGGCCACATCGGGTGAAGGAAATGCTCAAGCGCTCAAAACACGAGTTACACGTGTTTCTCTTCCGAAAAAAAGTTTAGTTCGATATACCCAATAGTACAAAAGTTATGACCACTTGAATTCGGATAAAAGCTTCTCGACTTATGTATACTATAACATGTATCTCAACCTCTCTACTTTCGCAAATCGTGATTTATTGTTAGATCTAGAGCTAATTCAAATAAACTAGCTTTTAGGCTAAGAACTGTATTATCTCATATGCCCAAATCGGTCGCGAAACCCTGTGCCGCAAAAAAATGTTGAAAAATGTTATTTTCTTTTTTTTTCAAAATTGCTTTCTTCTACAAAATGTCGTTCAAATGACTTTTTTCTACAAAACTATTTCTGTACATTTCTAGAAATCCATGAAAACTAGATTTTCCGGATTTTTTAAACTCGCAGTTTTTATACCCTACACCACACTGTGGTACAGGGTATTATAACTTTGTGCATTTGTTTGTAACACGCAAAAGGAGAATAAATAGACCCATCGTTTATTATACCGATCGACGTAGAATCACTTTCTGAGTTGATTTAGCTATGTCCGTCTGTCTGTCTGTACAGGTCGCAATTATGGTCCGATCGCGACGAAACTTTACGCATATCATTTGTTTGGCCCAAGGACGATCCCTATTGAATTTGGTTAAAATCGGTTCAGATTTAGATATAGCCCCCATATATATGTTACCCCCGATTTGACATGTAAGCTCTGTAAAAACTTTAGTTTATATCCGATTAGTATGAAATTCGGCAGAAAGAGGTTTCTTATTACATGAAGGAACACTGCTAAATTCGGCGAAAATCGGTTCAGATATAGATATAGCCCCCATATATATGTAACCCCCGATTTGATATGTAAGCGCTGTAGAAACTGTATTTTATATCCGATCAGTGCGAAATTCGGCAGAAAGAGGTCTCTTATTACGTGAAGGAATACTGCCACATTTGGAGAAAATCAATTCAGATTTAGATATAGCCCCCATATAAATGTTACCCCCGATTTGATATGTAAGCGCTGTAAAAACTGCATTTTATATCCGATCAGTATGAAATTCGGCAGAAAAAGGTTTCATATTATATGAATGAACACTTTTAAATTTGGAAGAAATCGGTTCAGATTTAGATATAGCCCCCATATATAAGTTACCCCGATTTGACATGTAAGCCCTGTAAAAATGTTATTTTATATCCGATCAGTGTCTGTATTTTATATCTGATCAGAACGAAATTCGACAGAAAGAGGTCTGTTTACATGAATGAGTATTCAGGGAAATCGGTTCAAATTAAAATATAACCTCCATATATATGTTCCTCCTGATTTGGTGTCAAAGCGCTATATAAGTTGTACCTTACTTCCGTTCATTTACATTTTCAAGAAAGATGTTTCCCAATTTATGAACGAATATTGCTAAATTTAGCGATTATCGGTTTAGAATTAGATAATATGTTCCTACCTATTTACCAATTATTCCAAATTATTATCGCAATGACCCTTATCGCATTGTTAGGGAGGTGTAGGGTATTATATAGTCGGCCCCACCCGACTTTCTGCCTTTCCTTACTGGTTTTACATAATTTCGTAAAATTCTATTTATTTTTATACCCTACACCACACTGTGGTACAGGGTATTATGACTTTGTGCATTTGTTTGTAACACCAAAAAGGAGAAGAGATAGATCCATTGTTTATTATACCGATCGACTTGTAATCACTTTCTGAGTCTATTTAGCTATGTCCGTCTGTAGATGTATTCTTGTAATCAAAGTACCGGTCGCAATTATGGCCCGATCTTGACGAAACTGTACACATATCTTTTTTTTGGCCCAAGGACGATCCCTATTTAATTTCGTTAAAATCGGTTCAGATTTGGATATAGCCTTCATATATATGTTAGCCCCGACTTGACATGTAAGCGCTGTAAAAACTTTATTTTATATCCGATCAGTATGAAATTCAGCAGAAAGAGGTCTCTTATTATATTAATGAACACTGTTAAATTTGGAAGAAATCGGTTCAGAATTAGATATAGCCCCCATATATGCGATACCCCCGATTTCACATGTAAGCGCCGTAAAAAATTTATTTTATAACCGATCAGTGTGAAATTCGGCAGATAGAGGTTTCTTATTACATGCAGGAATACTGCCAAAATCGGAGAAAATCGGTTCAGATTTAGATATAGCCCCCATATATATGTTACCCCCGATTTCACATGTAAGCGCTGTAAAAACTGTATTTTATATCCGACCAGTATGAAATTCGTCAGAAAGAGATTTCCTATTATATGAATGGACACTTTTAAATTTGGAAGACATCGGTTCAGATTTATATATAGCCCCCATATATACGTTACCCCCGATTTGACATGTAAGCGCTGTAGAGACTGTATTTTATATCCGATCAGTACGAAATTCGACAGAAGGAGGTCTTTTTACATGAATGAGTATTCAGGTAAGATCGGTTCAGATTTATATTAAAGCTCCATATATATGTTCCTCCTGATTCGGTATCAAACCGCTATAGAAGATGTATTTTACTTCCGATCATTAAAATTTTCCAGAAAGATGTTTCTCAAGTTAGGAACGAATATTGCTTAATTTAGCGATTATCGTTTCCGAATTAGATAATATATTTCTACCCATTTACCAATTATTCCAAATTATTATGGCAATGACCCTTATCGCATTGTTAGGGAGGTGTAGGGTATTATATAGTCGGCCCCGCCCGACTTTATGTCTTTCCTTACTGGTTTTTTTTTTTAAAATCCCGTCAAAATTGCATTTTTCTGCAAAAAAACCAGTAAGGAAAGGCTAAAGTCGGGCGGTGCCGACTATATAATACCCTACACCACTCTCGTAATATTGAATAACTCTGATATATAAATTTTGTAATTCATGTATAAATTGTTTACATAAATTTACTTTTGGGACATTTTATACCTAAATAATACCCTGTGGGTATAAAAACGATTGGATCTAAAGAGCCAAATCGGATGAAACATATATATGGGAGCTATAGCTAAATCTTAACCGATTTTCTTCAAATTCGGCAATGTTGGTTCATGGATCAAGAAACTCTACCATTCTAAACTTCAATACGATTGGATGTAAAATATAGTTTCTATAGAACTAAAGGGCCAAATCGGATCAAACATATATATGGGAGCTATAGCTAAATCTTTACCGATACCATTCTAAATTTTAAAACGATTGGATGTAAAATATAGTTTCTATAGAACTAAAGGGCCAAATCGGACGAAACATATATATGGGAGCTGTAGCTAAATCTTAAACGATTTTCTTCAAATTCTGTAGTGTTGGTTCATGGATCAAGAAACTCTACCATTCTAAATTTCAAAACGATTGGATGTAAAATACAGCTTCTTCAGGACTAAAGAGCAAAATCGGACGAAACATATATATGGGAGCTATAGCTAAATCTTAACCGATTTTCTTCAAATTCGGCAATGTTGGTTCATGGATCAAGAAAATCTTCCATTCTAAATTTCAAAACGATTGGATGTAAAATACAGCTTTTATAGGACTAAAGGGCCAAATCGGACGAAACATATATATGGGAGCTATAGCTAAATCTTAACCGATATTCTTCAAATTCGGTAGTGTTGGTTCATGGATCAAGAAACTCTACCATTCTAAATTTCAAAACGATCGGATGTAAAATACAGCTTCTATAGGACTAAAGGGCCAAATCGGACGAAAGATATTTATGGGAGCTATATCTAAATCTGAACCGATTTCAACCAAATTCGATAGCGTTCTTAACAGCTGCGAAATACTCTAAACTGCAAAATTTCAGAACGATCGGATTGAAATTGCGAGCTGTAGTCGACGAACAACTTTACATGGACAGACGGACGGACGCACAGACATGCTTAAATCGACTCAGCTAGTGATTCTGAGTCGATCGGTATACTTTAAGGTGGGTCTAACTGTGTTATTTTCAGGTGTTACAACCATCTGCCATGAAACAAACTTATAATACCATGTACCACAGTGTGGTGTAGGGTATAAACAAATTAATTACTTTTTTCTTTTTGGTATTTTGTATTATTGGGTCCTGTGTCCGAGTCTCAAAGTTTAGTGTCAAAAATGGTCATTTAGAAGGCGCTCAAAAAGAATATTTATTTTTGCAATTGCGAACTAGGTCTCCGTAGAGAGGTCTAGAGGAGGTTCCAGTTTTAGTGATGGCCTCGAAGAAGTATGGGTTAAGGATTCCAACCAAGTCCAAAATCCACACCAGAAGGTAACTTGTGGATGATGTAGTTGTTATGGTTTGCGTGGTCTCTTATAGGACAATTTCACGTTTTAACAAAGTCATTCATTTAAGAAGTGAAGGGCCACCTCTTCTGCCACAAATAACTATTTAATGTTACACTTTTTTCGCCTAACGTGACAGCAGGTTTTGGCTGTAATGACTGAATAATGAACAAAAGATTTGCCAAAGCTATACGACCACCTGGGGCCGGCCCTAATTTGGGGGGGACCCTTAGTATACACCTGCACTTACTTATATTGAAACCACAAACATCCATGGTCCTCAATGTTTGTGGAAACTTTTCATGTTGCATCAGTTTCCTTAAGAAATCCATTTCTTGCTGAATGCGCAGGATACACTTTAGCCTCAGTTGGTTATTGCAAATAAATAAATCCAACCAAAAGTCGAAAGCCATTTCAAAGATTGTTGTATTTATTACCAAACTTCGGAGGTTTGTTGGAAATCCTCTAACGGGGGGAGCTTCATCTAGAGACATATCCATTGCGTCAACGCATTTGTGTATGTTCAGCTCTTTCAATGACGAATGCTTCAATAGGTCTGTAATATAGGTCCACTGGTGGGGCATTTTTATCAATGGCATTTGAAGTTTTCGAAGATTTTTCAACTGCAGTAACGTTTCCACTGCAATTTGACCCATCATATCAAGGGTCTCTAAATTGATACAGGTTGGCAGTAGTTCTCCTGCAGCAGTATGCCTATAACTCCTGACCCCTGCCGCATTGTTCCAGGTGAGATGTTGTAGTCGGTGTTTGTCAGCATAGAATGATTTAAATTTTCTAAAATCAATATAGTCGACACGCAATGATTCGATTTGTGATGAAATTGCAAAATCATAATGTGCTCCATGGTAACGCGTTGCTCTCGAGGTAAATTTCCTAAGACTCGATTCATTTAGAATTTGTTTCAAATGCACCAGAAACACACCGTGACAATTCGATAGCGTTAAGTCCTTAACATTTACAGGAAGGCGGAAAACGTCAATACTACGGAATTCAGTATTAAATATGGTTAATTGCTCAAGATTTCCACAAGTTTGGGCCAATGTCTGCAACGTGTCTCCAGTGACATTGTCTAAGATTCTAATGACTAATTTTGTTAGATGTTCGAAATTGGATAGAAACAATGGGTAATTCTGTGACCAATTGTGTGGTTCAAATCGGGTTTCTAATCGCAATTCTTTTAAATGTTCAACCTGATGTAGAGCCCTCTCTCCCAGCGATATCTCATTGGCAGTAGGTTGGATCTGACAAACAGGCTTGAAAAATTCCAATTTAAGCTGTGTTACCAAACGGCGAAAATTCGCATATTCTATTGTAGAATTTTGGTAACTACTTCCCAGCCATAGGCCTTTCAATGATGTCATTTTCAAAAGTATCTCCACAATTAAATTTTCATCGTTGCCAAAGTGGAAGTATTCCAAATACAGACGTTCCAAATGTTCAAGATTTTCGGCTATTGTCTTCAGATCTTCAACGGCCATTTTCTGCCAATTGCATTGGAGATTGGTAAGATTGCTAAAATCCCTCCAATCTAGTGAATCGGGACAATTTACAATCAGTTCCCTTACTTTACCACCATGTTTTTGCATAAGTTGCTGCAAGTCTTCTGCGGAAAGGCACACCTGGTTTGTACCTGTACTTTGATGTATTATCACATAGCCAATAGGGTTCTTGTCATGTATGGTCAGGGTACGAAAGCTTTCTCTAGCTATGTACATGTCAAAAACACTCTTCAGGGTCTCACTGACACATGCGAACCTCAATTGATCATCCAGATTTAGTCTTCTGTATATGCAAATCAATATATCACAATTGTTCGAAATCTTGTCAAAATTTGATGTGTCCATTTGAATATATTCAATTAAAATTTGTATTTGATTTTGTGCCTGTAAACAAAATTGTTTTATTTACTAATGACGTTGTTTAAGTGATTTATTTATTCATTGTAATTAAAGAATCTATATATGGACACTAAAATTTTGCATTGATCAGAAAATATAGTTGAAAAATTATTTTATACAATTAAACAACCCAGCAAAATTTCTCATTACCAAATAATCCGACGAGTAAGCAAAGTTCGATAATGGTAAGTACTTATTATTTAGTCACTTTTCTCATTATTTTAACATGGGGATCTCATTGGAGGAAAGTACTTCCCAAAAGCATACAATAAAGTAGCATAATAAGTACTTATTTGTAGCTCGAATTTATGTACTTGAATAATGCATTACCAATCTTCTATCTATCTATGTATATAAAAATGGAAAAATGTTTGTATGTATGTATGTGTTTTATAGACGCTTAAACCACTGGACCGATTTTACAATTTTTTCTTTTGTTTGAAAGCTATTTGGTCTGAGATGGTTTTGGAAAAAAAAAATTTGCAAATAGTGGGCGTGGCAAATCATTTGTTTGTCTGTCTGTTTGTGTGTTTGTTCCACTGCAGTTCTGCTGGCAGTCTACGTCAGTGGTCCAAAAATGGACGGGATCGGAAATATGGGGCAACGAAGTGGACCGGGTCCAGCTAGTAAGTTATAAAATAAGTAGTAGAAATAGCCATTTAAAATTATTTTTTGCATTTTTCTCGAAACAAACAATTTCTTCATGCCAGATTCGAATTTCTGGTACTTTCATTCAAATTTGCACGTATTGTCTGAAAACATGTTGAAATATAATTAAATTTTGGACAATAACGTACATATAGCCAAAATTTCATTATATTAAAATTTGCCAAAATGATTTTGATAACAAAAAATCACTTATTTCTGATATTATTGGTAAGTCATTATTAATAGGCCGAAAGTAATGCTGCAAATAATGAGATGTCATTATTTGGTAATGCAGGGAATAATGACAGGTACTTACCAAGATTTTGCTGGGAATCAGTCAAAAATATATCCGATACTATTAAATGCATACACACAGAATACAGTTTGGTTGCCTCAACCGAATCATTTGCCAACCGAATTTTGTAGTTCTGTCTACTATCATGCGATTCCATCAGGACAACCAATATTTTGGCTGTGGTATACTTCTGCTTCCATGTTGACAACAATCATATTTGGTTGCGCCAACTACGAAAATTATGGCTTAAATTTGTCAGTCATATATTACCGGAAATTTATTAAAAACAGTATTCATTAATTTTATTTTATTTATTGAACAAAAAACAAAACAATTCATAACAAAATTAAAAATCCCATATTACAGATTCATCACTATTATGAGATGTGGAAATATTTGACACACATTTTAGTACACGAAAAAAAAACACAAAAAAATTTCATGATTGTTGCTTTTATTTTTTATTTATGTAAAACATTTTGCACAACATATTCTGCATTCCACACATTATTATTCACACGAGATTATTTTTGATTGCCTATACCATTCTTGAACAAAATGTTGAAGATTTTTTTATGTCGAGTAATTTTATTTTTTGTTTGTCATGTATCAGCAAAATAACAGCAACCAATCTTTCGGTTGTATTTCCCAAAATACATTTGGGAAACGATTGGGATAACCAATAAACGATTATTTATTGATATAACCAATTATTCCTTGCAATAATAATCTTCGGTCTATTAATACAATTTCTGTTGTCAAGAATAAAACATTGGTTGTCACAACCAAAAATCGATCATATTGTACTATAATGAAAATTTAAAATTGGTTACCTCAACTAACCGAGTGTCAATGAAAAAAACAATCTCAATTCGATTGATACAACCATCGATTCAGTTGCAATCATTTTCATTTGATCGTATCCATGTTTTTATTGTTGTTTCAACTAATTATATATGTATATATACTTTTTGTTGCTAGTACTCTTTTTTTATTGTTACAATCGAATTCCAACCAATTATTTTCCTGGGTATACCATTTCTTTTTTAATAAGATTATTAAAACAAAATTTTGTCAAAAATTTAAATTCGTTGAAATTGAATTTTTCTAGAAAATATAGGGTGATCCAAGTAGAGATACTTTTTTCAATAGCCTTTTTTGACAGGTCACGTGTGAGTCGTGTCATGTTATTTTTGTTAAGTATTGTTTGGCATTTCATCAAGGAAAGACTTACGCCTGAACAACGTTTACAAATCGTTCAACTTTATTACGAAAATTCACGTAAAATGCGCCAAGTCGTTCCATACGTCAGTCCGAGTTGCTGCGAACGGCGCCGAATCGACCTATCCACGGTCTTTGAGTACACTCTCGGCTACGGCCGCTACATTTTCTTCACTGTAGGCCGATTATGTTGAACATAAGTTGAGCGAAGTGCACGAAACACATTCCTCACAGAACGTGAATTAGTATGTAGTGATATTTTCGCGAACTCGTATATTAGATCGATTAAATTGCAAAAAATGTAAGTGACCTTAAGATGAGCTAATAGAATTATGAATTGTAATTTTATTTAGACTTATACAAAAATGCTAGCACTTGCTAAATATATGTATAACACCATAACAGTTCCATAGGAAAATCATTCTTTTTCCATATCTAATATATTTCAGCTGCGGATCTGTGCATACTTCTTTTAAAAAACGAATTTTTGGCAGGTGTCAAATTTAGTTTTGGTAAAAAAAATTGTTTCTGCTATTTTAAACATAATATTATATGTCACTTCTTTAAATTAGTACAAAAAAGTTCTACTAGTAACATAGAAAGTAGATGAACACTGGAAAAAAAATTGTAAAATTGTTCTTGTACATCCCTCCCTTTTATCCAAAAAAATCACTTAAAAAGGTTCAAATTTTTTTTAAAAAGAATTGAACAAATTTTTTTTAAAAATATAAATTTTAACAAAATTTCATAAGAAACTGCGTTTTATATTAAGTTTTTAAAGAAATTGCATTCGTGACAAAATTTTCTACACAATTCTGCAAAATTAAATTTCTTATTACAAATTTAATTTTGCAGATATTCTCTAAAAAAGAATGCAATTTCAATTAAATTTTCAACAAATATGCAATATTTATTGAGGAATTTTAATTAATTTTTAAGGAAATTTTACTAAAATTATATAAATCTATATTCGTAAATGTGCAATTCGATGGAACTTTCTTTTAATTTGCAAGTTCTATGAAATTTTCGCCGACCTTTTCTACTGCGGTACACAAACCTACATGCATGTACAAATTAAAAAAAAAAACAAGTAAAAACGTTAAGTTCCGTCATACATAATCTTATATACCCTCCACCATGGATTTAATTCAATTCTATTACTAGAAAAATCTTGTGAAAATCATGGAACGATCCTTTTTGTTTAAGCAAATTGTTAGCGAATACTACAACTAGCCAAATTTTAGGCGGCAAATTCTTTAACCAAACTCTTCACTTGAAAAATATGGCATTTGTTAAATAAAAACAGATTTGTATACATTTTATTGATATGAATTCTTGCCAAAATGGAATACACATTGCATAGTATCAGCTAAATTTCTTGAAACATGTGCAGTTGTGGCTTAAATAAGCCTTTTTGGGAGCGACATCTACGGGTGGACTATGACAAAATATGGACAGATTTGTAAAATTTTTGCTGTTATGAATTCTTGTCTAAATTAAATACAAACTGCAAAGTTTCTGTTGAAATGCTTAGAAAATGTCGTATTTATGGCTTAAATACGTATATTTTGGAGCGACCTCTATAGGGTGACTATAACAAAATATGGACCGATTTGTATTTGTATTTTTGCTGTGATGAATTCTTGTCAAAATAGAATCCAAACTGCAAAGTTTCAGCTAAATTGCTTTAAAAATGTACTATATATGACTCAAAACCCGTATTTTAGAACGACCTATATCTATAGGGTAGCTATATCAAAACATTGATCGTTGTAGCCCATTTGCAATCCCAAACAACCTGCAACTATAAGAAGTACATATTTATACCAAATTGATCAACCTAGCTCTATTATTACGGACTGTAGCACGATTACAACAGACGGACGGACATGGCTAAATCGTCTTAGAATTTTACGACAATTAAGAATATACATATATACTTTATGGCGCCTCAGATCAATATTTAGTGGTGTTACAAACGGAGTGATTAAATGAATATACCCCCATCCTATGGTGGAGGGTATAATAAAGAAAGATTGAAGAAAATTTTTAAGAATTGTTTAAAAGTTGTATCCTAAAATAAATCCTTATGTTTTCGTAAATATTACACAAATTCCATTAGAAACTACATATTAATTAATTACTTTTTCGTATTGTTGAACATTTTCAAAAGTTAATGATCTTCCACGGATAGATAGGCCTAGATAACATATTTTTAAAAATCTTAAAATTTCAAGACGTTACAATCATAAACACTCAACTACTAGATGTTCCTTCCCTCTCTTAAGCAAATTTCTCGAGTTACGAACGATTAAATTTTTGACATTAGTAGTTACGAGAAGAAAGAGCACAAATTTGTTTTAATTTTTATACATATCTTTGGCATTTTTCCTCAAACATTTACAATCACAATTGGAGCAAACACAATTGATTTTTAAAATAAAATTGCAAAAAACACATCTTTAAATCAGCAAATTAAATCTCGAGAGCTAACAAGAGAATGCCAAAAGAACTCGAAGAGTGCAAAACAAATGTCAAAAATTTAATCGTTCGTAACTGTCACTTTTTAAAGAGTACGACGGACCATCTATTAGTTGGATTGTTTATGGTTACAATCACTGTTCATAATATTTTTGTTTGTTTACTTTCTGATTATTTATGCAAAAATAATAAATAATAAGATATGTCATCCCGGAGCGAGTAAGTTGTCAGTTACGAACGAATAGAAATTTCAACGAGTAGGACTTCAAAGAGTGATGTTTTACGCGGATTTCGGACCGATTTTCCCAAATTTTTTGTAATTGTCACAATTAAAAAATTAATATTAATTGATTAGTGCAAACAAAGTTCTAACTATGTTCGCGGAAAAGTGTTTTTTCGCGAGTGACATTTCATTCCTATTCGTTCGTAACTAATAGATTTTGACGTTTCTGGCTGACGGCACATCTGTATAATTTAAGGTCTGTGTATTTATGTGCCTAGTTGGAATTCATATGACGAACCCCCTCCCCCGCTACTTACGAATAGTTAATGATGTTTGCCATTGCCACAATTCTATTCATAAATAACTGAGAAAATATAAAAATTCATACACCAAGTAGAATAATAACAACAAACCAAAACACCGGTCTCGGTCTCGCCGAGCAAAATTTTGCGATCTCTTCTGTCTATACCAAATGTTCGTGTGTGTGATCAGAAGGCAAAACAAATGCAACTGAATGAATGGACAAATAAATATGTATACGATGAGCCCAAAAACAATAACAACTAAAACACAGTGTCGTTCGTTTAAGCGGCGGCCGAGAGATTTCCTGAGAAATTAAGTAAAGGCCGGGTTAGGCATACGTAACCGTAATTTATCTTTACCGTTGTCGTAACGTTGCCCGTTTGAGCGATTAGCCAGCGTTGAGAAAACGAGTCATATGTTCTGACAACAACAACACATAAGTAAACAAAAATGCCGCGACTTCTTTTTGTTTAGATTTATTAAAAATGAAGTTAAAAAGAATGTTTATAAATTTGTGTTTTTTAAATCTGTGCAGGATTTACAATAAAAGTAATCAAGAAAATATCGTCGGATAAGAAGATGGGGTGGACGTCCTATAAACAATGACTGACTAGAATGCCTATGGCAGTTTTTAATTTGACATTAATAAAATATGAGTTAACTACGCCAAAGCAACGTATTAGACCGGCAGAGAGACTAGCAATAACACCACTGTATGTCAAATATTGCTTTATCCTATGATTCCAAGTTAAGAAATATTAACATTCTATTCTTTAAAATTGTAGATATTTGGGTCATGGTTGTTCCATACAACCGGTTGCATGGAGTCACAAGCTGGGGAAAACAACAATTCGAAATATTATTTTAGAATGCAGTGAAGTTTTGTAACGCTTGCTTTCGCCGACTTATTTAAGTGAACAAACTACACAGCAGTACAAACACATTGCCAATGATTTTCAACTAATGTGGGATATGGCGAATTGTGTGCAGGGTTACCATACGTCCTCCGTTGGGAGGACATGTCCTCCTTTTTGACCAGTGTCCTCCCGTCCTCCCTCCTTTTTCAAAAATTATGGATTTGTCCTCCTTTTGTTACAAATTAAAATTGTTCACAAACAGTAAACCTCCACATGAATTATATTCACATCTACTTTTAGTTCAAAGTTAGTACTACAATAATTGAGCTCGATGACCGAAATTTGGTACAGATACTTCTTATAGCTGGGATTGAAAATAAGCAATATCGATACATTTTTAGCATCTTCTGTCCGATTTGACTTATTGGCTGCAAATTTCAACTGGTCGAACAAAAATTGGTAATTTGGGTGTATGTAAATCCAGAACCCTTCAGACGAACAATGGTCATCATAAGTCCATGCTTTGATATATGTAGCCCCATACAAAGGTACCTCAAGATTTTACTTCTTAGCGCAACAAATCTCAAAGCATCAAAAAACAGTTGACAAACAATCTATGGTGCAATTTATTTATTATTGTAATTAACACTTACTTATTTATTATAATTAACACCTAAAAATACTGGAACTAGACCCACTTTATAATACACCGATTGTCTGTCTGTCTATTTAAAATTGTTCCTTAAGTACAGGTCGCATTTTCATTCCGATCTTGCTGAAATTTGACAATAAGGGCTATTTCGTACCTGGAAAGAAATTGGTCAAAGTCGATTCAGATTTAGATATAGGCCCTATATAAATTTTCTTTCCCAATTGACCTTTTAGCGCTACAGTAGCTTTTTCATATCCAATCACTTTGAAATTAAGCGGGATGGAGTTTCTTGATCCAAGTTCCAACATTGTCCAATTTTGTGAAAATCGGCTCAGATTTAAATGTAGCACCCAAGTACAAACCTTGCCAAATTTGAAGAAAATTTGTTCGGATTTAGATATAGTCCTCCGATTAGGCATATAAGCGCTATAAATACAAATTGTTGTACGAATCATTATCATTGGAAATTGTATTTTTTAAATGTCCTCCGAAAGTTCCAAACTCTCTTTGTAAATGTTACAAATGTCCTCCTTTTCTGACACAAAAGTCCTCCTTTCCTAAAAAAGGTTGTGGTAACCCTGATTGTGTGGGAATCTGCGATGCTAACTATACATTCATATCAGTTAATGTTGGAAGTTATTTCATGACAGCCAACACGATGGGGATATGTCCATTAAACTTCAATTTATTTATAATTTATTTTAATACAAACAATTTCCATTTCTTAATTTAAATTAAATACAGCTATATTCCAGTACTCTCCGTTTGGCCAATAAGTTATTTTAGGTACTGTACCTGCACCTCCTAGTAAACCATCAAAGTCAGCATCCTCTGTAGCCTTTCCTCATTTTTTATTAGCGATGCGGCGTTTCCCCTGAGGAATATCCTTGGTCTAAGTCAACAACTTCAGACGAGATCAGAGACAACATCCAACGCGAAATTGCCAACGTTCCGGTCGAAATGTGTCCAAGAGTGGTGGAAAATTGGGTCCAAAGAATAGATCGCTGTTGACGGGCTCGTGGTGGTCATATGACCGAAATTTAATTTCATTCTTAAAATGTAACATTTGCACTACACCTGGAATAAATTTGAACTCTATATCTTAAATATACTGTTTTATTAATATATTAAATTCGTATGTCCTTAATGGAAAACCCTTTACTTATGTCTCTTTCCATTGAAGAGGGCTCAGCCAAATACTCGTGCGACTGCACCAATGAAAATATTCGTCTTGCATGTTTATTTGCACTTTTAAACAACAAATAATTAATAAATTATTTTCTTTACTTTTCTCGGTGAACATACAATTACAATTGTAAACAACATGTTATCAGCTGTTGTCAAATTGTACGTAAACGGAACGTCCAATTCTGATTTCAACAGATTCAGCCGTCCGTTTACGTTTCGTTTCCGTTAGCTCATCGTTTACACTGATTTCCATATGACATATTGAATCAGCTGATTCGTTACGCTACGGGGGCGTTACGGTTAAGATTGCCTAACTGGGCCTTAAGTCAAGGGACGATTTTAAGTATAGACGATTTTATAACTAATATAAAGTACAAACGCTTAAATTTCAGCCAAATGGGCTGAAACATATGTATGCAGAGGGTTTTCCAATAAGAGTGATATGATTTCTTCGAAAAAATCACACTTATTGTTAAGGAAATTCAAAATTTTTTTATTTAACGCGAAGTACAATCGAAAGAATTAAGTTCTAAATAAAATGTCATTCAAATGGCCTCCACGACTTCTTCTGCAAGAACGAATTCGATGAACCCAATTTTCGAGCACTTTTTCCTCTAAATCAAGTAGTATGTCATGAATGTCACATTCAATATTGACTTGTAAAGCTTGCAGAGAGTCTGGTTTATTTCGAAAGACCAAATAACCCCACAAGAAATAGTCTAATGGTGTTAAATCACAACTTCTTGGAGGCCATTCAATATGACAATTTGTTGAAATAATCGAATCTATAAATTTTTCTTGCAACAATTCAATTGTTTCATTTTCTGTGTGGCATGTAGCCCCGTCTTGTTCCAATTTCGGCCATAAAAAATTGGTTATCATCGATCTATGCCGCTCTCAGTGAGAGCCTCATAGGAGAAGATGATTTTCTTAAAAAAATCATTATCGTTTTTAAGTTGTTCCAAGGCAAAATCAGCAAATTCACGACGTTTTCGGTGGTCCAATGGCTTCAGTTCTTGAGTGAGAACAATTTTATACGGATGCAAACCCAAATCCTTTCTCAAAATCCGCCAGGTTGTGGTTTGAGACAGTCCCAATTGCTGGGAACGTCTTGGAATCGACAAATTGTGGCCTTCAGCAACACTTGCCTGAACGGCAGCAATATTTGCATTACTTCGAGCGGTTCTTTGGCTTATTGGCACTTGAACATTATGTAAAGAAAGTGTAAGCTCAAAATTTTCAACAATTCGACGAACAGCTGGAACACTTGGACGATTATTACGACCATAAAATGGCCAAAGCGCACGAAAAGTTGCAATTGGAGAACGATTATTTTGATAATAAAACCGAATAATTTGTAAACGTTGTTCTTGCGTATATCTCTCCATGATGAAATTGTAAACACAACTGAATACAATGAAAACAAATGACATATTACAAATGGCCGAAACTCCAAATCATATCATGACTATGGGAAAACTCGTTATGTAGTATGTATATTATCCAGAGCGCCAAGAAGTCTAATCGCAGGATATATCAACGCCCAGACCTATGTGTCAGATTTTCACAAGGGTCGATTTATTTAGTGCAACACAATGAATAAATGCTTAAAGTTCAACCAGACCAATTGAAAAATATATAGAAATCTAATGTGCAAAAGTGTCTTAATTTATTTACTACAACATACTTCTAACAATTTTTTTTGTAAAGTTACATTTGTTAGAAAGATAAATAATAATTAGGTAAAATGATGTTTGAAAATTTACTCTCCGATCATTATTCCCAAGAAAGAATTATACGGCGCACGAGAGTTTTGATGGTATATACTTTTTCCGTAGCAACTTCAAGGTTCTTCCTCATTTCAGCGCAACCTAAATGAGAAGGAGATAAAATGTACTCTTGAAAAAAACGGTGTTATCTTATTAAATCAGAATGTGATGCAAAATGACAAGCAAATTGCACTAATGGGGGCCTCCACGAAAATTGCATAAAGTTGACTATCACGTTTGAAGGCCCTCAAGCCCATAAAAGCCGGGCCACTACACTCAAAAAAAGTGAACCCTAGAGCAATTTAAAATGAGCAAGTTAAAATGTATTTCGCTAAAGCTAGTTTTCCTTATATCAAGTTAATACATTTCCTCACAATTATGAAATATTTTTAACTTAATTCTAGTTAACTCGTACTTCCTTTAAGTAACTATTGAAATTAAAATAGGGAAAATGAACTCAATACTAGCAAATTCTGACTTGAAATTATGCAAATTCAGCATACTTTTGTCCTTATTGCAAGTAAATGTTTACTCAAATTTAGGAAAATTTAATTAAATGTATGCAAAAAGAAAAATTAAAATTTTTCTTGGACTTTGTAGTCCATGATTTTTTTGCGACTTTTGATCCTCTACTTCATCACTTTCCTACTCCATTTATATGTTGGAATCTCTCTCTTACCACTTCCTCTTTGGATTTCTCTCTTCTGCTTTATTTTAGGAATTGAAATTTATTTTATTAAACACTAGCTGGACCCGGTCCACTTCTTTGCCCCAGATTTCAGATTTCCGATCCCGTCTATTTTTGGACTAAAAACTCAGGAATCTCTCTAACAAATTTCTCAAGATATATCAATTTCAAAACATGGCTCATGTTGGCGGGGTTACTACCATTGGTCCAATCCCTCAAATTTTGTTACCAATCACGTAGCCTGTCACCAGATAAATATACACAAAATTACAGCAATCTCGCTAACAAATTGTGCTAGATTTCTCAATTTCAAAATTTTACCTATATGGGCGGGGCTAAGCCCATTGGTGCGAACTCCCCCATTTTCCGATCCCGTCCATTCTTGGACAAATGACCCGAACTGCCACCAGATACATATACACAAAATTACAGCACTCTCGCTAACAGATTGTGCAAGACACGTCAATTAAAAAAATTGGCTTATACGGACTGGGCTACACCCACTGGTCCTATTCCGCCAATTTTTGGGTCATCACTTTGTTCGCACTTTAGGCATAATGCACTTCTTAGATATTTAGAATTTAGATAGCGATTCCGTTCGCGGGCACAAAAAGAACTTACTTTTTATTACATACACATAAAATGAGCTTAATTGAAAAAAATTTTGATATTCTGCTCTGAAAAATAACGGCAAATAAAATAGTAAAACAAAGGCAAAAATAAAATAAACTCAAACCAAACATAACATCACTGCAGCATGGTAATGTTTGGCTATATTTGTTTTTGCTTGCCTCTATCTTTTTTTCACGTCACCACGCATAGCGTACGACAAAAAAAAAACAAAAACAAAAACAAAATACATTGCCATTCTCTGTTCCCAGCGGTAAAAATCAGGTCTTAGGCGGCAAGCTATCAGGCCTGATTTAAGAGCCACGAGGCCTGGCCGCCGCATTCAATCTTTATTTCTTTTTTACATGGAGTGATATTGCGAGGCCAGGCCTTGCATCTCGCGGTAAAAATCATGCCTAACAAAGGATTGCCGAATGAAGGTCTGATATAGGACTTCGAAAGGAAGGTCTTAAGAAGGGCTTCGAAATGAAGGTATGATTTAGAGCTTCGAAATGAAGGTATGATTTAGAGCTTCGAAATGAAGGTCTGATCTACGTCTGATGTACAGCTTCGAAGGAAAGTCCTACAGTAAATCAAAATGCAGACCAAATAATGTATTTTAAATGAATGTCACATTCAGCACTTCAAATGCATAATATAGGAGTTCGCAAAGATAATATAGAATAATTTTGATAAGAATCTATCTTAATCTATCAAAAACACAAAGCAACTGAGTTCTACAAAACCTTTGCAACGACTAATTGTTTGTTAATTTTAATTGTCTTCACCTTCACTTTTCAATTTGTGTAGCGGTATTTCTTTTTTTTTTTTTGCATAAAACTGGTTTTGAACTCTCTCAGTAGCAACAAAGTTCATACATGAGAAACTTGAGGGAGGGAGAACGAATTCGTGTACACTCTGCCTCCCTTCTCCCGTCTTTTATTATGCATGATTATGTCCACACAAAATTTAAATGTTGTGTGCTAAACACCTTCGATATGATATATTTTTAGAAGGACAGAATCATGCCTGATAAAAGACGGGAGAAGGAAGGCAGAGTGTAAATTTTTCTACATATGCAAAAACTTGAGAGAGAGGGTGAACGAAACGCATCAATATATGAACATATATCGGCGGTGGTTGTCAATAATTCAATTTGAGTGCTGACCATGGAGAACGACTTTTCTCTGACATCTTTTAGAAGGCGTTAGACATGTTTGAAAAAAGACGGGAGCAGGAGGCACGGTTACTTTTTTAGAAGTGAGAGATTGCACATTTTTCAGGCCTTCGTAAAGAAGGCATGCGTGCCTTCCAGTAGAAGGTGTTGGAAGCCCTTCTATCAGGCCTGATGCCCAGAAGGCCTGGACCATTTTACCGCTGGGTTCCTATCCATAGCATATGTAGGCAAAACAAAAACAAATAACATTGCTATTCTCAGCAAAGCAATACTCACTGTAGGATGGGAGAGTAAAATATTGGAACACTCGCATCGTGTCGATGTGCCGCACACTGCTTTATTTTTCACTACCACAACTACAATTTTTATACGCTATGAGTCGTACATGTCCGTTTGTGCTTGCAGGTGAATTTTACTTAGGATTTTGAAAGCCATGAATCTCCTTTTCTAATAAACTTTTTAATAATTTTTTTGACCTAAAACCTTCACCAGGTCGAGAGCTTTTTATTATAAAAAATTTCATGAAAATCAGATTGTTCCGAACATAAAAAAGGCACTTCAAAATATAATATTAGTTTAGATAGATTATGTACATATATAAAAGTTGACCTCCGAATGCGATTCGATCCCAGAACCTTCCATTTTCTGAACCACATGTTTACCAACTGAGCTACGTAGACACTTAAATGTTTATGAAAAATTTGTTTTTAAAGGATTGCCATCATTGAATGATAAATAGAGTTGCCATATACTCTATTTATAGGCGACGCAGAAATTTTATTATGAATGACATTTTCATATCAATTCCAAAAGAGTTTCGTAGCTCGATACATAGTGTGTCTGGCTCATTATCATAAGGTTATCGGTTCGACTCTCGTCCCGGACGTAACATTTTTAATGTTTTTCCATAAATTTAAGTTTCTGCAAGTAACGATTTGCGAAAAAATAAAAATTGCGGAACGAAAAAGGATAGCATTTTTTGTGTTTTTAGCACTACACATAGTCCGAAAATAGTTAATTTTGCCTTGATTTTAGTATGTTTTTTGCTAATTTTGAGTTCAAATTCATGTACTTGAAATAAGGATTCATGATTATTTTTAGTTAAAATTGCCTAAAAATCATGCTTTTCATTATTAGTTCATAATTTCCCTATGTCTATGTTGGGTGTCCACCGCACATATGTGTAAATTTGAAAAATATATGAATATTCGAACTTTTTTCAAGAAATATTATTTAATAAAAATATGTCCTCATTTTTCGTTAACGAACTATTCTGCATATCCCCCAAAAAAATAAAATTTGGTAGTACTAAATAAAATTTCCCAGTTTTAAGTGAAAACCAGTAAGGAAAGGCAGAAAGTCGGGCGGGGCCGACTATATAATACCCTACACCTCCCTAACAATGCGATAAGGGTCATTGTACAACTTCTATAGCGGTTTGATACCAAATCAGGAGGAACATATATATGGAGCTTTAAAATAAATCTGAACCGATCTTCCCTGAATACTTATTCATGTAAAAAGACCTCCTTCTGTCGAATTTCGTACTGATCGGATATAAAATACAGTTTTTACAGCGCTTACAGGTCAAATCGGGGGTAACATATATATGGGGGCTATATCTAAATCTGAACCGATTTCTTCCAAATTTAATAATGTTCATCCATATAATAAGAAACCTCTTTCTGCCGAATTTCATACTGATCGGATATAAAATACAGTTTTTACAGCGCTAACATGTCAAATCGGGGGTAACGTATATATGCGGGCTATATCTAAATCTGAACCGATTTCTTCCAAATTTAACAGTGTTCATTCATATAATAAGAAACCTCTTTCTGCCGAATTTCATACTGATCGGATATAAAATAAAATTTTTACAGCGCTTACATATCAAATCGGGGCTAACATATATATGGGGGCTATATCTAAATCTGAACCGATTTTAACCAAATTCAATAGGGATATGTGTAAAGTTTCGTCGAGATCGGACCATAATTGCGACCTGTACTTTGATTACAAGAATACATGCACAGACGGACGGACATAGCTAAATCAACTCAGAAAGTGATTCTGAGTCGATCGGTATAATAAACGATGGGTCTATTTCTTCTCCTTTTGGGTGGTACAAACAAATGCTCAAAGTTATAATACCCTGTACCACAGTGTGGTGTAGGGTATAATTAACTCAATATGAATAAAAACATTGAACTAAATTTGAGTATAGATTTTACTAAAATTTAGAAAATACATTTTTTTGAGTGTACACAGTCAATATTAATTTCATCCAAATATGAACAAAATATATTTTTGTGAAACATATTAAAGTGAAATTAAAAATTTCATATCTAGTTCAGTTTGGTCCAACTATTACGAAATTGCAAATTTCATATCTATGTATGTAGCTCAGATTGGATCCACAAAAATACGTTTTGTTAATATTTGGATTATATTCAGCTTTTCTGTTCGTGTGAGTACTATAATATCGTCTATGTAGGTGGGATCGGGTATATTTTTGGGCCCTGAAACCCAAATATTAAAGTATTATATCAATATTATACTCATACAAATGAAAATGCTGAATAGACGTTTCCACGCATACACGGGCCAAAATCGCCTTTTTTGATATGTTTGAACCGAAAGAAAATATATTTGGAACACAAATTTTTAAATATTATATATTTCTTAGCAAATTAATTTTATTCAAAAATCAATAAAATATATTTGGAACTCATATATTAATATATTACAACAAAATATATTTGCAAACTAAATTTCTCAAATAAAATATGTGTTTATTTACAAAAAAAATATTGTTTAGGAATTTTTCTAAATATATTTATTTAAAAAAAAAATCCAAAACTTTTGTTGACTTTTTCGATTTTCAGTTTTAGTTTTTCCTTGGATTCAAATTGTACCTCCCAGTTATGATACCATATGCAGCATTAACTTCTGCTTTAAATCAATCATTTAAAATTTCTGTGTATACCAAGTAGAGTGATCAAAAAACCGGTTTTTTTTGAAAAAATAAAAAACTGGTGGATGGTTTATTTAAGTTATAAAAAAACCGGTGGACGAAGAAAACCGGAGAAACTGGTAGAACCGGTTTTTTTTTGCATAACAAAACAGTATAAAAATTGCCGTTTGAAAAACATTTTCCTTTTTAATAACAAAAAAGGTGATTTTTTAATATTAAATTTTTAAAAGCGATGTCTTCTGATCAGTAATCTTGCACCAAATTTAGTCCTGTTGGATAGTAGTTATGAGTTGGATTGTGATGAATATTGTCATTTGAGTCAAACGGTCCTTTTATCTCATACTTATAACTAATTCGCTATTGTATTTAGAAACATTTTCCAAAAGTGTTATCGAAAGTCTTTTCTTCAACCTTTTAAAAAAATTAGCAAATATATTTTCAGTACTTTTTTGAAATTTTGGTAAAAACCTATGTTTTAATGTTAGATTTTTTTGCTTAAAAGAAAGCTTAGATAATTTCATTTAAAAGCTTTGTGACCTATTAATGGGATGGAACCTGTTGATCTATCAAAATAAATATAAACCTCTGAAAAAAAATTTACGTTCAACCAAACATTTTAGCATTTCAGATGGAAAAAACAACCGTTTGACAAAAATGTCAATATTTGACACCCTCCAACTCGGAAAGTCCTTAACCGATCTCGATGGAATTGTGTCTCATAACTACTATCTGATAGGGCTACTTGGTGCAATTCTCACCCCGACAGAAGACATCCCTTCAAAAAAAATATAAATATTTCGGTGTATTTAATAGAATATTTAATAGAGGTACTAAATCTTTATACATATATATTTTATATACACACTTTAGTGCAGGTGGGTATATACGAGTATATAAATATATAAGAGTATACACTAGTCGGTTTACCCAATTGAAATTTTCTTACTTGTTTTTGTTTCGGTTTGGAAGTGGGAGAATGCGTTTACTTTTCACATAACTCTGCGCGTATGAATCATTTATTTTCTTTACATTTTTGTAATTTGTATAGAAATTGGTGAATGGCTTCGGATTCTAGCAAAGTTGCCGAGTCCTTTTAGGCCATATAAGGAGATCTTTCATATTATTATCTTAATTTGTGATATTTTGTATATAAAATTGTAAATAATTTTTAATATTTTAGTGATAATAAAAAAACCGGAAAACCGGTGGAAACAAACGAAAAAAACCGGTTGCACCGGTTGTTCGAAATTCATGATTTTGAGAAAAACCGGGGACGGTGGAAGCAAAAAACCGGTGGGCCGGTTTATTTTAAACCGGTTTTGATCACTCTAATACCAAGTCATGTATACCAAGCATCTGTTAAAATCTATTGTTTTTGTCTGTGCTCGATTCATTTTTTGACATTGACTATCTGGTTATTTTCCCACATGTCTACTTCATTTACCTATAAAAATAAATTGTAGTCCGCAGTATATTTGCGAGATTTCGCACCTCCGATAATTTAGATTCTTTGAAAGAAATAATTTTGAATTTACTGATAAAAACATTTTTAATTTTGCCACACACGCGCACAAATGCCGAACACCACAAGCGCCAGTACAAAACTAAAAGCCCAACAGCATACGACTCTACGCATGCCGAGTACGATTGCAAATGTTGGGAACTTGTGCAACAGTGCGAAGGGAGGGATGCAGATAAAAATTTCCACCACCGTCTGTTAGTAAAACAGCGCGGAAAACATGTATGCAACGTTCTTTTTGTGTTTTGTACACACATCTGCATCTTTATTCAGAAACGTTGCAACGTCGCTTTTTGTGTTGTATGCATACACATCTGCATCTTATGAGTTCTGTACACAGATGTATGTGCACACATATTATTCCGTCATATACATAAATAATAAAGTTGTGAAACCGCACTCTCACAAAATGAAAACAAGTTTAGCTCTTTGTTCTCTCAACTCTCTTTAATATATTAAATCATGTTTAAATACAATTCCGTAAACGCTTTTCGTTTACCATAAAATTAAATTACGAAAATTTTGGAATGAAGGAATGTTTGTTTACAGCAAGAGAAACTTAGTTTACGATAAACTTTTTCATTCACCGCAAATATTTCAACCGTTACGGGAAAAGTAGAGCGTTTGAGACAAAGAAAATTGTTTGCGGTAGACGACGCCCAAACGCTTTTTTTCTTTGCGTGCAGGAGAGAAACTTTATTTCCGGCCGAAAGCCGTTGAAGTTATTGGGTCAGAATATTTAATATCGACCTATGTAGTTTATTTTTGCCTAAAATGTTTATAGCAGTTACAAATAGGTAAAATAAGATCTCGCTATAATTCTTTTTTTTTTGTAAATTTTTTTTTGCTAAGTATTTTATGGGCATTTTAATATTTGAAAAAAATTAAAAAACGAGGTTTTGTGTTTTACCAAACTTGTAATTGCTCTCGAACGGCTGATTTTTGCAAAGTTTACTTTGTTTTAAAGAGGAATAAGACACAATGCGCATTTTTTTGTAATTTTTTTTTTGTTAAAAATTTTTTACGAAAGTTTTTTTAACAAAACTTTGTAGAAAAAATTGCCCCCTTCGATTTTCCTCCAATTTTCACAGAATATTCGTCGCACTCTCACATATCCAGAACAGTTAAAATTTTGAGACTCAATATGTGCAAAAGTTATGGACGAAATACCATGACTAGACTGACAATTTTCATGTAAGCGCTGTAAAAACTGTATTTTATATCCGATCAGTGCAAAATTTGGCAGAAAGAGGTTTCTTATTACATGAAGGAATACTGCTAAATTCGGAGAAAATCGGTTCAGATTTAGATATAGCCCCCATATATACGTTACCCCCGATTTGACTTGTAAGCGCTGTAAAAATGTTATTTTATATCCGATCAGTATGAAATTCGGCAGAAAGAGATTTCTTATTATATGAATGAACACTGTTAAATTTGGAAGAAATCGGTTCAGATTTAGATATAGCCCCCATATATACGTTACCCCCGATTTGACATGTAGAGACTGTATTTTATATGCGATCAGTACGAAATTCGACAGAAGGAGGTCTTTTTACATGAATGAGTATTCAGGGAAGATCGGTTCAGATTTATATTGATTGTTCCTCCTGATTTGGTATCAAATCAGGAGTAACAATAGAAGTTGTATTTTACTTCCGATCATTAAAATTTTCCAGAAAGATGTTTCTCAATTTAGGAACGAATATTGCTTAATTTAGCGATTATCGTTTCAGAATTAGATAATATGTTTCTACCCATTTACCAATTATTCCAAATTATTATGGCAATGACCCTTATCGCATTGTTAGGGAGGTGTAGGGTATTATATAGTCGGCCCCGCCCGACTTTCTGCCTTTCCTTACTGGTGTTACCTAATTTCGTAAAATTCTATTTATTTTTTTGAAAATGCCATTTTTCTGCAAAAAAAAATAAATTAGTTTTTTCTGTTCGGTTTTTGTATTGTTGATCTTTTCTAGAAATCCATCAAAATTTGATTTTAGAAAATTTCATTGAAAGATAATTTTTTCTTGAAAGTTCCGTCGAAATTTAATAAAACGTCAGATGAAAAATAAAAATCTTTAATGTCGAAGAAATGTCGACTTTTTTCAAAATAGTCTTATAGAGACCAACCAAAATTGGATTTTACAAAACTTGTTTGAAAGACAAATGTTTGTGAAAATTTCGTCGAAATTAAATTTCTGAAATTTACATCTCTTTGTAATGTATAATCTTTGGATTTCTCAAGAAAATCACGATGAAATTGAATTT
This sequence comes from Eudasyphora cyanicolor, assembly GCA_963930755.1. Lineage (NCBI taxonomy): Eukaryota > Metazoa > Arthropoda > Insecta > Diptera > Muscidae > Eudasyphora > Eudasyphora cyanicolor. Next base: position 238,043,752 of record OZ005735.1, read on the forward strand.
TTTTGCACAAAATTTTATTTTTCTTCTTGATTGTTGTACCCTACACCACACTGTGGTACAGGGTATTATAACTTTGTGCATTTGCTTGTAACACCCAAAAGGAGAAGAAATAGACCCATCGTTTATTATACCGATCGACTTAGAATCACTTTGTGAGTTGATTTAGCTATGTCCGTCTGTCTGTCTGTCTGTCCGCCTGTCTGTGCATGTATTCTTGTAATCAAAGTACAGGTCGCAATAATGGTCCGATCTCGACGAAACTTTACACATATATTATCTTTGGCCCAAGGACGATCCCTATTGAATTTGGTTAAAATCGGTTCAGATTAAGATATAGCCGCCATATTTATGTTAGCCCAGATTTGACATGTAAGCGCCGTAAAAACTTTATTTTATATCCGATCAGTCTGAAATTCGGCAGAAAGAGGTTTCTTATTATATGAATGAACACTGTTAAATTTAGAAGAAATCGGTTCAGATTTAGATATAGCCCCCATATATACGTTACCCCCGATTTGAAGTGCAAGCGCTGTAAAAATGTTATATTATATCCGATCAGTATGAAATTCGGAAGAAAGAGGTTTCCTATTATTTGAATGAACACTGTTAAATGTGGAAGAAATCGGTTCAGATTTAGATGTAGCCCCCATATAAACGTTACCCCCGATTTGACATGTAAGCGCGGTAAAAATGTTATTTTACATCCGATCAGTGCGAACTTCGGCAAAGAGAGGTTTCCTTCTACATGAAGAAATACTGCCAAATTCGGAGAAAATCGGTTCAGATTTAGATATAGCCCCCATATATATGTTACCCCCGATTTGACATGTAAGCGCTGTAGAGACTGTATTTTATGTCCGATCAGTACGAAATTGTACAGAAAGAGGTCTTTTTACATGAATGAGTATTCAGGGAAAATCGGTTCAGATTTATATATAACATCCATATATATGTTCCTCCTGATTTGGTATCAAAGCGCTATAGAAGTTGTACTTTACTTCCGATCATTTTCCAGAAATATGTTTCTCAATTTAGGAACGAATATTGCTTAATTTAGCTATTATCGGTTTAGAATTAGATATATCCACATCTATATGTTCTTACTCATTTACCAAGTATTCCAAATTATTATCGCAATGACCCTTATCGCATTGTTCGGGAGGTGTAGGGTATTATATAGTCGGCCCCGCCCGACTTTCGGCCTTTCCTTACTGGTTTTTTTTCAGAATTCCTTAGAAATTGGAATTTTTCGTAAAATCTAGTAAAAATTATTTTTATGCAAAATTTTTGGAAATTTTATTTTTTATAATAGCAAAATAATATTTTTTTGTTTCAACATGTTTTTACCTAATTTCGTAAAATTCTATTTTTTTTTTTTTGAAAATCCCATCAAAATTGCATTTTTCTGCAAAAAAAAAAAAATACTTTTTTCTGTTTGGTATTTTGCATTATTGGGTCCTGTGTCCGAGTCTCAAAGTTTAGTGTCAAAAATGGCCATTTAGAAGGCGCTCAAAAAGAATTTTTATTTTTGCAGTACACCCCCCCCCCCCCCCCCCTCCCTCCTTTCTTGAAGTTTAATATTGTTCAAATTCGGTACTGGATTAAAATTTGGGCTACGGAGGGCCCACGGCCAATAAAATGCAATTTTCCCTTAAAGTTCTACATCGCTATGATTCTAGCAGGATTTTCTGCAGTTAGCAACCTATCTAGTGGAGCTGACATCAACATCCACCGCCCATTGACAATCTGCGCTCTTCACTTCCGTACTAAGCGAACTAGGTCTCCGTAGAGAGGTGTAGTGGAGATTCCAGTTGTAGTGATGGCCTCAAAGAAGTATGGGTTAAGGATTCCAACGGTCCAAAATCCACACCAGAAGGTAACTTATGGTATCCTGTACCTGTTATGGTATCCTGTACTTCATTTAAGAAGTAAAGGACCATTGCGTCTGCCATAAATAACCATTTAATGTTACACTTTTTTCCTCTAACGTGACAGCAGGTTTTGGCTGTAATGACTGAATAATGAACAACAGATTTGCCAAAGCTATACGACCACCTCGGGGCCGGCCCTAATTTGGGGGGGGAAACCCTTAGTATACACCTGCACTTACTTATATTGAAACCACAAACATCCATGGTCCTCAATGTTTGTGGAAACTTTTCATGTTGCATCAGTTTCCTTAAGAAATCCATATTTAGCTGAATGTACATCATACACTTTAGCCTCAGTTGGTTATTGCAAATAAATAAATCCAACCAAAAGTCGAAAGCCATTTCAAAGATTCTTGTATTTATTACCAAACTTCGGAGGTTTGTTGGAAATCCTCTTACGGGGGGAGCTTCATCTAGGCGCAATACCATGTCTACGATGTGTATGTGCAGCTCTTCCAATGACGAATGCTTCAATAGGTATGTAATATAGGTCCACTGGTGGGGCGTTTTTATCAATGGCATTTTAAGTTTTCGAAGACTTTTCAACTGCAGTAACGTTTCCACTGCAATTTGACCCACCATATCAAGGGTCTCTAAATTGATACAGGTTGGCAGTAGTTCTCCTTCAGCAGTATGCCTATAACTCCAGAAACTTTCCGCATTGTTCCAGGTGAGATGTTTTAGTCGGTGTTTGTCAGCATAGAATGATTTAAATACTTGAAAATCAATATAGTCGACACGCAATGATTCGATTTGTGATGAAATTGCAAAATCATAATGTTCTCCATTGTAATGCGTTGCTCTCGAGGCAAATTTCCTAATACTCGATTCATTTAGAATTTGTTTCAAATGCACCAGAAACACACCGCGACAATTCGATAGCGTTAAGTCCTTAACATTTACAGGAAGGCGGAAAACGTCAATACTACGGAATTCAGTATTAAATATGGTTAATTGCTCAAGATTTCCACAAGTTTGGGCCAATGTGTGCAAAGTATCTCCAGTGACATCGTCTAAGATGCTAATGACTAATTTTGTTAGATGTTCGAAATTGGATAGAAACGATGGGTAATTCTGTGACCAATTGTGTGGTTCAAATCGGGTTTCTAATCGCAATTCTTTTAAATGTTCAACCTGATGTAGAGCCCTCTCTCCCAGCGATATCTCATTGGCAGTAGGCTGGATCTGACAAAAATGCTTGAAAATTTCCAATTTAAGCTGTGTTATCAAACGGCGAAAATTTTCATATTTTATTGTACATTTTATGTAAATTCTTCCCAGCAATCCCAGGCCTTTCAATGATGTCATTTTCAAAAGTATTTCCACAATTAAATTTTCATCGGTGCCAAAGTGGAAGTATTCCAAATACAGACGTTCCAAATGTTCAAGATTTTCGGCTATTGTCTTCAGATCTTCAACGGATATTTTCTGCCAATTGCATTGGAGATTGGTAAGATTGCTAAAGTCCCTCCAATGTAGTGAATTGGGACAAGTTACAAACAGTTTCTTTACTTTACCACCATGTTTTTGCATAAGTTGCTGCAAGTCTTCTGCGGAAAAGCACACCTGGTTTGTACCTGTACTTTTATATATTATCGCATAGCCATTAGGGTTCTTGTCATGTATGATGAGGGTACGAAAGATTTCTCTAGCTATGTACATGTCAAAAACACTCTTCAGGGTCTCACTGACACATGCGAACCTCAATTGATCATCCAGATTTAGTCTTCTGTATATGCAAATCAATATATCACAATTGTTCGAAATCTTGTCAAAATTTGATGTGTCCATTTTAATATAGTCAATTAAAATTTTTATTTGCTTTTGTGCCTGTAAACAAAATTGTATTATTTACTAATTACGTTGTTTAAGTGATTTATTTATTCATTGTAATTAAATAATCTATATATGGACACTAAAATTTTGCATTGATCAGAAAATATAGTTAATAAATTATTTGACACAATTAAACAATCAGTCACAAATATATCCGATACTATTAAATGCATACACAACCGAATTATTTGCCAACTGAATTTTGTAGTTCTGTCTACTATCATGCGATTCCATCAGGACAACCAATATTTTGGCTGTGGTATACTTCTGCTTCCATGTTGACCACAATCATATTTGGTTGCGCCAACTACGAAAATTATGGCTTAAATTATCTGTTGTAGTTGCCACAACCAACTGTTTTAAAAAATTGGTTGTTCTGACAATTTGTCAGTCATATACTACCGACAGCTAATTAAAAACAGTTTTCATTAATTTTATTTTATTTACTGAACAAAAAACAAAACAATTCATAACAAAATTAAAAATCCCATATTACAAATTCATCACTATTATGAGATGTGGAAATATTTGACACACATTTTAGTACACGAAAAAAAACACAAAACTGTTATGCAAATATCGCTTAACCCTGTGCTTTCAATTTCATGATTGTTGCTTTTATTTTTTATTTATATAAAACATTTTGCACAACATATTCTGCATTCCACACATTATTATTCACACGAGATTATTTTTGATTGCCTATACCATTCTTGAACAAAATGTTGAAGATTTTTTTATGTCGAGTAATTTAATTTTTTGTTTGTCATGTATCAGCAAAATAACAGCAACCAATCTTTCGGTTGTATTTCCCAAAAAACATTTGGGAAACGATTGGGATAACCAATAAACGATTATTTATTGATATAACCAATTTTTTTTATTGTTTTTATTGTTGTTTCAACTAATTATATATGTATATATACTTTTTGTTGCTAGTACTCTTTTTTTATTGTTACAATCGAATTCCAACCAATTATTTTCCTGGGTATACCATTTCTTTTTTAATAAGATTATTAAAACAAAATTTTGTCAAAAATTTAAATTCGTTGAAATTGAATTTTTCTAGAAAATATAGGGTGATCCAAGTAGAGATACTTTTTTCAATAGCCTTTTTTGACAGGTCACGTGTGAGTCGTGTCATGTTATTTTTGTTAAGTATTGTTTGGCATTTCATCAAGGAAAGACTTACGCCTGAACCAGCGTTACCGTTGGAAAATTTCAAAAAGGGGCACAAAAAGGGGATTTTTTCGAAAAAAGGGGCAACTGATCATTAAAAAAGGGGGATAAATTTTAAGGTTTTTATTTAAAGAAAACAACAATAAAAAACAAAGCTTAACATAAAAAATAAGTAGGTAACATTAAAAAAAATCATTCATTTACATGAAAACTAAACAAAAAATACAATGTTATAGAAAACTTCTTATGATGTATACTAAATATATTTTATCACATACATTTCTTTATTTATAAAGTTTAGTTACTTTTTTGTAACTTCTTTTTTACACTTTCTAATTAGATCTGTGCTTGGGACAGATGTGTTTTGTATTGAGTTTTTTTTGATCTCACAATTATTCTGTTTAGAAAAAAATATGTACATCAACCTAATGAAAAATACTTATCCATATATTTGTTACATTTAAGAAACCACAAGCAAAAGAAATTGGATTTTTTTATAAACGCAGACTGATTCGAAAAAAAAATATGCACCAGATATTGTTACATTTAAGAAATCACTCAAATTATTTGTGTTGTTGCATAGGCGCCGACCTATTCGCAGAATTTTTTACCAATAAGATGAAACGGTGGAAATAAATTCTCATATGTATACACATACAAAAGATAAATGTAAATCGTTTTAGCATATGCGTATATCCCATTAAATAACCTAATTCAGAAAGTAGCGCGTGAGCCATTTCCGTAGGTTAGTACGAAAGTGTTGTTATAAGTCCGTATTCACACTTGCAATTTTTCCCCGCTGAATTGCAGTGCTTGTGGGAGAGGGACGCAGTCGGTAAGGGGGGAGAAAAAAGTCTTCCGTACTTGCAATTTTTTTGCAATGCGTTTTGTGTTTTCTTTCGCTGGGAAGTGGTGATTTTTTTTTTTGACATTTCCGCATTCCTTTTTATTTAATATTCGTAGTTTTGTGCTCGGTTCAACATATGCGACATACATTTTAATGAAATTTAATAAATTTTAATCAACGACGAAAATAAAATTATCGAAACATAATACGTTGTCTGAACGCAAATGCAACTTCAAAAGAGAAATGCAGAAAAAAATTGCAGAAAAAAATTGAAAGTGTGAATCTGGACTAAGAGTATAAAAAGCAGATTTTTTACAAAAGCCAAAAAGTGGCACAAAAAATCGAAAAGGGGCACATTTAGAATCAAAAAATAAAAGGGGCGCGAAAGTAGTACGGCTGAAAAAATGCCACTTTAGTCGCACAACGGTAACGCTGGCCTGAACAACGTTTACAAATCGTTCAACTTTATTACGAAAATTCACGTAAAATGCGCCAAGTCGTTCCATACGTCAGTCCGAGTTGCTGCGAACGGCGCCGAATCGACCTCTCCACGGTCTTTGAGTACACTCTCAGCTACGGCCGCTACATTTTCTTCACTGTAGGCCGATTATGTTGAACATAAGTTGAGCGAAGTGCACGAAACACATTCCTCACAGAACGTGAATTAGTATGTAGTGATATTTTCGCGAACTCGTATATTAGATCGATTAAATTCCAGAGTAGTCATAAATTCATAATTAAAAATTCAAAATTCAAATTCTCATCATTTCATGTTATTTAATACAACAGAGTAGTCTTCAAATCCATATTATTAAATGTTAAGAGTACGTTTTTTTTTATCCCAGAATGTTTGTTTATCCCATGTGATGTTAGTTGTTTATATTCCGTTTACATTTTTAATTTATAAGTTTATTGTTAGTTACATTAAGGTAGTAGCCTCATATTATTTTTTTACCTTTTAGTTACTTTATACATACGCTTTAATATTTCTTCGTTTTTGTAGTATTTATAACCATATATGGCCAACGGCTCGGTTTTATATTGAATAATAATAAATAAAAATGTAAGTGACCTTAAGATGAGCTAATAGAATTATTAATTGTAATTTTATTTAGACTTATACAAAAATGCTAGCACTTGCTAAATATATGTATAACACCATAACAGTTCCATAGGAAAATCATTCTCCTTCCATATCTAATATATTTCAGCTGCGGATCTGTGCATACTTCTTTTAAAAAACGAATTTTTGGCAGGTGTCAAATTTAGTTTTGGTCAAAAAATTTTTTTCTGCTATTTTAAACATAATATTATATGTCACTTCTTTAAATTGGTACAAAAAAGTTCTACTAGTAACATAGAAAGTAGATGAACACTGGAAAAAAATTGTAAAATTGTTCTTGTACATCCCTCCCTCTTATCCAAAAAATCACTCAAATCGGTTCAAATTTTTTTTAAAAAGAATTGAACAAATTTTTTTTAAAAATATAAATTTTAACAAAATTTCATAAGAAACTGCGTTTTCTATTAAGTTTTTAAAGAAATTGCATTCGTGACAAAATTTTCTACACAATTTCGCTGAAATTTCTTATAACAAATTTAATTTTGCAGATATTCTCTAAAAAAGAATGCAATTTCAATTAAATTTTCAACAAATATGCAATATTTATTGAGGAATTTTAATTAATTTTTAAGGACATTTTACTAAAATTATATAAATCTATATTGGTAAATGTGCAATTCGATGGAATTCTCTTTTAATTTGCAAGTTCTATGAAATTTTCGCCGACCTTTTCTACTGCGGTACACAAACCTACATGCATGTACAAATTAAAAAACAAAAAACAAGGTTAAGTTCCGTCATGCATAATCTTATATACCCTCCACCATGGATTTAATTCAATTCTATTACTAGAAAAATCTTGTGAAAATCATGGAACGATCCTTTTTGTTTAAGCCAATTGTTAGCGAATACTACAACTAGCCAAATTTTAGGCGGCAAATTCTTTAACCAAACTCTTCACCTGAAAAATATGGCATTTGTTAAATAAAAACAGATTTGTATACATTTTATTGATATGAATTCTTGCCAAAATGGAATACACATTGCATAGTATCAGGTAAATTTCTTGAAACATGTGCAGTTTGTGGCTTAAATAAGCCTTTTTGGGAGCGACATCTACAGGTGGACTATGACAAAATATGGACAGATTTGTAAAATTTTTGCTGTTATGAATTCTTGTCTAAATTAAATACAAACTGCAAAGTTTCTGTTGAAATGCTTAGAAAATGTCGTATTTATGGCTTAAATACGTATATTTTGGAGCGACCTCTATAGGGTGACTATAACAAAATATGGACCGATTTGTATTTGTATTTTTGCTGTGATGAATTCTTGTCAAAATAGAATCCAAACTGCAAAGTTTCAGCTAAATTGCTTTAAAAATGTACTATATATGACTCAAAACCCGTATTTTAGAACGACCTATATCTATAGGGTAGCTATATCAAAACATTGATCGTTGTAGCCCATTTGCAATCCCAAACAACCTGCAACTATAAGAAGTACATATTTATACCAAATTGATCAACCTAGCTCTATTATTACGGACTCTAGCACGATTACAACAGACGGACGGACATGGCTAAATCGTCTTAGCATTTTACGACAATTAAGAATATACATATATACTTTATGGCGCCTCAGATCAATATTTAGTGGTGTTACAAACGGAGTGATAAAATGAATATACCCCCATCCTATGGTGGAGGGTATAATAAAGAAAGATTGAAGAAAATTTTTAAGAATTGTTTAAAAGTTGTATCCTAAAATAAATCCTTATGTTTTCGTAAATATTACACAAATTCCATTAGAAACTACATATTAATTAATTACTTTTTCGTATTGTTGAACATTTTCAAAAGTTAATGATCTTCCACGGATAGATAGGCCTAGATAACATATTTTTAAAAATCTTAAAATTTCAAGACGTTACAATCATAAACACTCAACTACTAGATGTTCCTTCCCTCTCTTAAGCAAATTTCTCGAGTTACGAACGATTAAATTTTTGACATTAGTAGTTACGAGAAGAAAGAGCACAAATTTGTTTTAATTTTTTATACATATCTTTGGCATTTTTCCTCAAACATTTACAATCACAATTGGAGCAAACACAATTGATTTTTAAAATAAAATTGCAAAAAACACATCTTTAAATCAGCAAATTAAATCTCGAGAGCTAACAAGAGAATGCCAAAAGAACTCGAAGAGTGCAAAACAAATGTCAAAAATTTAATCGTTCGTAACTGTCACTTTTTAAAGAGTACGACGGACCATCTATTAGTTGGATTGTTTATGGTTACAATCACTGTTCATAATATTTTTGTTTGTTTACTTTCTGATTATTTATGCAAAAATAATAAATAATAAGATATGTCATCCCGGAGCGAGTAAGTTGTCAGTTACGAACGAATAGAAATTTCAACGAGTAGGACTTCAAAGAGTGATGATTTACGCGGATTTCGGACCGATTTTCCCAAATTTTTTGTAATTGTCACAATTAAAAAAATAATATTAATTGATACGTGCCAACAAAGTTCTAACTATGTTCGCGGAAAAGTGTTTTTTCGCGAGTGACATTTCATTCCTATTCGTTCGTAACTGATAGATTTTGACGTTTCTGGCTGACGGCACATCCAAAAATAATGAATAATAAGATATGTCATCCCGGAGCGAGTAAGTTATCAGGTACGAACGAATAGAAATTTCAACGAGTAGGTGTTCAAAGAGTGAGTTTTTCCGCGGATTTCGGACCGATTTTCCCGAATTTTTTGTAATTATCACAATTAAAAAATTAATATTAATTGATTAGTGCAAAGAAAGTTCAAACTATGTTCGCGGAAAAGTGTTTTTTCGCGTGTGACATTTCATTCCTATTCGTTCGTAACTGATAGATTTTGACGTTTCTCGCTGACGGCACATCTGTATAATTTAAGGTCTGTGGGCACATCTGTATAATTTAAGGACTGTGTATTTATGTGCCTAGTTGGAATTCATATGACGAACCCCCTCCCCCGCTACTTACGAATAGTTAATGATGTTTGCCATTGCCACAATTCTATTCATAAATAACTGAGAAACAAGTAAGAAAGATTCAGTCGGGTAAACCGACTAAGGTATACCCTCACTTTGTGCGTAATGTTATATTGAATATTACTCGAATTATTCTGTCAATTTGTGTGGGAGGTACCAGAAGGAGTTTATCAAATACACCTTTTTTTTGCTGAACATTAGATACTTTAAATTCATTGCACTGTGTCGACTTATAAGCATTTATGTGCACTGGTATAAACGTTATGAGACATTAAATTGTGGTATGATTTGGGCATTTTGTGTGGGAGGTACAAAGAGGGGCGTGGCAATAACGCCCATTTTTCACAGGGCTATAGACACTATAAAAACATTACACTGTACAAAATTTCAAGTATTTTAATACACTGGTTTTAATGTTATAAGCTGTTAACTTTTGGTGCAAAAAGGTACCTTTGTGTGGGAGGTACCAAAAGGGGCGTGACAACAACACCCATTTTTCCCTGGACTGTAGGCAATATAAAAGCATAATACTGTACAAAATTTCAAGTATTTTTATACACTGTTATTAATTTTAAAGCTGTTAACTTTTGGTGCAAAATGGTGCATTTGTGTGGGAGGTACCAAAAGGGACGTGGCGACTTCGCCCATTTTTCTCGAGTTGATAACGACTAATAAGCTAATACTATGTGTGGAATTTCAAAAGATTCGAATAAGTAGTATAGCAGTTATTAAAGAATCAATATTTCACAACATTTTAACCCTTTGTGGGGGAGGTACTAGAAGGAGTGGACCAATATGGCCCATCTTCGAACTTAGCCGGAGATAGAAAAAAATATTACCACATACCAAATTTGAGGTCAATCGGTTACTCCTTTCGAGAGTTATCGTGCGCACCAGCCAGCAGACACACAGACAGACAGACGGACGGACATTGCTCATTCGACTTAAAATGTCCCAAAACGGATTTCCTCCGAACATACTTGGGGTCTTAGGTCACTCCTTTGACGTGTTACACTTTTTTCCGTAGCAAATGATATATACCCTCGTCACACTAAAGTGAGGGTATAACAACAAACCAAAACACCGGTCTCGGTCTCACCGAGCACAATTTTGCGATCTCTTCTTTCTATACCAAATGTTCGTGTGTGTGATCAGAAGGCAAAACAAATGCAACTGAATGAATGAACAAATAAATATGTATACGATGAGCCCAAAAACAATAACAACTAAAACACAGTGTCGTTCGTTTAAGCGGCGGCCGAGAGATTTCCTGAGAAATTAAGTAAAGGCCGGGTTAGGCATACGTAACCGTAATTTATCTTTACCGTTGTCGAAACGTTGCCCGTTTGAGCGATTAGCCAACGTTGAGAAAACGAGTCAAATGTTCTGACAACAACAACACATAAGTAAACAAAAAAGCCGCGACTTCTTTTTGTTTAGATTTATTATATTTCTTAACTTGGAATCATAGGATAAAGCAATATTTGACATACAGTGGTGTTATTGCTAGTCTCTCTGCCGGTCTAATACGTTGCTTTGGCGTAGTTAACTCATATTTTATTAATGTTAATAACAAATTAAAAACTGTCATAGGCATTCTAGTCAGTCATTGTTTATAGGACGTCCACCCCATCTTCTTATCCGACGATATTTTCTTGATTACTTTTATTGTAAATCCTGCACAGATTTAAAAAACACAAATTTATAAACATTATTTTTAACTTAATTTTTAATAAATCTAAACAAAAAGAAATCGCGGCTTTTTTGTTTACTTATGTGTTGTTGTTGTCAGAACATATGACTCGTTTTCTCAACGTTGGCTAATCGCTCAAACGGGCAACGTTACGGCGACGGTAAAGAAAAATTACGGTTACGTATGCCTAACCCGGCCTTTATACCTTTTTATGTAAACGATGTTAGAAGAAGAGCAAATGAAAGATTAGGATGACTTCTTTAAAAAAGTGCACTGAACTTTGCATTTAGTAATTGGGGAAAGGTCGCCGTCGTCGCTTAAACTTTAACCCACTAGTGTATTTAGTGACTATCACCACAGACCTTAAATTAGACAGATGTGCCGTCCGGACGAAACGTCACAATCTATCAGTTACGAGCAAATAGGAATGAAATGTCACACGTGAAAAAACACTTTTTCGCGAACATAGTTAGAACTTTCTTTTCACTAATCAATTAATATTAATTTTTTAATAGTGACAATTACAAAAAAATCGGGAAAATCGGTCCGAAATCCGCGGAAAACCTCACTCTGAAGTCCTACTCGTTGAAATTTCTATTCGTTCGTAACTGATAACTTACTCGCTCCGGAATGACATATCTTATTATTCAGTTTTTTTGGACTACAGTGTTTAAATTAGAACGGAATTTCCAAAAACAATGAACAAAAACCAAAACAATCGACAAATTTCCATCATAGTCTCCATCTACACCAACAAAAGGTGAGAGTGTATGTATTATTAAACGTGAATTTTAATATTTTACAAATTTATATCGAAGTATATACAAACTCATCAATTACATTGCGATAGATAGACATTCTTTTTTTCGGAAATTAAATTCAACTTTTTTTTTTAAATTTTTAATAAATGAAATTTGAATTGAAAGAAAGCATTTATTGTTATTGTTCGATGTACCACTTATACCACACGCTGAAAAAAATCGCTTCTGTAGTATAGGGTGATCCAAGTAGAGATACTCTTTTCAATAGCCTTTTTTTGACAGATCACGTGTGAGTCGTGTCATGCCGTCATATTATCTTTGTTAAGTATTGTTTGGCATTTCATCATGGAAAGACTTACGCCTGAACACCGTTTACAAATCGTTCAACTTTATTACGAAAATTCACGTAAAATGCGCCAAGTCGTTCCAGACGTCAGTCCGAGTTGCTGCGAACGGCGCCGAATCGACTCTCCACGGTCTTCGTGTACACTCTCAGCTACGGCCGCTACATTTTCTTCACTGTAGGCCGATTACCTATGTAGGTAGGCCGATTATGTTGACCATAAGTTGAGCGAAGTGCACGAAACACATTCCTCACTGAACGTGAATTTTCGTAATAAAGTTGAACGATTTATAAACGTTGTTCAGGCGTAAGTCTTTCCATGATGAAATGCCAAACACTACTTAACAAAAATAACATAACAGCATGACGCGAATCACACGTGATCTGTCAAAAAAGGCTATTGAAAAAAGTATCCCTACCTGGATCACCCTACATATTGTTCCAAACATATTCTGCTGGAAACATACATATGTTTAGGATACGCTCCAAATATATAATAATTGACACTTAAATATTATATGTTTGGGAGGATGTTGTTCTAAACAAAATTAGTTTTTGATCCTAATATTTTTATTATTTGGAAAAAATATGTCCGAAAAATGATTAATTTGTATTTAAGTATTTTGGCACTGTATCGATGCCTAATATTAGGGATAGTTTTCAGTATTTTTTAGAAATTTAAGGATATTTTTTTTAGAAATTGTATATGTTTCAAAAAATCCAATAAAAATATAAATCGTATAATCTTGGATAACGACAAAGAGCATTGATGGATTGACAATTGGACTATTTATAAAATAAAAATTTGTTGTAAAATACGAAATCTAGGAAAAACGTACATTTAAAATCGACAAAGTCAGCAAAGTATTAACATTTCTTAAATATAATGTATTTGGATTAATTCGTAAAAAATATTTTTGTTTGTTTATAAACACATTTTATTTGTTACAGTCAGTTCGCAAGTATATTTTGTTGTAATATATTAATATTTGCGTTCCAAACAACATTTCTTGATTTTCAAATAAAATATATTTGTTCAAAAATATATAATATTTTGCTTCCAAATATATTTTCTTTGAATTCAAACATATCAAAAAAATGACGACTTCCCCCCTTTCGCTTATACCAGAAAAATCGTTGTTTTTGAAATGTTTATATCAAAATAAACTAAAACTAAACTAAACTAAAAAATTAAAAATTTTCCCAAAAATAAATTGTTTCCGTTTTCAGCGGTTTCGAGTTACAATCCCCAAATATTTGATTTAGATTTCAGTTCTTGTTGCTCTAGAGAATCGCCGTAGCGATTTGCCAGGGGAACCGTGTCTACATTTAATATATACATATATGCAAAAATTTTTGAATGATATATTTAAAATATTTCACCGTGCGACACTAATTTCTGGTCATCAAAATCTCTACATAATTCTGAAAGCTGACAAGAAACAGAACAAAACTGTATACTCAGTTTTTTATTTCCTGATCGAGTTGGACATGACATTTTTTAAGGATATAATTATTCAAAATTTTGTTGTATTTTTTCTGAAAGTCCTAGTAAGGCGATATGGGTGTCACATGAAAGGGTACATTTTGGCCTATCTAAATACTATTTTTGTTTTTAGAAACTGGAATTTAAAAGTTGCAAAAATGGGCTTGCAAATTTTAGTCCTTCATTATCCTTTAAAATCCACGGTAGAAAATTTTGAAAAAAAATTCAGCTATGCGTATCCAAATTTTAGCAATATACTTTGATTGGTTTGTTTTTTAGAACTATTCCATTTTGTCGCACGGTGTTTTAATTGGAAATGTTTATGAGCATTTTACATTTAATAATGACTATAAAAGGTACTTGGGTTGCGGACTTTACTTTCGTAGGCATTTTATTTTACTAATGTTCATCCCGTTGGCGTTCTAAATGCAATATTTCCATCCAACCTTTAGCAAATAACAATTATGTTAGAGTTCTTTGAAATGACATTTTAATATTTACCTAAATACTATTGCATATGCAACTAAAAAAATGGAAATGCAAAAAATATATATCGGCAAATTGGAGAAAATTAATTAAGTTTTGATACATAATTTTATATAACGACAACAACCGTTTGTCTTTACGCATTTTCAGAATTAAGGTAACCATGTACAGATTTTCGGCCACAAACACATATAAAACCAGAAAGGAAAGGTTAAAGTCGGGCGGGGCCGACTATATAATACCCTACACCACCTCGGCAATGTACATTAAGAATTTCTTTTTGAATAGTTGGAATAATTAGTTTACTTTCTTTTACGAAAGTACTTAGCTCCCCCGCCACGTCAAGGCTTATTCCAAAGAGGAGTTTAATATAATGTGTGGAATTAAAAATTTAACTAATAATAATATTCCACATATTTGCATTTACTGTGGTTATTATTAGCCATAACAAAATAAATAGTCCGATTTTTGGTCGTACGCAATATAACAATATAAAACCAGTAAGGAAAGGCTAAAGTCGGGCGGTGCCGACTATATAATACCCTACACCACTCTCGTAATATTGAATAACTCTGATATATAAATTTTGTAATTCATGTATAAATTGTTTACATAAATTTACTTTTGGGACATTTTATACTTAAATAATACCCTGTACCACAGTGTGGTGTAGGGTATAAAAACGATTGGATCTAAAGAGCCAAATCGGAAGAAACATATATATGGGAGCTATAGCTAAATCTTAAAGATTTTCTTCAAATTCGGCAATGTTGGTTCATGGATCAAGAAACTCTACCATTCAAAATTTGAAAACGATTGGATGTAAAATACAGCTTTTATAGGACTAAATGGCCAAATCGGACGAAACATATATATGGGAGCTATAGCTAAATCTTAACCGATTTTCTTCAAATTCGGCAATGTTGGTTCATGGATCAAGAAACTCTACCATTCTAAATTTCAAAACGATCGGATGTAAAATACAGCTTCTATAGGACTAAAGGGCCAAATCGGACGAAATATATATATGGGAGCTATATCTAAATCTGAACCGATTTCAACCAAATTCAATAGCGATCTTAACAGCCGCGAAATACTCTAAACTGCAAAATTTCAGAACGATCGGAGTGAAATTGCGACCTGTAGTCGACGAACAACTTTACATGGACAGCTAGTGATTCTAAATCGATCGGTATACTTTATGGTGGGTCTAGCTGTGTTATTTTCAGGTGTTACAAACATCTGCCGTGAAACAAACTTATAATACCCTGTACCACAGTGTGGTGTAGGGTATAATTAACACATATTAAAATTAAATAAAACAAGTAAGAAAGTTCAGTCGGGTAAACCGACTTAAGAATCCCTTCACCTTGAGTCCCAAGAATTATTCGTAAATTAATTTTTTTGTTTGTTTTAATTAAATTATTATCAATTTAAACTGCATTAATATCATCTATTTGTGTGGAAGGTTTTAAAAAAGGGGCATGTCAATGATGCCCATTTTTCACTGGACTGTTGAAGGTACTATGTATACAAAAATTGTACTGTTCGTTAAAGTTATAAGCAGAACTGGTATTAAAGTTTGTGCAGAATGGTTCATTTGTGTGGGAGGCACCAAAAGGGGTGGGCAATAACGCCAATTTTTCACTGATCTGTAGACACTATAACATTATTACACTGTACAAAAATTTTTCGTATTTGTATGCATTGGTATGAACATTATAAGTTTTTAATTTTTTTTTTGCAAAACGGTCCATTTGTGTGGGAGATCCCAAAAGGGGGCCGTGCAATAATGTCTTTTTTTTAACAGAATGTAGGCACTATAAAAACATTACACTGTACAAAATTTCAAGAATTTTTATGTACTGGTATTTAAGTTATAAGCTGTTAACTTTTGGTGCAAAAAGGTCCATTTGTGTGGGAGGTACTAAAAGGGGCGGGGCAACTTCGCCCATTTCTTTTGAGGTGTAAGCTACTAATAAACTAACCTCATTATGGCACCTTATTATGCCGATGATTTATATATAAGTAAAACTTTGGAAACGGGTTATGTTCCACCAGAGGCTTTTGTATATCTAGATAGGTTGGGTAATATCCAGAATAATCTGGGTATTCCAATATTCTATCATTTGTACAGAAGAGCTAATATTAAATCCTTTAATAGTAACATAATAAATAGTAACGAAACGAGATTCGACATGAACATAACTCGAAGAGATCAAAATGATCGTTCAAATATACAAAAGTTTTGGTGGCTTAATCCATAACATTTTTATACCCTACACCACACTGTGGTACAGGGTATTATAACTTTGTGCATTTGTTTGTAACACCCAAAAGGAGAAGAAATAGACCCATCGTTTATTATACCGATCGACTCAGAATCACTTTCTGAGTTGATTTAGCTATGTCCGTCTGTCTGTCTGTCCGTCTATGCATGTATTCTTGTAATAAAAGTACAGGTCGCAATTATGGTCCGATCTCGACGAAACTTTACACATATCTTTTTTTTGGCCCTATTGAATTTGGTTAAAATCGGTTCAGATTTAGATATAGCCCCCATATATATGTTACCCCCTATTTGATACGTAAGCGCTGTAAAAACTTTATTTTATATCCGATCAGTATGAAATTCGGCAGAAAGAGGTTTCTTATTATATGAATGAACACTGTTAAATTTGGAAGAAATCGGTTCAGATTTAGATATAGCCCCCATATATTCGTTACCCCCGATTTGACATGTAAGCGCTGTAAAAATGTTATTTTATATCCGATCAGAGCGAAATTCGGCAAAGAGAGGTTTCCTATTACATGAAGGAATACTGCTAAATTCGGAGAAAATCGGTTCAGATTTAGATATATCCCCCATATATATATGTTACCCCCGATTTGACATGTAAGCGCTGTAAAAACTGTATTTTATATCCGATTAGTGCAAAATTTGGCAGAAAGAGGTTTCTTATTACATGAAGGAATACTGCCAAATTCGGAGAAAATCGGTTCGGATTTAGACATAGCCCCCATATATATGTTACCCCCGATTTCACATGTAAGCGCTGTAAAAACTGTATTTTATATCCGATCAGTATGAAATTCGTCAGAAAGAGATTTCCTATTATATGAATGGACACTTTTAAATTTGGAAGACATCGGTTCAGATTTATATATAGCCCCCATATATACGTTACCCCCGATTTGACATGTACGCGCTGTAGAGACTGTATTTTATATCCGATCAGTACGAAATTCGACAGAAGGAGGTCTTTTTACATGAATGAGTATTCAGGGAAGATCGGTTCAGATTTATATTAAAGCTCCATATATATGTTCCTCCTGATTTGTTATCAAACCGCTATAGAAGTTGTATTTTACTTCCGATCATTAACATTTTCAGAATTAGATAATATGTTTCTACCCATTTACCAATTATTCCAAATTATTATGGCAATGACCCTTATCGCATTGTTAGGAAGGTGTAGGGTATTATATAGTCGGCCCCGCCCGACTTTCTGCCTTTCCTTACTGGTTTTTTTTTATTTCTGACACTGACACCTTTTATTAAACAAAAAATCTGAAATTTAAGCAATGTTTTTTTACATTTTTTCATTACAAACCATATTAATAAAAGATTAACATCTGTAAATTTTTCATATATTAAAATTGTAAAACAATTTCTCTTATACAAACACATATAATAAGTACAGTGTATTCACAAATATTGTATATCAATACTATTTGTTCATTTGTAGTAATTATTATATATAATAGAACCAAATAAACAAACCTTAAAAAAAGCTACTTATAAACTAATACTATGTGTGGAATTTCAGAAGATTCGAGTAAGTAGTATAGACGTTATTAAAGAATCAATATTTCAATAAATGTTAACCCTTTGTGGGGGAGGAGTGGACCAATATGGCCCATCTTCGAACTTAGCCGGAGATAGAGGAAAATATGACTCCATACCAAATTTGAAGTCAATTGGTTGATCCTTTCGAGAGTTATCGTGCGCACCAACCAGCAGACAGACGGATGGACATTGCTCAAATGACTTAAAATTACCCAAAACGGATGTGTTACACTTTTGGCTCGTAGCAAATGATATATACCCTCTAAGGTGAGGGGATAAATATGTTGAAAATCTTGTTTAGAAAAATAATAGACGGTACAAAACTGAACAACAGCAAATTATCGAATTTGCGATGAATTTTAAACATAAATATGTTAGCATATTTTTTGCATATGCACGATATATGCAAATATGCAGTTTGCATAAAATTTGCAAAAATAAATATGTGTATATTTAATTATTTTTTGACGAACAAAATGTGTGTTTTATTGGTTATGCCGTACAACCATCCAATAAAAATATGCAATTGCATATATTTATTCCGCTGTCTAGTAATAACTTAAATATTTATCCATAGATACCATACTGCTATTTTTACTCTTTGTAATCTGCCAATTCCATTTAATCGAAAACTTTGAAGCAAAAAATACATACTAGTTAAAAAATTATGAATTATGAACCCAATATTTCTCATCATTTCTTAATAAATATTTTAGAATCCAGACTTCGTTTAACATATTTGAATTTATTACGACTTTAAATGTGTGCAAATATTTGCAAATTAAGCGTACAGATCTATATTAACATCTTTGGTGTCTTTGGCGACCCCAACTGAAATTTTACGGCAAAAAAAATCGTAGAATATTTTAATCCTTAAATGTCCTGCTTTAAAAGACTTTTTTAATTTTTTTCGAAAAAGGCCCAAATTGACCCGTTAAGAGGGAAGCTAGAGGGTTAAGATCTTCCACAAAAATGATTCTCATCAAATTTCCCTATACATATAACATTGGCAATGAGAAATCTCTCAAACATTTACTTACAGCATTGTTTTCACTTAGTATAATACTCTCTTCGACCAAAAATTTAAAACTTTGACCCACTGTGAAGGAAAAACCTAGCTGAACCATTTTTCTTCTCTATTAGCTGTATGTACATATTTTATTTATGAAATAAAATTATAAAACAACCTGCGAAATTTTATTTTTTTATTTGGATGCAATACACAAATTTGATATCGTATGTAGACTTTTGTAAGAAGTGCCCGATATAACTGGCCTAGCCCAATTTTCATAGTGGACTGAAATGCTTATCTGGGCAAATAGCTTTCTTTGTAAACCTCCCCCTTCTCCATCTCTTGCTCCAGGGAAAGCTGTTGTCACCAAACAGTGATATAGTAAATAAACAATCATTCATTATACTCGCTAATACTTCGTTCCACTTCGCCCCTTGTCGTTTACCGGTAACGAAAATGTAAACAATATGTACAAAAAAATAAAAAAAAAATGTTTTGACATATTCTTCTACGATGCCGCCCCGCTGCTATCTTAAATACATACACAGCTAACTATATACATACATCCCTATATAATATTATATAGTACTCGTATTATATATATATACGTATATATGTATATACGAATAACACATATTTTGTGCAGTTTAGTACTAAATTTTATGAGAGGATGTAGTTCTCATTTTCTCTTTACTATTAGAATCTCAGCAGAATTCACTCTCATTAATTTGCACCAATTTAACTCTCAGTTAAAATATGAATGAGTGACTCGGAGGAAAATAACCCAAATGCAGATAAAAAACAGAATATTTTTTTATTGCTGTTTACATACACATGTACATACATACATACATACATATGTATGTATAGCAATCAGCCTATTCGTTTGATGTTGATAGTAAACATAGAGTGGGTCTAAAAAGTTGATACCAAATAGAAATAATATGTTTTCTTTAATCCTTCAAAAAAGAAGTATGTTACAAAACTAATCAAATTTATTAAATATACCTAAGCGGACATAGGAGTCGAGTGTTTTAAGTGCGTACCCGCCGCAATGGCCTTACCGCACTGTGCTCTTACCACAGGGTGAATACAATGCGTCTACCAACGCCCCCACACACAAGTGTATGTGTACACGGACCAAAATCGCCTTTTTTGATATGTTTGAATCGAAAGAAAATATATTTAGAACACAAATTTTTAAATATTATATATTTCCTAGCAAATAAATTTTATTTGAAAATCAACAAAATATATTTGTAACGCATTTATAAATATATTACAACAAAATATCATTGCAAGCTAACTTTCTCAAATAAAATATGCGTTTAAATACAAATAAAATTATTGTTTAGGAATTTCTTCAAATATATTTTATTTAAAAAAGATTTTCAAAACTTTTTCTGACTTTTTCGAATTTCAGTTTTAACTTTTCTTGGTTTCGAATTGGACCTTCCAGATTTAACTTCTGTTTTTAATCAGTCATTAAAATTTTAATATAATAAATCAATCATTTAAATATACGATTTAATTTATTATATTACAAACATTAACAATTTCTAAAAATTAACTTAGAATTACTGAAAAATTTAACACAATTTAGGTATTTTCGGAATACTTAAATGCAAATAAATATTTGTTTCGGAAATAATGCCCAAATAAAAATATATTGGGATGTAAACAAAGATTTGTTAGAACAACATCTTCCCAAATATATAATTTTGGTGTGTGCCAAATATTATATATTTAGAGTGTACCTTCAACATATGCTTGGGACAATATACTACAGGAGCGATTTTTTTTCAGCGTGTACCGATTCGACTTCATGTTTTTGGCATGTCGTCCCCTTTGGTTAAGGGCGGAGCCTACCTAAAACTCCTTCCATTCTATGGGTCACGGCACCCGGTGGAAAATGCAACTCCACATCGAGCTTGCGCTCTCCCCGCGATTTGGGTCCAAACCACAGCCTCCACGAAATGCTCCCCAAGGGGCCACACCGACAGCCAGGCTGGAACCGAAGTTCCAGGGGCTCCTGGCTCCCGTGGTACCAGATTATAGTCTCCGGTCGGATTTCGTAGCCGAAGCTACTACCAGTTGGTCCTCCAAAAAGGTCCGGGACTGGTGGCCTATGTTCAAAGTTTTTGAGATGGAAAACCAATTATACAAATAATGAACAACACACAACAACAATTAACACAGCCATCCTCACGGGTGACTCACCAGTCACTATCGTGACGCCGCTCTGGACAACACACAGTCACTGAGAATCAGTGACCCACAGAAACATAAAACAACAATAAACACGAACACCCTCACGGGTGAACGACAACAAACATCAAACATACAGGTAACAACAGTTACCTCAACACCAGGAACATCGGCAGGCATCAACAACGTCAGCATCAGGGCGCAGATGGAGGAATCTGTGCCGAGCTTCGCGATCACAAAACAACAACAACCGACTGGGCAGGCTATGCCGACAGTAGGGCAATCAGTCACCTCCACTATATGTCTCTTAGTCGTCTCCTATTAAATACAATACGAGCAAAAATGACCATTGCCCTTAACGTCCGGTCGTCCTCTACAACCCTACTGAAATCTCACACCCCCTGGGAGTGGAAGATTCCCATGCTAGCTAAATCCCTAACATCATCGTAGTGCGAGCATTCCGTAAGTATATGCCGCCAGTCCTCAGGTCCCCTCCCACAAACACAGTCCGGACTATCGGACAGACCTCTCGCATGCAAAAATGTACTGAGAGAGCCGTGTCCCGTCAGTAAAAAGCCGAGACTCAGACCGAAGCCAAAGTCTGGCCGCTCCCTAACAAACGTCGCGTCACGAATAAAAGCGTACGTCGCCCGCCCCTTATCGCTTTCTGTCCATCTTGTCCGCCACCTAGACACAAGGCACTCATCCAAGAGTTCCTTGTTCCTCCTAACATTCCCTTCTACCAGCTGATCAGCAGGAAACCAATCTAAACTTGGTAGTGACAGGCCCCTCTTCATCCGGAATGTGATGCCGCAACGCAACAGCTCCAGTTCATCTTCTCATCCATGGTAATACCCAGGTATTTCACCTCACTCCTATACCGGATACTATCCTCGCCAGAACGAATGAGTGGAGGACGCCCCGCAGACAATTTGCCCTTGAGCAACATTGTCATGGACTTCACCACCGACACCTCGACGCCAACACGTGCACTCCACTCACCGACAGTACGCATGGCCGCCACACCTTTTCCCTCCAGCTCGGCACGAGACTGGCCTTCGATCAAGATGAGGAGATCATCAGCGTATGCACACAGCTTGTAAGAGGCGGCAAGCGACTGTAACAAGGGATCCATCATGAGGTTCCATATATATGGACCACAAATAGAACCCTGGGGACAGCCGCGTGTCACCTCCTTCCAAACTGTGCCGCTGGCACCCACCACACAAACTTTCCTATCCTCAAAATAGCTTTGCCAAAGCCTAAGCTCACAGCAACCAATCTGGACTAATCTCTAGAGCACGCTGTCCCAAAGGAGATTATCAACTGCACCTCGGAAATCGACAAATATACCCAGCACATACTTGGCTGTCGACTCGCTAACGCTACGACTTACATGCATTAAAGCATCATCGGTAGAGAGAGTGCTCTCATCGATGCGCTGCTTCAGCCGTGACATCATTATGCTCTCGAGAACTTTTCCAAGCTCCGAGAGAAGGCTGATGCCCCGATAAGAGCGAGGATCACTCCTCACCTTGTCGGGAGACTTAAGCCATCTACTAAGCACCTCTGATAGATACTATCCAGGCAGAGTACCTAGATGGCTTTCACAATCTCTCCAGTAATACCTAAGCGGACAGTGGGGCTGATTACAAAAAAAAAATATTAAAACTAGATTTTCTAAACCGGAGCTTCTCAAATGGTGGTCCACGGCCCACTGGGGGTCCGCTTCGGCATATCAGGGGGCCGTGACGTTCTGATGAAAATTAGGTATGTACATACGAGAATATTAAATGTTTGATTGGGGAAAAAATTGAATTTAATTCGAAAATAGAAATAGCTTCAGCATTTTCTTCTTCTTCTATTTAGTTCTTTCTATAGAGCTATATTTGAAGAATCGAGAAAAAAGAAGCTTTTACATAGGGCTGTTTTAAGCTGAAATATGTAATTGTGTTTTATTAATTTATTTAACTACTGTTTTAGAATAAATTAAATTAATTAATTAAAAAAAAATACACTTTTAATTTTTCTCGAAAAAATACGCTCATTTATTTATTAATATAAATGTTGTCCCATCCCTCGAAACACTTCTGATAGGTACGGAAAATAGCTCCTCAGCAGTATGTAGCTACTCGTACATACTGCTTTTGAGATTTTTCCTGTACTGTTTGTCATTCCATGCCAAACAGTACGATTTTTGCTAGCTTTGATTGCTTCGAAAGTTTGTGTATGTATACTTATCTCAAAAATATTTGATACGTGTTTCAAGAAGAAAATTAAAAAAAACGTTGTTCAAAATTTCTGAGCAATTTAAAGATGGCAGAATTAAGAATTTTCCAAAAAGCTTTGTTCATTCAGTCTCTTGTAACTCTTGAAATACTTGACCGATTTTGATTTATTGTACCTTGTTTTGAAGTTACACTTATGTACTTTAAAGAAATAAAAGCTGCCTTGTCACACCTCATAATAATTTTAAAAGTTTTTACCATTTTAATCATTTAGATTTGATTTCAAAAACGATTACACAAATTGATTTTATTTTAAATTTTAAAGTCATGTTTTTAGACGTCATTTTTTAGCGAATGTGTGCGTTTGGATGTGGTGAAATGATGGGATCTATTTTTTTAAGATTTTTTCTCAAAAGAACTTCAGAAAACGCAGTCGAAATTTCTGTGAATCTATATAGAATAAGGCAACATTTTTTGCGGTCGGTTTGGGTATATGGGTTAATATAGATCTGAGGCTATAAAATAATTTTACTGAATTAACTCTAGTTCTCGTTATATGTCGCGATATGCCAAAATGAAGAGGTTACACCAAACATTTGAGCCCAACTCGAGAACAATGGATCTCAATTGCTTCGGAACAATTTTCAAAAATTGGAAATTGAATGGCCTTTTTTTCATCTGTTGCACGGTGCATCAGAAGTATATGCTAGATAAAGCCGGGATACCATTTAAATTAAAGGAAATTATGAAGGCTAGAAATGAAGAAAACATCACTTTCACGAAGAAACGGATGTTTAGTAACTGTCATTAAAACAATTAGAAACAATATTATATTTTTTTTAAATCGTGTTTTCTAGCACGAAATAAATCACAAAAAAAATTCGTAAAAAATGTTTGTTTCATTTTTTATAAGCCCAAAAAAATATTGTAAAAATAGGGAAATTTAAAAAAATATTTTTCACATTTTTATACCCTACACCACACTGTGGTACATTGTATTATAACTTTGTGCATTTGTCTGTAACACCCAAAAGGAGAAGAAATAGACCCATCGTTTATTATACCGATCGACTCAGAATCACTTTCTGAGTCGATTTAGCTATGTCCGTCTGTCCGTCTGTCTGTCCGTCTGTGCATGTATTCTTGTAATCAAAGTACAGGTCGCAATTATGGTCCGATCACATATCTTTTTTTTGGCCCAAGGACGATCCCTATTGAATTTGGTTAAAATCGGTTCAGATTTAGATATAGCCCCCATATATATGTTAGCCCCGATTTGACATGTAAGCGCTGTAAAAATGTTATTTTATATCCGATCAGAGCGAAATTCGGCAAAGAGAGGTTTCTTATTACATGAAGGAATACTGCTAAATCCGGAGAAAATCGGTTCTGATTTAGATATATCCCCCATATATATGTTACCCCCGATTTGACATGTAAGCGCTGTAAAAACTGTATTTTATATCCGATTAGTGCAAAATTTGGCAGAAAGAGATTTCTTATTACATGAAGGAATACTGCCAAATTCGGAGAAAATCGGTTCGGATTTAGATATAGCCCCCATATATATGTTACCCCCGATTTGACATGTAAGCGCTGTAAAAACTGTATTTATACCCTACACCACACTGTGGCTTTGTGCATTTGTTTGTAACACCCAAAAGGAGAAGAGATAGACCCATTGTTTATTATACCGATCGACTTGTAATCACTTTCTGAGTCGATTTAGCTTTGTCCGTCTGTCTGTCTGTCCGTCTGTAGACGTATTCTTGTAATCAAAGTACAGGTCGCAATTATGGTCCGATCTCAACGAAACTTCCCACATATCTTTTTTTAGGCCCAAGGACGATCCCTATTGAATTTGGTTAAAATCGGTTCAGATTTACATATAGCTCCCATATATATGTACCTCCGATTTGGCATATATGCACTGTATAAGCAACATTTTGTAACCGATTTGTACAAAAATTGACAGAGAGTAGTCTCGTGATACACTTAGATACAATACAAAATTTGGGGGAAATCGGTTCGGATTTATATATAGCCCCCATATATATGTTGCACCCGATTTGACATGTAAGCGCTGTAGAAACTGTATTTTATATCCAATCAGTACGAAATTCGGCACAGAGAGGTTTTTTATTACATGAAGGAATACTGCCAAATTCAGAGAAAATCGGTTCAGATTTAGATATAGCCCCCATATATATGTTACCCCCGATTTGACATTCAAGCGCTGTAGAGACTGTATTTTATATCCGATCAGTACGAAATTCGACAGAAGGAGGTTTCTATTTTACATCAATGAGTATTCAGGGAAAATCGATTCAGATTTATATATAAGCTCCATATATATGTTCCTCCTGATTTGGTTACAAAGCGCTATAGAAGTTGTACTTTACTTCCGATCATTACAAAATTCTCCAGAAAGATGTTTCTCAATTTAGGAACGAATATTGCTTAATTTAGCGATTACCGGTTCAGAATTAGATATATCCGCATATATATGTTCTTACCCATTTACCAATTATTCCAAATTATTATCGCAATAACCCTTATCGCATTGTTAGGGAGGTGTAGGGTATTATATAGTCGGCCCCGTCCGACTTTCTGCCTTTCCTTACTGGTTTATTTTGGAAATTTTGTCTGGGAGGTACCAAAAGGTGTGTGGCAACTTCGCCATTTTGCTCAAGATGATAGTGACCAAGAAACAAACAAAATGTGTGGAATTGTGAATGATTCTGAGCATAGAATTTGTGAGATAATCAATATTTCACTAAATGTTTGCACTTTATGGGGGAGGTACTCGAAGGAATGAACCAACATAGTAAATTTTTCAACTTAGTCAGAATTAAAAAAAAATATTGACACATACCAAATTTCAAGTCAATTGTTTATTACTGTCGAAAATTATCGTGCGCATCATCCAGACGGATAGGCTGACGGAATTTCCTCCAGTGGCATAAAATGGTCCAAACCGGATTTCCGCCAAATATTCTTGGGGTCTCTTAAGTCACTCCATCTATGTGTTCCACTTTTAATTGGGGTTATAAAAATAGGTTTATCTTGAAATTCTTTTATTTCTACCAAAAGTGCTATAAATGCTACATTTACAATGAAAATATTTTCTTCGTACTATTTACGAAACATTCTTCATGCTATATTCTTCATATTATTTACGAAGATTTTCGTAAATTTCATTCATATTATGAAGAATATTTTACGAATTTACAAACGGGTTTCTTATGAAATCGTCACACAAAAAAAAATGTTTACTAACTTTAAAGACAGTGGCAATGATTTCGAGCCAATGACAAATAATCTTTAAAGTAGGAACATTTCACACTTAATATTAAGACCATTTCATAAAAATTAAGCCGAATTTCTTAATATTAAGTAACTTATCTTTAATTTAAGTGGGAGATCTTATCTCTATCTCATCTTTAATTAAGTGTACTTACTTTAAAGCTTCGTAAATTATGTTCATACATTTTATGAAAAGATTCTCATTTTGTATGAGATGACGTCTTAACAATTTCGTAATTTTTGTGAGAGTAACATAATTTTTAAATTTTAGGGGTGTACTTCATTTTGTTTTTAAAATATGAAATAATTTCACACAAAATATGAAATAATTTCATACAAAATATGAAATAATTTCATACAAAATATGAAATAATTTCACACAAAATATGAAATAATTTCATAAAAAATATGAAATAATTTCATAAAAAATATGAAATAATTTCATAAAAAATATGAAATAATTTCATACAAATATCGCAAATACATTAATTGATGTGAATATTTGTGGTTTGAAATTGCAGAAGTAAGGAAGAATTCTTGTTCGTTTGCTTTAATCCTTTCCTGATAAGAGAGAGCTGCGTTTCGAACGGAATTAGAGGCAAAAACGGTCTAAAATCAGAAGAATATTTATAGACAATTTTAAAATCGTATGGGTCGAGTTCACACACAGTATGAAATAATTTCATACAAAATATCAAATAATCTCTTAAAAAATATCAAATAATTTCTTAAAAAATATGAAATAATTTCTTAAAAATATGAAATAATTTCTTAAAAAATATGAAATAATTTCATAAAAAATATGAAATAATTTCATAAACAATATAAAATAATTTCATAAAAAATATCAAATAATTTCATAAAAATATCAAATAATTTCATAAAAATATCAAATAATTTCTTAAAAAATATGAAATAATTTCATAAAAAATATGAAATATTTACAAAATATATGAAATATTTTTATAAAAAATATTAAATAGTTTCATAAAAAATATGAAATAGTTTCATAAAAAATATGAAATAGTTTCATAAAAAATGTGAAATGGTTTCATAAAAAATATAATGAATCTTCCTCGTACTATATATGTATATGATTTTTTTTCATATATCGTATGAAACAATTCTTTGGCTGAAAAAATAACACGGATTTCGTAATATGTAAGAAACATTTCGTGATATTCACGAAGATAATATTTTCAGTGTATCCATAGATTTTATTTAAATATGCCTTATTTTCTTCGTTAGGGTGCTAGCTTTCAAAAATGAGAACAAACACAATTCTTGAAATTTTTTTTATTTTTTTTTTTTTTGGCTTTTTTCATGCCAGCAAAAAACGATTTTTGTGAAAAAAATCATATTTTTTCTAATTGTTTTAACGAAAGTTACTAAACATCTGTTTCAACGTCCAAGATTCATTCTTGACATATGCAGTCCCCATAATTTCCTTTAATTTAAAGTGTATCCCGGCATCCAATATATTCTGCAAAAAATATGGTCCAAATACTAAAGGCACCTTCCAAGAAAATGGAAACAAATATTTTTAATATATTTTTCGTGTTTAGGACGCCATATTACACCAGCATATGTTCTGCACACCCCTTCGACAAAAGTGTTGTTGTGTAGTGTAATCATTCATACACAGACTTGACAGTATATATTTTCGATTCTACTACCAAAGGGTAGTATAACCCTATACTCGGTTTCTGCGAAATTGGTGACCAATTTTTTTTTATGGGCCTCAAAATATGTGGGCCCATCGAAAAACATGTCATCAGCTTTTGTCTAACAACTAATTCAGTCCTGGTGTTACCACTTAACTATATTTGGCAATAATGTAGCTAAGAATATGGTGAACTAGGTTTATTGTCATTTAATATTGCTTGGACTGCCTGCGTCTTTTGAGTGATAAAAAACCAAAAAAACTAAACAACGTGGCGCCTTTAAACTTAAAACATATGTTTTAGAAGGTTGCCACATTTCACGAAAGTAATTGTTTTCAAACTACTAGTTAGTTAGAAATTTAGCATTAATAATATTTTCTTTTAATTCTAGCATAGTAAAAATAAAAAATAGTTTGTAAAAATTGATTTGTCACTAGGATATTCTCCTGGCTATAGACCATCTTTGTCTCTATTATGTATTATAGAATGCAAATAAATAAAAATAATAAAATCGATTTATTTATAAGAATATAAATAACAACTACTTACAGTAATGTACGATTATTCTGCGCTTGGATCAATTCTATGAGTAATTATTTCTTATTGAACACTCGATATCGTTGTCGACGCGACGAACACACAAATGCCACTGACAGAAAGAAGTGGTCATATATTGCGAAAACCCTAATCTATACATACTGCGTTTTGGGAATACTGTATTTTATTTATATTATTTTCTCTTGCTCTCATTAACAAACTTGCAAACTGATAGTGGTACACGGAGAAAAAAACTTTACATCAAATATGTTTGAAAGAAAAAAAAGATAATAAAAAATTACCGCACGGTCATAACAACAAATATAATTTTCGGAGGGCCCGCCGAGAAGGAAAGAGGAGCAGTTAAGAAAATCCAAAAAAGAACAAAACCTACAAACGACAAAACATCGAAAATGAAGAACTTCTTCGAACACATGAAATATAAATACAGCACTGAAACAACAACAACACTCAAACAATACTGCAGAACAATAGAAAAGTTAGCAAAACAAACAACACGATCGAAATTCCTACAACAATGCAGACAACTAGGTATTTCCCCATCACACATCATACACTCAACACAACAAACCAAAGCACTGTTCAATCTACGGAGAGCCCAGAAGGAGGCTGATAAAGCTGAGTATAATTTCCAGTGCAAAATATTAAACATTGAAATAAGTGAAACACACACAAACATAAACGCAGCAAAGCTAAACATTGAAAAGTTAGGGAAAAAAAATTAAAAATACACTGAACGAAACGGAACTGTTACAATTTACCAAAAACCAATGGAAGAGATACAAACACATAAAACTAAATTCCAAGACGATTCATTTACACAAATTAGAAAAATTAAAGAAAGAAAAATTCGCAAAATTGGGACTGCAAT
This sequence comes from Eudasyphora cyanicolor, assembly GCA_963930755.1. Taxonomy (NCBI): domain Eukaryota; kingdom Metazoa; phylum Arthropoda; class Insecta; order Diptera; family Muscidae; genus Eudasyphora; species Eudasyphora cyanicolor. The sequence goes on from OZ005735.1 coordinate 238,074,107, forward strand.
ACAATGAAGATTGGTTTATAAACTACACAAACGTTAAGCTTTCCATGGAAAATAAGTGGATCCTATCACTAGGGAAAAATTTTGCGTTGCCAATAACAAACGAGAATTTCGCTCCGATTCCATTGATTGCAGACATAGAACAATGGGTACAAACAATAAAAGACGACACTGAAAAAGACATAATTAGATCAAAAATTACAGGGCTAATATCTAATCATAAAAGCAAATACAATAACAATGAAAGGGAAAAATTTATAACAGCAATTTACGAAGAAACGAAGAAAAACCTAAGGGAACATAAAAACATAATGATCACTACAGCGGATAAGGGAAATAAAACTGTAATTCTGTACAGGGAAGATTACAAAAACAAAATGAAGATTCTACTTGAAGACAAATCGACGTACAAGACAATCAGAACGGATCCAACAGAGAAACTACAAAAAGCAAACAACAACATAGTAACAGATATGTACAAAAATAAATACATTACAAAGTGGGAAAAAACTAAACTGACATGCAACGCAGCCGAAGTGCCAGAATTATATGGTCTTCCAAAAATACACAAGAAAAATGTACCCCTGAGGCCAATATCATCTTCCTTGAAAGTTCCCTGCTATAATCTATCACAATATATAGGACGAATTTTGCAAAATCTAATATCACCCACATAATAACATCAAAAACTCGCGAGACCTAAAGGAAAAGTTAAGAAAAACAAATTTGGATAAAGATGACTTTCTAGTTGCATTTGACGTGGTATCATTGTTCACCAATATACCTATACACTTAGCAATAAAAAACATACTTGACAAATGGGAGACCCTGCAAAAACATACGACAATTCCAAGAAGGAAATTTCTGGGACTTTTGCAATTTTGTCTAACAGACAACTATTTCAAATATGACGACAACATTTACCATCAGACATATGGTATGCCAATGGGAAACCCACTATCACCGACAATTGCCGACATCGTATTGGACACGCTACTAGACGACGTAACTGCAGAACTAAAACAAAATAACATAGAAATAAGACTACTATCAAAATACGTTGATGATATTTTTGCAATTATAAATAAGAAACATGTGGACAAAACCCTTCAATTATTAAATTCCTACCATACTAAATTACAATTTACCGTTGAGAAAGAAGTAAATAAAGAGATACCGTACCTTGATATGAAAATAATCAGAGAAGACAACAGGATAATAACAAATTGGTACATCAGAAGATCACAACATCAGGACGAATGATAAATTACTACTCAACACAGCCGGAAAACATGAAGATAAACACAGCAACAAATCTCATAAACAAAGTTTTATACTTAAGCGACGACAACATTTAAGGACCAAAACATAAAGAAAATAACAGAAATATTTACCAAAAAAGAACTACCCCAAATACCTGATAAACAACATGATGAAAAACTGCCAAAAAAAACAAAAGAAATAAAACAAAAGGAAAAAACTAATTTTTACAGTGTACCATACATCCCAAAGCTAACCGACAGCCGAATACTGAAGAATATAATAAACGATAACAAAACATCAATAGCATACAAGTCAAACGAAACACTAAAAAGAATATTCACAAGCAGATCTACAACAAAACCAGACATACTAAAAGAAAACAATGTGGTGTACGAAATCACCTGTAAAGGGAAAGAAGGGGATAAGTGCAATAGAGTATATGTGGGGACCACAAAGAGAATGTTGAGTGTCAGACTGAGTGAGCACGAAGCTGACATAAACAAAGCAAAGGAAAGCACAGCTTTGGCACAACATGTAAAAGAGTGTGATCATATGGCAGTGTGATCGATAGAGAGAAAATAGAAAACAAGAGATACACTCTAGAGCAGTGGTGCCCAAACACTTGTTAGAACAACGAAGATTAATCGGCTTTTTCATATACACAGCCCGAGCGTCAACGAAAATAAAAACAGAGAGCGTAAAAAACAAAACAAAATTGTTCAGTTGCTTGTTAGTAGTCAGCGAAGAAGGTCTATGTCGCTTTGTTTAATAAAATAAGTACACTGAAAATATTTTACAACAACGAATGATATTTTTTTATTGTATTTATTTTCAATTTAATATAAAACAATTTTGATTTTTTTACTTTTTGTTATTTTTTAGTTTATCAATATATAAAATTATTTATATATATTTTTTTGCCCAATTAATTATTGGCAAAGAACACATGTACCTATTTTCTTGAAGAAACTTTTTTTGTTACATATGCCTTGTTTTTATGTTTATTTCTTTTTTTATTGGCTTCATTGCTAAAATTGAACACACAAAAAAATAAATAGTAAAACAATATAACAACGTAAACAAACAAAACCAAGTGATTTTGTTCAGTGCAATGGCACCACTACAATCTCATTTTTGTGTAACCTAACTAACACATTCTCATTTCTCTTTGTGGGCACCGCTGCTCTAGAGCAGCGATGGGCAAAAGCACTACCCGGGGTTTTTCCTCTCACGTGTACATGAGCACACACATTGAATGAGAGTTCACTATCATTCAGTTGCTCCAGACGACACAACCACGATCGACGTGGTTGTGTCCATAAACACTCAAACTAATAGATGGTCCGTCGTACTCTTTAAAAAGTGACAGTTACGAACGATTAAAGTTTTGACAGTTGTTTTGCTCTCTTCGAGATATTTTGGCACTCTTTTGTTAGCTCTCAAGATTTAATTTGCCGATTTAAAGATGTGTTTTTTGCTATTTTATTTAAAAAATCAATTGTGTTTGCTCCAATTGTGATTGTAAAGCGAAATGTTTGAGGAAAAATGCCAAAAGTATGTATAAAAAATAAAAACAAATTTGTGCTCTTTCTTTTCTTAACTACTAATGTCAAAAATTTAATCGTTCGTAACTCGAGAAATTTGCTTAAGAGAGCGAAGGACCATCTAGTAGTTGAGTGTTTATGGTTGTGTCGTCGCTTGTTGCTTAGCGTGCACATAAAGAAAAAATGGATGATACAATTATAACAATACATACTTCAAGTATAGGAATAAAGTTTTGTATGTATTGTATTTTTACCGAAGAATTTATTAACATTTCTAAAAACAAGTTTAAATTATTAATTTTGTTACTTCAGAAATGTATATATTTTTTTTTGTCAAAACTAAAAATGTAACGAATTTTTTAAAATAATTTTAAATGTATATATTATTATCTTTTAACGTTTTTTTAATAAAATTTTTATAAACACCTAAATATACTAACCAAAAAAAAGTTGGACACTCGAAAACGGTTAATAGAAAAAATAAAGATTTAAATAAAGAATATGGCATAATCAATACGAGTATGCAATACTTTTATTGGAAAATTTGGATTGATTACTTTATATAACATAATAAATATGTACGTATGTGGCTAATCATAACATATTTAAAATTCGATTTCTTTATGTACGCGTATAATAACCCCAAATCTATTTATGATGTGCGTTGTCCACTTCATTTATTATCTTACCCAACAAATATATGTTAGGAAAATGCAAATACCATTTCACAATACTTCTACAAAATGTTTATGTATTTGTGAGAAGTGTTAACATTCTCTTTATGCACTGCGAGAAATGGTATTTGCATTTTCCTAACAGATATTTGTTGGGTAAGATAATAAATGAAGTGGACAACGCACATCATAAATAGATTTGGGGTTATTATACGCGTACATAAAGAAATCGAATTTTAAATATGTTATGATTAGCCACATACGTACATATTTATTATGTTATATAAAGTAATCAATCCAAATTTTCCAATAAAAGTATTGCATACTCGTATTGATTATGCCATATTCTTTATTTAAATCTTTATTTTTTCTATTAACCGTTTTCGAGTGTCCAACTTTTTTTTGGTTAGTATATTTAGGTGTTTATAAAAATTTTATTAAAAAAACGTTAAAAGATAATAATATATACATTTAAAATTATTTTAAAAAATTCGTTACTTTATTCAATTTTGACAAAAAGAAAATAATATATACATTTCTGCAGTAACATAATAAATAATTTAAACTTGTATTTAGAAATTCTTCGGTAAAAATACAATACATACTAAACTTTATTCCTATACTTGAAGTATGTATTGTAATAATTGTGTCATCCATTTTTTCTTTAGGTGCACGAATGTCCAAGCGCGACTGAATGATAGTGAATTCTCATTCAATGTGTGTGCTCATGTACACGTGAGAGGAAAAACCCCGGGTAGTGCTTTTGCCCATCGCTGCTCTAGAGAGCCTTAGAATACAAGAGCGAATACACAAATCAATAAACACCAAAGAAGATAAAGAAAGACAACACTAAACTGCAATATTCAGTTGCAATACAATAACGTGATCGGTTCCTGTGATATTAGTATTAAGTTTTGCTGCAAAATTTACCATTTTATTTATTAATTATTACTATAAATTTTGTGTCGTGATGTCCAGTTTTTTTAATAATAATAATGAAAAATGCAAACTAATTGTAAGTAATTCTACAATACTTTTATCAAAATTTAATCAAAAATAATAAATACATAATTTTGTCGCTAGGATTTTCAATAATTACTCCTAATGAAGTTGGAATAAAGCCAACGAAACGGTGAGTGAAACATGAAATAAATTAGTTTTATTTACTTCATAAAATTATCTGACCAAACAGCCCAGTTTAAACAACAAAGATAATAAAAAAATAAAATATTCGTTTTTGCCAATATATGTACAATATTTATAAAACCATTTAAAAATATTAGAATATTTCTTAAACAGTAGGGTAAGTGTACCAGTAGTCGGCAGTTTAATTATACCCTACACCACTCTGTGGTACAGGGTATTATAAGTTTGTTTCACGGCAGATGTTTGTAACACCTGAAAATAACACAGCTAGACCCACCTTAAAGTATACCGATCGACTCAGAATCACTAGCTGAGTCGATTTAAGCATGTCCGTCCGTCCGTCTGTGGATGTAAAGTTGTTCGTCGACTACAGGTCGCAATTTCACTCCGATCGTTCTGAAATTTTGCAGTTTAGAGTATTTCGCAGCTGTTAAGATCGCTATTGAATTTGTTTGAAATCGGTTCAGATTTAGATATAGCTCCCATATATATCTTTCGTCCGATTTGGCCCTTTAGTCCTATAGAAGCTGTATTTTACATCCAATCGTTTTGTAATTTAGAATGGTAGAGTTTCTTGATCCATGAACCAACATTGCCGAATTTGAAGAAAATCGGTTAAGATTTAGCTATAGCTCCCATATATATGTTTCGTCCGATTTGGCCCTTTAGTCCTATAGAAGCTGTATTTTACATCCAATCGTTTTGAAATTTAGAATGGTAGAGTTTCTTGATCCATGAACCAACATTGCCGAATTTGAAGAAAATCGGTTAAGATTTAGCTATAGCTCCCATATATATGTTTCGTCCGATTTGGCCCTTTAGTCCTATAGAAGCTGTATTTTACATCCAATCGTTTTGAAATTTAGAATGGTAGAGTTTTTTGATCCATTAACCAACATTGCCGAATTTGAAGAAAATCGGTTAAGATTTAGCTTTAGCTCCCATATATATGTTTCGTCCGATTTTCCTCTTTAGTCCTGTAGAAGCTGTATTTTACATCCAATCATCTTGAAATTTAGAATGGTAGAGTTTCTTGATCCATGAACCAACACTACCGAATTTGAAGAAAATCGGTTAAGATTTAGCTATAGCTCCCATATATATGTTTCGTCCGATATGGCCCTTTAGTTCTATAGAAGCTGTATTTTACATCCAATCGTTTTGAAATTTAGAATAAACAATTTATACATGAACTACAAAATTTATATTTCAGAGTTATTCAATATTACGAGAGTGGTGTAGGGTATTATATAGTCGGCCCCGCCCGACTTTAGCCTTTCCTTACTGGTTTTTTTTTCATTTTGTAACTGATGTCCTTCCGAATGTGATATGATATTGGGGTAACAACTGTATATTTCACTTCAATAAGTGTTATAGTTTTATGATCAATAAACATTTTAAATAAAAAATAATAATTTATTTGATTAATTAATATGTTTTGTTAAATTCATCGTATTTGCCAGTAGTCGGCATACATTTTCCAATATTCGGAACCTGATGATCCTATGGCATGTCATTTTTGTTAAGGAAAAAATAAATTTTACCTACAGAAATTTAAATTTTTGTTCATTTAGGTTTTACTTTTTTATTAAAATTAAAGTTGTTTACATTTGTACATATCTGGTAGGTACACGCTGAAAAAAAATCGCTTCTGTAGTACATTGTCCCAAACATATTCGGCTTGAAACATATATATGTTTAGGGTACACTCTAAATATATAATATTTGGTACACACAAATATTAAATATTTGGGAAGGTGTTGGTGTTGTTAAACAATTCTTTGTTTCCATCCTAACAGGTTTTAATTTGGGTATATTACTTCCGAAACAAAGATTTATTTGCTTTTAAGTTTTCATAAAATGCACCGATACCTTAATAACGTTAAGTTTCTCAGGATTCAAAATTAATTTTTTAATGTTTATAAAAATATTTTATAATTGAAATCGTATAATCTTAAAACAATAATTTATAATAAAATAATTTACTCGAAGGCCTTACAGCAAATGATGAATTGGGATATTTAGAATTTTAAAATTAATGCTTTTAAACAGAACACAATGTTGCATATGCCATATTTAGTTGCGAGGTACATTTCGAAATCAAGGAAAAATTAAAACTGAAGATCGAAAAGACAGCAAAGTTTTGAAAATCTTTTTTAAATAAAATATATTTGGAGAAATTCCTGAACAATACTTTTATTTGTATTTAAACAAATATTTTATTTGAGAAAATTAGACTGCAAATATATTTTGTTGTAATATATTAATATATGCGTTCCAAATAAATTTTATTGATTTTCAAATAAAATTTGTTTGCTGAAAAATATATAATATTTAAAAAATTGTGTTCCAAATATATTTTCTTTCTATTCAAACATATCAAAAAAGGCGATTTTGCCCCGTGTACATTTGTTTATTTGATGAGATCTTTGAAATTCAATTTCATGTTTAGCGCATTATTTGCACAAAATAAAAACTAAAAATAAAAAATGTGTTCTATTATAGGTAGGTAGGAACTTAGTTAGTTGCATTGTCAATGCATTCATTGCATACGAAATCTATATCTATTACTTCGTTGTACGATAGGTCTTTGAAAATAGTGCATTTCAGATGGAACCACTTCGCATCCCACGTTTTTTAACCCATCATCCTCAGTATCAGTGTCCAAATCTTCATCACCAGTACCACATACTTGTTTTTGCTTTCCTTTTTTATCTTTTTTACGTTTTACGGGTCTGGCATCTTTTTCTTCCTTTTTTCTTTGGCGTTCTAATTTTCGTTTTTTGATACCTTCTGCTTTAGCTATTTTTCAGTTTCCTTGGATTGTATATGCTCCCTCCATGCAAGCGCGGGTATAGCACTTGGGGCCTTGACTTTTATTGTAGATTGTGCAGAGGTCGAAGGTTTTGGAAAATATAGATGTTTCTCGAAAGTTGGTGACATTGAAGCTGCACTTTTAACCAATGATTTTGCACCTGTGGTAATTTGTTTATATATAGGTATAATAAATACTCAATATGTCCGACAAATTCCATAATGATTATTTGAAAAATTACCTGAAATCGGAGATGAAAATCTAATAGGTTTAAATAAGTCGTTAGTTTTAGTAATAGCGTTGATGATATATACTGCGTTTTGGGAATACTGTATTTCATTTATATTATTTTCTCTTGCTCTCATTAACAAACTTGCAAACTGATAGTGGTACACGGAGAAAAAAACTTTACATCAAATTTGTTTGAAAGAAAAAAATAAAATATTCGTTTTTGCCAATATATGTACAATATTTATAAAACCATTTAAAAATATTATAATATCTCTTAAACAGTAGTTATTATTTGTTGGCGTTTCATTACAAATTTTTGTAAAAAAAAGCCGAGGGAAAAACTTACTTAAGTTGCTGTATTTTTTCTCCCAATGTTAGAAAACGAGTTAATTTTCGCAAAAATAATGAGTTTCCGACACATGCACAAGTATTTTTTATAATGTTCCAAAATTAGGCGACCTGACATGTAAATGACGGTAGTAGTTTGAAAAAAACTTACTTTCGTGAAAAATGGCAACCTTCTAAAACATATGTTTTACATTTCAAGGCTCCACGATGTTTAGTTTTTTTTTGATCACTCAAAGTATTTTTTAGAGAAATGCAATTTCAACGAAATTTTGTAGAAAAAAGGAATTTCGAGGAAATTTTTTTATAAAATAGCAATTTTCATTTAATTCTCTAGAAACATGTAATTTTAACAAAATTTTATAGAAAAAGAAAATTTCGTCAAAATTTTCAAGAAAAGTTCAATTTCAACGAAATTTTGTAGAAAAATTAAGTTTTAACGAAATTTTTTTGGAAAAATAGAAATTTTAATATTTTTGTAGAATAATGCATATTTGAATGTATTTTCCAAAAATTCAATTTCAGGAACTTTTTGTATAAAACCGAAATTTCTTAGAAAAATTTAATATTATTAAATTATATTATTAAATTTTAATTTAAAAATTTAATATTATTAAATTTTGTAGAAAAATTTGATTTCCACAATTTTTTTTTAGAAAAATACCAATTTGAATGAATTTTCAAGAATGTAATTTTGAAGGAATTTTCTAAAAAAAATGTCTGTAGAACAAAATGAAATTTTATTAAATTTTCTATATAATTTCAATTTTCAATTGTAATTTAATCAATTTTTTTTTTTTGCAAAATGAAATTCCAAAGTATATTTTAGAGAAATGCAATTTCAACGAAATTTTGTAGAAAAAAAGAATTTTCGCGGAAATTTTCTATAAAATCGTAATTGTTTTTAATTTTTCTAGAAACATTTAATTTTAACGAAATTTTATAGAAAAATTCAATTTCGGCAAAATTTTCTAAAAAATGCAATTTTAACGAAATTTAGTAGAAAAATTTGAGTTTAACAAATTTTTTTAGAAAAATACAAATTTAAAGAATTTTTTTTAGAAGAATGAATATTTGAAGGTTTTTTCAAAAACTGAAATTTCAGGAACTTTTTCTATAAAATTGAAATTTTTTAGAAAAATTGAAGCGTTTTTTTTAAGTCCAATTTCGATAAAATTTTGTAGGAAAATTAGATTTTCACAATTTTTTTTAAGAAAAATTCCAATTTGAATGCATTATCTGGATAACTGCAATTTTGAAGGAATTTTCTAAAAATAATTTCTGTAGAAAAAAATGTAATTTGTTGTAATTTTCTATATAATTTCAATTTTCAATTGTAATTTAAACAAAATTTTGTTGGAAAATGAAATTCCAAAGTATTTTTTTAGAGAAATGCAATTTCAACGAAATTTAGTAGAAAAAAAGAAATTTCGCGGAAATTTTCTATAAAATCGCAATTGTTTTTAATTTTTCTAGAAACATTTAATTTTAACGAAATTTTATAGAAAAATTCAATTTCGGCAAAATTTTCTAAAAAATGCAATTTTAACGAAATTTAGTAGAAAAATTTGAGTTTAACAAATTTTTTTAGAAAAATACAAATTTGAAGAATTTTTTTTAGAAGTATGAATATTTGAAGTTTTTTTCAAAAAGTGAAATTTCAGGAACTTTTTCTATAAAATTGAAATTTTTTAGAAAAATTGAAGCGTTTTTTTTTAAGTCCAATTTCGATAAAATTTTGTAGGAAAATTAGATTTTCACAATTTTTTTTAAGAAAAATTCCAATTTGAATGCATTATCTGGATAACTGCAATTTTGAAGGAATTTTCTAAAAATAATTTCTGTAGAAAAAAATGTAATTTGTTGTAATTTTCTATATAATTTCAATTTTCAATTGTAATTTAAACAAAATTTTGTTGGAAAATGAAATTCCAAAGTATTTTTTTAGAGAAATGAAATTTCAACGAAATTTTGTAGAAAAAAAAGAAATTTCGCGGAAATTTTCTTATAAAATCGCATTTTTTGTAATTCTTCTAGAAACATTTAATCTTAACGAAATTTTATAGAAAAATGCAAGTTCGACAACATTTTCTAAAAAATGCAATTTTTTACCATTTTTTTTTTTGAAAAATACAAATTTGAATGAATTTTCTAGAAGAATGTATATATATTTGAGGATAATTAAAAAATCCAAATTTTTTCTATAGAATTCAAATCTTCTAGAAAAATGTAATTTCAAAGAAATTTTGTAGAAAAATTCAATTTGGATGAAATTTTGTAGAAAAATTATATTTCCACGATTTTTTTTACAAAAATTCCAATTTGAATGAATTTTCTGGATAATGCAATTTTAAAGGAATTTTCTAAAAATAATTTCTGTAGAAAAAAATGTAATTTGTTGAAATTTTCTATATAATTTCAATTTTCAATTGTAATTTAAACAAAATTTTGTTGGCAAATGAAATTCCAAAGTATTTTTTTACAGAAATGAAATTTCAACGAAATTTTGTAGAAAAAAAGAAATTTCGCGAAAATTTTCTTATAAAATCGCATTTTTTGTAATTCTTCTAGAAACATTTAATTTTAACGAAATTTTATAGATAAATGCAATTTCGACAAAATTTTCTAAAAAATTCAATTTTTTTTACCATTTTTTTTTTTGAAAAATACAAATTTGAAGGAATTTTCTAGAAGAATGTATATATATTTGAGGATAATTAAAAAAATCCAAATTTTTTCTATAAAATTTAAATCTTCTAGAAAAATTTAATTTCAACGAAATTTTGTAGAAAAATTCAATTTGGATGAAATTTTGTAGAAAAATTATATTTCCACAATTTTTTTTACAAAAATTCCAATTTGAATGAATTTTCTGAATAACTGCAATTTTAAAGGAATATTCTAAAAATAATTTCTGTAGAAAAAAATGTAATTTGTTGAAATTTTCTATATAATTTCAATTTTCAATTGTAATTTAAACAAAATTTTGTTGGCAAATGAAATTCCAAAGTATTTTTTTTAAAGAAATGGAATTTCAACTAAATTTTGTAGAAAGAAATTAATTTCGTTTGTTGAAATTTTCTATATAATTTCAATTTTCAATTGTAATTTAAACAAAATTTTGTTGGCAAATGAAATTCCAAAGTATTTTTTTAAAGAAATGCAATTTCAACTAAATTTCGTAGAAAAAAATGAATTTCGCGGTAATTTTTATAAAATCGAATTTTTTCTTAATTTTTCTAGAAACATGTAATTTTAACGAAATTTTTAAAATAAATTGCAATTTGGACAAAATTTTCTAAAAAATTCCAAATTTTGTAGAAAACTTTATTTTACCATTTTTTTTTTTTGCAAAATACAAATTTGAAGGAATTTTTCTAGAAAAATGCATATTTGAAGGTATTTTAAACAATTGCAATTTCAGGAACTTTTTCTATATAATTGAAATTTTCTAGAAAATGAAATTTCAACAAAATTTTGTATAAAAATGCAATTTTGATGAAATTTTGTAGGAAAATTAGATTTCCACAACATTTTTTAGAAAAATTCCAATTTGAATGAAATTTCTGAATAATTGCAACTTTGTAGGAATTTTCTAAAAATTATTTCTGTAGAAAAAAATGTAATTTCTTGAAATTTTCTTGGAAAATGAAATTTCAAAGTATTTTTTTAGAGAAATACTTTTTCAACGAAATTTTGTGGAAAAAAAGGAATTTCACGGAACTATTCTATATAATCGCAATTTTTTTAATTTTTCTCGAAACATGTATAAAATTGAAATTTTCTGGAAAAATTGAAACGAACTTTTGTAGAAAAATTTGATTTCCCCGATTTTTTTTTCGAAAAATTCCAATTTGAATGAATTTCCTGGATAACTGCAATTTTGAAGGAATTTTCTAAAAATAATTTCTGTAGAAAAAAATGTAATTTGTTGAAATTTTCTATATAATTTCAATTGTAATTTAAACAAAATTTTGTTGGAAAATGAAATTCCAACAAGAGAAATGCAATTTCAACGAAATTTTGTAGAAAAAAGGAATGTTGCGGAAACTTTCTATAATATCGCACAATTTTTCTAGAAACGTGTAATTTTTCACGAAATCTTATAGAAAAATGTAATTTCGACAAAGTTTTCTAAAAAGTGAAATTCCAACGAAATTTTGTAGAAAGATTGATTTTACCAATTTTTTTGTAGACAAATACAAATTTGAAGGAATTTTCTAGAAGAATGAATATTAATTAAAAAAGTAATTAAAAAAAACAATTTCCAGATTTTTTTTTCTCTAAAATTTAAATTTTCTAGAAAAATTGAAACGAAATTTTGTAGAAAAATTAGATTTCCCCAATTTTTTTTAGAAAAATTCCAATTTGAATACATTTGTTGGATAACTGCAATTTTGAACGAATTTTCTAAAAATTATTTTGGTAGAAAAAAATATATTTTGTTGAAATTTTCTATATAATTTAAATTTTCAATTGTAACAAAATTTTGTTGGCAAATGAAATTAAAAAGGTTTTTTTTAGAAAAATGCAATTTCAACGAAATTTTGTAGAAAAAAGGAATTCTAGAAACATGTAATTTTAACGAAATATTATATAATATAATATTTGAATAAATTTTTTGGATAACTTCAATTTTGAACGAATTTTCTAAAAATAATTTTGGTAGAAAAAAATTTAATTTGTTGAAATTTTCTATATAATTTCAATTTTGAATTGTCATTTAAACAAAATTTTGTTGGCAAATTAAATTACATAGGTTTTTTTAGAGAAATGCAATTTCAATGAAATTTTGTAGAAAAAAGGAATTTCGCGAAATTTGTTATAAAATCGCAATTTTTGTTAATTTTTTCTAGAAACATGTAATTTTAACGAAATTTTATAGAAAAATGCAATTTCGACAATATTTTCTAAAAAATGCAAAATTTTGTAGAAAACTTGATTTTTCCAATTTTTTTTTGGCAAAATACAAATTTGAAGGAATTTTCTAGAAAATGCAATTACCCTCAAGTAATTAAAAAAAAATCCAAATTTTTTTATTTAAATTTTCTTGGAAAATGTAATTTCAACGAAATTTTGTAGAAAAATGCAATTTGAATGAAATTTTGAAGAAAAACTATATTTCCACAAATTATTTTTTAAAAAAATATCAATTTTTTGGATAACTGCAATTTTGAAGGAATTTGCTAAAAATAATTTCTGTAGAAAAAAAAGGAATTTGTTGAAATTTTCTATATAATTTCAATTTTCAATTGTAATTTAAACAAACTTTTGTTGGCAAATGAAATTCCAAAGTATTTTTTTTTAGAAAAATGCAATTTCAACGAAACATTGTAGAAAAAAAGGAATTTCGAGGAAATTTTCTATAAAATCGCAATTTTTCTTAATTTTTTCTAGAAACATGTAATTTTAACGAAATTTTATAGAAAAATACAATTTCGACAAAATTTTCTAAAGAATGCAATTCCAACGAAATTTTGTAGAAAAATGGATTTTACCTTTTTTTTGGAAAAATACAAATTTGAAGGAATTTCCTAAAAAATGCATATATTAAAAAAACAATTACCAGATTTTTTCTATAAAATTTAAATCTTCTAGAAAAATGTAATTTCATCGAAATTTTGCAGAAAAATGCAATTTGGATGAAATTTTGTGGAGAAATTATATTTCCACAAATATAAATTTTAATGAATTTTCTGGATAACTGCAATTTTTAAAAAAATTTTCTACAATTAATTCCTTTAGAAAAAAATATAATTTGATTAAATTTTCTATATAATTTCAATTTCATTAAATTTTCCACAAAAAAAATAATTTGAATGAGATTTTGTACGAAATTCAACAGTGATTTTTAGAGAAATTCAATTTCACTAAATTTGGTAGAAATTTTCTATAAAATTTTAATTTTTATAAAATTTTCTAGAAAAATGCAATTTCAAAGAAATTTTGTACAAAAATAAAATTTTTACGAAATTTTCAAGAAGAATTCTCTTTAGACAAGGATTTTTTTAAAAAAAAAAAAGCAATTCCAAGATTTTTTTGCAATTGTACAAAAATTCATTTTTGATGAAATTTTCACGAAAAATGCAATTGTGACAAAAGATTTTTTTTATTATTTATTTAACGATATATTTTCTATCAAATTGCCATTTTTAATAAATTTTCAAGAAAAATACAATTTTAACGAACCTTTACAGAAAAATCAATTCCAACGTATTGTTTTAGAGAAATTAAATTTCATCGAAACTTTGCTGCGAAATGCATTTTCGAGGAAAATTTCAAGAATAATACAGTTTAAACGAATTTTTATTTCAAAAAAGAAATGTAATTTACCACAATATCGTTGTGGGAAGGGGGCCTGAAGATACTTACATGTTTGTTGAGAGCGGTATGGTTCAAAGGGTTGGGAAGCCCTGCTTTAGAGATTATTGTTATTTCTAGGAAGGCAACATTTCTTGAGATCGAAATTTGTCCATAAATTTGGTATCAATGCTAAAGCCATTCAGTGAGATAATTTCGAAATATTTAATGTCAGTATCAAAATTAGGGGAAATACCCTAGTTTACTATGTATTAGAGGGTTTGCCATAAAGTTGCTAATTGGGTGAAATCAAAAAAGTTGTAGGTAAAAATACGTTTTGCGATATCTACACTTTTGGTGGGCTCACTCTAGTAGAGGAGCGTATAACACATTTTCTACACGCTGAAAAAAATTGCATCTATAGTATATTGTTCCAAACAAATTCTGCTGGAAACACACATATGTTAAGGGTTGACTTTAGAACAATATATAAATGTGTTCTAAACAAATTATTCAGTTTTATTATCAAAATAATCGTTCTCCAATTGCAACTTTCTGTGCGCTAAATTCATTTTTTTAAATAAAAAAAAACACTTTCCAGTTGACCTACCTTTTAGCTCTCGTCAATAGCTATCTTTTTGCCATTGACCGATTCCCGATCCGACGTACCGTTAAGGAGCTAGAGCAAAAATAACCTTTCTGTTCATATAAGAAAATGATGCTGTCAATTTTTTTTAAATCCAACAAAAAAACATTTTCCAGTCAACCTTCGACCTTGGCAGCCATGAGCAATATTTTAGCTCTAGTTAAGAGCTATCTTTTTGCCATTGACCGATTGTGGCTACGTGCCACACAGCAAATGAAACAATTGAATTGTTGCGAGAAATGTTTGGAAATTTGATTATTTCAAGAAATTGTGATACCGAATGGCCTCCAAGAAGTTGTGATTTAACACCATTAGACTATTTCTTGTGAAGTCATTTGTCTTTCAAAATAAACTAGACTCTCTTCAAGCTTTACAAGTCAATATTGAACGTGCCATTCATGACATACTACTTGATTTAGTGGAAAAAGTGCTCGAAAATTGAGTTCAGCGAATTCGTTCCTGCAGAAGAAGTCGTGGAGGCTATTTGAACGACGTTTTATTTAGAACTTAATATTATCGATTGTACTTCAATGTGTTCTTTTTTTCAAGGAAATAATATCACTCTTATTGGAAAACCCTGTATTATACATATACAGCTATAGACATATAAATAAAAACTGAAAATCTTTGGGGTTTCCAAAGGTTTATTCTTCATCTTTAGTATTTATAAAAGCATAAATTGAAATTTATAAATATACATAAATGGCACAATCCAAAAAAAAGGGAAAAAAATCGCATTAAAAATATTTCCTTTTTTTGATTTCGTGATATGCACACGCTGATCCCTTATGTAGTATAGTAGCTTTAACCCGGTGCGCTTCGCAGCCCCCATCTTTTATTTATTTTCTGTTTAGGGTACTGTAAAATAGTTATACCTCGTTCTTTCAAAATGACATGATTATTACATATGGTGCAAAATGAAGAAGATTTGATTACTTTTATATATAAAGTACGAACCCTCGTTTCATTTGAGTTCCAAGAGTTACCCTGACATCATGGTACAATATTTATCCCTTTTCCCACTGCACCTCTGAACGTTGAAAAACTATTTTTTTTGGTTCATACGTTAGCAACTTTCCCCTAGTTTATATTGCAATAACTACATTCACACCCTGCTACAATATAAAACCATGTTTGTCCCACTGTGTCTATAAAGGTATGAATTTAAAAATCTAAATTGAATCGCTCCATTGTACCGCATTTAACACTTTGTGTGTCATAATTAACCAATTTTGCACGATTGTACAATATTTTAAAATGATAATTGATATTTCAAGATCCAAATTCGCAAGCTTAGACCGTATTTCAACATTTGTGTCCTCTATCTGTGCCATTTATTTAACTTATTTTTCCCCACGGTTTAAGTAGAATAACCTATCTTTGCACTCAGGGCACACCGTACCATATGTATCCCTTTTTGCTCCACTATTTAAATTTTTTTCCCCTCAGTAACATATTGAACCATTTTTGCTTGCCCCAACTGCATCATAATTTTAATCTTTTTGCACCATAGTGCTATAAAAGCATTAATCTGGAAAAAAACATTCTTAGTTCATATTTAACTTACCCTCTTTCCATGTATCCATATTTTTAACAACTGTACTAAATGTACGCTTTTTGACCCATTGTACCATATTTAACCGTTTTGGTTCCACTGAATCAAATTTAACACCTTTTTGTCCTACTACATTTTGTCCACTATATTTAATCATTTTTGCCCCACTGCACATAGTTAACACATTTTTACCCCACTGTTCCATAGTAAACGCTTTCTGCCCCACTGTACCGTACTTAACGCATTTTTTCCACGTTACCATATTTTACAAATTGTTTCCACTGTAACCATTTTTGTCATACAGTACCATATTTAACCATTTGAGTCCCACTGTACCATAGCTAACACATTTTTCCCACTGTTCCATAGTTAAAGCTTTTTGACCCACTGTACCATATTTAACCCATTTTGTCCCACGTTACCATATTCAACTAATTGTGCCCCACTGTACCATTGTTAATTCCTTTTGCCCCACTGTGTCATATTAAACCCTTTGCCCCACTGTACCATATTTAACCTTCTTTGCTCCACTGTACTATATTTAACCTTCTTTGCTCCACTGTACAATATTTTACACAGTTATGCCCCACTGTACTGTATAGTTAACCATTTTTGTGACACTGTACCATATTTAACCCTTTTTGCCCCACTGTATCATAGTAAATACATATTTGCCCCACTGTTCCATAGTTAACGCTTTTTACCCCACTGTACCATTTTTAAACCATTTTGTCCCACTTTACCATATACATATAACAATTTGTACCCCACTGTACCACAGTTAACCCTTTTTGCACAACTGTGTCCCATTCAACTCTTTATCTAACTGTACACAATTTTTACCCCACTGTACCACATTTAAAAAGTTTTTGTCTCACATACTTAAACATTTTTCCCCAGTCACGCAACATATTTAATCATATTTTCTCCACGTCACTATTTAACCGTTTTTGACCACAGTGCTCCTAAAGCCATATAAACTCTTCATATCTCATGTTTAAGTTCCAATTTTGGCAGATTGTCCCTTTTTTCCCGATGCTCCATAAATAACCCGTCTTGTCCCACTGTGCCTCTTAAAGTTTGAATTACTAAAAATCACTTTCAATCTCTAGGTTATGTTCCAAAAGCTAACCTGGAACCCATGTTTGACATTTTTAAGCCACTGTACTATATTTTACACTTTTGCCCCACTGTGCTCCGAAAACCACGAATACAAAAAAAAACGGAATACCCCGATCCGTTGTCATAAAGACATCCCTCGCATCAATTTTCACCATTCTAATTTTAGGCTTTAAATTTGGCGGTGATACCATATTTATACCTTTCTGTCCAACTGTGCCCCTAATTTTTTAAAAAAAAAATCGCTCGTTGTTCTTGTTTACGTCCCAAGAGCTACTCTCACACCACTTCACGATTCTATGTCTTGCCATTTGGATTTGGCTGTTGTACCACATTTTTCCCTTTTTACCCCACTGATTCTAGCTCATTTCGTTTAGATTTGGCGGTGGTACCTTATTTATCCCTTTTTGCCGCATTGTGCGACTAATAGTACGAATTTCGAAAAATCCCGCCTTATTGCTCGTCTACGTCCCAAGGACTACCTTCCCACCAAAGTTCATGATTCTAGCTTCAGCCGTTTGGCCTGGGCGATGATCAGTCAGTCAATCAGTCAGTCAGCCAGTCAGTCAGTCAGCCAGTCACGCAACAATTTTATATATATAGATATACAGATTGTCTCAAACATATTTTGCTTGAAACATACATATTTTTAGGGTACACTCCAAAAAAATATAATATTCGACTAACACAAATATCATCTGTTTGGGAGGATGTTGTTCTAAACGAAAGTATATTTGCATCCAAATATTTTTTTTTTTTGGAACTATATTTATACTTAAGTACTATATATTTTTACAAACTATCAGTATCAATCGATTTAAGATTGTTTTTTTTTTCATTTTCACTTCTAAACTTTCATCATATGGTAGATCGATATTTGGCAGTGACGACCAATGTTTTATTCTTGACAACAGAAATATTATCAATAGACCAAAGATTATTATTGCAACGAATAATTGGTTACTACAAGAGAAACAAATATTAATAAACTTATCGTTTTTGGCTATCCCGATAATTCCCCAAATTTAGAATAATTAAATATATATTTTGGGCAACCGAAAGCTTGGTTGCTGTTCTTTTGTTGATACATGACAAACAAAAAATATAATTATTCAACATAAATACATAAATCTTCAATATTTTGTTCAAGAACGGTATATGTAGTGAAATATAATTTCGTGTGGATAATGTGTGGAATGCAGAATATATTGTGCAAAATGTTTTACATAGATACAAAATAATATGCACTGTACTCACGTGTATTAAAATTTGTTTCAAATATTTCACATCTCATAATAGTGATGAATTTTTAATATTGGATTTTAAATTTTGTTATGAATTGTTTGGTTTTTTGTTCAATAAATCAAATAAAAACAAGTAAGAAAGTTTCAGTCGGGTAAACCGACTAAGGTATACCCTCACTTTGTGAGTAATGTAATATTGAATATTACTCGAATTATTCTGTCAATTTGTGTGGGAGGGACCCCAGAAGGGGTTTATCAAATACACCTTTTTTCGCTGAACATTAGATACTTTAAATTCATTGCACTGTGCCGACTTATAAGCATTTATGTGCACTGGTATAAACGTTATGAGACATTAAATTGTGGTATGATTTGGGCATTTTGTGTGGGAGGTACAAAGAGGGGCGTGGCAATAACGCCCATTCTTCACAGGGCTATAGACACTATAAAAACATTACACTGTACAAAATTTCAAGTATTTTTATACACTGATTTTAATGTTATAAGCTGTTAACTTTTGGTGCAAAAAGGTACCTTTGTGTGGGAGGTACCAAAAGGGGCGTGACAACAACGCCCATTTTTCCCTGGACTGTAGGCAATATAAAAGCATAATACTGTACAAAATTTCAAGTATTTTTATACACTGTTATTAATGTTATAAGCTATTAACTTTTGGTGCAAAATGGTGCATTTGTGTGGGAGGTACCAAAAGGGACGTGGCGACTTTGCCCATTTTTCTCGAGTTGATAACGACTAATAAGCTAATACTATGTGTGGAATTTCAAAAGATTCGAATAAGTAGTATAGCAGTTATTAAAGAATCAATATTTCACAACATTTTAACCCTTTGTGGGGGAGGTACTAGAACGAGTGGACCAATATGGCCCATCTTCGAACTTAGCCGGAGATAGAAAAAAATATTACCACATACCAAATTTGAGGTCAATCGGTTACTCCTTTCGAGAGTTATCGTGCGCACCAGCCAGCAGACACACAGACAGACAGACAGACGGACGGACATTGCTCATTCGACTTAAAATTACCCAAAACGGATTTCCTCCGAACATACTTGGGGTCTTAGGTCACTCCTTCGACGTGTTACACTTTTTTCCGTAGCAAATGATATATACCCTCGTCACACTAAAGTGAGGGTATAATTAATGAAAACTGTTTTTAATTAATTGTCGGGGTCGTCTATGACAGACAAATTGTCAGAACCACCAATTTTTTTAAAACAGTTTGTTGTGGCAACATACAAAAGATAATTTTAGCTACAATTTTTATAGTTGGCTCATCAAATATTATTGTTGTCAACGTGGAAGCAGAAGTATCCCACAACCCAAATGTTGGTTGTCCTGATGGAATCGAATTTTGGTTGTCCTGATGGAATAGGCAGAGCTACCAAAATTCGGTTGGCAAATAATTCGGTTGAGACAACCAAACTCTTGTCTGTGTGCGATCTGAATAAAAATTGATAGAAATAAGTCTCTTAATACGCTTAGAGAGCTAATACTACATTTGAGTAAAATTGTTTTATATATAGCCCCCATATATATTTGTAACCGATTTGATATGTAAATGCAGTAGAAACTGTATTTTTTGTCCGATCAGATAGGTGAACACTGCCAAATTCGAGGAAAAACGGTGCAGATCTATATACAGGCCCCATATATATGTTCCCCCGATTTCGTATCATAACGCTATAGAAGTTGTACTCTACTCTCGATCATTGCAACATTTGGTAGAAAGAAGTTTCGTAATTTAGGAACTAATTCTGCTTAAATTGGGGATAATTGGTTCAGATTTAGATATTGCCACATACATATATACTATGTTCCTGGGTATTTAAACTACACCGACAATATTTTCCTCGTATCCTCTACGAAACATTGTTCATACTATATTCTTCATATTATTTACGAAGATTTTTGGAAATTTCATTCATAGTATGAAGAATATTTTACGAATTTACAAAGGGGTTTCTTCAGAAAACGCCATAAAGCTTCGTAAAATTGTGTTCATATATTTTATGAAAAGATTTTTATTTTGTATGAAATGACGTCTTAATAATTTCGTAGTTTTTGTGAGAGTAACAAAATTTTTCAATTTTAGGGGTGTACTTTATTTTGTTCTTATCTATATATATAAAACTAGCTTTAACCCGGTGCGCTTCGCAGCCCCATCATTTATTTATTTTCTGTTTAGGGTAAAGTAGAATAGTTATACCTCTTTCTTTCAAAAACAAATGACTATTCCATATGGGGAAATATAATTTTAAACAATAAAATACGAAAATCCACGATTAATTTCACAATATTTATCCCTTTTCCCTTCTGTGTCTCTAAATGTCAAAAACTATTTTTTGGATCATATTTTACCTTTTTCCCCTAGCTTATGTTCCAATAGCTACATTCACACCCTCGTACAATATGAAACAATGTTTGCCGCACCATGTCTTTATTTTAATTTAAAAAAGGTAAAATGTTAATATTTTAATAAAATTTATTAATTAAAACAGTTTAGATAGAAGCTTCGCACGCTGGCTATGAAACACTGTACTACTTAACTTAATTCAATATTTAATTATTCCACTGCTCTTCTAAAGTACGAAATTGTAAACATATCTGGGACTATATATAACACTTTTTCCCCACAATTTTGCTTCACTGTACCATATTTAACCATTTTTGGTACAATCAACCCTATTTGACACCTTTTAGCCACTCTACACCATAATTTTAACTAAAAGCTAATATCTAAAAAAGGGACTTCTTATTTCATATTTATATCTAACCCTTTTTGACCCACTGTACAATAGTCAACCATTTTTGTCACATTGTACATCATTTAATAGTTTTTGTCCCATTGTACCATAGTTAATAAATACATTTTTGCCTCACAGTTTCCGAGTAACGCTTTTTGGCCCACTGTATCGTAATTAACCAATTTTGTCCCACTTTAGCATTTTTAAAATTTTTCCCCTCTGTACTATGGTTAACCCTTTTTGTCCCACTGTACAATATTAAACCATTTGTCTCACTGTAACATATTTAACCCTTTTTGCCCCACTGTACCATATTTAATCCTATTTTAACACATTGTTGCCCCTTTTTGACCCACTGTACATAGTTACCCATTTTTGTCACACTGTACCATAGTAAACCATTTTTATATTTAATTCTTCCATCGCTCCATGTTCTAGTTTACGTCCCAAGAGCTACTCTCACAGCAAATTTCACGATTCTGGCTCTTGCCATTTGGTTTTGGCCGTTGTACCACATTTATCCCTTTTTACCCCAATGTGCGCGTAAATGTTCGGATTTTAAAAAAATCCAGTCAGTTTCTGGGTCTACCTCATAAGTGCTACCCTAACACCAAATTTCAGGATTCTACCTCATTCCGTTTAGATTTGGCGGTGGTACCATATTTATCCCTTTTTGCCCCATTGTGCGGGTAATAGTACGAATTTCGAAAAATCCCGTCTTATTGCTCGTCTACATTCCAAGGCCTACCCTCCCAACAGTCACGCAA
This sequence comes from Eudasyphora cyanicolor, assembly GCA_963930755.1. Taxonomy (NCBI): domain Eukaryota; kingdom Metazoa; phylum Arthropoda; class Insecta; order Diptera; family Muscidae; genus Eudasyphora; species Eudasyphora cyanicolor. Next base: position 238,096,517 of record OZ005735.1, read on the forward strand.
CAATCTATATATACATATAAAATTGTTGCGTGACTGGCTGACTGACTGATTGACTGACTGATCATCGCCCAGGCCAAACGGCTAAAGCTAGAATCATGAAATTTGGTGGGAGGGTAGGCCTTGGAATGTAGACGAGCAATAAGACGGGATTTTTCGAAATTCGTTCTATTACCCGCACAATGGGGCAAAAAGGGATAAATATGGTACCACCGCCAAATCTAAACGGAATGAGGTAGAATCCTGAAATTTGGTGTTAGGGTAGCACTTATGAGGTAGACCCAGAAACTGACTGGATTTTTTTAAAATCCGAACATTTACGCGCACATTGGGGTAAAAAGGGATAAATGTGGTACAACGGCCAAATCCAAATGGCAAGAGCTAGAATCGTGAAATTTGCTCTGAGAGTAGCTCTTGGGACGTAAACTAGAACAAGGAGCGATTTTTTTTATTATTTTAGGGGAACAGTGGGACAGAAAGGGATAAATATGGTGCCACCGCCAACTTTAACGCCTAGAATTAGAATGGTGAAAATTGAAGCGTGGATGTCCTTAGGACAACGGACCGGGGTAGTCAGTTTTTTTTGTAATGGCACTTTTCGGTGCACAGTGGGGCAAAAAGTGTAAAATAGGGTACAGTGGTTTAAATATATTAGATATGGTCCCATGGTTCTAGGGTAGATTTTGTAACATAAACTAGAGATCGGAAGTGATTTTTGGAAATTCAAACTTTAAGATGCACAGTGGGGCAAAACGGGTTAATTATGGTGCATTGTGGTAAAAATGAATCAATCTGGCAAAACTTAAACTTGAGATGTGAAGAGCACAGTGGGTCAAAAACATTAAATAATGTATACTGGGCAAAAATGGTATAGTGGATAATATGTGATTGAATATGGTAATATAGGGCCTTATTCATAAAAAGTTAAAGAAGGTCTGAGGAACGCTTTAGCAGCAGTGTTAAAGCGTTCTTCAAAACTTCATTAAATTTTTATGAATAAGGGCCATAGAGTGGGGACAAAATTTAAATATGGTACTGTGTGACAAAAAGTGTTAAATATCGTACAGAGAGACAATAAGGGTTAGATACGGCACAGTGGGGGCAAAAAGCGTTAACTATGGTACAGTGGGGCAAAAATAGTTAAATATGGTAAAGTGACACAAAATGGATTAAATATGGTACAGTGGGGCACAAAATGTATTAACTATGATACAGTGGGGCAAACAGGATTATATGTGGTACAGTGTGACAAAAATGGTTAACCATGGTACAGTGGGTCAAAAAGGGGTTAAGTATGGTAGAGTGGTGAACATTTTTAAATATGGTACAGTGACACACAAAGTGTTGAATATGGTACAGTGACACAAAAAGGGTTAAATATGCCACAGTGGGGCAAAAAAGGGTTAAAAGGTGGGGCAAAAATAGTTAGATATGGTAAAGTGACACAAAATGGATTAAATATGGTGCAGTGGGGCAAAAAGAATTAAATATGGAACAGTGTGACAAAAATGGTTAACTATGGTACAGTGTGACAAAAATGGTTAACTATGTACAGTGGGTCAAAAAGGGGGAAAAATGTTTTAAAATAGGATTAAATATGGTACAGTGGGGCAAAAAGGGTTAAATATGTTACAGTGAGACAAATGGTTTAATATTGTACAGTGGGACAAAAAGGATTAACCATAGTACAGAGGGGAAAAAATTTTAAAAATGCTAAAGTGGGACAAAATTGGTTAATTGCGATACAGTGGGACAAAAAGCGTTACTCGGAAACTGTGAGGCAAAAATGTATTTATTAACTATGGTACAATGGGACAAAAACTATTAAATGATGTACAATGTGACAAAAATGGTTGACTATTGTACAGTGGGTCAAAAAGGATTAAATATAAATATGAGATAAGAAGTCCCTTTTTTAAATATTAGCTTTTAGTTAAAATTATGGTGTAGAGTGGCTAAAAGGTGTCAAATAGGGTTGATTGTAGCAAAAATGGTTAAATATGGTACAGTGAAGCAAGTTGTGGGGAAAAAGTGTTATATATAGTCCCAGATATGTATACAATTTCCTACTTTAGAAGAGCAGTGGAATAATTAAATATTGAATTAAGTTAAGTAGTACAGTGTTTCATAGCCAGCGTGCGAAGCTTCTATCGAAACTGTTTTAATTAATAAATTTTATTAAAATATTAACATTTTACCTTTTTTAAATTAAAACAAAGACATGGTGCGGCAAACATTGTTTCATATTGTACCAGGGTGTGAATGTAGCTATTGGAACATAAGCTAGGGGAAAAAGGTACAATATGATCCAAAAAATAGTTTTTGACATTTAGAGACACAGAAGGGAAAAGGGATAAATATTGTGAAATTAATCGTGGATTTCCAATAATTTCAAAAGCGTTCGACCTTGGAGCAAAAAAGAAGATATAAGCCAAATGTATCACTTACTTAAAACGTTCGGAGGAAAACCTGAAAATTACTGTTTATGTGCTATATATGTTATACATTTCAGATGCTGACAAGTTTGCTTTGATTACAACTACATAATTTTATCCAAATTGTAAAAAATCGTAATAATTTCATTATGATATGAAATAATTTCATACAGAAAAAATATGAAACAATTTCATATAAAATATGAAATAATTTCATACAAAATATGAAATAATTTCATAATATATATTAAATAATTTTATACAAAATATATAATTTTATAAAAAAATCTGAAATAATTTCATACAAATATGGCATATACATTACTTGTTGTGCTTATTTTTGATTTGAAATAGCAGAATTAAGGAATAATTATTGTTCGTTTGCTTTAATCCTTTCCTGATAAGAGAGAGCTGCGTTTCGTAGTAGTGCAGGTCGGGGGCACACGAAATATGAAATAATTTCATAAAAAAAATATGAAATAATTTCACAAAAAATATGAAATAATTTCATAAAAAATATGAAATAATTTTATAAAAAATCAAAAATATGAAATAATTTCATCAATAATATGAAATAATTTCATCAAAAATATGAAATAATTTCATCAATAATATGAAATAATTTCGTCAAAAATATGAAATAAATTCATAAAAAATGTGAAATATTGTCATAAAAAATATTATCCCACACCAAATTTGAAGTCAATCCGTTACTCCTTTCGAGAGTTATCTTGCGCACCAGTCAGCAAACAGACAGACGGACGGACATTGCTCAAATGACATAAAAGGGATTTCCGCCGAACATACTTGGGGTCTTAGGTCACTCCTTCGATGTGTTACACTTTTTTCGATAGCAAATGATATATACCCTCGCCACACTAAAGTGAGGGTATAAAAATATGTAATAGTTTCATAAAAAACATAAAATATTGTCATAAAAAATATAAAATATTGTCATAAAAAATATGAGATATTTTCACAAAAAATGTGAAATGGTTTCATAAAAAGTATGAAATGGTTTCATAAAAAATATGAAGAATCTTCTTCGTAATATATAGGATTTTTTTCATATATCCTATGAAACATTTATTTGTCTGAAAAAATAAGACAGATTTCGTAATAGGTAAGAAATATATAAGATATGCACGAAGATAATATTTTCAGTGTGTATTTTACGTGCGATCTTAATATTATTTGCCAGAAATTGAAAAGAATCTTTTTAGGTTATGTGTAGGCACATCTATTTGTTCCATCCGATTCTTGATCTATGAAGGAATACTGCTCATTTAAGATTATCTTGTCAGATCTATTTTATTATGATCAATACATTCAACTCATCCTTGGCATATGTCTTGATGAGGAGGTACTTTGTTAACTGTAACGAAACTAATTGTAAATGAATGGATTTTAATTATTTACATTAAATTTCATTATTATCGCAATTCCCCTTTTTTGCACTGAGGTGTAGGGTATTATATAGTCGATCCCGCTCGACTTTATGTCTTTCCTTACTGGTTTTGTTTGTCTATGAATCACATTTCTATGCCGTTTCGAAAGTTTACTAAGTCACAACAACGAAGTTGTTCAGAAAAGACGATTAAGGTTTTATGATTTTTTTAAATTTCTTTGGCATTTCTTTAAAAAGTAAATCAAATGAAATCTAAAAAACCCAAAAATATGCTCCAGACTATTTGAATGTTAATCGAAAAAATTCATTAAATGAGTTCAATTAATTAACACTTTCTGTTATATGTTCTTCTCTATAAAATTGCACTATTTCATTTTGAAATAAGTAACAATTTAGTAATTTAATTTCAATAGAGTTTTAATAGAAACTTACTTGTTCTTCCAGGTTTTATTGCTGCCAATGCCGAAGATGAAGTCTAGAGTTTTACTACATCAATAAATTAAGGTAAGAATATAGACCATATCTTAAAATATTTTTATTTGCGATAACCAATTGCCATGAACATTAGTTTTCTCACGAAACTAATAATAAGAATATACATACATATAAAATAAATAAAATTCTGAGGGGATATTCTAATACAGGTATCGGTCCCAGCTGAGATGCGTCCATTCTTCTACAAGTCTTATTTCCAACACAGTATTATGCGTGATAAACAAGCTGTTGTAAGTACTTTTTCGATGATGACATCAAAGTTTTCTTTCAAGTCGGCGCAATCTAATGTGAAAAAAAATATATTACACCGTGCGACACTAATATTTCTAAAAGACAAACTAAACAACGTAGAAAACTAAAATTTGGATATGAATAGCAGAACAGTAAGATCCACAAAATATATATTTTTAAATGATAATGAATGATAAACATTTGACAGACCCTTTTTAATTTTTTTTTCAAATTCCTAAAAACAAAATGTATATATCCCGAACTTTCCCTTACATGTGGTAAACATATCTGTTTACTAGGATCAGCAGAAACATTTCTAAGAATGTTTGTACACCCAAAAGAAAAATTGGACAAACGAATTTCGTTTGTGGTCTATGTTTGTCGCAAACGATTTATGTTTATCCCAAAACCCAAAGAAACGTTTATAGCAAACGGTTTGTGTACTTATCGTAAATGATTTATATATTTATTACAAACCCTATGAAACGTTTGGTGCAAATGGTTACTGTGTTTGTCACAAGCAATGCCTGTTTATCCCAAACCCTGTGAAACGTTTGTTGCAAACGATTATTGCGTTTGTCACAAGTAATGTCAGTTTATCAATATATGAAAAACATTTGTCGCAAAAGAATTATTTGCTTGAATTATAAAAAATGTCACAATTTTTAGTAAAATGTCACAATTTGTAGTAAAATGTACCCAGGAGCTCCCCGACAAACACCTCTGCTATTAATTGGCTGATATCTAGTACATACATCTACATATTTTTTGTTGTGTACACACACATTTGCACATTATTCCAACATACAAAAATAACAAAAAATATAAAACCGCACACTCATAAAATGAGAACGAGTTACGCTATTTCTTCTCTCAACTCTCTTTAAAACATTCAATCATGTTTAAATACAATATGGTTCCGTAAACGTTTTTCGTTTACTATAAAAGTAAATTATGAAAATTTTGTAATGAAAGAATGTGCGTGTACAGCAGGAGACTCTACGTTTATGATAGACATTTTCATTCACCAGAAATATTTCAACCACTACTGGAAAGGTAGAGCGTTTTAAGCAAAGAGGTATGTTTGCGATAAACGACTTCAAAACGGTTTTTTGTTTGCCATGCAAAGAAAAAATCGTTACTCCCAAACGAAAAATTAGACAAACTAATTTCATTTGTGGTTTATGTTTGTCGCAAACGATTTATGTTTATCGCAAAACCCAAAGAAACGCTTATAGCAAACTGTTAGTGTACCTTTGGTAAATGATTTATATTTATTACAAATCCTGTGAAACCTTTGTTGCAAACGGTTACTATGTTTGTCACAAGCAATGTCAGTTTATCCCAAACCCTGTGAAACGTTTGTTGTAAACGGTTATTGCTTTTGTCGCACACAAGCAATGTCAGTTTATCCCAAACCCTGTGAAACGTTTGTTGCAAACGATTATTGCATTTGTCACAAGTAATGTCAAGTAATTATCAATAAATGAGAAAACGTTTGTCACAAAAGAATAATTTGTTTGCATTATGATATTTAATATGTTCTATAAAATTAGGTTAATAATCAAAAATGTCACAATTTTTAGTAAAATGTAATCGGGAGCTCCCCGACAAACACCTGTGCTATTATTTGGCCGATATCTTCTAATTGAGTTGTAGACTAACTGTAAATAAGAAAGCTTGTATTTTAGAATATTATAAAAATGTAGGAGTCCATTGTATTGATCAAAGCGAGATATTATTTTACCAAACTTTTTATTCAAAAGTTTTCACGTCCATGAATGGAATACGTTGCAATGTTTCTTTTTGTGTCGTATACACACATCTGCATCTTTTGTGTTCTGTGCACATACATCTACACATATTATTCCATAATATAAATAATAAAAATGTTATAAAACCTCACTCTCACAAAATGAAAACAAGTTTCGCTCTTTGTTCTCTCAACTCTCTTTAAATATCCAATCATGTTTGAATACAATATGGTTCCGTAAACGTTTGTCATTTGCCATAAACGTAAATTACGCAAAATTTTGGAATGGAAGAATGTTCGTTTACAGCAAGAGAAACTACGTTTACGATAAACTTTTTCATTCACTAAAAATATTTCAACCGTTACGGGAAAAGTAGAAGGTTTGAGACAAAGAACTATGTATGCGTTAAACGATCCCCCCCCCCACAAAGATTTTTCCTTTGCGTGTTTTGCTAATTTTTAAAATTTCGCAAATTTTATGAAATTGCAATTTTTAATTAGTTTATCCCTAAACGGAGAAAAAGAAAACCGGCTACACTTACTTATATTGAAAGCACAAACATCAATTGTCCTTAATGTTTTTGGAAACTTTTCGTGATGAATCAAACTTCTAACGAATTGATCCGCTGCATACATGATTTTCAATTCAAATGTCATCTGTTTATTGTGGACAAATAAATCGAACCAAAAATCGCTAGCCAACTCAAATATATCTCTGGTTATTGCCAAACTACGGAGATTCGTTTGAAATCCTCTAATCGGAGGTGGCTCCTCTATCTCCATTCCGGGTACTTTAATGCAGAAGTTTATTGTTAGCTCATTTAAGGTCGAGTATTTTAACAGATCTGTAATATAGGTCCATTCATGGGGTATCTTCAAAAATCCCATAGTCAGTTTTTGGAGATGTTTCAACGCTATTAGTTTCTCCACTGCAATTTGTCCCCTCATATCGAGGGTCTGCAAATTGGTGCACGTTTCCAGGAGACCACCCGCGGCAATGTGTCGATAACTTCTTAGTCGTGAGGCATTGTTCCATGTGAGATGCTTTAGGATTTTATTGCCGGCATAAATCGATTTACATTTTCCCAAATCGATACGATCTATACGCAAAGATTGAACGTTTGGTGAAATTGAAAAATCATGACGTTCTCCATAGTAACGCGTTGCTATGGAAGAGAATTTCATTAGGCTAGGTTCATTCAGAAATTGTATCAAATTCCTGGTTGACAAAAACTGACATTGCCAGAGTGTAAAGTCTTGAACTTTGGGTGGGAGGCAGACCATGTTAGGATGAGCAAAGTCAGTTCTGCGTATGATTAAGTTCTCGAGATTTCCACAAGTTTGAGCCAAAGAACTTAACACCGCTTCAGTCACTTGATCCTTGAATCGAATGTCTAAACTTGTTAGATTTTGCAAATTGTATAGAAACGATGAGTAATTCTGTGACCATTTGTCTGAATCAAATGTGGTTTCCGCTTTCAATTCTTTTAAATTGGTCTCGTGCCTCAAGGACCTTTGTATGTCGTCGCCCTCCTCGTCCTCAGCTTGAATTTCCGACATTGTTTTGAAAACTTCCAATTCAAGTTGCGTAATCAAACGATGAAAATTTCTATATTTTATCGTGCCCTCTTTACCATAATCTTGATACAAACGTAGTCTTTTCAGATTTTTCATTCTCAAGAGCAGATCTACAATTACATTCTCTTCGATGCCGAAATGAAACTTTTCCAAATGAAGGCTTTCCAATTGCAACAGATTCCCCGCTATTGATTCCAGATCTCCCATTGTAGTTTCACCCCAATCACATTGTAAGCTGCGCAGATTTTCAAATTTCCTCCAAATTAATGGAATACGGCATGTTATGTTCAATACCTGGATTTCCCCACTGTGCCTCTGTATAAGATCATAAAGTTCTTCATGCATAAAGTTCTTCATGCACTAGATTTATTCCAGTATGATCTGTTATCACATATCCATATCTGTTTGCACCGTAAATTGTCAAGGTACGAAAGGTTGCTCTGGCTATGTACGTTTCGAAAACATTCCTCAGGGTGTCACTGACACCTGCCAGCCTCAATTGGTCATCCAAATTTAGCAATTTATATATGCAAATCAAGACATCACAATTGTTTGAAATTCTATCAAAACTTGAGGTGGCCATTCTGTCGATTACTATAAATAGAATAGGAATGTTTTTTTTTTTAATTATTTTTTTTTAGAATAGGAAATTGAATTGAACGTCTTTCTCTTAATAATATACTATTAACTTGTTGGATGTTTTATTAATTGCTATGCAACAACAAATTTACAAGAAGGAGCTTAGAAAAGCGTAAAGGTTTTCTTGGCACACCTTCTGTGGAGAAGTGGAAAAGGTCTTGGATGCCACAAGGCTGCGTAAGATATTATCCACTGCTTCCTGCACAGGTGGATATTTGCAGGATGAGGCAAATAACTAGAGAAAATACAGCGAACAGTCATTAAATGTACTGCTCGACACACAATTCCCAGGGAAATCACCAACAGAACCCGAGGATCAGCAGGACCAACAAGAGAACGAGTGGATTGCTAGCGTCCCTAGCTTTTTGACAGAAAATCCAGAATAAGCTGGACGATAAACGGCTTGGAACCCTTCAAATCACCTGGACTGGACGGCATTACTCCAGCAGAAAATGTATATTATTCCCTGGCTGGAGAAAATTTGTGAAGGTTGTATCTGGTTCTCATACATTGTCAAACGATGGAGGGATACCAAAGTGGTATTTATAACCAAAGCGGGAAAGATGTTGCACACTAGGCCAAAAGACTTCAGACCAATTAGCCTACTTTCCTTCTTATTAAAATTTTTTTTTTATACCCTACACCACACTGTGGTACAGGGTATTATGACTTTGTGAATTTGTTTGTAACACCCAAAAGGAGAAGAGATAGATCCATTGTTTATTATACCGATCGACCTAGAATCACTTTCTGAGTCGATTTAGCTATGTCCGTCTGTCTGTAGATGTATTCTTGTAATCAAAGTACAGGTCGCAAATATGGCCCGATCTTGACGAAACTTTACACATATCTTTTTTTTGGCCCCAGGACTATCCCCATTTAATTTGGTTAAAATCGGTTCAGATTTGGATATAGCCGCCATATATATGTGTTAGCCCCGATTTGACATGTAAGCGCTGTAAAAACTTTATTTTTTATCCGATCAGTATGAAATTCAGCAGAAAGAGGTCTCTTATTATATGAATGAACACTGTTAAATTTGAAAGAAATCGGTTCAGATATAGCCCCCATATATACGTTACCCCCGATTTCACATGTAAGCGCCATAAAAAATTTATTTTACAACCGATCAGTGTGAAATTCGGCAGAAAGAGGTTTCTTATTACATGAAGTAATACTGCCAAATTCGGTGAAAATCGGTTCAGATTTAGATATAGCCCCCATATATATGTTACTCCCGATTTTACATGTAAGCGCTGTAAAAAGTGTTAATCCGATCGGTACGAAATTCTGCAGAAAGAGGTTTCTTATTACATGAATTAATACTGCCAAATTTGAGGGAAATCGGTTGAGATTTAGATATAGCCCCCATATATACGTTACCCCCGATTTGACATGTAAGCGCTGTAGAACTGTATTTTATATCCGATCAGTAAAAAAAATTGTCAGAAGAGGTTTCTCATTACATGAATTAACACTGCCAAATTTGAGGGAAATCGGTTCAGATTTAGTTATAACCCCCATATATACGTTACCCACGATTTAACATGTAAGCGCTGTACAATCTGTATTTTATATCCGATCAGTAAAAAAATCTACACAAAGAGGTTTCTTATTCTTCCAAATTCAGAGAAAATCGGTTCAGATTTAGATATAGGCCCCATATATATGTTACCCCCGATTTGACATCTAAGTGCTGTAGAGACTGTATTTTATATCCGGTCAGTACGAAATTTGACAGAAAGAAGTTTCTTTTTCAATGAATGAGTATTCAAGGAAAATCCGTTCAGATTTATATATAACCTCCATATATATGTTCCTCCTGATTTGGTACCAAAGCGCTATATAAGTTGTACTTTACTTCCGATCAAAATTTTCCAGAAAGATGTTCCTAATTTTTTTATATAAGCGCTATTTTTATATTGTTATATTGTGTACGACCAAAAATCGGACTATTTATTGTGTTATGGCTAATAATAACCACAGTAAATGCAAATATGTGGAATATTATTATTAGTTCAATTTTTAATTCCACACATTATATTAAACTCCTCTTTGGAATAAGCCTTGACGTGGCGGGGGAGCTAAGTACTTTCGTAAAAGAAAGTAAACTAATTATTCCAACTATTCAAAAAGAAATTCTTAATGTACATTGCCGAGGTGGTATAGGGTATTATATAGTCGGCCCCGCCCGACTTTCTGCCTTTCCTTACTGGTTTATTTATTATTTTTATTTTCTGTAAAATTTCCTTACAATTGATGACTTAATGCCTCAGTGCCTGAAATGGCTTTATAGAGGTTAGCTGGCAACTAATTATTTTTTAGGTACAATAAGGTAAATTTTGTATAACAATTAGTTCAAAATACAAGTAAATTTATAATGTTAGAAGTATTTCAACATTTTCAATTAACAGCCTGTTTCTGTAACTTAAAAATTTGCTTTCGTTCGCCTGCCAGGCGACAAACAGCTGATTTGGGTTTCACTAACTACCATCACAACGAGAAGTCGTACGATAATGAACTTGTACGAAAACGTAATCATTTCAGTGCAAATTTTGCTGTCATCTCTTTGCTGTCATCTCGGCGAACACAAATGTCAGATCGAGTCACATTATTTTATTTGTCGACTGATAGGAACAATGACAAAATAAACATTATTAAAAGCAAAAAATAAGTAGATATTAATATAATTATGGTAAAAACAATTAAATAATAATAAAATTGTGTACATAGGTGTAAATATTTTAGCATAAAGAAGTCAAGAAGTTGCTCGCTAAGATGGAAAAAATTATCAGTGCACAATGAGAGAGATAGAGAAAGAAATGAGAGTCTTGGTGCAGCTCACCCAGCTGACCACCCAGGGTTGTTTTTTTGGCCACCGCTAGTTTAAATAGTGCAGAGATGTATTTGCTAAGGTCGACCATACAAAAATGTGTGCTTTTTTAGACCGGAAGTTGTGAAATTATTAATCTGGCAATTACATTCTTTTCCAATTGGTAAATTGCTAACGTCATTGACGTAAAGCTAGGCGACGATAGAACGTTAGAGAAACCAAATTCCTGACGAAAGTGAGTGACTGGTTTTCGTTCGCAGAGACTTTCGTTAGAAATACAGAAACAGGCCGTAAGTATTTTTTCAGTTCGATTTTAAAACGCGACAAATTTTCAATTTCTTTTAACATGTCTAGAATTATATTCAGTGGGACCAGCGAAACGGATGCGTTGCTTTGTTGCTTCTAAACGGCATCTCACAGTGCTCAAATTCCTTGCCTGTCTTGTCATTCGTTGTGTGTGAATTAAGTTTTGTTGAAAGTTTATGGTATGCGATCCGATGCCTTTAATGCACTTATATACATTGACTTGTTGTTTGTAAAGTCCTTTAACGGGAAGTACATTAATTGCATAATTCTTGAACATATCTCTGGTACTGAATCTTCGCGGAAGGTGGAAAACAATTTTCAGTGCCCTGTTTTGGTGTGACTGCAGATATTTTAAAAAACCTGCTACATTTAGCTGCGTACACAATTGGTAGATAGGTTAGGTATGAATGTATTAGAGATTGGTAAAGCATCATTTTCACTTCTATTTTAAGCTTATTTCTGAATTTATGCAGAATTCCTATTCCAGAAGATATTTTGGACTTTAAGTGACCAATGTGATATTCCCATATCAAATTATGGCTTAAGTGCAATCCAAGGTAATGTACACTTTCCGATTCTGTAATCTCATGTCCATCTATATGCACAGTCATTGTTATATCGTCTTTGGACATATATGGCCTAAATCTCACAAATTTAGTTTTGTTGGCATTTAGAAATAGCATATTAACCCTCAAAAATTCAGACAAAATCGAAGCATCGTACTCAATTTGTGTCTGTAGCACCTTCTGGTGATCATATTCGTAGAACAATGAAATGTCATCTGCAAACCTCAACAACTTGCCTTTAAAATTAACAATTTTGAGGTCGTTGATATATACATATTTTAAATAGTAGTGGACCTAGAACACTGCCTTGCGGAACTCCACATAATACAGGTACAGAATCGCTCTTTGAATCGCCAATTTGAACATAATGGCTTCTATTTGGACCTAAAACACTGCCTTGCGGAACTCCACATAATACAGGTACAGAATCGCTCTTTGAATCGCCAATTTGAACATAATGGCTTCTATTTTTTAAAAAAAATTTCAAATAATAAAAGTGTTTTTGAGAAAATCCAATGACGTCAAGTTTTTTAATAAGTAATAAGCATGATCCACTAAATCAAAAGCCTTAGTAAGATCAAAAAATACTCCTGCAACTCCTCTATGACCAGTATCTAAACCGTTGCAAATGCAGTCCATAACAGTTATGACAGCTTCATCTGTTCCACTCCCTTTTTGAAATCCATATTGGCGTTCATACAATAGATTGTTACTTTCAATATAATCTGAATTGTTCGAAGATCATTTTTTCAATTATCTTGTCCAAAATTGACAAAGTGGTAATTGGTCCAAATTTTTGGACCTTATTTGCACACTTTAGCTTTGGAATTGGAGTTATTTTTTGAATTTTTAATATTTCCGGATAAACAGATTCATTTACCATCATAATAAAGACTGACGTAAGTATTTGAGCTATGGCGTATTTCCTCGTTAACAGCAAATTCGTTGTAATTTTATCAAAACCTGGAGCTTTATTTATTTCCAATTTATTCGTAATAGCTTCCACCTTATCCAAATTTACAGGTTCCAATTCAAAACAGTTATTAGTTGGCAACAAGGTCCGAATTGTGTTTATATCATTGAATGTACGAACCTGTCTATTGGCACGAATTTTCATAACTACTTCCGAAAAATACTTATTAAACTAAACGGCTTTTTCACCATCAGTCGACAGCAGTATATTATCCTCTGTTAGTCCGAATTTACACTGGCTGAATGTTCAGCAGATTATCGGCGTTTTGTTGGAGAGAGGGGCAGTCGCCAAGAGGGAGGAAAAAACTCTCCCTGAAGGTTTTGAGTTCTTCGTGCAAGTTCAAAAGAGAATTTGATGATAAGCTGCTGAAAAAACTTGCCTAGTGTAAATTCGGACTTACATTCCTTGGTATATTCTCCTTTTTCTTCCCAAGTTGCTTGTTGAGAAAATCCCAGGTTTTCCTTGAATCTCCATTACATATTTCCAAATAATAACGATAGTAATTATTCATCAAGTTCTTGCTACAAAATGCAATAACTTTGCTTATTCATTTAAGACTTCCAGCTATATACTTATCATCTCGTCTCTTTTTCCTTCGTCGCAGTAACTTATGTTTGTATTCAATTAAACATTCCAATGAATCTGTCATCCATGGATTCATTTTACGTTTTATATTAATCTGTTTTATGGTTGTTGTAGAACATTGCTGAAGTGCAGATGAAAGAGTGTGTACAAGATTAATACATAAATCTGACGAGTTCCTCGAATCAGACACTGCCAGATTCATATCTAGAAATCTTCCAAAACTGTCATAATCTATTCTACATTCCTTTTATATAAAATTGATTCTGTATCAACCATGCTAAGCTTTAAGTGCAAATAATCATATTGTGATCTGTTATATTATTTTCTACCGAATTTACAGATGTGATATTAAATAAATTGCTGAAGATACAATCCAAGCAGAATTTGCTTAACGGTCTGGTTAAAAGATTGTGGCAGGAAGCAATATTCATTTCTGCAAAAGTGTCTTTTAATCTGCGACTCTGATAATTAGAGCTTAGTAAATTTAAGTTAAGTCCACATTTTTGAGATCTGTACAGCGAGTTCACAATTAAAGGCTTATTGTTTATAAAAATGTTTGGCAAAGATACCATAATCATGTCCAAGAAATTTTCACTTTGATTAATAAGTACCTCATATGCGATATTTTGTCTTATGTACACTGATATTCTTCCACCCTCCGTTACACCTCCAGCGCGTTTGCATAAAATATCGTCCACATCGCTCATAGATCTGTGTATCTCTTTTAGCAAAAACAGCACCGCCTTTAGCGAATATGAATTTGAAACCGACGGATTTTAGAGACTTTGCATAATTCAGCAGTTGTAAAGATTCTTTACAAAGAAAGTCATTAACATATCGTCATCAGAAACGATAAAGGGCGTCGTAACAACAAGAAAAATGGAAACTCAGTTTTTGATGGATTTCGGTACCCTGCATCAAATCACACATCCTGACAAATTTTTAGCGGCGTAATATTAAAAATGGCTAATTTATTAACGAAATTAAAAAGGGCCTAACAACTAATTATTTCTTTTTTTCATAATTAAAAAATCCTATTTCACGCAATTTTCACAAACAAGTTATAAATCATGTTTGTGTGATTTTATATATGCATCATTATGCTTAGATATTATCCTGAAAACCACGTTTTTCTAACGGCAACACTTTTCATTTTATTTAGTTTTTTTGCTTCTCCTGTAAAATTTTCAAACATGATGATACGCCCTTTTTCGTTTCTGATGACGATATACATTTTTAAATTCATCGAACTTTTTCTTTGCTTCTAATTAGAGTTGGGTCGTTCCGGAACGAACTCGTTCAATTGAACGATTCCCTTGAAGGAACGATTGGAGCTGGTTCCTGCTATGTTGTTCTTTTAGTTCCATCGTTTACTTCGGATCTTTTGCTGTTATTCATCTTTCGTTCATTTTACCATTCTTCTCTTTCGAACAGCTGTTTAATTGTTGCCAAATTGACCGAAAAATGATTTCTCTAGTGCTGTCACACTAAATTTATAACAATATTAAATGCTGGTGTCGTTCGGAGGTATTAATTTTTTACCTTGATCAGTCTTTTTCACTGTGGTGCCCAGAATTGCCACACTACATACACATCACATGCGTTTAACAATTGTTATTTTAATAAAATCAGCAGAACATAATTAAATAAATTAAAAATATATTTTCAATTTCCTTGTCTGGCAAAATTGTTTTCACGTTCATAAAAGAAGACTGAACGAGTAAACAAACAGCTGTTGTGATGTTTAACCGAATGAATGTCATTTGAACGAAGGAGCCAAAAGGAACGATGGAACGAAAAGACTGAACGAGTTCCTTTACCGGAACGGAACGAAAAGGACCGGTCTGTTCAGTGAACGATAATGCCCAACACTACTTCTAATAGGCAAATTTCACAGTAACAAATGCATTACTGTCTGATTGTTTACGAAAAATGCTTTTTCTACTTCATTCTCACAGATATTAACACCAACTTTTTTTGCCATATCCACAACAACGTCTATCGCTTTAACATTCTCTTCTCTTTTTACTCCGTTTATTCCACAGTCGTTTTGAACACGCATATCATTTAAAAACTTTACAGATGTTTTTAAATTATTTACTTCTTCTCGTAAATTTTTATTTTCTCTCTCTTCTCTTGTTTTTAACAACACCTTTTAAAATCTCATCATATTGAGATGACATGAATTGAATTGTTTCTTTAATCCAGCGATGGGCACACCATACTTCTACAAAATGTTTATGTTTTTGTGAGAAGTGTTAACACTCTCTTTATGCACTGCGAGAAATTGTATTTGCATTTTCCTAACATATCTATGTTGGGTAAGATAATAAATAAAATGGACAACGAACATCATTAAGTAGATTTGTGGTTATTATATGCGTACATAAAGAAATCGAACTTTAAATATGTTATGATTAGCCACATACATACATATTTATTATGCTATGTAAAGTAATCAATCAAATTCTCCAATAAAAGTACTGCATACTCGTATTGATTATGTCATATTCTTTATTTAATTCTTTATTTTTTCTATTATCCGTTTTCGAATGTCCAACTTTTTTTTCGTTAGTATATTTAGGTGTTTATACAAATTTTATTAAAAAATCGTTAAAAGATAATAATATATACATTTAAAATTATTTTAAAAAATTCGTTAGTTTATTTAATTTTGAAAAAAGAAAATAATATATACATTTCTGCAGTAACATAATAAATAATTTAAACTTGTATTTAAAAATGTTTATAAATTCTTCTGTAAAAATACAATACATACTAAACTTTATTCCTATACTTGAAGTATGTATTGTAATCATTGTATCATCCATTTTTTCTTTATGTGCACGCTAAGCAACAAGCGACGACACAACTTCGTCGATCGAATGTCCAAGCGCGACTGAATGATAGTGAACTCTCATTCAATGTGTGTGTTCCAGGGATGATAATTGAGAGTATCTAAATGGTACAAAAATCGTTCTAAAAAGGTAATTTTTCGACCCAAAAAGTACCAATTTGTTTAAAATTTGTTTAAATTGTTCTTTATATCTTGAAATAATGAGATACAAATTAGTAAGATCCAGTAATACATGAACAATTTCTTGATAACAAGCTACTAAAATCGTATAGCAGCATAAAACCTTTGGTTTGTACTAGCCTGTCGGGAACTAACATGCTTATAGTAGGGGCAAGTCTAGAGAATTGTCAGTCGAATCGTCCCTACATTTCAAGGAATTCTCTATGGTGTCACATCTAAAGGTGAACTCTAGCTTGAACAGACTAATTCAAAGCCTGCTCAACAGAAGAGGCATAACAGCAAGTCTTGGGTCTTCACCTCTAACAAGGTTTGTAAACAGAGGGACCCCACAAGGAGAAGTGCTGTTTCCACTAATTTGAATAAAATCCTGCTAGATCTAGAACGTTGTGGCAGCAAGGTCGTTGCGTATGCGGACGACCTGACAATTTCCAAAACGTCCTCAGAGACATCCTAACAGGTCGCTCTGAACAAGTTGGTTAGATGGGCTGGAAGCAGCGGTTTGTGCATTAACCCAAACAAGATAGAATTGGTTCTCTTTGCTATGATAAATAAGGTCCCACATGTGGACCCTCCTCCTAGGATAAATGGAACAGATCTAGTATTTTCTGAGAGTACAAAATTTCTAGCAATAATCCTAGATAGGAAATTGTTATTTAGACTTAACGTACTGGTACGTGTAAGGAAGGCCAACGTAGAGTTGAGTAGTTCGTGAACGAGCTAGTTCAATTGAACGGGTCACTTTACTGAACGGTGCGAACTAGTTCACACAACTCGTTCATTTCAGTTCAGTAGTTCAATTAGGGTTGCCAGACACCGTATTCGAAAAGTCGGGATAACCGAGACTTAACAGCGGGATTTGTCGGGACAATTAAAAAGATAATATTTTATTGGTTTTGGCATTTAAAAAAAAACTCATTACAGTTAAAAGTCTAATATAAGAATATTCAAAATAACTTATATACACTATAGATCAATATTATGTTTGCCACAAATACTTTCTTTGTGTTATTCTTCACGAAATTCGCTTTTACTTTAAAACGGTTGGATGTAAACTATACACGCTGAAAAAAATCGCGTCTGTAGTATATGGTACACTCTAAACATATAATATTTGGTACACACAAAAATTGTGTATTTGGGAAGATGTTATTCTAAACAAATATTTGTTTGCATCCCAATGTGACTGTTATTTCCGAAACAAATATTTATTTGCATTAAGTATTCATAAAATACATAAATTGTTTTAAATTTTTCAGTAATTCAAATTTAAATTTTTAGAAATGTTCAATGTTCGTAAAAATAATAATTGAAATCGTAAAATCTTAAATCAATACATAGTACTTAGAGGATGGACAACTAATGAAGGCTTGGAATACTCAGAAATTTGAAATTATTGGTTTAAAAAGGAGTTATTGCTGCATATGGTATCATAACTGGGAGGTACAATTCGAAACCAAGAAGAAATTAAAACTGAAATTCGAAAAAGGCAGCAAAAGTTTTGGAAATATTTTTTAAATAAAATGTATTCGGAAAAATTCTTAAATAATAATTTTATTTGTACTTAAACACATATTTTATTTGAGAAATTTAGTTTGCAAATATTATTTGTTGAAAAATAATAATATATGCTTTCCAAATATATTATATTGATTTTCAAATAAAATTTATTTGCAAAGAAATATAAAATATTTAAAAATTGGTGTTCCAAATATATTTTGTTTCGATTGAAATATATCAAAAGAGCCGATTTTGCCCCGTGTAGCTTCTATAGGGCTTAAGGGCCAATTAGGACGAAACATATATATGGGATATAAATCTAAATCTGTACCGATTCTCGTCAAATTGAGCAAAGTTGTTCTCTGGATAAAAAACTACCATTTTTTTATAACTAATGAGCTATATATAACTAAATCTGATTCTTAGTCGATCGGTATACTTTAAGGTGGGTCTAGCTGTAGCATTTCTATGTCTGACAAACATCTGCCATGAAACGGGTATAAATATCCCTGGCAATTCTTTACAAATAGCTCGAAGATTGCAGTAGTCGATGCACAACATGTCACAGGACACTGCATCTAAAATTTGTATAACTTCTGAAATTTGTACCAAATTCGCCCACGTTAATAGCTATTCTTTTAGATAAGTTGCTGAATTCGTTCAAAATGTACATTTCTTGAAATATGAAAGATTAGTGACGGAAAAATTACAAATTTACATAACAAGTACATATGAAAATAGCATTTTCTTGTACTTTCTTTATTATTTTTTTTACTGCGCTTTTATTTTCCTTAGTGTAGAGAGTAAATGGAAAAAAAAGTCGGGATTTCCCCCCTAAATTACTTCAATAATCGGGACTCTGTAAATATGTGAAAAGTCGGGAAAATCCCGACGAATCCCGACCGTCTGGCAACCCTAAGTTCAATCCTGTCATTTCTTTCTCTCTCCTCATTTCGTTCCCTCATCCCAGCTGTTATTTCCATTTTTATGTCACCATGAATGTAAGATTATTCCATTCATGTTCCAATCAGATTCCTTTAATAGCGGCTGATTTGAACTGGAGATCTGAACGAAATGAATGAATGAACGGTGAGCTACAGAGCTGGTGAGCTACAGAGCTGGTGAGCAAAAGTGCTACAGTGAGCTGATGAACTAAATGAACGAACTAGTTCACTCAATTGAGCTGAACTAAAAAGAGCGATCACTTAAAAGAACTAAAGTGCCCAACTCTAGGCCAACGTCGGCTTATATTCCTACAGGAAGGCTCTAGGGTCGCCGTGGGGCCTCTCACCTAGAATCGTCCACTGGATACAACGGGTTCTACAATTGCAACTTTTCGTGCGCTTTTGCCATTTTATGGTCGTATTAATCCTCCAAATTCGTCGAATTGTTGAAAATTTTTAGCTTACATTTTCTTTACTTAATGTTTAAGTGCCAATCAGACAAAGAACCGCTCGTAGTAATACAAATATTGCTGCCGTTCAGGCGAGTGTGGCTGAAGACCGCAATTTGTCGATTCCAAGACGTTCTCACCACTGTCTCAAACCGCAAACTGGCGGATTTTGAGAAAGTATTTGATATTTCAAGAATTGAAGCCATTGGACCGCCGAAAACGTCGAGAATTTGCTGACATTGCCTTGGAACAACTTGAAAACAATAAAGATTTTTTAAGAAAATCATCTTCTCCGATGAGGCTCACTTTCATATGAGTGGTGCGGAAATAAACAACGATTTTCCAGCCAATTTCAAAGCTATAAAAGCGTTGCGTTAGAATTTAATTTCTAAAAAAAAAAATGTAAATGAACAAAAACAATTATTTCGACATGCTTCTGCAGGCGTGTAAACCATTATGACTGACGCTTGCAAAAAAATAAGAGCGCAGTCATTAATCGTTTGGTTGATACAGTAGCGTGAAGTTAGCAACACTTCCCGCGCCGACTTCATAGTGAAATAGTGGATCTCTTATATCTACGGATGGACCTTTGCTTAGCAGATAATGACAGCTCATTGCTTAGATATCACTGCACCACACAAACAGGTGAACTTTTATACATAAATATTTTAATTTTTGAAGTGCCTACAGCGCAGTGAAAAATTGGTATAATTGTCACTGCCGTTTTCACACATCCGACTCTAGGCTATGAACTTACCGGCAATAATTTAACACAAATCTTCAGTTGAATTAAAATTCTATACAAATTCCAGCTTATTGGACAATTGATGTTATCGTCACGAACACGAAAATACCACTAATATAATCTGGTCATGGGGAGATACTACGCCATTGACTGGAAAAACAAGTATGTATATTACACAGTACTCTCTCTCTCCCATTTTAAATATGCATACAGAATTAAAGATAACAGGGTTGCCACATTTATTCGAATTGTCAACAATTCGGCAATTTATACTCTACCTTATGAGTACTTATCTGCACAAAACATTGTCGGATTATTAAGACGAATATATTTATTTCCTGGTTAGAAGATGGTTGTTTGAGATTTTTTTAAATACCTCTCACACTGCACATATTACGAATATAGTGATTATACCCTACACCACACTGTGGTACAGGGTATTATAACTTTGTGCATTTGTTTGTAACACCCAAAAGGAGAAGAAATAGTACCATCGTTTATTATACCGATCGACTTAGAATCACTTTTTGAGTTGATTTAGCTATGTCCGTCTGTCAGTGCATGTATTCTTGTAATCAAAATACAGTTCGCAATTATGGTCCGATCTCGACCAAACTTTACACTTGTATATATTTTGGCCCTATTGGATTTGGTTAAAATCGGTTCAGATTTAGATATAGCCCCCATATATATGTTACCCCTGATTTGAAATGTAAGCGCTGTAAAAACTGTATATTATATCCGATCAGAATGAAAGGTAGAAAGAGGTTTCTTATTACATGAAGGAATACTGTCAAACTCGGAGAAAATCGGTTCAGATGTAGATATAGCCCCCATATATATGTTACCCCCGATTTGACATGTAAGCACTGTACATCCGATAAGTGCGAAAGTCGGCAGAAAGAGGTTTCTTATTACATGAAGTAATACTGCCAAATTCGGAGCAAATCGGTTCAGATTTAGATATAGCCCCCATATATATGTTTTCTCCGATTTGACATGTAAGCGCTGTAGAAACTGTATGTTATGTCCGATCAGTGCGAAATTCGGCAGAAAGAGTTTTCTTATTACATGCAGGAATACTGCCAAATTCGGAGAAAATCCGTTCAGATTTAGATATAGCCCCCATATATATGTTACCCCCGATTTGACATGTAAGCGCTGTAAAAACTGTATATTATATCCGATCAGAATGAAAGGCAGAAAGAGGTTTCTTATTACATGAAGGAATACTGCCAAACTCGGAGAAATCGGTTCAGATGTAGATATAGCCCCCATATATATGTTTTCTCCGATTTGACATGTAAGCGCTGTAGAAACTTTATTTTATACCCGATCAGTATGAAATTCGGCAGGAAAAGGTTTCTTATTACATGAATGAACTCTGTTAAATTTTGAAGAAATCGGTTCAGATTTAGATATAGCCCCCATATATACATTACCCCCGATTTGACATATAAGCGCTGTAAACATGTTATTTTATATCCGATCAGTGCGAAATTCGGCAAAGAGAGGTTTCTTATTACATGAAGGAATACTGCTAAATTCGGAGAAAATCGGTTCAGATTCAGATATAGCCCCCATATATATGTTACCCCCGATTTGACATGTAAGCACTGTAAAAACTGTGTTTTACATCCGATAAGTGCGAAATTCGGCAGAAAGAGGTTTCTTATTACATGAAGTAATACTGCCAAATTCGGAGCAAATCGGTTCAGATTTAGATATAGCCCCCATATATATGTTTTCTCCGATTTGACATGTAAGCGCTGTAGAAACTGTATGTTATGTCCGATCAGTGGGAAATTCGGCAGAAAGAGTTTTCTTATTACATGCAGGAATACTGCCAAATTCGGAGAAAATCGGTTCAGATTTAGATATAGCCCCCATATATATGTTACCCCCGATTTGACATGTAAGCGCTGTAAAAACTGTATTTCATATCCGATCAGAATGAAATTCGATAGAAAGAGGTATTTTTACATGAATGAGTATTTAGAGGAAATTGGTTCAGATTTATATATAACCTCCATATATAGGTTCCTCCGGAGGGAGGTGTAGGGTATTATATAGTCGGTCCCGTCCGACTTTTTGTCTTTCCTTACTGGTTTTAAGTTGCAGCTTTTCCCTAAGGCTGACGCCAGACCGCACACCGAAGCAGAACAATGCGAAAACTGCTCGAAGTCACTGCTAAAACAACGACGCAACATGTCATGCCGACTGCAGAGATAGAGAGAATTTACACATGTGTTGAAGTGAGAGATCGGATTGAAAGTGTTTTTTTTCTCTTTCTTGCATTTGTGTTCTGACCAGCGTTGCCGTTTTGGTCATTTGGTCGGATGGATTTGAAATTTTTATATTTGGTCGGATCAGAATTTTTGGTCGGTTTTATCCTAGAATATTTAATTTGTATTATAATACAGAATAATTTGAAGTCTAATATCAAAGTAAATTACTGAAAGTTAAAGCCATTCACCGTTTGGAATACTCTTAAATGTCGATTGTGAATCCCAAATTTTTGATCGCGGGAAGCAGTATCGATTGAAGTTGTAGACGAATATATTGTAATAAAAATTAGTTTGAAAATATTTATTTCAGGTTCGACAAATGTTGTTTGTAGTTGTCTAAAAGATCGGCCCTGGGAAAAGAATTGTTGCTTTCACTGCTGTTCTGTATACCCATATCGGATTTAAACCGAAAATTTGGTTTATAAATCTCACCATAATTGCGGAATTTTATTTATTTGCTTATAGTAAACATTCGATTAATAAGGAACAAAAGCAATTGACTAGTGTTGATATGTAAAGTATGACTCATCCGATGTTCGTATTTTACTTTTACCAATATTAGTGGGATATATCAGAACAATGTTCTTGGGGTTTATATAATTGTAGTGTTGGTGTTGACAGCATTTATTGTTGTCAAATAATGTAGCGTAAGCACAATTGAGATTTCTTTTTTTAAAATGCAAATCTGCATTTCAATTTATACACACATTTTTCCAATTTATAAATTGATTTTTGCCACATTGGGATGAAAACGCGAAGAAAAAGACTACATTGAAACTTTGGGGTTTGGCGAAGATGATAATTAGGCTTAAAACACAAAAATATCAAAAAACAATGATTTTACTGAATGAGGATATATTAAGATTTGGCCATATTCCTATCATTTAAACGAGACATTCCAGATATTTTTCCTATTATAACAGTGAATGCGATCAATGAAGTTGGGTATATACATTTCAGGCGGGCCACATTATAACTTGTTTTAAAATACTTTTCAGTATTTTTATATCTTGTTTACATATTTTTTATTTTCTATTATAATGAGCATATTTTTATGTCAATTGATCTGAAAATGTTGTCACCAAACTTTACAAGATAGGAACTACTTTAATTTAATAAATTTGGTCGGCTACAAGGAATTTTGGTCGGTTTTAGAGAAAATTTTGGTCGGAAAATTTTTTTGCAGTGGCAACACTGGTTCTGACTCAGCAAAGCAGAGTTAGAAACGCTTCAGAACATACATAAACAAAGAAGTACTAGATCAGTGTTCGGCGGCTGGTTAGGCCGAGCCCCGAACGCAATCGGGTTTTCACACGTACACAACACGAACCATAAACACCCAACTACTAGATGGTCCTTCGCTCTCTTAAGCAAATTTCTCGAGTTACGAACGATTAAATTTTTTACATTAGTAGTTAAGAGAAGAAAGAGCACAGATTTGTTTTTATTTTTTATACATACTTTTGGCAGTTTTCCTCATACATTTCACTTTACAATCACAATTGGAGCAAACACAATTGATTTTTAAAATAAAATAGCAAAAAACACATCTTTAAATCGGCAAATTAAATCTTGAGAGCTATCAAGAGAGTGCCAAAATATCTCGAAGAGAGCAAAACAACTGTCAAAAATTTAATCGTTCGTAACTGTCACTTTTTAAAGAGTACGACGGACCATCTATTAGTTTGAGTGTTTATGACACGAACAGCATAACAAAGAGCACAAAATTAAGAAAAAAATGTGTCAGTCGCTTATCAGCGTTCAACAAAGCAGGTTCATGTCGCATTTTATCGGAAAGTTGGTACACTGAGAAATTATACATATTTCCAAAGCGGAGCAAAAATTGAAATTTTTAATCAAAGGAAGAATTTAATAATTTTCGTCAAATGTTTCATATTAATTGATAATAAAGTTATATCCTAATTGTTATACATTTTTATATTACACTTTATTAAATGTGAAAATGGTATTAAGTTAAATAAATTTTATGTTCTACTTCTATTTTAAAACTAAGGACTAATTAATGAATTTTTAACATTTACTTTATTAAAACATTCGTATTTTTCAAATTTTAATCTACGGCAAAAATAAACTTGCACATTAACTTTACTTCTATTTAAAAATGAAGGACTAATAAGCTGAACTTGCAACATTTACTTTATTAAAACATTCACATTATTTCTAATTTTTATCAACGGAAAAAATAAACTTGTACATTAATAATATTAGTAAAATTTTTCATTTTAATCAATAAAATTTTGTTTGTCGAAATCATTGGTAGTAATCAACTGGAATGACAATTATTTTTATTTAATTAAAATATATTTTTCAATTCTTTTAAAATAAAAACTTTGATTCGAATTTGCAACATTTGCGTTATTAAAACGTTCACACCAATTCACATTATACTTAGTCAGTAAAAAAATAATTTTCCACTCTGTATAACACAGCACATAATAACAAAACCAACAATTTTGTTCAGTGCAAACACACCAATACAGCTACAATTTTGGCACGTTCTATTTACGCCGAACACTGTACTAGATGATCCGTCGTACCCTTAAGCAAATTTCTCGAGTTACGAACGATTAAATTTTTGCCATTAGTAGTTAAGAGAAGAAAGAGTACAAATTTGTTTTTATTTTTTATACATATTTTTGGCATTTTTCCTCAAACATTTCACTTTACAATCACAATTGGAGCAAACACAATTTATTTTTTAAATTAAAATGCGAAAAACACATCTTTAAAGCTCTCAAGAATTAATTTGCCGATTTAAAGATGTGTTTTTTGCTATTTTATTTTAAAAATCAATTGTGTTTGCTCCAATTGTGATTGTAAAGTAAAATGTTTGAGGAAAAATGCCAAAAGTATGTATACAAAATAAAAACAAATTTGTGCTCTTTCTTCTCTTAACTACTAATGTCAAAAATTTAATCGTTTGTAACTCGAGAAATTTGCTTAAGAGAGCGAAGGACCATCTAGTAGTTGAGTGTTTATGTTTCTTAAGGGCCCCTTACATTGTGGATTTGTTGTCAAGCATCATGTTCTCTCAGATGTTGTGTTCGACGACTGTTTGCCCTTAAGGCCAGCTTACACACATCAGTTTTGTCCTACAACTTGTGTAATCCATGGATTTATTCACAGTCTAAGGTGCCCTTTACACACATCAGTTTTGTCCTACAACTTGTGTGATCCATGGATTTATCCACAGTCTAAGGAGCTGCATGATGAGTATTCAATGTAATGGCAGGTATGACAACATTTCGTCAGTTCAAAAGAAACATTGTGGTGGAAACACATTAAATTAAAAGTGAAGACTATAAGAATTCTTATTATTTTTCTTTCAAAAATATTTACGTTGATTTTAAATTTGAAAAAATAAATTTCGCTTAATTTTCCTTGAATGACCGGCTTCTTAAAAATTTATTTTAAAAACGAAACAAATTTTTTATGTTGGTTTGAAGGCAATATACAATTTCCTGTGGAAAATAAATATGTACATAAATATTTTTCGTAGATTTGTTAAGCATTTTAATTTAATGAACACTTTCCTTTCATTTCCTTCAAAAGTATACAGAATTTGTGTCTGTCTCTCCCAAATTGTTATGGTCACATATTTTCATTTTGCCTACGGCATTTTGATCTTTTTCTTCGCTGCACACGCACAACCGACCACGTTGCTGTCGTAGATGAAATGATGTTGTAGAGATTGCATGAGTAATCTAAGGGCAAACAGTCGTCGAACACAACATCTGAGAGAACATGATGCTTGACAACAAATCCACAATGTAAGGGGCCCTTTACTCTGCTTTGCTCCGTCAGAACACAAATGCAAGAAAGAAAGAGAAAAAACAAATATAGCGTGATCCATTTCGAGAAAAAATACAGAAAATTCAAATTGAATGGGTAATGCTTATTATCATTTGAAAGAACATTCTGTGGCATTTATTTTTTGAAGATTATGTCTATCAAATGTTGGCCGCGGCTACGTCTCAGATGGTCCATCCGTTGAGTCCAATTTTCGATGACTCGTTCGAGCATTTCGACTGGTAACTGGCGAATGACACGTGTGATGTTTTCTCCAAGGCCTGAATCGAAGCGGATTTGTCCGCATAAACTTTAGACTTTACATATCCCCACAGGAAAAAGTGTAACGGTGTGATATCACACGATCTTGGTGGCCAACCGACCGGCCCAAAACGTGAAATTATCTGCTCACCGGTGTTCTCTCAATAAATCCATTGATTGATGCGATGTATGGGAAGTGGCACCGTCTTGTTATAACAAAATGTCGCCGAGATCACGAGCTTCAATTTCAGGCATCAACTAGGCGGTTATCATGGCACGATAACTGTCGCCATTGACGGTTACCTTTTAACCGGCATCAGTTTTGATGAAATGTGGACCAATGATTCCACTGGCCCACAAACCAAACCAAGGCGTTGTTTTTTCTGGATGAAGTGGCAGCTCTTGAATCTCTTCAGGTTGCTCTTTACATATCCATTGTTTGTTTACATACCCATTGAGCCAGAAATGGGCCTCATCGCTGAACAAAATTTGGCTCGAAAACGTCGGATCTTCTTGGAACTTTTCAAGAGCACATAGAGCGAAGCGATGTCGCTTGGGAAGGTCGGGCGGCTTCAGTTCTTGCACAAGCTGTATTTTGTATGCTTTCAATTTAAGATCTCGACGTAAAATGCGCCAAGTCGTTCCCTACGTCAGTCCGTGTTGCTGCGAACGGCGCCGAATCTACTCTCCACGGTCTTCGTGTACACTCTCAGCTACGGCCGCTACATTTTCTTTACTGCGTACTGGACGTGGTCTATTCGGCCAAATCTTATCCAATAATGAATGCTGGGTCTCAAGATGGGTGATGGTGTTGCGAATAGGACGCTCAGTAGGACGATTATGCTGACCATAAGTTGAGCGAAGTGCACGAAACACATTCCTCACAGAACGTGAATTTTCGTAATAAAGTTGAATGATTTGTAAACGTTGTTCAGGCGTATGTCTTTCCATGATGAAATGCCAAACAATACGTTAAAAAAATAACATGACAGCTTGACACGACTCATGCGTGATTTGTCAAAAAGGCTTTTAAAAAGTATCTCTACTTGGGTTATATGTTACCACCGATTTGACATGTAAGCGCTGTAAAAACTGTATTTTTTATCCGACCAGAATGAAAGGCAGAAAGAGGTTTCTTATTACATGAAGGAATACTGCAAACTCGGAGAAAATCGGTTCGGATGTAGATATAGCCCCCATATATATATGTTACCCCCGATTTGACATGTAAGCGCTGTAGAAACTGCATTTTCACACTGAATCCGATGAGTGCGAAATTCGGCAGAAAGAGGTTTCTTATTACATAAAGTAATACTGCCAAATTCGGAGAAAATCGGTTCAGATTTAGATATAGCCCCCATATATACGTTTGACATGTAAGCGCTGTAGAAACTGTATGTTTTGTCCGATCTGTGTGAAATTCGGCAGGAAGAGTTTTCTTATTACATAAAGTAATACTGCCAAATCCGGAGAAAATCGGTTCAGATTTAGATATAGCCCCCATATATATGTTACCCCCGATTTGACCTGTAAGCGCTGTAAAAACTGTATTTCATATCCGAACAGAATGAAACTCGATAGATTCAGATTTATATATAACCTCCATATATAGGTTCCTCCTGTTTAATTTGCAGCTTTTCCCTAAGTGTAATAATAAATAGCGAACTCGTCTTGGCAACCCCATCCATAATAGCAAAGCATTACTCATTTGTTTATTTGCAATTCTCAACTGTACTCACAATGACTTGTGACGTCATTTGTTGCAGTGCACACTGCGAAAGGTAAGTACACACGATTTGCAAATCGGACAACATTTCCAGAAAAATGGCGGAAAAGTGCAACACTGTGAATTTACAACCGTGTGAACATACAATTTTTGTTTTGCAACGTTAGCAGAAAAGTCATTGCGAGATAATTTGCAGATTGTTATATGTGCGAAGTTTATGCATGTGACAACGGCGCCATTGCCAGAAAATCATTTTATTTGCAACACTGTCTATAATGTATTTTTATTGGCAATCCTGCATATAAATATTTACAAAATATATTGTAAATATATGAAATTGTAATGTTTTCTTGCAATCGTCTAAACTGTCAATTCACCTTTGCCTAACAATCTGACATTGCCCGTATATTTGCAGCACTTTACCAGGGTTGATAACGTTTGCCGATCTGGCAATCGTCTATACTCAGCTGAAGACGATGTTGTGACATTATAAATCAGTGGTGCCCACAAAGAGAAATGAGAATGAGTTAGTTAGGTTACACAAAAATGAGATTGTAGTGGTACAATTGCACTGAACAAAACACTTGGTTTTGTTTGTTTACGTTGTTATATTGTTTTACTATTTATGTTTTTGTGTGTTCAATTTTAGCAATGAAGCCAATAAAAAATTAAATAAACATAAAAACAATGCATATGTAACAAAAAAATGTTCTTCAAGAAAATAGGTACTTGTGTTCTTTGCCAATAATTTATTGGAAAAAAAATATATATAAATAATTTTATATATTGATAAACTAAAAAATAACAAAAAGTAAAAAAATCTAAATTATTTTATATTAAATTGAAAATAAATACAATAAAAAATATCATTCGTTGTTGTAAAATATTTTCAGTGTACTTATTTTATTAAACAAAGCGACATAGACCATAAACACTCAACTACTAGATGTTCCTTCCCTCTCTTAAGCAAATTTCTCGAGTTACGAACGATTAAATTTTTGACATTAGTAGTTAAGACAAGAAAGAGCACAAATTTGTTTTTATTTTTTTATTCATATTTTTGGCATTTTTCCTCAAACATTTCACTTTACAATCACAATTGGAGCAAACACAATTGATTTTTATAATAAAATAGCAAACAACACATCTATAAATCAGCAAATTAAATCTCGAGAGCTAACAAGAGAATGCCAAAATATCTCGAAGAGAGCAAAACAACTGTCAAAAATTTAATCGTTCGTAACTGTCACTTTTTAAAGAGTCGGACGGACCATCTATTACTTTGATTGTTTATGACATAGACCTTCTTCGCTGACTACTAACAAGCAACTGAACAATTTTGTTTTGTTTTTTACGCTCTCTGTTTTTATTTTCGTTGACGCTCGGGCTGTGTATATGAAAAAGCCGATTAATCTTCGTTGTTCTAACAAGTGTTTTGGCACCACTGTTATAAATGGATGGAATTCTAACTATTCTGCAGTGCATCAGGGATGGAAAAGTCAGTACTTTAGTACTTTTTTCAGTACTTTCCCACCTACGTATTCTTCAGAAGTTAATCCAATATATGCCCTTATAGAAAGCCGATTTTGAATTCTATAAGAATAAAACGACTTTTTATTTTCTAAAACACAAACGTGTAAAGTTTAAAAAAACAAGTAAGAAAGTTTCAGTCGGGTAAACCGACTAAGGTATACCCTCACTTTGTGAGTAATGTAATATATAACATTACACCAATAAATCTGTCAATTTGTGTGGGAGGTACCAGAAGGGGTTTTCCAAATACACATATTTTTCGGTAAACAGTACATTCTTAAATAAATTGCATTGTGCTGAACTATAAGCGTTTGTGTGAACTGGTATATTAAAGTTACGAACTATGTAATTTTGGTATGATTTGGTCATTTTGTGTGGGAGGTACAAAAAGGGGCGGGGTGATAACGCCCACTTTTTACAGGACTATAGGCACTACAACAGCATTACACTGTACAAAATTTCAAGTATTTGTATGCACTGGTATTAAAGTTACAAGCCGTTTACTTTGGTACGAAACGGGCCATTTGTGTGGGCGGTACCAAAAGGGGCTGTACAATGATGCCCATTTTTTACCGGACTATAGGCGCTACAAAAACATTATACTGTAGAAAATTTCAAGCATTTTTATGCACTTGTATTAAAGTTATAAGCAGTTAAATTTTGATGCAAAATGGTCCATTTGTGTGGGAGGTACCAAAAGGGGCATGCCAACTTCACCCATTTTTCTCGAGTTAATAGCGACTAATATACTAATATTATGTGCAGAATTTCAAAAGATTCGAATAAGTAGTATAGAAGTTATTAAAGAATCAATATTTCACTAAATTTTAACCCTTTGTGTGGGAGGTACCAGAAGGAGTAGACCAATATGGCCCATCTTCGAACTCATCCGGAGATAGATCAAAATATTACCACATACCAAATTTGAAGTCAATCGGTTACTCCTTTCGAGAGTTATCGTGCGCACCAGCCAGCAGACACACAGACAGACAGACGGACGGACATTGCTCATTCGACTTAAAATGACCCAAAACGGATTTCCTCCGAACATACTTAGGGTCTTAGATCACTCCTTCGATGTGTTACACTTTTTTCCGTAGCAAATGATATATACCCTCGTCACACTAAAGTGAGGGTATAAAAATACCGAAGTTTTGAATTATGATTTTCCTGGATTCATTTTGCAACAATTGTTTTTTCTTTCAGAAAAGAATAGCATTCGACAATTTCATCATTCTATGAAGTTATTTTAGGGAATTTATACTAGAGGAATGTGTATTAAAAGATGCCTCACTATAGAAGTTTGCATAGTTATTGATCAAAATTATTTAATACATCGTTGAATTTTTTCCATGAAAAAGTCAACAATTTCATTACATTTGCGTTAAGTTATTACATAAATAGTAGGTGTCAGTGCTCGGCGGTGTCAGTTATACGAGTACGTCTAGGAATCGGGATATATCGATTTTAAGTTAGTATCACTATCAATTTTTTTTCAGTCACATTTTTTTTAATAGTTTTAACGACAGTTACTAAACTTCTGTTTCCACATGGAAGAGCCATTATTAAAATTTTAAGGCATTGTAATTCTTAATTTTCTAAACTTGTTGCAGCCAAATCGGACTAGTCGATCTCGAGTTATGTGAAACAAAATATACCCCCAACGTGACAAATTCCCTATATGATTGCTAACTTCAAATCGATATATGTATCTCGATTCCTAGACTTGATCCAGCGAAACGCCGGGACACGTTAAAGTTTTTTTGACCGATATAACTTTTCCCGGCAGTCAGAAACCCCGCCGATTTGGGCTGTCGGACAGTGATATTATTAAAGAAAAAAGTACCTTTTCAATTTAAAAAGTACCGTTTCAGTACTTTTTGAGAAATTAAATTTTCCATCCCTGCAGTGCATACTGACTGAAGTGACTGTGTTCGGGCATTACGAGTATAAACTGAAATCTCGATATCAGTTCTTTCATTGCACTTAAGTTGTAAACGTCATTCTAAATTTATTCTAAACGAACAAAAACGGAAAATTTTTAAAAAACTTTGTGAAAAGTCTTTCCACTTTCTTGGCGATAGTTTCATTATTTTGCACAGAATTTTGTGGTGATACGGCACATTTGGTAAAGTCCAAATTTGTCTAAATTTTAATACGATTGATTGTATATATATATATATATATTGATATATATATATATATATATATATATATATATATATATATATATATATATATATATATTGTATGAATGCTGACATCGCAATTTAAACCAACCTTTTATTACAACAAAAATACTTCTTCAAAACTCTAGAGAACTCGTTGAAATTAAATATGAAATCACTAAAATTTCTTTTAAATTCACTTATGACAAATGTGGCCCAAAAATTGAAAAATTGTATCAAATTCAACGATTTTTACGAAGATTAAAGTTATACAGATGGGTCTCGAAGAGTTACAGATCTACAGAATCATATCGTCTCAGTTAAAAGAAGTTATAGGCATCAAATTGAAACGTTACAGTGTTATTGCTTTTTTGGTCGGCTAGAAAATTACCACTAAATTGTTTTTATTACTTATATTTTTCGTGTTTGATAGGACGGACGGTCTCCACTCGTTCTCATTGAACAGTGCGTAAATGTAAATCGCCAAATCTCCGGAATACAAAATTTAAACGATATTTTGTTACCTTCTGCAAGTAAACAATTCGACAGAAAATATTGGACATTTCAACAACAATTGTTTCCTTCCATAAGTCACATCAAAACTACGACAAAATTAACAGCTTAATTGCCCCATAAGAATACCCATAATATTCCACAGACTCAATAGTCAACTAAATAGTGTGAGACGGTCAATAACTTAAATTGGTCTCCGCCGGGAGTGAGGTAAATAATACACTTAGGTATAGCGAGTGGCGGATATACTTGATGCTATTATCCACGCTCAAGGTGGCTACATCGAACAATACTGTATTTAAATCGTGAATATCTTCGTTTCTATCATGCGAGAATCACAATATTGGTACTGTTTAAAGCAGAATAGCGAAGTCTAGCAGCTCATATGAATATTTTCGCGATTACAAAGTTCACTTTATTTTGGTTATTTTCATTAAACAATTATGTAAAAAAAATTAATTTTTAACCATCAACGATGACTTCACAAATATAACTCTCATCCACATTGAGATGATATGATATTAAATAGTTGTTAGCAAATAGCTTAAAGTAATATTGAGATCTTATTAGCAAAGAATCGTACTGAGAACTTACAAAAAATGATAATCCATCTCTCTCTTTCACGTGTTCATCACCATAAACAATCAAAGTAATAGATGGTCCGTCCGACTCTTTAAAAAGTGACAGTTACGAACGATTACATTTTTGACAGTTGTTTTGCTCTCTTCGAGATATTTTGGCATTCTCTTGTTAGCTCTCGAGATTTAATTTGCTGATTTATAGATGTGTTGTTTGCTATTTTATTTTAAAAATCAATTGTGTTTGCTCCAATTGTGATTGTAAAGTGAAATGTTTGAGGAAAAATGCCAAAAATATGAATAAAAAATAAAAACAAATTTGTGCTCTTTCTTCTCTTAACTACACACAGAATACAGTTTGGTTGCCTCAACCGAATTATTTGCCAACCGAATTTTTTAGTTGTGTCTACTATCATGAGATTCCATCAGGACAACCAATATTTTTGTTGTGGTATACTTATGATTCCATGTTGACAACAATCATATTTGGTTGCGCCAACTACGAAAATGGTGGCTTAAATTATCTGTTGTAGTTGCCACAACCAACTGTTTTAAAAAATTGGTTGTTCTGACAATTTGTCAGTCATATACTACCGACAGCTAATTAAAAACAGTTTTCATTAATTTTATTTTATTTATTGAACAAAAAACAAAACAATTCATAACAAAATTAAAAATCCCATATTACAAATTCATCACTATTATGAGATGTGGAAATATTTGACACACATTTTAGTACACGAAAAAAAACACAAAACTTTTATGCAAATATCGCTTAACCCTGTGCTTTCAATTTCATGATTGTTGCTTTTATTTTTTATTTATGTAAAACATTTCGCACAACATATTCTGCATTCCACACATTATTATCCACACGAGATTATTTTTGATTACCTATACCATTCTTGAACAAAATGTTGAAGATTTTTTGTCGAGTTATTTTATTTTTTGTTTGTCATGTATCAGCAAAAGAACAGCAACCAATCTTTCGGTTGTATTTCCCAAAATACTAAATTCTAAATTTGGGAAATGATTGGGATAACCAATAGACGATTATTTATTAATATTTTTTCTGTTGTAGTAACCAATTATTCGTTGCGATAATAATCTTTGGTCTATTGGTACAATTTCTGTTGTCAAGAATAAAACATTGGTTGTCACAACTAAAAATCGATCATATGGTACTAAAATGAAAATTTAAAATTGGTTACCACAACTAACCGAGTGTCAATAAAAAACACAATCTTAATTCGATTGATACAACCATCGATTTAGTTGCAAGCATTTTCATTTGATCGTATCCATGTTATTTTTATTGTTTCAACTAATTTTATATAAATACAACCGACAGACGGTGTAGGCAATATACTTTTTGTTGCTAGTACTATTTTTTATTGTTACAATCGAATTCCAACCAATTATTTTCCTAGGTGTACTAATGTCAAAAATGTAATCGTTCGTAACTCGAGAAATTTGCTTAAGAGAGAGAAGGAACATCTAGTAGTTGAGTGTTTATGAGTAGTTGAGTGTTTATGAGTAGTTGAGTGTTTATGAGTAGTTGAGTGTTTGTGTTCATCACAGTTAGTGTATAGGAGAGAGTGACATAAGTAAGGAGTACAGTGGGTACTTGACCCATGTAACTATAGGCACATTAGGAAGTCTGGATTTAGGTGAGCTCCTGCCACATTAGGCTTAACCTCACCGTACTTCAAGCATCAGGGTGAAAACAAAGCGTCGACCAACGTCTCCACGCACAATGTGCATGACTACCAAACAATTCCGAGTTTTGCCCATCGGCGGAGCCCATCTAAAACTCCTTACACATCAATGGGTCATGGCTCTCGGTTGTTTGCCAAATCTCCATTCGAGTCCATTCTCTCCCAGCGATTTTTGTTCAAACCACAGCCACAACAATGCCCCCGAAGGGACCACATCAATAGTCAGGCCAGAACCTACGTTCCATGGGCGTTCCTGACTCCCGTGTTACCAGAATAAGCACTCTGGTTAGATTGCGTAGCCGAAGATACTACCAGTAAGGACTGGTATCACTGTCCAGTAAACCGGGTTGGACTTCATGTATACAAAAAAAGTTCTCGGACATTAGGCTGAATATGAAAGCAAAAATATTTTTTTAAACTTTTCCGAGCCTGTGGAATCGGGTCTTTTTATACCCTACACCACACTGTGGTACAGGGTATTATGACTTTGTGCATTTGTTTGTAACGCCCAAAAAGAGAAGAAATAGAACCATAGTTTATTATACCGATCGTCATAGAATGCATTTTTGAGTCGATTTAGCCATGTCCGTCTGTCTGTTCATGTATTCTTGTAATCAGAGTGCAGGACGTCCGATGCAGATGGTCCGACTGTGATGAAATTTAGCACAGTGCTTTTTTTTGGCCCAAGGACGATCCCTATTGAAATTGGTCAAAGTCGGTTCAGATTTAGATATAGCCCCCATATACAAGGTGGCTGATATGTATTGCAACCAACTTCAGGTTGCTATCATTTCTAAACCGCTGCTCTGATAGCTGACAGATTTATTTCAGTGACAGTTTATTTTATTGTTTACAGGCTTAGAAAAGCATTTTGATCTATTGCATTCAGAAAAAAAGTTATTCGTGATGGAATTCAAGTGTGATTGCTTTATATTTGGGTGGAAAAACACAAGTGGCTATCGTTAGAGCCCTCCAGCATTTAAATGTGAATAAATCTTTTGTTTCTCGTACCATTGCTCGTTACCGTGATACTGGCAGTGTTGCATCGCGTCCAAAAAGTGGACGAAAAAAATGGTAACAACACCAGAAATGATCCGAAAAGTGAAGGCCAGATTTGATCGAAATCCTCGACGCAGTGGTAGAAAAATTGCTCGTGAGCTGAACATATCGACTAAAGCCATTGAAGTTCCAAAAAGTGCAAGAGCTCACCGATGCACAAAAAAAGTTAGACTGGAAAGAGCCAAGGAGTTGCTTCGCTTGCACGAAAGTGGCCAGTTACCGAATTTGGTTTTCTCCGATGAGAAGCCATTCCAAATTGAGCAGTTTGTGAACAAACAAAATGATCGGGTTTACTTGGCAAAGAGGTCAGCTGAAAATGTACACCTTCGATTGGCCACCAGAACTCAAGCGCCGCCGATGGTAATGGTGTGGGCCGCCGTAACGGCCGATGGTCGCTCCCCGCTCGTATTCATCGACCATGGGGTCAAAATAAATGCCGAATATTATCGGGAAAATGTCCTAAAGACAGTATTGAAGCCCTGGGCAGACAAACATTTCGGCCGCAGACCATGGACATTCCAACAGGACTCAGCACCATCGCACTCAGCACGCGTCAACCAAAAATGGCTTAAAAAGGAGGTTCCTCGCTTCATTTCTACCGCACAATGGCCACCAAGATCTCCGGATCTCAATCCGTTGGACTTTAGCGCCTGGGGCATTTTAGAGAGTAGGGTTCGCACTAAAAAATACCAAAGTATCGATCATATCAAGACGGCGCTTCGCCGGGAATGGGCCAAAATACCGCAGAGCCACTTTCGTGCAGCGTGTGATGGCTTTGACGGCCGTTTGAAGGCCATAATTCGTGCCAAAGGTGGCCAATTCGAACAAATCTAAACTGTTTCTAAAATTTAAAGTTATTTCCGACATTTTTTGCTTTTGAACAATAAAATTTAAAAAAATATAGCGCTTTACTTTGTTGCATTACACCACTCTAGTAAGAGTGGATAACAATGAAATATCAAATATTTATATACTTCAACTAAAATTTGTTTATTTAGGCAAATTGGACCAAACATACCCGTGTACGAGTGTATGGGAGATATAATAAAATCTGAATCGATTTTTTCAAATTCTGCAATGTTTGTCCATGGAAAGAAACTACCATGCTAAATTTCATAACGATTGGATGTAAACTACATTTTCTATAGGGCTAATGGGCCAAATCGGACAAAACATATATGTGGGAGCTACATGTATCTAAACCTCAACCTATTTTTTTTTAATTCGGCGATGTTGGTCCATGGATCAAGTTACTCTACCATGCAAAATTTCAAATCAAGTGGATTTAAATACTGATTTTATAGGGCTAAAGTCAAATCGGACAAAACATATGTATATTAGGCCGGGTCAAAAAAAAATATTGCGGTTGTCCGCATCTCAAATGAAAGCTTGTTTTGTTTAATGAATATCCCCCTAATATATGTAGGCTTTATCTTGAGCCGCCAGTGAGCTAGAGCTTACTGGCGGCTCATGTTTTTCTTGAATTCATGTTTTTCTTGAAAATGTCGGACATCGTTGACTCAATCGGGAGCATTTCCATGTGTGCAGCTAGAAGATATTCACGATTTAAGAGCGTAATTTTACGTTTTTTCATTTTTGACTTTGACTCAAATCTTAAAATTAGTGGCAAGTATTTCTCTCTGTGTAATAGGGATGTCCACAATCCCCTGACCACAGCTAATTTCATGCATAACAGCATCGCGAACATATTAGAAGTGCACAAATATACCTAGCCAATAATCAAAAATATACATTTACAAATTAAATTCTGTTCTTCAACAAAGCGTATTTATAAAAAAAATGAAAACGTGAATATCTTTGGTTCTATTATCGCGAGAATCACAATATTGGTATCGTTAGAAGCGGAGTAGCGAGTTCTAGCTGCGCACATGAAAATGCTCCCGATTGAGTCAATGATGTCCGACATTTTCAAGAGAAACATGAATTTTAGAGGTTATGTAATATCGCTCTAGCTCACTGGCGGCTCAAGATAAAGCCTATATATATTAGGGGGATATTCATTAAACAAAACAAGCTTTCATTTGAGATGCGGACAACCGCAATATTTTTTTTTGACCCGCCCTAATGTATATGTGGGAGCTATATCTAAATCTTAACAGATTTTCTTTTTAAATTGAGCAACGTTTTTATTTTTAAATTGAGCAAAACAACTTGATGTAAATTACAGCTTATATAGGGCTAAAGGGTCAAATCGGACAAAACATATATATGGGAACTATATCTAAATCTGTACTGATTTTTTTCAAATTCAGCTATGTTGATAGATGGTTTAGGAAACTCTACCATGCAAAATTCCAAAACAATTGAATGTAAAATAGAGCTTCTATAGGGCTAAAGGGCCAATTCGAACGAAACATGTAAATAGGAGCTATATCGAAATCTGAACCGATTTCTTTTCAAATTCAGCACTGTTGGTCCATGGTTCAGGAAACTCTACCATGATAAATTTCAAAACAACTGGATGCAGAATACAGCTTCTTTACGGTTAAAAGGTCAAATTGTATGAAACATATATAGTTAGGAGCGAAAGACCCCTAACTGCAACATTTCAGCACTATCGGAGCGAAATTGCGACCTTTAACTCAACAAACAACATAAGATGGACAGAAGGACGGACGGACAGACATGGTTAAAGCGACTCAGCTAGAGATTCTGAGTCGATCGGTATACCTTAAGGTGTTACAAACATATGCCATGATAGAAACTTATAATAACCTGTATCACAGTGTGGTGTAGGGTGTAATTAACTATCAGTGTTACCAACTCAAAATTTTGAACATGGGAAAAAATCACGCTGCAGAAGATTCATAAATATACATAAATGTCGTTAGGTAATAATTAGTAGAAGACACCAATTTAAAAATCTCGAAATTCAAAAATTCTGACTTGACCGTTATTCCAGAAAACCATAGATATAAAATTCTACCTGCCCGAACTCCTCATCATTTTTACGAAGAAGTGACCTAAGACCCCAAGTATGTTCTACGGATATCCGTTTTGGGTAATTTTAAAATCCCCATAAAATTTTGGAGAAAAAAACTGTTATAAAGAATAAATGATAGCCAAATAAATGATTTACCATTTTGCAACCTTTATAAACCTTTTAGGAAAAAATAATAATTATAGGTTGAAAGTGTTAATTTCGGTCATGCCGAATCTTATATGCCCTCCGCCATGGTTTGGATTCTTCAATTCTATTACTGGAAAAATCTGGTGCAAATCATGGAACGATCCTTTATATCCCCTCACCTTATATCCCCTCATTTGCTACGAGCCAAAAGTGTAACACATCGAAGGAGTAACCTAAGACCCTTAAATATGTTCGGCGGAAATGCCTTTTGGGTCATTTTAAGTAATTTGAGTAATGTCCGTCCGTCCGTCTGTCTGTCTGCTGGCTGGTGCGCACGATAACTCTCGGAAGGATTAACCGATTGACTTCAAATATGGTATGCGGTAATATTTTGCTCTATCACAGGCTATCCAATATGGCCCATCTTCGAACCTCCCCCACAAAGGGTTAATATTTAGTGAAATATTGATTCCTTAATAAAATCTATACTACTTACTCGAATCTTCTGAAATTCAACACATAGTACTCGTATTAGTTATTAGTCGCTTACACCTCAAGAAAAATGGTCGAAGTTGCCACGCCCCTTTTGGTACCTCCCACACAAATAGTTCATTTTGCACCAAAAGTTAACAGCTTATAACTTTAATACCAGTACATCAAAATACTTGAAATTTTGTATAGTGTAATGTTTTTATTATGCCTACTTTGCGATAAAAATTTTGCACTATTGTACGGCCTCTTTTGGTACCTCCCACACAAATTGACCGTTTCGCACAAGAAATGAAAAGCTTATAATGCTAATATATATAATTATGTTATAGTGTCTACAGATCAGTGAAAAATGGGCGTTATTATTAAATAATAATTTAATTAAAACGAAAAAAAAATAAATTAATGTACGAATTATTCTTGGGACTCAAGGTGAGGGTATTCTGAAGTCGGTTTACCCGACTGAACTTTGTTACTTGTTTTCTTTTCATTTAGATTGTGGAACAAAATTGTCGAAAATGATTTCACTAGGCTTTGAAGTGATTTCTTCGAATTGTGATATAATGATTCCCATTTACAAAATGTTAAATTTCACCGATCAACTGAGACTTTCACGCGTTAGCATTTCATGTCAACAAATTTTCGAAAACTTTATATGGACTCATAATTATAGCATTTTGGAAATTTCAAAATGCCCTCAAATTAAACTTACAAATGCATCACGTGATCATATTTTACATTTACAAGAAAAGGAAGACCTTCAAGAATTTCTCCAAGTGTATGCGGATAAGGTACACGAATTGACCGAAATAGCTGAACTGCCACTTAGCCTACGAGAGTTCCAGAATCTCACCACTCTTCGTTACCATCGTCTGATTATATCGGAAGAACATTTGCAATTAGTGGCCGATAATTGTGTTCATTTGGAAAGTCTCCAGTTGTACCGTTGCCGACATGTGAATGATCTACAATATATGGTATTGGGTAAATACGACAGTGTAGATTTTCTCACGAAAATGAAAAATTTAAAGAAGCTGCAAGTGGAAGCCCCTCAGCGGGTGACAATCAAATATCAACATTTTCAAAAAATTATCTGTGAATTAAGGGAACTGGAACATTTGCACATTAGCGCCGCCGTAGAACCAGATCCAAATGTGTACACTGGCATGCAGAACCATCCTCCTTTGAAATTGCAACACCTTGATATTGTGATCAACATTAATCCTCAACATTGGTCAGAAAACTACTCAATATATTTGAGAAATTTTGAAACTATAGTGAGTTTGGATTGTAAAATGTCGGACATAATCACTGAGGAAATGGTAATAATATTTGCCAAGACTTGCAAAAACTTACAAATCCTTAAGCTTTGCGCAACCACTTTTAACGATATCACATTCTTTGCATTACCGCCAAAAGTCAATGAATTGCATCTGAAATATTGTTACGGCCTAACATACGATAACTTGAGACAATTGCTGACCCAGCATCGGTGCCTTACGAAATTCTACTCTTCTGATAATCAGTATGTAGGGATATTTCAAGATTTCCATATATCATCGACCATTCAAAGTATTGCAGTTAATGATGTCGAACCTTCCGCATTCCGTTCGGCTTATGAGGATAATACCAATTTAAAAGAAATAACATTGTTTGCAGCTGAAGAAGATGATATTGATAAAATTCGCTTGAATAAATGCCTTAATTTGGCAACACTTGACATTCAAAATGGTTGCATAAATTTGGCAACACTTTTGCAATTGCCATCTCTGCGTCAGCTGACTATATGTATTAATAAATCACACACTTGGTCATATATTATTGGACTTCTGAAGCATCCATTCTTAAGAGAACTCATCATTGGCGAGTATTATGCATCTTTCCCTCCTGAGGGAAATCTAGAGCTGCCAGCATATATACCAAATCAAGGATTCCCTGTGAATATGAACTTCTTGAAAGTTCCCATGACTTTGTTTGCAAACGCTATGGATTTCTTTTTGGATTTATATCATCATAATCCCCATTTGAAAATGCTTTTTTATGGCGACTATCAATGGTGGTCATCCTCATGCACTAAGGATATAATTGAAAAAATGATTTTTCATAAAAACTTTCCCAGGAATTTGAAGACAATTGAAATCTGTTGTTATAAAATTGGTGCGTACTGAATGGTGTCTCAATTGCATGCAAAATCTGACTGATATGTCTAATGTTTTCAGATTGCCGTGATTTACACGCTAATTTTGACAAAACGATGGAGAAGTTTCAACACGAGGATCATAAAGGAGATGACTACTATATTTCTATATAAAAATG
Organism: Eudasyphora cyanicolor; assembly: GCA_963930755.1. Lineage (NCBI taxonomy): Eukaryota > Metazoa > Arthropoda > Insecta > Diptera > Muscidae > Eudasyphora > Eudasyphora cyanicolor. Next base: position 238,138,538 of record OZ005735.1, read on the forward strand.
AGGGCTGAAAAATAATATACATACATATTTCTTTAACTCCGCGCCAGAGTGGCGGGAGTTAAAAAAAAGAAACACAAATATTTATTTAATTTTTATTTTAATTTCAATATTTTAATGCGGCAGTATGCCGTCTGCGGAGAGCTAATGCAATGCAACACTGACGGCGTTGCCATCACTTAGTGAGTTCTGCAGCGTTGTTAAATGAACGGCTCCAAATCGTATGCAGGTGGCGATGAAGTAGAATGTCAGCTGTTGTTACTTCAACAATATTCATATAAATATTTTTTGCATATCATGATAATATAATTGTATGATTTCATTTCATTGAACATCAATAAATGATAATTGTAAAACATTTCGTTTAAAAAATATATTAATTCAATTACATACTTATTTAATTAAAGTACGAAGGGTGCTATTAATATTGTGAGCCGTGTCAACCCTAACAGCTGGCGGCTGATAATTCCAAAAGAAATGTTTTCATTTTTGACTATAACCTTATTGTGAACATTTCATCGTTTGTGCCTCAATTGAGTTTTTATCGTTACTTAAATATTGTGTGTGTGTGCGTGCATTTATAGGCCGGGTTAGGCAAACTTAACCGTAATTTAACTTTAGCGCCGCCGTAACGGCGTAACGTAATTACCCGCTGGAGCAATTACCCTAAACTTGAAAAACGTGCTGTATCGGTTAGACATTCACAACAAAAATAGCAACAAATTAATTTTATTATCCCCTCACCTTAGAGAGGAGGGTATACATCGAAGGAGCGACCTAATAACCTAAGTATGTTCGGCGGATATCCGTTTTGGGTCATTTTAAGTCGAATGAGCAATGTCCGTCCGTCCGTCCGTCTGCCTGTCTGTCTGCTGGCTGGTGCGCACGATAACTCTCGAAAGGCGTAACCGATTGACTTCAAATTTGGTATGTGGTAATATTTTCTTCTATCTCCGGCTAAGTTCGAAGATGAGCCATATTAGTCCACTCCTTCTACATAGTACCTCCCCCACAAAGGGTTAACATTGAGTGAAGTATTATTTATTTAATAACTTATATACTACTTATTTCAATCCTCTGAAATTCTACACATAGTATTAGTTTAGTATTCACTATTACCTCGAGAAAAATGGGCGAAGTTGTCACGCCGCTTTTGGCACATCGCACACAAATGAACAATTTTGAACCAAAAGTTAATAGCTTATAACTTTATTACCAGTGCATACAAGGACTTGAAATTTTGTACAGTGTAAAGGTTTGATAGTACGTACAATACAGTGAAAAATGGGCATTATTGCTACGCTCCTTTTGGTACCTCCCACACAAATGGACCATTTTGTACCAAAAGTTACCAGCTTATAACATTAATACCAGTGCATACAAATACTTGCAATTTTTTACAGTGTAATGTATTTATAATACCTAGAGTCCAGAAAAATGGGCGTTATTGGCCCACCCCTTTTGATTCCTCCCACACAAATGGACCATTTTACACCAAAAGTTAACAGCTTATAACGTTAATACCAGTTCATACAAATACATGAAATTTTGTACATTGTAATGCTTTTATAGTACCTACAAACCAGAGAAAAGTGACCGCTATTGGGACGGCCCTTTTGGTATCTCTCACACAAATAGACCATTTTCTACCAAAAGTAAACAGTTTTTAACTTTAATATCGGTACATACTTTAAAGTTATTAAATGCAATTTAAATTGACTATAATTTAAATAAAACCAAAAAATAAATAAAGTTACTAATATTATTATTTTGCGACTCAAGGTGAGGAGGGGATTCATTAGTCGGTTTACCCGACTGAACTTTCTTACTTGTTTTATATTTATTTGCTACTACTAATTTATCACTTTATTACTTATTTATCATTACTTTTCAAAAGTTATACACCGCCATGTATAAAATACTTGGTTCTATAATAATATAGAAACAAAATGGTCTTGAAGCCGGGAGGATATCCTAGTTAGAATTCGCAAAATTTTCTAATTGTACAAAGAGATCTGATCCTCCATTGTACCAACATACTTCCTTAATTGTTGTTGTTTGTTTTCTGATCGGTATACATTTTGATAAAGATTTTCGTTGGCCATTTTCACGGACCAAATAATAAAAAAAATGTTTTTTGTCGTTATTTGATCGTTCCGTTATCAGATTTATACTGTAGTTTACAGATTGGGCCAAAATGTTAATATATTCAAGCAAAAAAAAAATCGGATACGTATTCCAGATTCTAATAGTCGGTAATAGGGTCTTGGTTGGAATTCGATTATAACAATAAAAAAATAGTACTAACAACAAAAAGTATATTGCCTACACCGTCTGTCGGTTGTATTTATATATAATTCGTTGAAACAACAAAAATAACATGGATACGATCAAATGAAAATGCTTGCAACTAAATCGATGGTTGTATCAATCGAATTAAGATTGTTTTTTCATTGACACTCGGTTACTTGTGGTAACCAATTTTAAATTTTCATTATAGTACCATATGACTGATTTTTGGTTGTGACAACCAATGTTTTATTCCTGACAACGGAAATTGTATCAATAGACCAAAGATTAATATTGCAACGAATAATTGGTTACTACAACAGAAAAAATATTTATAAATAATCGTTTATTGGTTATCCCAATCATTTCATTAAAATTTAGAATAATTAAATGTATTTTGGGAAATACAACCGAAAGATTGGTTGGTGTTCTTTTGCTGATGCATGACAAACAAAAAATAAAATTACTCGACATAAAAAAATCTTCAACATTTTGTTCAAGAACGGTATAGGTAATCAAAAATAATCTCTTGTGGATAATAATGTGTGGAATGCAGAATATGCTGGGCAAAATGTTTTACATAAATAAAAAATAAAAGCAACAATCATGTAATTTAAAGCACAGGTTTGAGCGATATTTGCATACAAGTTTTGTGTTTTTTTTCGTGTACTAAAATGTGTGTCAAATATTTCCAGATTTCATAATAGTGATGAATTTGTAATATGGGATTTTTAATATTGTTATGAATTGTTTAGTTTTTTGTTCAATAAATAAAATAAAAATTAATGAAAACTGTTTTTAATTGTCGGTAGTATGTATGACTGGCATATTGTCAGAACAATTAATTTTTTAAAACAGTTGGTTGTGGCAACTACAAGAGATAATTTTCGTACTTGGCGCAACCAAATATGATTGTTGTCAACATGGAAGCAGAAGTATACCACAACCAAAATATTGGCTGTCCTGGTGGAATCGCATGATAGTAGACAGAACTACCAAAATGCGGTTGGCAAATAATTCGGTTGAGGCAACTAAACTGTATTCTGTGTGCATATATTTATACCCTCACTTTAGTGTGACGAGGGTATATATCATTTGCTACGAAAAAAAGTGTAACACATCGAAGGAGTGATCTAAGACCCTAAGTATGTTCGGCGGATATTCGTTTTGGGTCATTTTAAGACGAATGAGCAATGTCCGTCCGTCTGTCTGTCTGTCTGCTGGCTGGTGCGCACGATAACTCTCGAAAGGAGTAACCGATTGACTTCAAATTTGGTACGTGGTAATATTTTTTTCTATCTCCGGCTAAGTTCGAAGATGGGCCATATTGGTCCACTCCTTCTAGTACCTCCCCCACAAAGTGTTAAAATGTTGTGAAATATTGAATCTTTAATAACTGCTATACTACTTATTCGAATCTTCTGAAATTCCACACATAGCATTAGTTTATTAGTCGCTATCAACTCGAGAAAAATGGGCCATGTTGCTACGCCCCTTTTGGTACCTCCCACACAAATGCACCATTTGCACCAAAAGTTAACAGCTTATAACATTAATACCAGTGCATAAAAATACTTGAAATTTTGTACAGTGTAATGCTTTCATAGTGCCTACAGTCCAGTGAAAAATGGGTGTCATATTCACGCCCCTTTTGATACCTCTTACACAAAGGTACCATGTTGCACCAAAAGATAACAGCTTATAACATTAATACCAGTGTATAAAAATACTTGAAATTTTTTACAGTGTAATGCTTTTATAGCGTCTATAGCCCTGTGCGTTATTGCCACGCCCCTTTTTGTACCTCCCACACAAAATGCCCAAATCATACCACAATTTAATGTCTCATAACGTTTATACCAGTGCACATAAATGCTTATAAGTCGGCACAGTGCAATGAATTTAAAGTATCTAATGTTCAGCGAAAAAAAAGTGTATTTGATAAACACCTTCTGGTACCTCCCACACAAATTGACAGAATAATTCGAGTAATATTCAATATTACAGTACTCACAAAGTGAGGGTATACCTTAGTCGGTTTACCCGACTGAAACTTTCTTACTTGTTTCATTTACATTCACAGAAAATAGAGGAAAATCAGACTATAGTCAGTATTTCGAAATGTTCAGATCCCAGAGACTGTTTTGGATTCGTAAGCACTCCACTAATATTTTTTTTTGGAAAAGAGCTCATTTTATTGTAAATAAAAAAAAGTATATTGATTACTGACTGTTTTATGTCATTTCTATAAAATGACACACAAAAACGTTCTAGAACAACGAGTTCATCCGAAAACTAAAAAGCCGCTTTTAAAAATTTAGAAAGTAACTCCAGACATTTTTCACGAACGAAAACGATCCAATTTTTTTTAATTTTGAGGCAAGTTCTAACGCTAAATAATAACAATATTTTTTCCGGAACCTGAAGTCAAAACCGCAAGTTATCGTTAAAAAAAATACGTAACTGTTATATTTTGCAATTTATTTTTTGAAGTATGATTTTTTCTTAAGACTTTTTACTCAAGATGATATATGCGTTTTATACAAGCTTCTGAAAAGTGCCAAAATACAATTTATTCATTACCATAAAATAGCCAAAAGGCATAACAAATTATGAGACTCCAGTTGTAATATTTAAGAACATAATTTAGGGTCAAAATCAGACGAGATGTCCAAGTTGCCCACAAAATAATATTCGTAGGGGAGCAGTCTCCAATATTAATAATTAGGAATAATATTTAGGGTCAAAGCCAGACGAAACGTCCAAGCTGGTCCACTAAATATAATATCATTTATTGATGTATAAAACACGAGGCGTGAACAGACTGCAGAGCGCCAAATTCGCCAACGTGTATGGACTATTATGATTTAGTTGTAATATTATTTTTATTATCTTTGTTGTTTAAACTGGGCTGTTTGGTCAGATATTTTTATGAAGTAAATAAAACTAATTTATTTCATGTTTCATTCACTTAACGTTTCGTTGGCTTTATTCCAACTTCATCAGGAGTAATTATTGAAAATCCTAGCGACAAAATTATGTATTTATTATTTTTTATTAAATTTTGATAAAAGTATTGTAGAATTACTTACAATTAGTTTTACATTTTTTCATTATTAAATATTATTAAAAAACTGGAAATCACGACACAAAATGTATAATAATAATTAATAAATAAAATGGTAAATATTGCAGCAAAACTTAATACTAATATTACATTAACCGATCACGTTATTGTATTGCAACTGAATATTGCAGTTTAGTGTTGTCTTTATCTTCTTTGGTGTTTAATGATTTGTGTATTCGCTCTTGTATTCTAAAGGTGTGTACAGACGATTGCCAGATCGGCAAACGTTATCAACCCTGTTAAATTGTTGCAAATGTACGGAAATTGACAGGTTGTTAGGCAAATGTTAATTGACTGTTCAGACGATTGCAAGAAAACCTTCAAATTTCATATATTTTGTTAATATTTATATGCAGGATTGCCAATTAAAATATTTTATAGACAGTGTTGCCAATAAAAAGTTTTTCTGGCAATGGCGCCGTTGTCACATGCATAAACTTCGCACATCAACAAATCTGCAAATTATCTCACAATGACTTTTCTGCCAACGTTGCGAGACAAAAATTGTTTGTTCACACGGTTGTACGTTCACAGGGTTGCATTTTTCCGCCATTTTTCGGACAATGTTGTCCGATCAGGCAATCGTCTAAACATACCTTAAGGCTCTCTAGAGCATAAACACTCAAACTAATAGATGGTCCGTCGTACTCTTTATAAAGTGACAGTTACGAACGATTAAATTTTTGACATTTGTTTTGCTCTCTTCGAGTTATTTTGGCATTCTCTTGTTAGCTCTCGAGATTTAATTTGCTGATTTAAAGATGTGTTTTTTGCAATTTTATTTAAAAAATCAATTGTGTTTGCTCCCATTGTGATTGTAAAGTGAAATGTTGAGAAAAAATGCCAAAAATATGAATAAAAAATATAAACAAATTTATGCTCTTTCTTCTCTTAACTACTAATGTCAAAAATTTAATCGTTCGTAACTCGAGAAATTTGCTTAAGAACGGGAAGGAACATCTAGTAGTTTGAGTGTTTATGCCCATGGGCGGCTCTTTGTTCTCACACATTGAATGAGAGTAAAATAATTCATTCAGTTTACATTGAGAGAGGTAAAGTTTTATTATGGTTGTATGAGTGTGCCGATCCCTGTTTTAAAGTCTGCCATATGACCACACTCTTTTACATGTTGTGCCAAAGCTGTGCTTTTCTTGGCTTTGTTTATGTCAGCTTCGTGCTCACTCAGTCTGACACTCAACATTCTCTTTGTGGTCCCCACATATACTCTGTTGCACTTATCCCCTTCTTTCCCTTTACAGGTGGTTTCGTACGCTACATTGTTTTCTTTTAGTTCAGTGTTCGGCGGCTGGTTAGGCCGAGCCCCGAACGCAATCGGGTTTTCACACGTACACAACACGAACAGCATAACAAAGAGCACAAAAGTAAGAACAAAATGTGTCAGTCGCTCATCAGCGATCAACAAAGCAGGTTCATGTCGCTTTTTATCGGAAATTTGGTACACTGAGAAATTATACATATTTCCAAAGCGGAGCAAATATTGAGCATCAAAATGTGCAATCGGTATATGACAAAATGTGACAATTACATAACACTATGCAATGTGAAATGCAGAAAAATAATGAACGCATATCTAAGTGTTACATATGGGAAAATATGGATCTCTATTGTAAATGTAAAATGTATTATGACCAAAAACACATATAAAAATTTAATTTTGTAGATAGACATACATATATCAGTAAAAATATTTAGTATATGAAGATCAAAATAAAATGAGTATATGACCAACGAAATTTACATACGACTGATTTGCCGTAATCAAAAAAAGTTGGACACTTTAGAATACGTGATGGTAATAACACCAGTTTATTTTTTTGTCGAAGGGAGGTATATAACATGTTCTAGTTTAATTTGGCATTCTAAGTTTTTTAAAAAAAGGTTTTTTGTACATTTCTTATTTCCACTTATCATGGAAATCACATTTATTGTTTGTACCTTATTTTTTGATGTACCCAATGAAAAAATTGTAGCATATTTTCTGGAAATAAAGGGTCCACCGAATAACTTTTTTTTTTTGAAAATGATATATTCTCAAAGGAAGAATTTAATAATTTTCGTAAAATGTTTCATATTAATTGATAATAAAGTTATATCCAAATGGTTATACATTTTGATATTACCCTTTATTAAATGAAATAAATGTGAAAATGGTATTAAGTTAAATAAATTTTATGTTCTACTTCTATTTTAAAACTAAGGATTAATTAATGAATTTTTTCCATTTACTTTATTAAAACATTCGTATTTTTCAAATTTTAATCTACGGCAAAAATAAACTTGCACATTAACTTTACTTCTATTTAAAAATGAAGGACTAATAAACTGAATTTTCAGCATTTACTTTATTAAAACATTCACATTATTTCTAATTTTTATCAACGGAAAAAATAAACTTGTACATTAATAATATTAGTAAAATTTTTCATTTTAATCAATAAAAATTTGTTTGTCGAAATCATTGGTAGTAATCAACTGGAATGAAAATTATTTTTATTTAATTAAAATATATTTTTCAATTCTTTTAAAATAAAAACTTTGATTCGAATTTGCAACATTTGCGTTATTAAAACGTTCACACCAATTCACATTATACTTAGTCAGTAAAAAAATAATTTTCCACTCTGTATAACACAGCACATAATAACAAAACCAACAATTTTGTTCAGTGCAAACACACCAATACAACCACAATTTTGGCACGTTCTCTTTACGCCGAACACTGATTTAGATTGTTATAATTAAATAATATTGGGTATTCAAATAACAACAACATCAAAAAAATTACAAAATTCAAGGAAATTTCAGAGGTTGACTCCAGTCCAAGGAAGACTGTGGTGGTCTACAGCATTATAGAGGAAGAATATAGTGGTCGACTCTCCAATATAGAGAGGAAGACCACTGTGGTCGAGTCTCCAGTACAGAGAGGAAGACCACTGTGGTCGACTCTCCAGTACAGAGAGGACGACCACTGTGGTCGACTACCTATAATAGGAATTAAGACCACAGTAGTCGTCTCTCGAGTTTAGAATGGAAGGCCACAGCGGTCGTCTATTATTATAAAATCCTATAATCCCTGTTTTATAAAAATAAAAAACTATTTTTTTACAAATAATTTTGATTTGCCAAAAGGACAATTTTTCCAAATTTTTTTTTATATATCACTTTTTTAATATTTACTTAAACAAAATCCAATATGTTTAGATAAAATTCATGCATTATTTATCCGCTTCTTTTCTCTGCAAAGAATTATGCGAAATACATCATCATTATATTCATATCCGTGATAATTGACGGTGATGCGTTGTAGTTTCTCCACTGTATCATCCAAGTCTCTCCTTAGAGTGCTGCAATCTATAGAAAATAAAAAGATTATTGGAGAAAAATATTTAGAATAGAAATTTACTATTTTTAGAGAAAATTATTTGTTAAATTTGAACTTTATGGCTAAGGTTTATTTATCACGGTTTCTTTTTGTTTTTATTGGATTCTGTTTTCAAAATTGCTGCTGCTGCTGCCGATTTTTAGATAATATTACTTACCTATATTAAAACAGCAAACATCCAGCGTCTTCAGGCTTTTTGGAAATTTTTTGTGATTTATCAATTTCGTCAGGAAAGGCATATCATGCGGAGAGAATTTACAGCATATCAATTTCATATTAGCATTTTGTTCGAATAAATCCAACCAAAAATCTATAGCCGCATCGAATAAATCCAAAGGCAATTGTAATTTACTGATATTTATGGGAAAGCCGGCAACTGGTATATCTGAACTGAACATTTTGGAAGATATAGTGGTAGAGTAATCCTGAATGGTAAACTCTTCCAAAGACCGGTGCATGAGTAGAGCTGCGATGTGATGCCAATTGAGTAGAGGTCTTGGATGTGGTATTATTAATTTTCGCAAAGACTCCATTTGAAGTAGTGTGGCCACACCAATTTGTCCTTGTTTCACTTCAAGACTTTGCAAATTTTTGCACAGTGCTAAAGTAGGTGGACTCAAAATATCTCTTTGATCTCTGAACTGATAATGATGATACCATATTAACTCCTTTAAGTTTTGATTGTCTTCAGAGTTTAGTTTGATATTTGAGTTATCCACTCCCTCTATATCGAGAGCTTGAATAGAGGCCGCTATAGGAAAATCTGCCACTGCTCCCTCGAAATCTGGATCATGGCAGGAAAATCTTTGAAGTTTTGTTTTACTGCAGCTTAGCAGTTGTTGCAGCACAGCAATAGTCAAACCTCGACAGTGATGTAGAGATAACTCCAGAACTTCAGGGGGTAAAGGAAATTCTTGCAATTTCTCAAAGGTGCTATAATGAATTTTGAATTTCTCCAAAAATCTGCAAGTTTTAGCAATTATTGTCAGTGTCTCTTCAGTTATTATGTGCGTGATCTTTATGATCAAACTGCGAAGATTTTCGAAATTTGTTAAGTACCAAGAGAAATTTAAGGACCATTTTTGCGCCTCAAATGAAGCCGCTATATTTAATTCTTTTAGTTGTATTCCTTTGGAAATTTTATTATCTGCCTTTATAATTCTGTGATCCGGTTCTATGGATGCCTTAAGTTCTAAGCGTTCTAACTTTAATTTTGTGACAATTTTTCGAAAGTGACGATATTTCATTTGAACATAATCTTCATGTTCCATGCGAAGACTTTTCAATTGCTTTAACTTCAAAACTTTTTTAATACTCCAATTCTTGCCGATTTCAATAAATTCACACTCTTCTTCGGTTAAACAGCTCAAGTGGAGTTTTTGCAGTTGGGCACAACATTCGTTAATTAATTTTAAATGTTTGTATGAGATTCTCATGTCCGCATAGGAGATGGCTCTGAGATTAGAGAATTTCATCAGATCCATAACTCCAGTACGATTTTCAATTAATTCTTGTACCCCACAGGCATAGGAGCTGAGAAATTGTTGCAACCCCTCGGCCTCTAGACATAATCGATTTATTCCAGTTTCATTTGAAATCACAAAGTCACTGGGATTGGAATTGCCTTTGATGATGAGAGTGCTATAGTTCTCCTTCCATATATAGGATTCAAAGATCACTTTTAGCTGATCATTGGCGCGAGATAAGCTCAACTGATCAACGAAATTTAGATTGTGGTAGATATGTATCCATATTTCATGATTTCCGAAAAGCTTTTCGTAAACCATTTCTACAGAAGCATAAGATGACGTAATCGACCGTTCAAATTTTAGGTTGTGTGCGCTTGCGTTTCACCCCGTGATCTTCACGCATTGAAATGTACACGTCCACTGATTGATGTAACATCATGTAACTTTACAGAAGAGAGATCGGTGAAATATGCGATCATGATTTGGTTATTTTGTCAGCTACAGAAGCGTGAGAAATGGAGAGAGAGAGGGAGAGCGAAGTTATACAACTCAGAGATCGGTACTCTTCTCACTTTTTTCGAATATTTTAAATAATATGTAGAGCATACACGAAGGTCATATGAACAGTGTTCCTCTTCCGAGGAAAAAGTCACTACTGAAAAACTATGCAGAAAATGCTACAAAACCACTAACAACAAAATATAAAAAACGCCAAAAATCGCTGTGAGAAAGTAACAAAATCTCCCAAAAACGCTAACACTGACAACATTTTTAACCATGAATTAATTTTAAAAACTACCAACAAAATATTTTTGAATGCAATTTATTTTTTAAACATTTAGATCTCCTTCTCTTCTTCTTTTTATATCCTCCACCATAGGAAGGGGGTATACTATCTTTGTCATTCCGTTTTCAACAGCATGAAATTGATTGATTGATATTGATCTGCGACTCCATAAAGTATATATACTTCTAAATCGTCGTAAAATTCTAAGACGATTTAGCCATGCCCGTCCGTCCATCTGTTGTAATCACGGTACAGTCCGTCATAACAGAGCTAGGTTGATCAAATTTGGTAGAAATACTTCTTATAGTTGCAGTTCGTTTGAGATTGCAAATGGGCCATATCCGTCAATGTTTTGATTGATATATGTAGCTCCCCTATAAAACGGTTATTGAGCCATGGTTAGGTTAGGTTAAAGGACGCGTAGTGCACTACCAATTTGGCGTACACTACTCCACTCGGAGACCTTAAGGTCCATTGTGTTAGTCCTATCGTAGATAGGACTAACGTAAAGTCAACTAGGTAGCGGTGTCTTCTTCCAGAAAGAAAAGGACATTGGCAAAGTAGGCTCTCGATCGTTTCAAGTTCCTTTTCGTCTGTACAGAGACGACAGTAGTCCTCGGTGTCCCGTTGTCACTTTGATGTAAGTGCTCTAACGATGCAATGGCCTGTGAAAACGCCCACTAACAGGCGTAAAACCCTCTTTGTGAGGTTCAGCAAGTCCCTTGTTCTGGATTGTGACATAAAAAGCCAGAGAGACCTAGCGGTTTTACCGTCAGATCAAAACCTCCGCCTGAAAGACACTGCAGGTGTCTCCACAACTTATAAGAACTGCTAATTCTAAGAGATTCATTAAAGATGCCAGTCCCCGTTCCCACATCCATCTGTGATCCATCTGTGTAAATCGCCATCCAACCAATCTGATCTAGAAGGGATCGTCGTGACCAACCTTGTGGAGAAATTCAGAACAGGTGGCAAATAATCAGTTTGTCCTGTTAGAACCCTCAGCCTGATCCAGTTAGATGCCTCATTAAGGATCTTTGAGTGTCCGCAGTCTGAGTTGCGCCACATAAGTGATGATGATATTTAAGACATAAATACCAAATTTTCTAAGCATTTTAAGCGAATCTTTTAAGTTTGTATTGTATTATTTAGACAACAATTCATCACAGTAAAATTTGTTTAAATCACTTCATATTTTGTTATAGTCCACCTATAGATGTCGCTTCCAAAAAGGTTTGTTTAAGCCATAAACACCACATTTTCTAAGCAATTTAGCTAAATCTTTGCAGTTTGTATTCTATTTTGGCAAGACTGCATCTCAATAAAATTTATACAACTTAGTTTATATTTTGTTGTAGTCCCCGGTTAGAGCTAGCCCTCAAATGTGCTAATTTAAGCCTCAAATACCACATAAACTATATATATTCTTAATCGTCGTAAAATTCTAGGACGATGCTATGCCCGTCTGTCCGTCCGTCCGTCACGCTACAGTCCGCAATAATAGAGCTAGGTTGATCAAATTTGATAGAAATATTTCTTATAGTTGCAGGTTTTTTGGGATTGCAAATGGGCCATATCGGTCATTGTTTTGATATAGCTTCCCTATAGAGGTCCTTCCAAAATACGGGTTTTTAGCCATAGATACCACATTTTTTAAGCAATTTAGCGGAAACCTTGTGCAGAAAGTGTGCGTGAAGCGCCATCAACATCAATTCACCGTCGTTCTCAACAATTGAACATTTCGGAGACATCATTGAGACGAATTTTTCATAAAGACCTTGGTATGACGCCATACAAAGTCCAATTGGTTCAGGAGTTGAAGCCAACTGACCATCCAATGCGTTTTCAGTAGTTTTTTTTATAGTATTTAAAAAAAAACAAAGTTATTTGGCGCACCCTTATATATTTCGACCGTAAATACCATATTTTCTAAGCATTTTAACTGAATCTTTGCAGTTTGTATTTATTTAAGACAAGAATTCATTGCAGTAAAAATTTTTTAAATCGATTTATATTTTTAATTTTTATTTATAGTCCACCTATAGATGTCGCTCCCAAAAATCCTTATTTAAACCATAAACACCGCATTTTCTAAGAAATTTAAACTGTGCAGTTTAGATTCTATTTTGGCAAGAATTCATCCCAAAAACAAGTACGAAAGTTCAGTCGGGTAAACCGACTTATGAATCCCCTCACCTTGAGTCCCAAAAAAAACATTCGTAATTTTTTTTATTTGGTTTTAATTAAATTATGTGTCCTAGACCTAAAAATTATTTTTTGGTATAGATTGTGGCATACTGTTATACAAAATCAAAAACAAAAATTTTTTTATGGATAAATTTTTTTTAAAAAAATTTTTATTAAAAATGCTATTATCTTCGAAGGTATCCTTAGTATTTGCACTATAATTTTTGAAGTATATGCCCGATCAGGTCGACTTATGCGTTAAATTGAAGCTATTAATGTAGGGGCTACCAATCTTGGAAATATCTGTTTCACTTAGAAGCAGTGGTTTAGTAACAGCCATTAAACAAATTGGAAAAAGTAGATTTTTTTCAAAAAAATAAAAATTTCCTTGGACGAAAAAACACAAAAAATCTTATTTATATTATGTACATTTGCGTTTATTTACATGTACAAGTTTCATTTTAAGTCGAATGAGCAATGTCCGTCTGTCTGTCTGCCTTTCTGTTTGTCTGTTGGCTGGTGCGCACGATAACTCTCGAAAGGAGTAACCAAATGACTTCAAATTTGGTATGTGGTAATATTTTCTTCTATCTCCGGCTAAGTCCGAAGATGGCCCATATTGGTCCACTCCTTCTAGTACCTCCCCCACAAAGAGTTAACATTTAGTGAAATGTGGATTATTTAATAACTTCTTTACTACGTATTTGAATCCTCTGAAATTCTACATATAGTATTAGTTTATTAGTCACTATTACTTCGAGGAAAATGGGCGAAGTTGCCACGCCCCTTTTGGTATCTACCACACAAATGGAAAATTTTGAAACAAAAGTTAAAAGATTATAACTTTATTACCAGTGTATACAAAGACTTGACTTGAATTACAGTGTAATGGTTTAATAGTACCTAAAATACAATGAAAATTGGGCATAATTGCCACGCTCCTTTTGGTACCTCCCAACCAATTGGCAATTTTGTACCAAAACCAGTAACCAGTTTATAACTTTAATACCAGTGCATACAAATACTTAAAAAAATTGTGAACAGTGTAATGCTTTTATAGTACCTAGAGTCCAGCGAAAAGTGACCGTTATTGGGAAGCCCCTTTTGGTACCTCCCACCCAAATGGACCATTTTGTATCAAAAGTAAACAGCTTTTAACTTTAATACCGTTACATACTTTAAAGACATTAAAGGCTATTTAAATGGATAATAATTTAATTAAAACAAAAAAGTAACTGAATTTACTAATATATTTTTGGTACTCAAGGTGAGGGGAGGATTTATAAGTCGGTTTACCCGACTGAAACTTTTTTACTTGTTTTTAAATAAAAAAAAAACACTTTCCAGTCGACCTACGACCTTGACACCCATGAGAAATATTTTAGCTCTCGTTAAGAGCTATCTTTTTCCATTGACCGATTATGGTTACGTGCCACACAGCAAATGAAACAATTGAATTGTTGCGAGAAAAGTTTGGAGATTCGATTATTTCAATAAATTTTGATATTGAATGGCCTCCAAGAAGTTGTGATTTAACACCATTAGAGTATTTCTTGTGGGGTTATTTGAAGTCATTGGTCTTTCGAAATAAACCAGACTCTCTTCAAGCTTTACAAGTAAATATTGAACGTGCCATTCATGACATACGACTTGATTTAGTGGAGAAAGTGCTCGAAAATTGGGTTCATCGAATTCATTTCTGCAGAGGAAGTCGTGGAGGCCAATTGAATGACGTTTTATTAAGAACTTAATTGTATCGATTGTACTTCACATTAAACTTTTGAATTTCCTTAACAATAAGTGTGTTTATATCCTACACCACACTGTGGTACAGGGTATTATAACTTTGTGCATTTGTTTGTAACACCCAAAAGGAGAAGAAATAGACCCATCGTTTATTATACCGATCGACTTAGAATCTGAATTGATTTAGCTATGTCCGTCTGTCTGTGCATGTATTCTTGTAATCAAAGTACAGGTCGTAATTATGGTCCGATCTCCACGAACCAAGGACGATCCCTATTAAATTTGGTTAAAATCGGTTAAAATTTAGATATAGCCCCCATATATATGTTAGCTCCGATTTGACATGTAAGCGCTGTAAAAACTTTATTTTATATCCGATCAGTATGAAATTCGGCAGAAAGAGGTTTCTTTTTATATGAATGAACACTGTTAAATTTTGAAGAAATCGGTTTAGATTTAGATATAGCCCTCATATATACGTTACCACCGATTTGACATGTAAACGCTGTAAAAATGTTATTTTATATCCGATCAGTGCGAAATTCGGCAAAAAGAAGTTACTTTCTACATGAAGGAATACTGCCAAATTCGGAGAATTAGATATAGCCCCCATATATATGTTACCCCGATTTGACATGTAAGCGCTGTAAAAACTGTATTTTATATCCGATCAGTGCGAAATTCGACAGAAAGAGGTCATTTTACATGAATGAGTATTCAGGGAAAATCGGTTCAGATTTGTTTATAACCGCCATATATATGTTCCTCCTGATTTGGTATCAAAGCGCTATAGAAGTTGAACTTTACATCCGATCATTAAAATTTTCCAGCAAGATGTTTCTCAATTTAGGAACGAATATTGCTTAATTTAGCGATTATCGGTTCAGAATTAGATAATATGTTCCTACCCGTTTACCAATTATTCCAAATTATTATTGCAATGACCCTTATCATTGTAAGGGAGGTGTAGCCCAGCAATATTTCTCATTACCAAATAATCCGACGAGTAAGCAAAGTTCGATAATGGTAAGTACTTATTACTTAGCCACTTTTCTCATTATTTTAACATGGGGATGTCATTGGAGGAACGTTTTTCCCAAAAGCATACAATAAAGAGGGTACTTAGTTGTAGCATAGGCATACCACATAAATCTGTGCTTATATTTTCACGATTTTAAGTACTTGAATAATGCATTACCAATAAGAAATAAAATTATTTGAAAACGTGTTGAAAAATAAATCAATCTTGCACAATAACCCACATATAGCCAAAATTGCATGATATTAAAGTTGCCAAAATGATTTTGATAACAAAAAATCACTTATTTCTGTTATTATTGGTAAGTCATTATTGATAAGCCGAAAGTAATGCAGCGAATAATGAGATGTCATTATTTGGTAATGCAGGGGATAATGACAAGTACTTACCAAGATTTTGCTGGGAGGGTATTATATTTTCGGCCCCGCCCGACTTTCTGCCTTTCCTTACTGGTTTTTTTTTTTGAAAGAAATCATATCACTCTTATTGGAAAACCCGTCAATAGTCCCAAAAGAAAATTTTAGGTTGGAAACAAAAATTTCCCAAATACATAATTTTTGTCTGTACCAAATATTATATATTTATATATACAGGGTGGCTGATATGTATTGCAACCAACTTCAGTTTGCTATCATTTCTAAACCTCTAATCTGATAGCTGACAGATTTATTTCAGTGACAGTTGATTTTATTGTTTACAAGCTTACAAAAGCATTTTGATCTATTGCATTCAGAAAAAATGTTATTCGTGATAGAATTCAAGCGTGATAGTGTGATTGCTTTGTATTTGGGTGGAAAAACACAAGTGGCTATCGTTAGAGCCCTCCAGCATTTAAATGTGAATAAATCTTTTGTTTCTCGTACCATTGCTCGTTACCGTGATACTGGCAGTGTTGCATCGCGTCCAAAAAGTGGATGAAAAAAACGATAACAACACCAGAAATGATCCGAAAAGTGAAGGCCAGATTTAATCGAAATCCACGCCGCATTGGTAGAAAACTTGCTCGTGAGCTGAACATATCGCGAGAACGGATACAACACATACTAAAAAATGAGCTTGGACTAAAGCCATTGAAATTCCAAAAAGTGCAAGAGCTCACCGATGCACAAAAAAAGTTAGACTGGAAAGAGCCAAGGAGTTGCTTCGCTTGCACGAAAGTGGCCAGTTACCGAATTTGGTTTTCTCCGATGAGAAGCCATTCCAAATTGAGCAGTTTGTGAACAAACAAAATGATCGGGTTTACTTGCCAAAGAGGTCAGCTGAAAATGTACACCTTCGAATGGCCACCAGAACTCAAGCGCCGCCGATGGTAATGTTGTGGGCCGCCGTAACGGCCGATGGTCGCTCCCCGCTCGTATTCATCGACCATGGGGTCAAAATAAATGCCGAATATTATCGGGAAAATGTCCTAAAGACAGTATTGAAGCCCTGGGCAGACAAACATTTCGGCCGCAGACCATGGACATTCCCACAGGACTCAGCACCATCGCACTCAGCACGCGTCAACCAAGAATGGCTTAAAAAGGAGGTTCCTCGCCTCATTTCTACAATAAAATTTAAAAAAAACTAGTAAGGAAAGGCTAAAGTCGGGCGGGGCCGACTATATAATACCCTACACCACTCTCGAAATATTGAATAACTCTGATATATAAATTTTGTAATTCATGTATAAATTGTTTACATAAATTTACTTTTGGGACATTTTATACTTAAATAATACCCTGTACCACAGTGTGGTGTAGGGTATAAAAACGATTGGATCTAAAGAGCCAAATCGGATGAAACATATATATGGGAGCTATAGCTAAATCTTTACCGATTTTCTTCAAATTCAACAATGTTGGTTCATGGATCAAGAAACTCTACCATTCTAAATTTCAAAACGATTGGATGTAAAATTCAGCTTCTATAGAACTAAAGGGCCAAATCGGACGAAACATATATATGGGAGCTATAGCTAAATCTTAACCGATTTTCTTCAAATTCGGCAATATTGGTTCATGGATCAAGAAACTCTACCATTCTAAATTTCAAAACGATTGGATGTAAAATACAGCTTTTATAGGACTAAATGGCCAAATCGGACGAAACATATATGTGGGAGCTATAGCTAAATCTTAACCGATTTTCTTCAAATTTGGTAGTGTTGGTTCATGGATCAGGAAACTCTACCATTCTAAATTTCAAAATGATCGGATGTAAAATACAGCTTCTTCAGGACTAAAGAGCAAAATCGGACGAAACATATATATGGGAGCTATAGCTAAATCTTAACCGATTTTCTTCAAATTCGGTAGTGTTGGTTCATGGATCAAGAAACTCTACCATTCTAAATTTCAAAATGATTGGATGTAAAATACAGCTTCTTCAGGACTAAAGAGCAAAATCGGACGAAACATATATATGGGAGCTATAGCTAAATCTTAACCGATTTTCTTCAAATTCGGTAGTGTTGATTCATGGATCAAGAAACTCTACCATTCTAAATTTCAAAACGATTGGATGTAAAATACAGCTTTTATAGGACTAAATGGCCGCCAAAGCGGACGAAACATATATGTGGGAGCTATAGCTAAATCTTTACCGATTTTCTTCAAATTCGGTAGTGTTGGTTCATGGATCAAGAAACTCTACCATTTTAAATTTCAAAACGATTGGATGTAAAATGCAATTTCTATAGAACTAAAGGGCCAAATCGGACGAAACATATATATGGGAGCTATAGCTAAATCTTAACCGATTTTCTTCAAATTCGGTAGTGTTGTTTCATGGATCAAGAAACTCTACCATTCTAAATTTCAAAATGATTGGATGTAAAATACAGCTTCTTCAGGACTAAAGAGCAAAATCGGACGAAACATATATATGGGAGCTATAGCTAAATCTTAACCGATTTTCTTCAAATTCGGTAGTGTTGGTTCGTGGATCAAGAAACTCTACCATTCTAAATTTCAAAACGATTGGATGTAAAATACAGCTTTTATAGGACTAAATGGCCAAATCGGACGAAACATATATGTGGGAGCTATAGCTAAATCTTAACCGATTTTCTTCAAATTCGGTAGTGTTGGTTCATGGATCAAGAAACTCTACCATTCTAAATTTCAAAATGATTGGATGTAAAATACAGCTTCTACAGGACTAAAGAGCAAAATCGGACGAAACATATATATGTGAGCTATAGCTATATCTTAACCGATTTTCTTCAAATTTAGCAATATTGGTTCATGGATCAAGAAACTCTACCATTCTAAATTTCAAAACGATCGGATGTAAAATACAGCTTCTATAGGACTAAAGGGCCAAATCGGACGAAAGATATATATGGGAGCTATATCTAAATCTGAACCGATTTCAACCAAAATCAATAGCGATCTTAACAGCCGCGAAATACTCTAAACTGCAAAATTTCAGAACGATCGGAGTGAAATTGCGACCTGTAGTCGACGAACAACTTTACATGGACAGACGGACGGACGGACAGGCATCGTTAAATCGACTTAGCTAGTGATTCTGAGTCGATCGGTATACTTTAAGGTGGGTCTAGCTGTGTTATTTTCAGGTGTTACAAACATCTGCCGTGAAACAAACTTATAATACCCTGTACCACAGTGTGGTGTAGGGTATAAAAATGAACTTGGACTAAAGCCATTGAAGTTCCAAAAAGTGCAAGAGCTCACCGATGCACAAAAAAAAGTTAGACTGGAAAGAGCCAAGGAGTTGCTTCGCTTGCACGAAAGGGGCCAGTTACCGAATTTGGTTTTCTCCGATGAGAAGCCATTCCAAAACAAACAAAATGATCGGGTTTACTTGCCAAAGAGGTCAGCTGAAAATTTACACCTTCGATTGGCCACCAGAACTCAAGCGCCGCCGATGGTAATGGTGTGGGCCGCCGTAACGGCCGATGGTCGCTCCCCGCTCGTATTCATCGACCATGGGGTCAAAATAAATGCCGAATATTATCGGGAAAATGTCCTAAAGACAGTATTGAAGCCCTGGGCGGACAACCATTTCGGCCGCAGACCATGGACATTCCAACAGGACTCATCACCATCGCACTCAGCACGCGTCAACCAAGAATGGCTTAAAAAGGAGGTTCCTCGCTTTATTTCTACCGCACAATGGCCACCAATCTCCAATCCGGATCTCAATCCGTTGGACTTTTGCGCCTGGGGCATTTTAGAGAGTAAGGTTCGCACTAAAAAATACCAAAGTATCGATCATCTCAAGACGGCGCTTCGCCGGGAATGGGCCGAAATACCACAGAGCCACTTTCGTGCAGCGTGTGATGGCTTTGAAGGCCGTTTGAAGGCCATAATTCGTGCCAAAGGTGGAAAATTCGAACAAATCTAAACTGTTTCTAAAATTTTATGTTATTTCCGACATTTTTTGCTTTTGAACAATAAAATTTAAAAAAAAAATTAAGAAAAATATAGCGCTTTACTTTGTTGCATTACATATCAGCTAGCCTGAATAGGGTGATCCATTTCGAGGTTCCCTACTTTTTTAAAGAAAAAAAAAACACAGAAAATTCAAATTGAATGGGGAATGTTTATTATCATTTGAAAGAACATTCTTTGGCATTTATTTTTTGAAGATTATGGCTCGCAAATGTTGGCCGCGGCTACGTCTCAGATGGTCCATCCGTTGAGTCCAATTTTCGATGACTAGATTTTGTTGACCATAAGTTGAGCGAAGTGCACGAAACACATTCCTCACAGAACGTGAATTTTCGTAATAAAGTTGAACGATTTATAAACGTTGTTCAGGCGTAAGTCGTTCCATGATGAAATGCCAAACAATACTTAACAAAAATAACATGACAGCATGACACGACTCACACGTGATCTGTCAAAAAAAGGGCTATTGAAATAAGTATCTCTACTTGGATCACCCTATATATGTATACATATATGTAAATATTTATATTTCAAGCCGTATATGTTTGGGACAATATACTACGGACGCGATTTTTATATCCTCCATTTTGTCACTCCGTTTGTAACACCTCTAAATACACTGTACAACAATTTCAAACTTTTTTCAAAATAACAGGGTTCTGTCAGTGGATTCTGGTAGAGGAGACCAAAAAAATATATACGTGTATCGGCGTTTTGAAAGATCACATCGGAATTTTATTTTAGGGGGGGTTAAAGTTTTCCCCCCTTTGCTTGTTCGTGCAGAATATCGGTATATAAAACTCTGTGTTCTGTTCATCTGAGGTGTAGGGTATCTTCAGCAATTTTGTAGCAAATGTTAAGGCCTATATTTTTGTGGAATATATTAACCCTCTAGCTTCCCCCCATAACGGTGATTTTTGCCTATATTTTAACAAATCGTAAAAAGCTCCCCTAAAAATGGGTGAGGCGGGGTTGAAATGTTCTACAAAAATGATGGCCATAAAATATTACTATATATGTCAGAACACACCAAAGCCCAAAACTTAACACAAACACCAAAAAACCGGCCAAATTCAAGATTGCCTGTTAAGGGTTAATTTAGATAATATATAGTGATAGTACCAAAAAGGTCTTTCAAAATTGGATTTTTCGGGGTTGATGTGAGTGATAAATAATGATTTTATTTTACAATTAAATAATATTTATTTTATATTTAATTTTACTTCAGGTCTATAAACAAAAAAATCTATTAATAACGCATATACAAGGAGAAATGCTAAGTTCATTTATTTTTAATTCACTTTTCTTTTCACTCTTGGCAATTCGACGCCATTATCAAACAATGTCCAACATAAATCTCTTATAAGAGACAAAGTGCTCTTGCGTTTTTCAATAGTTAGACATATATGATGTTGACAACTGAAAATCAAAATATAAATATATATAATCAAATATAAATCAAAACTTTTATTACATTTAGACCACAGCATCAATAGTAATTTTGGCAGATATGTTTTGGCACACATGGCTAATCGGGAAAAACTTCCAGTTCAAAATATATTTAATATATCCTCCACTTTGCTCGTGAAAATGAAACCTTATGTCCCATAAGGGTATGCTTGCCACAGACGTAGCAAAACCAGTCAAGTTTTCCCAAACAATCAGTCCTTATTATTCTTAAAAATTCTCTTGTAGAATAATGTAAGAAAATAAAAATATTAACTGGCTGACCCACGATGTCAAACGTTAACGTTCATAAGTAACGTGCCACTCACAAGTTTCGTTATGGTATTTTGACAAAAAATATAATGACAGAAATAATGAAGAAGAGCAAAAGTACTCTTGGAAGTTGTTGAATAACAACCTTCTCTTCAGAGCTGGGAGAACCTACATATGTGAGGAATAACAAATTAACCTTTAACAGGCAATCTTGAATTTGGCCGTTTTTTGCTGTTTGTGCTGAGTTTTGGGCTTTGGTTTGTTCTGACATATATAGTAAAATTTTATGGCCAACATTTTTGTATAACATTTCAACCCCGCCCCACCCATTTTAGGGGAGTTTTTTTACGATTTGTTAAAATATAGGCAAAAATCACCGTTATGGGGGGAAGCTAGAGGGTTAATATATTCCACAAAAATAAAGGCCTTAACATTTGGTACAATGTTGCTGAAGATACCCTACACCTCAGATGAACAGAACACAGAGTTTTATATACCGATATTCTGCACGAACAAGCAAAGGGGGGAAACTTTAACCCGTCCTAAAATAAAATTCCGATGTGATCTTTCAAAACGCCGATACACGTATATATTTTTTTGGTCTCCTCTACCATAATCCATTGACAGAACCCTGTTATTTTTTTTGTGTTGTACTGTGATATTGATCTGAGACCCCATAAAGTATATATATTCTTAATCGTCGTAAAATTCTAAGAAGATTTAGCCATGTCCGTCCGTCCGTCCGTCTGTGGTAATCACGCTACAGTCCGCAATAATAGAGCTATCGTGATCAAACTTGGTACAAATACTTCTTATAGTTGCCGGTTGTTTGGGATTGCAAATGGGCCATATCGGTCCATATTTAGATATAGCTCCCATATATAGCATCTAACATGTTGTGATTCCTACTGTCATCTACTATATTTATACCCTCACTTTAGTGTGACGAGGGTATATATCATTTGCTACGGAAAAAAGTGTAACACATCGAAGGAGTGATCTAAGACCCTAAGTATGTTCTGAGGAAATCCGTTTTGGGTCATTTTAAGTCGAATGAGCAATGTCCGTCCGTCTGTCTGTCTGTCTGTCTGTCTGTGTGTCTGCTGGCTGGTGCGCACGATAACTCTCGAAAGGAGTAACCGATTGACTTCAAATTTGGTATGTGGTAATATTTTGATCTATCTCCGGGTGAGTTCGAAGATGGGCCATATTGGTCTACTCCTTCTGGTACCTCCCACACAAAGGGTTAACATTTTATTGATTCTTTAATAACTTCTATACTACTTACTCGAATCTTTTGAAATTCTGCACATAATATTAGTATATTAGTCGCTATTAACTCGAGAAAAATGGGTGAAGTTGGCATGCCCCTTTTGGTACCTCCCACACAAATGGACCATTTTGCATCAAAATGTAACTGCTTCTAACTTTAACACAAGTGCATAAAAATGCTTGAAATTTTCTACAGTATAATGTTTTTGTAGCGCCTATAGTCCGGTAAAAAATGGGCATTATTGTACAGCCCCTTTTGGTACCTCCCACACAAATGGACCATTTCGTACCAAAAGTAAACGGCTTGTAACTTTAATACCAGTGCATACAAATACTTGAAATTTTGTACAGTGTAATGCTGTTATAGTGCCTATAGTCCTGTAAAAAGTGGGCGTTATCACCCCGCCCTTTTTGTACCTCCCTCACAAAATGACCAAATCATACCAAAATTACATAGCTCGTAACTTTAATATACCAGTGCACATAAACGCTTATAGTTCAGCACAATGCAATGTATTTACCAAAAAATACGTGTTTTTGGAAAACCCCTTCTGGTACCTCCCACACAAATTGACAGATTTATTGGTGTAATGTTATATATTACATTACTCACAAAGTGAGGGTATACCTTAGTCGGTTTACCCGACTGAAACTTTCTTACTTGTTTTTGTGTTTTTCGGTCTTATTTTCTTTAGGTTTGAGTTATTTTGTGAGGTCAAATGCTATCCATGGTGGAGGGTACATAAGATTCTGCATGGCCGAACTTAACGCTTTTACTTGTTTTTCATCGTCTAATCACTTTATTAACTGAAAAAATCCAATTATTTCAGGTTATTATCGCAATCTCCCTTTGCGAATATCTACACAGAAAGAAAAAATTGAGTAATCCGTACTTGAATCAAGCCGTAGCGGTGTCAAAAGTACGTTAAGTACGGATTTTCTTAAACCAAGTACAAAATACTTGCATCAAGTACGGATTTTTAAGCCCTGAATTCTTAATATTAGCGCTAATTCAGCCTGATTAGGCTTGATTTTAAGCCGAAAAATTCTTATTTTAAGCATAAAGCGATTGATTTAAGAATTTTATCGGATTAATTTGAGTGCAAAACGGGCTTCAATGAAGACATTTTTGATTGAATTAAGCCTGCCCAACACTTGATTTAAATCTGATAATACTTGATTTAATCCTGTTCAGTTCTTGATTTAATCATAACCAATACTTGATTTAAGCCAGATAAGTTCTTGATTTAAGCCTGGTCATACTAGATTTATTGTGCTTTCGTTCGTTTTATACCTATATACCATTTATATTAATTATACCATTTTTGCCACTGTATTGCAAAGAATGCAATTTTTTAAAATGGTATGTCAAAATACACTTGCTTGACAGGCTTAAATTAAGAATTTTTTGCTTGAATTTAGTATGGCATTTTTCTTTCTGTGTAGGGAGGTGTAGGTTATTATATAGTCGACCCCGTCCGACTTTCTTTACTGCTTATTTTCTCGCCAATGGGGACTTCATCTAGCACTTTAGTATTGGGTTATTACTATTTACCAAAATGCTAGATAGTACATATCTGTCAGCTCAGTAAAATGTTTTTTTTTTGTCAAAATGCGATCGTTTGAAAAAATGGCCTTTAGAGCAGCACCTTTGGTAAATAAGAAATTCAATAATAGTTATGCTTTATAAATTGTATTTATTGATATCATCTATAGTTGTGTGTAAATTGTTTTAGTTTTCAGATTATTTCTATTCTACATAAGTTAATTTACGAAATAAAACGAGTTCCTCTTTGCGTTTATCAGGCCAGACCTGTAGACCTTTTCGGCGTATTTCATTGCAGCCTAAAATAATAGTAAAAAAAAAGAAGAAGAAAATTAATCGATTAATTTAGATATATGTATTTTTTAATAGCTAGTAAAAATCTTTTTTTTTTGTGGATAACTTAACGAAAACTGAAATCAAAATAGTTCATAACTTCTTAGAACATGCAGAATTTAAGCGATATTAAGATGCAAAATAATTACAGTATATATCGTACATATTTCTACTTACTCTCTGTTGCGCCCCAAACTTCTATGGTCCTTATGTCGCTGGGAAAAGATTCGTGATCTATTACGTGCTCCACAAATCGTTGATTATTGCATTCGAAATTATTGCAAACCAATTTCAAATTCTCATTTTCCCCCAACAAATCCAACCAAAATTTTAGAGTTGCTTGGAAAGTTCTCACATCCATTGTTATTAATTGTATATTTGTGTGAAAATCGCCGACAGGAGGAATTTGTTGTTCCCATAGAACGGAGCGATAAATAACACGATCAATGGTCAATTCTCTCAGCGAGGAATGGCCGAGCAGATCTGTGATGTAAGACCAATTGAAGAATTTCGACGACTCTGAGATGAACAATCGGCGCAAATTTGTCAATTGCAATAGCGGTGCAATGGGTATGGAAAAGTGCAGCGTATTTAGGACTTCCAAATTGATGCATGTCTGCAAACAACTGTCCTGGCCAAAGCCATCATTTGCAGTCTCACCATAGAAAGGACCGTGCCAGGTCAATTCTTTTAAATTGGGGTTACCCTCAAAGGCCGATCTGAATTCAAGCGATTTGATGCCATCCGTATCCAACACGAGGAGATTTGGGGACACTTTAAAATCTTCGAATTCCTTAAAATAGGTACGTCTTGAACGGAATTTAACAATATGCCCCTGAGTAAGCATATCTTTCAAATGTGCCCCCGTTACATTTTGGCAAATGTTGAGGGTTAATTCGGTGAGTTGGGTTGGTAATTGACATGTGTTAATATGCCCGAATGTAGTATCGTGAATAGTTAGCTTTTTGAGATTTTTGCAAGCCATTCTTAAGGTTGCCAAGGTGTCCTCGGTCAGTGTGTGACAACATTTTATGGACAGTGCGGTAAGTTTATCGAAAATGTTTAAAAATGAGGGAAAATGTATTGACCATTTTTCGGCAACGAATGTAGTTTCAATTTCGAGTTGCCTTAAACTCAGAGGGGGACATTCTTTTTCTACTTCTTCCTCCCCTTCTATTTCGTTCTCGTTCACGTATTCTTCCTGGGGTGGTTCTATAATCGAATTGAGTTTTAAGCAAGTCAATCGTAAATCGCTTAACAATTGCCGAAAGTATTTGAACTCAAGGACATTTTTATTAGCTTGTTCCATACATAAACGTCTCAGGGCCTCCCACGGTGACATAAATTTAACCTGATGATTCATTCTGGCCCTTAAATAGCCCGGATCCTTTTTCGTCTGCGATTTTCCCTGAGGGATAAGAATAAAGTCTCCGTGTAGCTCTAGCTTTTGCAATTTTGGCCAATTTATGGTCATCAACTTAATATCCTCTGGTTGTACAAATATGCCACGATAAGAGAATTTCCTTAGATTCCGTAGAAATACACCAGCTATGCATTTTAATTTTCCCACAAGTGTTAAATCCTCAATGTAGTCAGCGTAATAACGAAAAAATTCCTCAAATTCATTGGGTTGTAATGTCAGCGGGGACATTCCGATTTCACCATCCACTTTCACTCGTCCAGTTCCACACACTTCCTGAATGCGCATAACACGATATTTGTGTTTCCAGATAAACTCCTGAAATATTTGCTCAAGCTGTATACTGGCACGTGACAGCCTCAATTGATCTTGAAACTTTAAGTGTTGATATATTTGTATTAATACATCACAATTGTTGGCGATTTTTTCGAAACCGTGTGATTCCATTTTATGTTAATTAATGATACACAAATTTCGTAAATGTTACGTTCCTTTCAGCTGGAGATTGCAACAAACACTGAATAGGATAATGCCCTCGCGAATGCTTTTATGGCATTTTCAAGTGCAGCGTAAATATGACTCGACCGCGTACCTACTGGTACGATACACACGTATACTGAAGAGCAAAACGTCTTATCTTGCAAACTCTTCTCACACATACATACATCCCATGTGGAAGTGGAAGGGTCAGCTCTCGGCACATCTGCTTTGCAGGTCAATCACTTTCTTAAACGGCGGCTGTTCGTTTCTGCCCTGGACATACCGCGGAATTTTAAACGATCTGGTTTTATGGCTTCATTCGCTACCTAAGTAAGGTTTTTGAGCAGCAATTACGATTCCACTTAAAGTGATTATTTTGCTCGTTATACTCGTACCTGAATGTCTATGATACATGATCCCACATACGAACATACATTTTGCATGCTTAGCCGAAAAGTCCTGCCTTCTAAAACATGAGTCGCGCCATTTCGAAAGAGGATCTGAGGACATACATAATTGTAAATATGTGATATTTACTAATCATTTTGGACATTTCCAAAGATAACACTATGTAACAAAATCCTTGTCGAAAGGCTGTGTCTAACATTTTCTGGTGTAATATGGTGTCCTAAACACAAAAATATTAAAACAATTTTTTTTAGATTTTTCTCTAAAATTCCCATTTTCCTGGAAGGTGCCTTTAGTATTTGTACAATTAAAGGAAATTATAAGGATTACAAATGTTAATAACACTGTGTGTGTAAAATGCACTTTAACCCTCCGATAAGTGATAGCAGCGTTCTAATACCTGTGTGATAAGGTCCATTGGGACCTATCACCAAATTTATGATATTGTTACATCTAGGCATATTCTTTTTGCGTTTTTAAATTTAATTTTAAGCTTTAGTAACACTTTAAAATTAGTATTTATCGACTTAAAACTCTTTATTACTGGAACACATAAACTGTCGTGTTTGCGATACCAATGAGAAAAAAAGTTGTGGCCAATTAAAAAGGTCCGTAGGGACCTTATCACACACAGATGGGTTTAAAACAAATCATAGTTTCGACACGCTAAATCGAATGACATTAGCCGTTTTTTCCTGTGACATCGCTATTTCGAAATATTTTGCCTCAAAGTTTGCTGGGTACACAAAGAGGTTAGAAAATTCAGACACAATGTTAGTAAAGCGTGATCCATTTCGAGGTTCCCTACTCTTTTACAGAAAAAAACCAGTAAGGAAAGGCTAAAGTCGGGCGGTGCCGACTATATAATACCCTACACCACTCTCGTAATATTGAATAACTCTGATATATAAATTTTGTAATTCATGTATAAATTGCTTACATAAATTTACTTTTGGACTTTTATAGGACTAAAGGGCCAAATCGGCCGAAACATATATATGGGAGCTATAGCTAAATCTTAACCGATTTTCTTCAAATTCAGCAATGTTGGTTCATGGATCAAGAAACTCTACCATTCTAAATTTCAAAACGATCGGATGTAAAATACAGTTTCTATAGGACTAAAGGACCAAATCGGACGAAAGATATATATGGGAGCTATATCTAAATCTGCACTGATTTTCTTAAAATTCGGCAATGTTGGTTCATGGAGCAAGAAACTCTACCATTCTAAATTTCAAAACGATCGGAGGTAAAATACAGCTTCTATAGGACTAAAGGGCCAAATCGGACGAAACATATATATGGGAGCTATAGCTAAATCTTAACCGATTTTCTTCAAATTCGGCAATGTTGGTTCATGGATCAAGAAACTCTACCATTCTAAATTTCAAAACGATCGGACGAAAGATATATATGGGAGCTATATCTAAATCTGAACCGATTTTCTTCAAATTCGGCAATGTTGGTTCATGGATCAAAAAACTCTACCATTTTAAATTTCAAAACGATCGGATGTAAAATACAGCTTCTATAGGACTAAAGGGCCAAATCGGACGAAACATATATATGGGAGCTATAGCTAAATCTTAACCGATTTTCTTCAAATTCAGCAATGTTGGTTCATGGATCAAGAAACTCTACCATTCTAAATTTCAAAACGATCGGATGTAAAATACAGCTTCTATAGGACTAAAGGGCCAAATCGGACGAAAGATATATATGGGAGCTATATCTAAATCTGAACCGATTTCAACCAAATTCAATAGCGATCTTAACAGCCGCGAAATACTCTAAACTGCAAAATTTCAGAACGATCGGAGTGAAATTGCGACCTGTAGTCGACGAACAACTTTACATGGACAGACGGATGGACGGACGGACGGACGGACGGACAGACATCGTTAAATCGACTCAGCTAGTGATTCTGAGTCGATCGGTATACTTTAAGGTGGGTCTAGCTGTGTTATTTTAAGGTGTTACAAACATCTGCCGTGAAACAAACTTATAATACCCTGTACCACAGTGTGGTGTAGGGTATAATCACAGAAAATTCAAATTTAATGGGGAATGTTAATTATCATTTGAAAGAACATTCTTTGGCATTTATTTTTTGAAGATTATGTCTATCAAATGTTGGCCGCGGCTACGTCTCAGATGGTCCATCCGTTGAGTCCAATTTTCGAAGACTCGTTCGAGCACTTCGACTGGTAACTGGCGAATGACACGCGTGATGTTTTGCTCCAAGGCC
This sequence comes from Eudasyphora cyanicolor, assembly GCA_963930755.1. NCBI lineage: Eukaryota > Metazoa > Arthropoda > Insecta > Diptera > Muscidae > Eudasyphora > Eudasyphora cyanicolor. The sequence goes on from OZ005735.1 coordinate 238,168,411, forward strand.
TGAATCGAAGCGGGTTTGTCCGCATAAACTTTAGACGTTACATATCCCCACTGGAAAAAGTCTAACGGTGTGATATCACACGATCTTGGTGGCCAATCGACCGGTCCAAAACGTGAAATTATCTGCTCAGCGAAGTGTTCTCTCAATAAATCCATTGATTGATGCGATGTGTGGGAAGTGGCGCCGTCTTGTTGAAACCAAACTTCGCCGAGATCGCGAGCTTCAATTTCAGGCATCAAATAGTCGGTTATCATGGCACCATAACGGTCGCCATTCATGGTTACGTTCTCACCGGCATCATTTTTGAAGAAATATGGACCGATGATTCCACCTGCCCACAAACCACACCAAACCGTTGTTTTTTCAGGATGAAGTGGCAGCTCTTGAATCTCTTCAGGTTGCTCTTCGCCACTAATACGGCAATTTTGCTTGTTTACATACCCATTGAGCCAGAAATGGGCCTCATCGCTGAACAAAATTTGGCTCGAAAACATCGGATCTTCTTGGAACTTTTCAAGAGCCCATAGAGCGAAGCGATATCGCTTGGGAAGGTCGGGCGGCTTCCGTTCTTGCACAAGCTGTATTTTGTATGCTTTCAATTTAAGATCTCGACGTAAAATGCATCAAGTCGTTCCATACTAGAGGTGGGAAACTATCGATGGCACTATCACTATTATTGTGACTTTCGATTGTTTTCAGCTAAGATTATTTAATATTTTAAAACTATCGATATTTTTGCTCACTATCGATAGTGAATCCGAAATGATCCGCCACTAAAATTGTAACATTAACAGTCTGTTTCTTTATGTCGAACGACAGCGATGCGAGCGAAAAACAGCTGACTTTAGACCTTCAAACTGGCATCAGCCAGTATGTTTCCATTATCTTTGTCGTTTTGATACCATTTAGTAGGTCTAAAATCAGCTGTTTTTCCTTCGCATCGCTGTCGTTCTACATAGAGAAACCGACAAACAGGTTGTAAAGCGTCCGGCAAGTTCACAAATGCAAACAAACACACAGATTATGAAGCCAAGAAAAGATCCAGCAAATGCGGTTTGGACGTTTGGAGGCATTTTGCATTAAGTTCCGACACAAACAGGCAAAATGCCTAACATGCCAAAATCACATAAAACAAGTGGAAACACGTCAAATCTCCTAGGCAATTAATAACTTTGTAATACTTTGCTTATTGAGCCAACAAAGTCTACAATAAGGGAGTACATAACTTGGTTTAGCTCTAACAAGAAAGAATGTTCAGCAAAACTATACAATTAATTTCGGACAGGCGCACGAAATTAAAAGCAAAAATGTAGGCATGTTATTTTTTATGAACAAAAATATCTATTGATCTCATTTTTAACACGTATACATTAAAAATATGGAAGTAATCAGTTTAGTTTTCTGCATTGAACTAAGAAAATAAAAAGTTGTTCTGTTTCTGTTAAACAAATTGAATTATTTATTTATTTATATGAATTACAATACAAAGTAAATTTATATTCTAATTGTACGGTCCAGGGAAGCCAATGACAATTGAATACTATAGACGTCGCATGGTATTTACAGACTTCATCTGCCAGGTGGCGTCCGAGCAGCCTTTCTCTCATTCTCAAATTCCTCTCTCAAATATTTCTCTGTCAAAACATGCAGACTTTTTAGTACTCTCAAATAATTTCTGAAAAGGGAGTGAGTTTTTCAGTTTGTTTTGTTGTTGAATGTTTTGAAGTTGGAATATAATAAAATTAATGATGAAAATATTTTCTCTCTTTGCAGAGTAAATAAAAGTATCTATCCTCTCTTTGCAGAACGCTCTCTTTACAGTTTAGCCAGACAAAGCGCCATCTTCAATATGCAGACATACTAAACGAATTGTCAAACTCCATGCGACGTCTATAGTATTCAATTGTCATTGGGGAAGCCGGGTTACCAAAAACCTTGTGGATAGATTTTACAGCGACAGACTAGAGCCTCTGGTGGGAATCGCACCCACGACCCCCAAACTCATAGGCGAGCACGCTACCAACTCACCTACTGCGGCGCTCTTAAGTTATTTATTTTACGTATATGTAAAAGCTTTTCTTTGAGGACTATTAAAATTCGATAGTATCACGATAGTATCGTCGATATATCGATATTTTGTTAAGATTTGATAGTTGAGAATCGATATATCGATAGCGTTTCTTAAAACTATCGAAACAATCCGATAGCGCCACTATCGATAGTTTGCCACCTCTATTCCATACGTCAGTCCGAGTTGCTGCGAACGGCGCCAAACCGACTCTCCACGGTCTTCGTGTACACTCTCAGCTACGGCCGCTACATTTTCTTCACTACGTGCTGGACGTGGTCTATTCGGTCGATTATTATCCAATAATGAATTCTGGGTCTCGAGATGGGTGATGGTGTTGCGAATAGTACGCTCAGTAGGCCGATTATGTTGACCATAAGTTGAGCGAAGTGCACGAAAGACATTCCTCACAGAACGTGAATTTTCGTAATAAAGTTGAACGATTTGTAAACGTTGTTCAGGCGTAAGTCTTTCCATGATGAAATGCCAAACAATACTTAACAAAAATAACATGACAGCATGACACGTTTCACACGTGATCTGTCCAAAAAAAAAGGCTATTGAAAAAAATATATTTACTTGGATCAGCCGTTATATAAGGTTTCGGAATAGATGTTACATGCCAAAGAACAAACTAAATAAGACACTTCAAGAAGTATTCCTCTCAAAACACCCTACACCCCCGTTCATCCCCTGAAATCCTAAACCAAAAATAATGATTTATCAAAAGTCGTGGAAATCCTTGGATTTTTTTGGGTAATGTATTCGACAAAAATATTTCCTGTAAGCAATCACTATAGGTCCCCACAAAACACTTTAATGGCAACCCCGTGGTTTTTTAAATATATCATATTTATGCATAAAGTTTGCTGGATAAAGGAGGGGTTAGTAAATTAAAATTATCCCCTTACCCCTTAAAATCCCCCTCCAAATATAATGATTTATCAAAAGTTGTGGGAACCGACAGATTTTTTGGGTGATGTATTCGACAAAAAGATTTCTTGTAAAAAATCACTATAGGCTCCCACAAAACACTTTTCTGAAAACCCAATGGTTTTTATACCCTACACCACACTGCGATGCAGGGTATTATAACTTTGTGCATTTGTTTGTAACACCCAAAGGGAGAAGAAATAGACCCATAGTGTATTATACCAATCGACTTAGAATCACTTTCTGAGTTGATTTAGCTATGTCCGTCTGTGCATGTATTCTTGTAATCAATGTACATATCGCAATTATGGTCCGATCTCGACGAAACTTTACACATATCTCTTTTTTTCCCAAGGACGATCCCTAATGAATTTGGTTAAAATCGGCTCAGATTTTGATATATCCCCCATATATATGTTAGCCCAAATTTGACATGTAAGCGCTGTAAAAACTATATTTTATATCCGTTCAGTATGAAATTCGGCAGAAAGAGGTTTCCTATTATATGAATGAACACTTTTAAATTTGGAAGAAATCGGATCAGATTTAGATATAGCCCCCATATATACGTTACCCCGATTTGACATGTAAGCGCTGTAAAACTGTTTTTTTTATAGTGGTTTCTTATTATAACGGGTGATCTAAGTAGAGATACTTTTTTCAATAGCCTTTTTTTGACAGATCACATGTGAGTCGTGTCATGCTGTCATGTTATTTTTGTTATGTATTGTTTGGAATTTCATCATGGAAAGACTAAACAACGTTTACAATTTATTCAGTTTTATTATCAAAATAATTGTTCACCAATTGCGTAAGTGCATTTTTTTTTAAATCCAAAAAAAAACTTTTCAGTCGACCTACGACCTTGACACCTATGAGCAATATTTTAGCTCTCGTTTTTCCCATTGACCTATTCCCGATCCGACGTACCGGAATCTTCGGTCCATATTTCTTCAAAAATGATGCCGATGAGAACGTGCCTGAAATTGAAGCTCGTGATCTCGGCGACATTTGGTTTCAATAAGACGGCGCGCCACTTCCCACACATCGCATCAATCAATGGATTTATTGAGAGCACACTTCGGTGAGCAGATAATTTCACGTTTTGGGCCGGTCGATTGGCCACCAAGATCGTGTGATATCACACCGTTAGACTTTTTCCTTTGGGGATATGTAAAGTCTAAAGTTTATGCGGACAAACCCGCTTCGATTCAGGCCTTGGAGCAAAACAGCACGCGTGTCATTCGCCAGTTACCAGTCGAAATGCTCGAACGAGTCATCGAAAATTGGACTCAACGGATGGACCATCTGAGACGTAGCCGCGTCTCATTAAAATTTTCCAGAAAGATGTTTCTCAATTTAGGAATGAATATTGCTTAATTTAGCGATTATTGGTTCAGAATTAGATAATATGTTCCTACCCTATTTACCAATTATTCCAAATTATTATCGCAATGACCCTTATCGCATTGTTAGGATGGGTTAGGGTATTATATATTCGGCCCCTCCCGACTTTCTGCCTTTTCTTACTGGTTAAATATATCATATTTATGCATAAAGTTTGCTAGGTAAAGGAAGGGTTAGAAATTTTATTAACATCCTCTTACCCCTTAAAATCCCCCTCCAAAAATAATGATTTATCAAAAGTTGTGGAAACCGACAGGTTTTTTGGGTGATGTATTCGACAAAATGATTTCTTGTAAAAAATCACTATAGGTTCCCACAAAACGCTTTTCTGAAAACCCAATGGTTTTTTTAATATATATTACTATCTGGTCCGGCGAACTTCGTTACGCCCAAATTCGTTAATGTAATGAAAATGCTTTCTGTAATTGGGCCAATTAAAATTCTTTGTACAGGGTTTTCCATGAATCACCCGGTGTTTCGGTAGCTGTCACTTTTGAAGCTTTTATTCTTTGACAAGTAGAAACTACGCCATTACTAAAAATGGAACGATACACGATTCAACAACGCATAGAAATTATTAAAATTCACTGCACAAATGGTGAAAATCTTGCAGTCACAGTTCGCAAAACTAAAGCATTTTTGGGTCGCGGTGAAGCACCTTGTCGGACCGCAATACAGAAATTGGTGGAAAAATTCGAACTGTTGGGACAAGTTAGTGATGTGAAGAATAAAACCCGTGCACGTCGCTCAAGAACAACTGAGAATATTGCTGCTGTATCCCAAAGTGTTGAAGAAAACCCAGGTTTGTCCATTCCTCGTCGTTCTTTGGAATTGGGCATTCCAAAAACGTCATTACACCGTATCTTTCATAAAGACTTGGGTCTTAGGGCTTATAAAGTTCAGTTAACACCGATCATCAACAACGTCGTGTCTTTGCTGATTGGGTCCTTGAAATGCATGAAAATGATCCGGAATTCTATCGAAAAATCATCTTGACTGATGAGGCCCTCGGTGGCTACGTCATCAGTCAAGATGAAAGAATTGTTGAGAAGCCTCTCCATCCTCAACGTGTGACAACGTGATCACAATTGGCCACCGAGATCTTGTGATTTAACACCTTGCGTCTTCTTCCTTTTCGGTCACGTGAAAGATAATGTCTACGCCAACAGCCAAGCGTCGATTAAAGACCTCAAAGATAGAATTCGTAAGGCTATCGAGGACATAGGGTAGCCACTTTGCGATTTGGTTATGGAAAATTTCATGAAAAGGATATGGTCCTGTAAGCGTGGTCGTGGTGGCCATTTGGCTGATGTTGTTTTTCATTATTAACGGCATACCTTCCTCTTTATTATGAAATAAACATCTGATCATTTATCTCAAAAAATTGAATTTTTCTTTGAATACCAAAATAACACCTCTTGTTGGAAAACCCTTTATTGTATTACATACAATGGGAATAACTAAAGTAGAACACGGAGGAAAAATCGCCATTTTGGATATGTTTGAATTGAAAGTTTTCTTTGGAAATAAATTATTGAACTAATATTTATAAACAAACAAATTTTATTTGAAAATCGAGACATTTTGTTTGGTACACATACGAGTATATTGATATATTAGAGTAAAATATATTTGCGAACTAACTTCCACAAATATAATATGTGTTTACGAACAAACCAAGTTATTGTTTAAGAAGTTTTCTAAATATATTTTATTTAAAAAAGACTTTTAAAACTTTGCAGACTTTTTCGAATTTTTTCTAAATATATTTTATTTTAAAAAGACTTTTAAAACTTTGCAGACTAGATTTCGTATTATACTTTATAGTTAAAAAAGTCATGTGGATTTTGTTTTGCAGCAGGGTAAAAATAAAACAATTGTGTCAAGATTGTTTGGAAGGTCAAGATTTTTTTGAAATTTGTTAATAATTTGGTTGAGAATTTGAAAAAAAAACTATTTGAACCGTTTAGCAACATTTTGATTTTTTCGCTAGATACGACCTATTAAATTTTTACGAGTGTGTTTAAACAACTGCAATTTTCTCTGGAATTATTGAACGGATTCGACTGAAATTTTTGCTGTTAGGTCCGAAACACTTCATAAAATATAAATATATCATAAGCTTGTCGTTGATTTTGTACAGATTGATTAAGAATTGACGGAGATATTGCAAAATATATATCCAAAGTTTGGAGGCTCGCGATACTGAGAACTTGATCTGCTGAAAAAAATGAATGCGTTTTTGGACTCACAACTGATGGATTTAGCTATTGTGTAAATTTGAACAAAATTGGTAAGGTCCTTGAGGTCCTGTAATAATGAACCAAAAATATTTTCAAAAAGGTAGTATACGTAAATTTGCTGTAACTTCACCCAGAGAAAAAGCTTCATTCCATCAATGAAATTTTACATTGTATCAATGAAAAGTTACATTGTTTTTGAACCAATGTAAGGCTTCATTGATACAATGTAAAATGTTACATTGAACTAGTAAATGTTTCATAGAAATTTGTTACATTGATGTCATGAAATATTACGTTAATGTAATGAACGAGTTTCATTAATGTAATGAATAAGTTGCATTAATGTAATGAAAACGTTTCGTTGATGTAATGAACATGTTTCATTGGTGCAATGAACATGGTTCACCGATGCAATGAACATGTTTCATCGATGCAATGAACATGTTTCATTGATTCATAGAACATGTTTCATTGATGCAATGAACATGTTTCATTGATTCAATTAACATGTTTCATTGATTCAATTAACATGTTTCATTGATTCAATGAACATGTTTCATTGATGCAATGAACATGTCTCATTTATGAAATGTACATGTTTCATACCTTTGCTCTGAAATAAAATAGAAAATTAAACAAAATTCTCCGTTTTTTATTGCAATGTTTATTGTAGTGCATCAGTGTTTGTTCATAACGTTAAAATCATTTCAATCTGAAAATATTATATAAAAGATAAATCAATAATTAAAATTGTGGGTTTTGAGAAATTTTAAAATAAAAAGACAACTGAAGTTGAGAAAATAAAAAATGAAACAAAAAAAATCACAATACAGTTTGTTCTTTTAAATTCGTTTTTTAACTGCATTTGTGAATTCGTAAATACCGGGTGTTTTTTTTACAGCTTTGTTTTTCGAATAGAGATAAAACTGGCATTTTGTGGTCAAATCTGGCAACTCTAATGTCATTTATGTTCAGTTTGGTTTGCCATTTCATCATGAACAGGTTGACAAAAGAACAACGCTTGCAAATCGTGCAAATTTATTTCGAAAATAATGGTTCAGTTCGCGAAGTTTACCGCAAGCTCCGTCCATTTTATGGTCGACATAATCGTCCATCAGAGCAATTAATTCGGTTAACCATGGATCGTTTTCGCACTACGTTTACTCTATGTGATAATACGCATCCGCAGGGACGTCGAACAGTGCGCACCGAAGAAACAATTGCCGCTGTAGAGCAAAGTGTTGAAGAGGACCCGAATGAATCGATTCGCCACCGTGCACAGCAATTGGAGCTGTGGAGAGCTAATGGAGACCGGTATAGAGCCATGATAACCGACTATTTTGTTCCCGAATTGGATGGCATAAATGTGGATGAGTTGTGGTTCCAACAAGACGGCGCTACATGCCACACAGCGCACGTCACAATCGATTTATTGAAGGAAACATTCGATGAGCGCATAATTTCGCGGAATGGACCTGTCAATTGGCCACCAAGATCGGGTGATTTGACACCATTGGATTATTTTCTTTGGGGATATGTGAAGTCGCTCGTCTACGCCAACAAACCAGAAACGTTAGGGGAATTGGAAGCTAACATTCGTGGCGTTATTGCCGACATACGGCCCCATATGCTCGAAAAAGTGGTTGAAAATTGGACCTGTAGAATTGGCTTTATTCGAGCCAGCCGCGGCGGCCACATGCCCGAAATCATATTTAAACATTAATGGCATAAAATTATCCTTCCAATAAAGCCAAATTGATGGACCTTAAAACGATTTTCTTGTGTTTTATTTCAATTCGAAGTTCTATACCCCTAAAAAAAACACGCGATACAATTTAAGTAAACACTTAAACTGCATTTTTACATACTTACTAATTGAAATCCATTCACTCGCTTGTACTGAGGCCAAAGTGAAAAAGCTTAATTAATATTTTTGCTTTTGTGCATAATTTTCGAAATTTGGAATAAGCAGTCCAGGCCAACCTAAAGTCATCTGCGGATAGATTGTCATATCTAAGGCTATGTGCGTACATTTCCGCATTTTCCCCAATTTCTAAACAAATAAAAAAATTATAAATAGGAGTGAATGAAAATATGTTTCGGACATAACTTGGTAGAAAGTACTTACCTAGTGTTTTTGGAGTGTTTCATCGTTGACTTCAGATATGGTTCTTGAAAATAGTTTCTTGTTGTGGCATTTGACATATATTTTCCAACTTCTGTTTTTTCGAACATGCCATTTCAAGCTTGACGTGTCTTTGTATGTACTTCCACAACATCTATAGTTGTCATTTGTTTTAATAAAATTATATTATTTTAAGTGCTTAAATAGATTTCATTTCTTTCAAATGAAGTACCACACAAAAAACATTTCTCATTCAGTATTTGTTGACATTTTGTTTCACTTTTAATATTTTTACTTTTGAATTTTTTTATTAACACGCACAACTACGTCCGTTTAATGTCTATTATAAACTAAATCAAAGGGCTGCTGCCAGCACTCATGCAACAATTGATTCTTCGCCACTGATTTGTTTTGACTCGCCAAACACACAAAAAAATAACTGGATATTTTTTTACGAAGAGTTTGCATAGCAAGGGGTGGGTTGTTGTTGTAAGTTTGCCATAGAGAATTTATTTTCTGCACACCTAATGCATTTAATATTTGTTTATCTATTGATGACAGTTGTGGCACAGTGGTTCAGAATAATTAATATTGTGCACTAAAAACTGTTTAATGTTCGAAATATATTGTGAATAGAATTCAGCTTCACGACAATAATCGATTCAAAAAAAATTTAGTTTACAAATTCGTAAACGTAAACAGAATGGATCATAAATACATAAAATTTGATAAAAAAAAAATCCCTTTTGACAATTTTGAATTAATGTACACCGACTGCTGTTTGAATAATAATAATAATTAAATAAATATGTCAGTGCGATTATAAAAGTATAAAATTATTGCCAAAATGTCATGTTAATTGATAATACATCTAATAATATGAACACCTTGAAATTATTAGTGAATCATATTATTACCAACAAACCACCTTCATTCGACGTGAATGCCAATGTGCGGTGTAGATTCATAGAATTCCGCCTCTCTCTCCTCTCAAACAAATGCAAGAAAACTACGCCGCTCCATCGTTTTCATTGAGCTTGCACGACTCTGATTCACACATCAACATATTACATTTATTACCACACAAACACATTTGTGAAGATATAGGTATGTACATATGTATGTAATGTGACAAACACTTTGTTAGTATATTCACTGTTTAAATTCATTGCTGGAATGAAACTTTACATTTCTATCTATGAATTGTTACATTAATTTAATGCATCAGTTTCATAGACCTCCGTAAAGTATTGTTTAATTAACACCACTACATACTCCTAAAATGTTTATAAAATAGATAAAATATATATATAGAACATCAATATAAAGCTAATTTCATTGTTTATATTCTTCACCGCACCACTTCATTGCAGCAATGAAACTTTTAAACTTCTATGAAATGTTACATTAATATAAAGAAACAGTTTCATAGACCTATTTTGAGAATAAAAAGCACATAAAAAATAGTAAATATGTTTGTGTAGTATTATTTTGTTTTATTAATGTTAAAATCTTTACACCACTGATAATTTTTTTGTTAATTTTATATAAGACTTCCTTTTTATTATAAAATGTAAACTTCATACCATCAATGTAAACCGTTTCATTCCATCAATGACACGTCATAAATTAGAAAAACGCTTTAAAAAAACATTTCATTCCGTAATGGCATTTTCATTGCATCAATGAACACTTTCATTGTATCAATGTAAAATAATTAATGAAACGCGTTCATTGATGCTATGAAGCATTTTTTTTTTTCAGTGTTTTTACAAAGCGCGATCTACCAAAATGTTTTTTCTGATTCTGGTGAACGCCAGAATAGGACGCACTCTAAATATAAAATATTTCAAATCACTGCTCCAGAAAGTGAAATTATTCGCATATGCAAAACATATTTTGCAATACAAACACAAACACACTCGGAAAAATTTAATAGGTCGTATCTCGCGAAAAAAAATCAAAATTTTGCTAAACGGTTCAAATTGTTTTATTTTTTTTTTTTCAAATTCTCAACCAGATTATTAACAAATTTCAACAAAATTTGACACACTTGTTTTATTTTTACCCAGCACTAATTTTTAATTTAAAAGGAAAGGCAGAAAGTCGGGCGGGGCCGACTATATAATACCCTACACCTCCCTAACAATGCGATAATAATTTGGTATAATTGGTAAGTTGGCTGTAACATATACATATATGTGGCTATATCTAAATCTGAACCGATTATCGCTAAATTAAGCAATATTCGTTCCTAAATTGAGAAACTTCTGTTTGCCAAATTTTGTAATGATCGGAAGTAATGTACAACTTCTATAGCGCTTTGATACCAAACCGGGAGGAACATTTTATATGGAGGTTATATCTAAATCTGTACCGATTTCCCCCGAATTTGGCAGTATTCCTTCATGTTATAAGAAACCTCTTTCTGTCGAATTTTGCAGTGCTCGGATATAAAATACAGTTTCTATAGCGCTTGAATTTGAAATCGGGGGTAACATATATATGGAGGTTATATCTAAATCTGTACCGATTTTCCCCGAATTTGGCAGTATTCCTTCATGTTATAAGGAACCTCTTTCTGCCGTATTTGGTACTGATCGGATATAAAATGCAGTTTCTGCAGCGCTTATATGTCAAATCGGGGGTAATATATATATGGGGGCTATATCTAAATCTGAACCGATTTCCCCCAAATTTTGTATTGTCTCTAAGTGTATCACGAGACTACTCTCTGTCAATTTTTGTACAAATCGGTTCAAAAATGTTGCTTATACTCGTACAGAGCATATATGACAAATCGGAGGTACATATTTATGCGAGCTATATGTAAATCTGAACCGATTTTAACCAAATAGGGATCGTCTTTGGGCCAATGAAACTAAATGTGTAAAGTTTCGTCGAGATCGGACCATAATTGCGACCTGTACTTTGATTACAAGAATACATGCACAGACAGACAGACGGACATACATAGCTAAATCAACTCAGAAAGTTATTCTAAGTCGATCGGTATAATAAACAATGAGTCTATTTCTTCTCCTTTTGGGTGTTGCAACAACTGCACAATGTTATAATACCCTGCACCACAGTGTGGTGTAGGGTATAAATATTAGAACGGGAACATAGTTATGTTTAGAGTTATAATATCCTTGCAAACATTTGTGTGTTTCAAAAATTATATACTTGAAGTGTACCCTAAACATGTGTATATTTCAAGCAGAATATATTTGGGAAAATATACTACATAAGCGTTTTTTCAGAGTGTATTAACATCAAGGACATAATCTAAAGGGTGGTTAAATTTTAAGGGCCGATGTTGATTTGTAATAAAACACAAATTATTTAGGAAATTATTATCATTTCTTTTTATTATGATGATATTGGTACACGCTGAAAAAAATCGCTTCTGTAGTATATTGTCCCAAACAAATTCTGCTTGAAATATATATATGTTTAGAGTACACTCCAAATATTTAATATTTGACACACACACAAATTATATGTTTGTGAGGATGTTGTTCAAAACAAAAGTATGTTTTCATTCAAATATTTTTTATTTGGAACTAATATAACCGCAACAAAGATTAATTTGTATTTCAGTATTTTGACAATTTATTAAAGCCAGTTTTTGGTTTTCAGTGAATTTTTAAAAAAAAATATGTTTGTCAAATTCGATTAAAATTTAAATCGTATAATCTTTCGTAACTACGAACTTTATAACTCGTATAAATTGAATTAACGAATTGACAAAAAGTAATGTGTTTTAATATTTATAAATTAACAATTAGTGCTGTAAAACAGAAATTAATCCTGCTTATGTCATTTTATCTATAAAGCATAACACAAAATCTAGGAAAAAAATAAAACTAAAATTCGACAGTCTTAAACTTTTTTTAAATATAATATATTTGGAGAAATTCCCAATCAATAATCTGACTTGTATACAAACACATATATTATTTGAGAAAATTAGTTTGCAAATATATTTAGTTGTAATATATTAATATATGAGTTACAAATAAATTTTGTTGATTTTCAAATATAATTTAGTTGCTCAGAAATATATAATATTTAAAAATTTGTGTTCCAAATATATTTTCTTTCGATTCAAACATATCAAAAAAGGCGATTTTGCCCCGTGTATGGTTCAATTATGTATGGAACAAAAAAATCGGCCAAATGGCCGCCGCGAACTCGGCGGCACACCGACGACGCTGAGGCATAATTGAGGTTCTAAGCCGTTAATGTGCTGAATTACTCATCCTTTAGCTCTTGAATTGACGTATACCTTTTCTTTCAAATAACCCCAAAGAAAGAAGTCCAACGGTGTCAAATCACACGATCTTGGCAGCCAATTGACATCGCCGCGACGTGCGATAACACGGCCATTGAATTTGTTGCGCAAAAGAGCCCGTGTTTCGTTAGCTGTGTGGCAAGTGGCACCGTCCATTTGAAACCACATATTGTCCACATTCATATCTTCCAATTCGGGCCATAAAAAGTTCGTTATCATCTCACGATAGCGAACACCATTCACAGTAACTGCCTGACCGGCCTCATTTCGAAGAAGTATAGCCCGATGACGTCGCCAGCCCATAAGCCGCACCAAACGAACTGGGCGAGCAAGCACAGGTGTTTTCACATCTCCTACATACCCGGTTTGCTGAAATTTGCGCATTCTCCCGATTGTGGACACATTTGGTTGATTATGCTGATCAAAAAAACATCACGAAGTGCACGAAATGCATTGTGATTTGATTTCGTAAAAGGCTTAAAAAACTTTAACGCGTTGCTCGATTGTGGCCATTTCCATGATTCAAATTGAGTTAGTCTGAAATTGAGAAAAGTCAAATTAAATGCAAAAAAAACTTTGTTCACATTCAACATCGGTCCTTACAATTTAACCACCAGGAATACTAGTACATTCATTCATTCATTCATTTAATTTCTTTTAAAATGGCATACTCGTATATAGCAATAAAATTTGTTTTAATTCTCTATTTGGTTATTTCTATTTATTCCAAGTCTTCCTTTGTTGTCAACCTATCAAGTATAAAGGAATTTTACGAACATTTAAAATTTCGTAAAAAGAATTATCGCTGAAACACTGCAAAATACTATACTTGTCCTAAAATTAATGTATTGATATGTTTTCTGAATGCTTTAATTCAAATAAATATTTGTTTCGTACGTAAAAGTCCCAAATGAAAAAATTAGGACGGAAACAACAATTTTTTTTTTGAACAATATATTCCCAAAGATATAATATTTGTGTGTGCCAAATATAATATATTTTTGGAGTGTACTCATAACATTTATATGTTTCAAGCTGAATATGTTTGGGACAATATACTACAGAAGCTATTTTTTTTCAGCGTGTGCAGCCCCGTAAAACATTGGCATTATTGCCCCATTTCTATGGGTACCTCCCATAGAAATGGAACATTTTGCACAAAAAGTTAACGGCTTGCAACATCGATTCATGCGCACACGAGTGCAAACAATCGAATCTGTAAATTTTTTTGGGAATGGAAAATATTAATATTCTTCCTCTTAAATAAATGGGCTAGAAATGCCCGATTTTGTTATGTCTTAGCATTTGGTTTTATTGGATTTTAATCGCAATTTAAATACGACTACGAGTGCAGCGATTGCATGTGGAAGAGCAGAGCATAGCTCCGTGCACTCATCATCTGTTTCCCAGGTAATTGTTATTAAACGGAGTGTACTGTAGTTTCTGCGGCGAAAATTCAGCGCTCTGCGCTAATGGGTTTATGGCTTTAGCGTCTACCTAAGTACGGAATTCCCTGAAATTCGTTTATAGTTACTTTGGGACTCGTATTGGTTATTTTCAGAAAAATGGAAAAGGTCGCATTTGACAACGTGTTAACATTTATTTTAATCTGCTGCTTTTAGAGATAAACTCGTTCAATTTGTTGTTGTTGGTCACGTATCATTTACATACGTAAAACATACCAGAAACGATTTTTTCATGGGATTTTTTCCCCAGAAAAATACCCGTAATGTTTTAAAGCGAAGAAAGGCAAGGCTTTCGGACAAAATCGCAATCCTATTGAAAGTTTTGTGGGGCATATTCTGGCACCAAAAGTTTGTGAGCGCGGAAGCCAATTTTCGACCATGAATTAGTTGAAACATGCGTTTAAGGAGTGTGGGTCGGATATCATCATTAAAACTATTCAAGACTTAATTGTAGGGCTGTGCATAACATTTTCTGGTGTAATATGGTGTCATAAATACGAAAAAATATTAAAAAAAATGTATGGTAACTCTTTTTAATTCCGATTTTCTTGCCTTTTGTATTTGGAATGTATAGTTTTAGGTATAAGCTTGATAAACCAAAGATAACCTTCAAATTAGAGGATATTATGACTACATATATTATAGACTACATTTGGAAGTTATCACTTTCACTTAGAAACTGAATTTTAGTAACTGTCGTTAAAACAATTAGAATCAGATCACCTGATGAACCCCTGCCTTCGAAAAAGGCAAGAGGCCCTAATGTCATCATCGGCAAGACACTCACCAAACCCTTCCATGAAGTGCCGAAGGAGAGTCTAGTGATGGTCGTTATAGACAGAAGTAGTGAGGATGGATCCATCCTCAAGGACAAATGGAGCCATGTGCAATCAGCAATTATGGCTCATCACCTCGACGTCCGTAGAGAAATGCCGGGCAAACCAACAATCTGTAACGATGCAGGTGGCATCAGGGGAGAGTAAAGCTCTTATATTTCGTTGATGCCAGATCAGTAGACCTGTATAAGGCTGCTCTGAGTCGAGCGGGTGAGGTGTGGTCGGGTGCTCAGTTGGATATTGTCGAAAAAACAACATTCCTAGTCACCCTAAAGCCATCACCTGGCTACAATTTTGCAAAACATTGTTAGCGAAAAATTAAGAGCGCCTGAAAGTTATGCTGAAAAAAGTGAAAAAAAATATTTTTTCCTATACTTTTTCAAAAAAAAGTACCGGAAAAAAATTGTTTTCGCAAAAAAATGTTAAGAAACATTGTTCAGCATATTCTTAGCTACATTATTGCCAAATATAGTTAAGCGGTATCACCAAGTCTGAATTAGTTGTTGGTCAAAAGCTGATGACACCTTTTTCGGGGGGCCCACTGATTTTCAGAAACTTTGGAGGCCCATAAAAAAAATTGGTCACCAATTCCGCCAAACCGAGTATAGGGTTATACTATTAGGTAGGTAGAATCTAACCTATACTGTCATGTCCGTGTATTTTTCAAAAAGTGTTCATTTGTTGCATAGTGTAATAGATTTTCCGAACATGAAGCTATAATTACAAGTGTGTTTAATATCGTTCCGATACGAGTTGTAAATCTAATAAAGGAAGATTTCGAAGAAGTCAAACTTTTTTACAAAAACGATTTAAAAAATTCAGCAAAATCTGTTTTAGCTGAAATAAGTATATGGATTGATTATTGGAAGCAGAAGAACGATAAGCCATCAAATGCATTAGATGCTATTTCAGTTTGTGATGAGGACATGTTCCCAAGCGTTTTTACCCTTTTTACCCTGGCCACAATACCTGTGACAACGGCATCTGCTGAGCGAAGTTTCTCAACGTTAAGAAGAATAAAAACTTATCTCCGGAACAGAATGGAAGGAGAAAGACTATCTTATCTGGCTTTGATGTCTATATACAAAGATGAAGTCAAAATCGATGAAATAATTGATATATTTCTTTCAAAAAACCGAAGATTACATTTTTAACTCTTACGTATTTTATTATAAAAAGTTTTACTGATCTCGTACTAAATTACACATTTATATTTAAGAATAAAATTCGAATAAAACCAAAATCCTGGATACGTCCCTGGTGTGCGGTATCAGGACACCCAACTTTAAACTACTTGTGGCCAACTGTGAAGGCACTCCAAGAACCTGCATTTTGGCCAGGAAAGATCTAAGTATCTTTCTCCTGGCTAATTTAAGTGGTAAAGACAAAACATCAGCTAGTCTGGAGATCGGTAATCGCATATATTGCTACTGACCGGCTGTCAGACAAAATTATTGACTGGAATGTACTGGACGACCACTCATTCTCAGATCACCATTATATTGAGCTAAAACTCGCTAAAAAGCGCCTAAACCTGCCGTCCACAGAAATGTGAAGAAGACAAAATGGCACCTGTATGAGAAGAATTTCAAGAAAGTCCTCAACTCCAAACTTCTGTACGAACCGAATGACAAAGCCGGTCTGGATAATCTGGTCGAGCATATCACCACATCACTCAACAGTTCCCTTGAAGAAGCCTGTCTAAAAACAAGGACCAAGGGTAAAACTAAACCCCAATGGTTGACTTCTGACCTAACAGCTATGAAAAAGACCTGCAACAAGCTATTCAGCAAGGCTAAATCTACTGGGGTCGCTAATGTTTGGGATGCCTATAAAGAGCAACTCAAGATCTATAAGAAGGAGCTTAGAAAGGCGCAAAGACGCTCTTGGTATACTTTCTGTGGCGAAGTGGAAAAGGTCTCCGACGCCGCAAGGCTGAGGAAAATACTATCAGCTTCACCCTGTACAGTGGGTTACTTGCAGGATGAGGCAAATAACTGGACAATAAAACAGCCAGCAGTCGCTGAATGTACTGCTCGACACACACTTCCCGGGGAACTCACCAACAGAACCCGAAGATCAGCAAGGACCACAAGAATGCGAGTGGACTGCGAGCGTTGCTAGATTGTTGACTGAGAGATCCTGGTTTAGGTTTAGGTTAGGGTGGCAGCCGTATTTTTTACAAGCTCTCATAGACCAGTTTAGGTCCCTAGTGTTACCACGGGCTGAAATGCCACTCGTCGAAACCAACCTGTTTGATATACATATTTATCGATAGTAAGAATATCGGAACTGGAAAGATCTGTTAGGCTGCCTAGAAAGGGCGACCCCAGTATGTCCAGCCGTCGTTTCTCCACTTCTTCCTCATCTCCACAGCTTCTGCAGAAGTCATTGGAGAAAATACCCAATCTGTTGGCGTGTTAGACGATCACGCAGTGTCCCGTCAGAACTGATACTAACGTAGACAATCTTTGCCTCTCTAGTGCGAGGAGATATTTTGATCTTCTCAGGTCATACCTTGGCCAGATTTGTACCCTGCAGGTGCCGATTTCTGTCCATCTTTCGATGGACTCTTGCCTAAGCCAAAGCTAGCACGTGGATATTGGCGCACCAATATGTGCAAATTCTTCGAGAATTTGTAGTGTCGTCCCTTTCCTAGCAAGTTCATCGGCTATGCAGTTCCCCGGGATATCCCTATGCCCAGGCACCCATATGAGGTGTATATTAAACTGCTCAGCCATCTCGTTAAGAGATCTGCGGCAGTCGAGGGCTGTATGTGAATTTATGGCAGCCTGGCTGTCCGAGTAAATGACAACGACAGTGTTGGTTACTATGTTGCGACTCAGCCCATATTGCCATTATTTCGGCTTAATAGACACTGCATGTATCTGGTAGTCTGTGCGCTATATCCAAACTAAGTCCTTCACAGTGTACTCCGAAGCCAACCTTTTCATCAAGCTTCGAACCATCCGTGTAAAAGTGGAGATGGTTTCTATTACCTGGTATTCTTCCAACCCATTCATCTCTGGCGGGAATCATAGTGATGTATATAGTCCACTCGGTCGGTTACCATAGCACTACACTTTGGTTGCAACTTCTCTCGCCACAATATTAATCGGCAATATATGGAGTATGGTTTGTAGAGACTCGGTCGCTGCAGTCCTTAAGGCTCCGCTTATGCTCAGGCAGGCTGTTCTCCGAATCATTGTTAGTATACAGAATAAGCTGGGCTATTAACAGCTTTGAGCCCTTCAAGTCACCTGGACCAGACGGCATCACTCCAGCAGAAATGCAAAAAAATGTTAAAGTACATTATCCCCTGGCTGGAGAAAATTTATGTAGGATGTATCAGGCTTTCATACATCCCGAATCGATGGGGGATACCAAACTGGTATTCATACCTATAGCGGGGAAGATATTACACACTAGGCCAAAAGACTTCAGACCAATTAGCCTATCCTTCTTCCTATGGAAAGGTCTGGAAAGACTTCTAGATTACTTCATTAGGGAAAACCTGGATACAAAACTCCTGTCGGGGAACCAACTTGCTAACAATAAGGGAAAGTCTACAGAATCAGCCCTGCACGAACTTGTGAGCACTATCGAATCGTCCCTGTATTTCAAGGAATTCACCATGGTGGCATTTCATGACATAGAAGGGGCTTTTAACAACATTTACTCAGATGCAGTAATTGCGACACTGTCACATCTAAAAGATAACTTTAGTTTGATTAGACTAATTCAAAGTCTGCTCAACAGAAGACGCATAACAGCATGTCTTGGGCCCACAACTCTAACAAGGTTTGTAACCAGAGGGACCCCACAAGGAGGAGTGCTGTCTCCACTAATTTGCGACCTAGCGGTGAATGAAATCCTGCTAGATCTAGAATGTTGTGGCTGCAAGGTTGTGACATATGCCGACGACTTGGCAATCGCAGTGAGTGGCAAATTCGTAAACGTCCTCAACGTCCATGATAACGAGATCTTAGTTTACCTATTTGTAACTGCTTATAAACATTTTAGCCAAAAATAAACTACATAGGTCTATATTAAATATTCTGACCCATGTCAAATGTCACAAAAACATTTCTCTCTCTCAATGTAAACTGAATGAATTATTTTATACTCATTCAATGTGTGAGATGTGAGAACCGCCCATGGCCGCTGTTTTGCCGATCTCTGCTCTAAGGGTAATAAGAGACTTCACTCTCTCTCAATACAGTGCATATATGCCAAATTAGAGCTATTTGTTATTCTAAACCGATTTTAAACAAATTCAATAGGTATCGTCCGTGGGCCAAATAAACATATGTGCAAAGATTTGTTGCGTTGGACCATAATTGCGACCTGCTCCGAGTACAGGAATACGAGTACATGCAAAGACGGACGGACAGACGGACGGACATAGCCTAAGCAACTCAGAAAGTGATCGATCGGTATAATAAACGATGTGTCTATTTATTTTCCTTGTGGGTGTTACAAACAACTGCACAAAGCTTTAGTACCCTGTACATTGTGGTTTAGGGTATAAACCGAAAAATAAAATAAATTTTGAAAATTGAAAGACATTTTTTTTACTTTATTTTTGTGGGCTCATATAAAAAAGTAAAAATAACAATTAAGGGGAATGTTATCGATATATGGCTTAGTTATCGAGTCATCGGATGTTAAAGTTCGAAAAAATCTTAACAATGTTGGTTTTTATTTAAGATTTATACAAAAAAAATCTGAAAAAACGACCCGTTGTGTTCTCCTTAGAACAAAGTAAACTTTGGAAAAATTGGTTCAGCCGTCCGAGAGCAATTACAAATTTCTTAAAACTCATTTTTTTAAAAATCAAATAACAAAAATGCACTCACTTGACATGAAATCCTCCATATAACGGGTTTTCCAATAGGGATGACATGATTTTAAAGTGACGTTTCGGCCATTTGTAATATGTCATGATCTGTCATTTGGTTTTTATTGTATTCAGTAGTGTTTACAATTTCATCAAGGAGAGATATACGCAAGAACAACGTTTACATATTATTCAGTTTTATCGTTATCCAAGTGCAACTTTTCGTGCGCTAAGTCCATTTTGTTTTAAATCCAAACAAACACTTTCCAGTCGACCTACGACCTTGAAACCCATGAGCATTTCCCATTGCCATTGACCGATTCCCGATCCGACGTACCGTTAAGGAGCTAAAGCGAAAATAACCTTTCCGTTCACATTTGAAATTGATGCTAAATCCATTTTTTTTAAATAAAAAAGACACTTTCAAGTCGACCTACGACCTTGACACCCATGAACAATATTTTAGCTCTCGTTAAGAGCTATCTTTTTGCCATTGACCAATTTTGGCTACGTGCCACACAGCAAATGAGACAATTGAATTGTTGCGAGAAAAGTTTGGAGATTCGATTATTTCAAGAAATTGTGATATTGAATGGCCTCCAAGAAGTTGTGATTTAACACCATTAGACTATTTCTTGTGGGGTTATTTGAAGTCATTGGTCTTTCGAAATAAACTAGACTCTCTTCAAACTTTACAAGTCAATATTGAACGTGCCATTCATGACATACGACTTGATTTAGTGGAAAAAGTTCCTGCAGAAGAAGTCGTGGAGGCCATTTGAATGACGTCTTATTTAGAACTTAATTGTATCGATTGTACTTCACATTAAATAAAAAACTTTTGAATTTCCTTAATAATAAGTGTGTTTTTTTTTTAAAAAAAAATCATATCACTCTTATTGCAAAACCCTGTATATTACCAATCTTGATTAATCACTTAAGCTATTGAATGGTACAAGGAAAATTTCTAATGAATTTGAGTCAATAATTTTGTTAATCAAACTTTCAAGTTAATTTATATTTATTTTCATTGATTCAGTACATTTTTAAATTAGAGTTAATAAGACAGTTGAAAAACTTTTTAAATAATGAATTTTTTTTTAATTGACTATGCAAATTTCTTAATTGATTTCAGGTTTTAGTTTTCGTATGTTCGAATAAGTTTCAATTAAGTACGAGTATGTAGTAATATTTTTCCCCAAATCTCAAACCAGTCAAAGCATTAATTTTAATTTCTATTTAATAACTAATTAAATAATATAAGAAAGTCCATACCTTTTACACAAAATAATGTTGGATTTTTTATTTATAGGTTTGTCTGCTTCATACTCAATTATGTCACATTTAAACGTCTCCATTGTGGCTTCAAAATTCGTCCTCAAATCTTGACAATCTAAAAGTAAACAAGTAATTTGAAACGGTGTATTACAAAAATGGGTAAGTCTTTAGAAATACTAGATACGATTTTTTTAAATATCCAATTTTGGGTTCTACAGTAAATTATTAAGAAACCCGTACTTTATACCAAATAAACCAGTTTTTTTTATTAAAAATTTCCTTTTTTCAAAATTACTCATACCACGCGATTAATACGATTTTCGTAATTTTGAATGATAGTTTTATAAGGTGACCAACGTCAATACTAGTACATTCAAATACTTGATATTTGTAATATTTAAATAATATCGGAGCGGGAAATACGAAAATACAGATTTTTTGAAATGTAAAAAATATTAATAACGCTAGTTTACCAAAATTTGACCGAAGGTCTCTGCTAGAGTTCGACCAAAGGCTTTTTTTGGTAGAAGCCAAACATCTGCCAAAATCCTAACATCTGAAGTCGAAGGCCGAATATTTTCTAATATTTATTTTGACCCACTAAAACGCATTTATGCGATTCCTTGCATACACACAAAATACAGTTTGGTTGCCCCAACCGAATTTTGGTAGTTCTGTCTACTATCATGCGATTCCATTAGGACACATTCGAGATTATTTTTGATTACCTACACCGTTCTTGAACAAAATGTTGAAGATTTTTTTATGTCGAGTAATTTTGTTTGTCATGTATCAGCAAAAGAACAGCAACCAATCTTTCGGTTGTATTTCCCAAAATACATTTAATTATTCTAAATTTAGGAAATAATTGGGATAACCAATAAACGATTATTTATTAATATTTTTCTGTTGTAGTAACCAATTATTCGTTGCAATAATAATCTTTGCTCGATTGATACAATTTCTGTTGTCAAGAATAAAACATTGGTTGTCACAACCAAAAATCGATCATATGGTACTTTAATGAAAATTTAAAATTGGTTACCACAACTAACCGAGTGTCAATGAAAAAAACAATCTTAATTCGATTGATACAACCATCGATTTAGTTGCAAGCATTTTCATTTGATCGTATCCATGTTATTATTGTTGTTTCAACCATTTATTTATAAATACAACCGACAGACGGTGTAGGCAATATACTTTTTGTGGCTAGTACTATTTTTTTATTGTTACAATCGAATTCCAACCAATTATTTTCCTGGGTGTATCTGCTCAACGAAGTGTTCTCTCAATAAATCCATTGATTGATGCGATGTGTGGGAAGTGGCGCCGTCTTGTTGAAACCAAATGTCGCCGAGATCACGTAAAATGCGCCAAGTCGTTCCATACGTCAGTCCGAGTTGCTGCAAACGGCGCCGCATCGACTCTCCACGGTCTTCGTGTACACTCTCAGCTACGGCCGCTACATTTTCTTCACTGCGTGCTGGACGTGGTCTATTCGGTCGAATATTATCCAATAATGAATGCTGGGTCTCAAGATGCGTGATGGTGTTGCGAATAGTACGCTCAGTACGCCGATTATGTTGACCATAAGTTGAGCGAAGTGCACGAAACACATTCCTCACAGAACGTGAATTTTCGTAATAAAGTTACACGATTTGTAAACGTTGTTCAGGCGTAAGTCTTTCCATGATGAAATGCCAAACAATACTTAACAAAAATAACATGACAGCATGACACGACTCACACGTGATCTGTCAAACAAAGGCTATTGAAAAAAGTATCTCTATTTGGATCACCCGTTATATATTTATATTTATATATATCCGATCATTACGAAATTCGGCAGAGAGAATTTTCTGATTACATGAATGAACACTACCAAATTCGAAGAAAATCCGTTCAGATTTAGATATAGTCCCCATATACAGGGTGGCTGATATGTATTGCAACCAACTTCAGGTTGCTATCATTTCTAAACCGATAGCTGACAGATTTATTTCAGTGACAGTTCATTTTATTGTTTACAAGCTTACAAAAGCATTTTGATCTATTGCATTCAGAAAAAAGTTATTCGTGATGGAATTCAAGCGTGATAGTGTGATTGCTTTATATTTGGGTGGAAAAACGTTAGAGCCCTCCAGCATTTAAATGTGAATAAATCTTTTGTTTCTCGTACCATTGCTCGTTACCGTGATACTGGCAGTGTTGCATCGCGTCCAAAAAGTGGACGAAAAAAACGGTAACAACACCAGAAATGATCCGAAAAGTGAAGGCCAGATTTGATCGAAATCCACGCCGCAGTGGTAGAAAAATTGCTCGTGAGAACGGATACAACACATATTAAAAAATGAGCTTGGACTGAAGCCATTGAAGTTCCAAAAAGTGCAAGAGCTCTCCGATGCACAAAAACAAGTTAGACTGGAAAGAGCCAAGGAGTTGCTTCGCTTGCACGAAAGTGGCCAGTTACCGAATTTGGTTTTCTCCGATGAGAAGCCATTCCAAATTGAGCAGTTTGTGAACAAACAAAATGATCGGGTTTACTTGCCAAAGAGGTCAGCTGAAAATTTACACCTTCGATTGGCCACCAGAACTCAAGCGCCGCCGATTGTAATGGTGTGGGCCGCCGTAACGGCCGATAGTCGCTCCCCGCTCGTATTCATCGACCATGGGGCCAAAATAAATGCCGAATATTATCGGTAAAATGTCCTAAAGACAGTATTGAAGCCCTGGGCAGACAAACATTTCGGCCGCAGACCATGGACATTCCAACAGGACTCAGCACCATCGCACTCATCACGCGTCAACCAAGAATGGCTTAAAAGGAGGTTCCTCGCCTGATTTCTACCGCACAATGGCCACCAAGATCTCCGGATCTCAATCCGTTGGGCTTTTGCGCCTGCGGCATTTTAGAGAGTAAGGTTCGCACTAAAAAATACCAAAGTATCGATCATCTCAAGACGGCGCTTCGCCGGGAATGGGCCAAAATACCGCAGAGCCACTTTCGTGCAGCGTGTGATGGCTTTGTCGGCCGTTTGAAGGCCATAATTCGTGCCAAAGGTGGCCAATTCGAACAAATCTAAACTGTTTCTAAAATTTTATGTTATTTCCGACATTTTTTTGCTTTTGAACAATAAAATTTAAAAAAAAATAAAAAAAATATAGCGCTTTACTTTGTTGCATTACATATCAGCCACCCTGTATATGTTTCATCCGATTTGACATGTAAGCGCTGTAGAACCCGTATTTTATATCCAATCAGTACGAAATTCAAATTATATTTTGCATATGTTGTGCGTATTCCCTTGCATAATTTTTGCATATAAAATGCATATATGAAATATGCAGATTGCATCAAATTTAGATTCCAAAAATATACCTAATCCTAAAATATGAACTCCTTCGGCTGACAAATAAAAATTGCATATATTTCAAAGAAAAACGTTTGGGCGTCGTTTATCGCAAACATTTTTCTTTGTCTCAAACGCTCTACTTTTCCCGTAACGGTTGATATATTTGCGGTGAATGCAAAAGTTTATCGGAAACGTAGTTTCTCTTGCTCATTCCAAAATTTTCGTAATTTACTTTTATGGTAAACGAAAAACGTTTACGGAATCATATTTTATTTAAACATGATGGAATATTTTAAAGAGAGTTGAGAGAACAAAGAGCTAAACTTGTTTTAATTTTGTGAGAGTGCGGTTTTATAACTTTTTTGTTATTTATATGACGGAATAATATGTGCAGATGTATGTGTACAGAATTCAAAAGATGCAGATCGGTGTGTATACAACACAAAAAGCGACGTTGCAACGTTTCTGCAAAGAGATGGAGATGTGAGTGTACAAAACACAAAAAGAAACGTTGCAACGTTGCATGCATGTTTGTCCGCGTTGCTTTATTAACAGACGGTAGTGGATATTTATTGATCTGCATCCCTCCCTCAGTCCTGTTATACAATTTCATAACATTTGCAATCGTACTCAGCATGCGTAGAGTCGTATGCTGGTGGGCGTTTAGTTTTGTACTGGCGCTTAAAAATATTTTTATCAGTGGACTCAAAATGTTTTCATTCAAAGAATTAATTAAATTAAAGAATCTGAATTATCGGAGGTGCGATATCTCGCAAATATACTGCGTACTCCAATTTAATGTTATAGGTAAATGGTAAATCAAGTGAAGACATGTGAGAAAATTACCAGATAGTTAATAGCAAAAAAATGGATCGAGCACCGCATGAAAATATTGAATATTTTGTGGAAAGCCGGGATAACAAAAACAATAGATTTTAACAGAAACTGAGACCATCTATTGCTTTTGTTAACGACTAACTGGTTATTTTTCCACACGCCTTTAATTATGAATAAGCAAATTAAAATCATTCACAATCAATCATCACACGTTTAGGTACTGAAGCTGCTAATGGTAATTGTGAAATATATTTATTCAGGCACAATACAACTGGATACTTCTGGAAACTGCTGATATTTTCAACACTAAAAAAAAAAGTTTGATATATGGTCAGATAACATCTCGCTTTGATCCATACAATGGACTACTACATTTTTAATAAGTTCCAACATACATGCTTTCTTATTTACAGTTTGTCTACAACTCAATTAGAAGATAGGAGCCAAATAATAGCAGAGGTGTTTGTCGGGGAGCTCCCGGGTACATTTTACTACAAATTGTGACATTTTTGATTATAAACATAACATTATAAAACATATTAAATATCATAATTCAATCAAATTATTCTTTTGCGACAATCGTTTTCTCATATATTGTTAAACTGGCATTGCTTGTGAGAAACGCAATGACCGTTTGAAACAAACGTTTTATAGGGTTTGGGATAAACAGGCATTGCTTGTGACAAACGCAATGACCGTTTGCACCAAACGTTTCACAGGGTTTGTAATAAATATAAATCATTTACGATAAGTACACTAACCGTTTGCACCAAACGTTTCTTTGGGTTTTGGGATAAATATAAATCGTTTGCGACAAACATAAATCACAAACGAAATTCGTTTGTCTAATTTTTCGTTTGGAAGTAACGAATTTTTTCTTTGCGTGTACTTATAAGTTAACTTATACATTATTCCATAACCTACACATTTTTCTGTCGTTTTTTTAAATGGAATTAAATATCCTTTTTAGCGATTTTTGTTTTCATAGTTTTTTCGTCAAGCAAAAATAGTTTTTTTTGAGAAAAATTGATTGATTATACAGAAGGAAAACTTTATAGGTTGTGTTCAAAAGTGGCAACATACTTTTGATCTTCACTGTAAATTGTCCAATGCTTCGCATACTTGTATGTACAAAGGTGTATGCATGCGTATGTGCGTATATACGTGTGCGAATGTAAGTGCATTTATGTACATATGGCTGCGCCAATTCTCTCTTGTTGGTCGATCGGCTTTTGCTGCTGTGGTTTTGTCGCTCTAAACTTCTTGGCCTGAGACGAAGTTTAATGCGATGACCGGAGTGCGGTAGAAGTCAGTTCGTTTTCCATCATCAACCGTAAGAAGTGCGCCTCTCCCCCGCGATACAGTGAACAAGTGAAATTAAAATAAAATATTAAAGTGAAAAAACATAATTTTCTTCCATAGAAAACCAAGCCTACAGTGACACTAAAGACCCTAGTTCCCAGTGAAGTGACCGAAGAGACTCATCAATGTGCATTAACGATCCACAACAATACCAAAAAACCCTTGAATTTAACAGAACACGAAACTGATAAACATTGAAGTTAAACAGATAAATTATACACATCCACTATTCACACTCACAATCAAATTTATACGTTAGGACAGTTCTTAAATAACAACTGAATTCGATAATTTAAAAGCTGTCTTAACACTACATCTTACATTTAAATGCCAATTTTAGCGAATAAGTATTACTATTACCTATATTTGTAAGCCTTTTGTACAGCTAACGACCCTTGAATTTGATTCAAATAAAACTGTTAATTTGTTGAATTTAAAATTCCCCGAGTTTGTAATAAGAAAGGAAAAAATAACAAGGTTTGATCGGTAAACATATGGTCCTATGCGAACCGGATTAAAAAAAGTGTTTTTTTTAAATAATAAAAAAAGACCCTGAAAAATTGTGAAAAGTGTGAACAGTGAATGTGATGTGCTGCAAATCAAAATAGAAATAAAAGTGAAAAGTGTGAATTTTTAGGACACTAAATTATTCCCATTTCTTACGTTCAAAAAAAATCAATTAAATATTTAGCGCGACGCGAAAAACAAGGACAATTTAAAAACAAAAAGAAATCGACACAAGTCTCAACGACCCAGCCATCAACGGACCCAACAACAACAAATTCCAGCCATCAACGGACCCAACAACAACAAATTCCAGCCACAACCAGATCCAACAACAACAAGGTCCACACGACCCAACAACCACAAAAAGCCCTGAAAGAAAAAGAAGGAAGACCAATACGACCAGAACCACACATAACAGGATCAAAGTGAGTACCCAAAATTTGTGCAGGTAGCGTTGTTACATAGGGTGCCAAAACCATTTTTTTTCGAACTCCGCCATATTGCTATATGAAGGAGATTTTGGCGGGTCTGGCCCTATGTACGACGCTGGCTTGGTTTTTGCCTTTTACATATATACAAAAATAACTGAACACTTAACTGCAGTTAGCTTGCACTTATATACATACACTTATATACTTTGATATACATACTTACATAAGTGCAGTTAGCTTGCAGTTACATACCTACACATTGCTACACATATATACCCTTTACATATATACTAACCTATTGCATAACCTACATGCATTCTAACCTATGAAAGTTTTTTGACGATTTTTTCGGTAACAACGCGCGACTTTACTGTTTTCTAGTTTTCGAAACTTTAGGAAAATAGCGACCCAACCTTTTTGAAAACCCTTCGATAATTTGTTCAAATAATTTATTACGCATTCTGATGAATTTTTCTGAAAGCCAGCGGCTAGTCGAGTCGATTTATGCCATCAAGTTATTTTTAAGATAAGAATATTAAGATAAGAGTATTAAGATACGATTATTAAGATAAGTTTATTAAGATTTCGGACGCGCGGACGGACACCCATTGACTTATTCCGAAAACCTCAGCAAGAATTCCAGATAATTTTGTGCTGAATAACGCGTGGACGGACAACTTTCTTGCGAAACAAAAGAGCGAAAATTTCTTGAATTTTTTCGGCTGCTTTAATCGCGGTTATATTTATTAAGCTTACTTTTATTCTTATTACTATTATTATTAGCTGCTTAAAAGGAAAAAAAAGGAAAGATTTTTATTGGCTCGACTCATCCGCTGACTGGCTTGAGAACCCTACAAATTACTTCGTGATTTTTGGGTACTTTAAACATCAAGTTTGCAACTTAGAAAAAAAATATATTTTTTTGTCTTTTTTGAGGGAGAAATCAACCGTATGATATTAGCATATGCTTTGGAGACGCTCAAATCAATCCCAATCAATAAATTAAAAGAAAAAAATAATTTATTTTTTTTTTGCTTTAGAAAATACGTGTTCCAACTTTTTGAACGACCCTCGTATTGCTTTAGATTCAATAGAAAAACCCTTTTGAAAAATGTCAAAAAATTTACGATTTTTTAATCTCTATTGCCATTAATATGTGTGGTTTGTGCTACAAATCAGCATTACTGTAGTTTCCAACCGATTTAACGCGAAAATCTTGATATATTTGATAAAAAAGTTCCTGTGCCGACACTTTCAACTCGACCCCTCGTACCCATTAAAACAACAACAACACCAGTCTATGTACATCGATGCATATGAGACAATAGGTAGCGGATTTTTTTTTTTCGTTGGTTTCTCGTTGTCTTCTCATTCGTTTTCACTTCTTGCCTTGATTAGGGAACCCAAAGGTTAATGTACCACTGGAGTTTTTTTGTGAAATAGAAAAAAAAGGGAGAAGTAGGAAAACATAATTTCAGCCGTAAAGAAAGGAATGAGAGAACATATGGTTTGATGGTTGATGGGATCGGACGGACATTTCGGCAAAAGCTAAACAGAACTAACACAATAATTACATTTATTGAAATTTATTTTTATTTTTGGAAATTACTCTTTACAACGAAAAATAAATTTGCTCGAAAAATTTATTAAGTGCTAATTTTTGGAAATTACACTTTGCTACGAAAAATAAATTTGCACAAAAATTTATTAAGTGCTAATTTTTGGAAATTACACTTTACTACGACAAATAAATTTGCTTAGAAATTTATTAAGTGCTAATTTTTGGAAATTACACTTTACTACGAAAAATAAATTTGCTTAGAAATTTATTAAGTGCTAATTTTTGGAAATTACACTTTACTACGAAAAATAAATTTGCTCAGAAATTTATTAAGTGCTAATTTTTGGAAATTACACTTTGCTACGAAAAATAAATTTGCTCAGAAATTTATTAAGTGCTAATTTTTGGAAATTACACTTTACTACGAAAAATAAATTTGCTCAGAAATTTATTAAGTGCTAATATTTGGAAATTACACTTTACTACGAAAAATAAATTTGCTCAGAAATTTATTAAGTGCTAATTTTTGGAAATTACACTTTACTACGAAAAATAAATTTGCTTAGAAATTTATTAAGTGCTAATTTTTGGAAATTACACTTTGCTACGAAAAATAAATTTGCACTTTACTACGACAAATAAATGTGCATAGAAATTTATTAAGTGCTAATTTTTGGAAATTACACTTTACTACGAAAAATAAATTTGCTCAGAAATTTATTAAGTGCTAATTTTTGGAAATTACACTTTACTACGAAAAATAAATTTGCTTAGAAATTTATTAAGTGCTAATTTTTGGAAATTACACTTTACTACGAAAAATAAATTTGCTCAGAAATCTATTAAGTGCTAATTTCTTGGAAATTTGGTTTTTTTTGAAAAAACAATTTCTTACAGTTTGTTGTTTTGTTTGTTATAATTTTGCAAAAAACACTTTCCTACAAAATTTGTTTTTTGATTTGATTGAATTTTTTTTTCTGATAGAAGAATCGCTTTTCTACGGGTTTTTTTGTTTTGTTAAAGAAGAGTTGATTGGTAATTTTTTGAGAGTACACTAGCCGACAAAGAATTACTTTCGTCCAAAGTTTTATTTATATAATTTTTTTTTCAAAAGACCCAAGTCTATAAAAATTATTATCGCTAAAATTTCTTACTGTTCGCACAAACGACACAAGTTCAAAATAAACTGCCATTATTTATATCTATTCGTGAAAAAAAAGTCGGACTGTAAAAGATTGGCCCCATTCAACAAATAATTAGCTTTTTTCTGAAATTATTTTGCAAATATTGGCAAAGTAAGTTTTTACAGAAATTGTTAAAAGAAAAGCTCAATTTTAAAAGTTTCTTGAAATTTTAGCCAGTTTAAAATTTGACAAAGAAAATATTTAAGAAGGAGGAAATATGGATAAAGTTTTACGTGATAAATTTGTAAATTGCGTAAATGACCTGATAGACTTTGAGAGTGGTTACTCTGCTACTAGCACCGATGATAATATTCACTCATTAGAAGTGACACGTGTAGAATTGAACTCTGTTTGGGATCAAGTGAAAAGGGCCTATTTAGATTGTAGAGACCGTGTTCCCGAAAAAGATGAGGCCCCAATCGATAAATCAAAGTTGAGGACCCATTATAAAGAGGCATTAGAGACATACAAACGATGTTTAAGCGCAGTAAATGGAGAAATTTTAGCACTAACCGACGAAAGGCAGCAGGAAAAATTCGAACGTGAATCGGAGACCCGAAAGAAGGAAACAGTTGAGCCAAACAACCATCTATCGTTACGTTTACCACCATGCGACACCGACACATTTCATGGAGGATACAGCGCTTGGCCTACTTTTCGGGATTTGTTTTCGGCCTTGTACAGAAATAATTCTAGACTCAGTAAAGTAGAAAAACTTTTTCATCTAAAACAAAAAACCGCGGGGGAGGCACGGGAAATTATTAGTAACGTACCACTAACAAATGAAGGTTTTGATCTAGCATGGAAAAACTTAGAAAACAGATACGAGAATAAACGAATGCAAGTTAATGAACAGCTAAAGACTCTACTTAGTTTACCACAAGTTTCGGCAGATTCAGGATCCTCGATCCAAAAACTTCAACGCACTATTGATGGTTGCGTTCAGACACTAGAAACACTCAAGGTAGATGTAAAGGGGTGGGACCCAATTTTAGTTTACCTTACTTCTACGAAACTGCCGAGAAATTTCTTAGAAGAATTTGAAAACGGTTTGGAAGACTGTTCCATACTACCGTCTTGGAAAGATTTGAATGAATTTTTGACACACAAGTTCAAAACTTTAGAATCTGTAGGAAATATTAAGCCCCATTTCTCCAAAAATAATCAGCCTAGACCCGATTATAGTAGGAAGGAAAATAGGGTTAAGTCATTTCAAACTAATGTTGCGCAACAGACTCAAAGTTCGCAAAGAAGATTCAACAATAGCAACAGATTTAGCACATCTACGCAACCTAGTAGTCGTACAAATGGACCGAGTTGCCAAATTTGCAAGGCAAACCATTTGTTACGAAATTGTCCACAATTCCTTGAGAAAAACGTGAATGATCGCATTCACTTAGTAAAACTTCACAATCTTTGTTACAACTGCATCACTTCGGATCATGTTGTAAGAGATTGTAAGAGTCGTTTCACGTGTAGGGAATGTAATCAAAGACATCACACTTTATTACATAAGGGTAACGAGGCCCGACCTACAAATTCACAACCGGTTAGAGATGACGTACGACCTAGTACCAGTGCGGCAGCTCTAACCACCCTAGTACAATCCACTCCTAGTTTACAGTCCACACCTAGTTTTCAAACTCCTAGTATAACGACTCTAACTCTCAAGGAAAATTCACAACTTAGCCAGCAGCAATCGAAAGAAACACTACTCTTCACAGCGATTGTTCAAATTGAATCTAGAGGGCAGCGATATGACGCACGAGCGATTATCGACCCTGGATCTCAATCAACATTTATTTCAGAGAAGATTACAAACCAATTGAAGCTTCCAACTAGGAAGAATCTTGTTCATGTTACCGGTTTAAGTGAAACCGTTTCAGAAACTTCAACAAAAGCTTGTCTTTTTAACCTTTGTTCTCGTACAAACCCTAGTTTTGAATTAGAAGTTTGGGCGCCCGTTTTGAAGTCCCTTCCTTCTAATTTGCCGTCGCGCACCCTAGATAAAAATCAACATAGAGAAACAACTCAACTCGAGTTAGCAGATCCTCGTTTTTACGAAAGCCGACCCATAGATCTTCTGATAGGTTTAGACATAGGACCCTTAATTTACACAGTAGGAGCTCCAATGAAATCTATAGGATCTTTACTAGCGCAAAGCACCGTTTTTGGCTGGATAGTGGGCGGACCCCTTGAAAAATCAAACACAAATGATAGGAAAATTTCACTTTACAATACAGTTTCGATCGAGAAAATTCTCACACGTTTTTGGGAGGTGGAGGAGACCCCAAAAAAAGTTTTGAGGTCAGCAGAAGACACCTTTTGCGAAACAAATTTCAAAAATACAACGCGAAGAAATGAAGATGGACGATATATTGTCACGATGCCGTTCAAATTTTGTGCTGAACTTGGAGCATCTCGAAATATCGCAATGGCGCAATTCTATCGAATGGAAAGAAAGTTGCAAAAAACGCCCGAAATTAAATCTCAATACGACGCAGCGATAATGGAATATTTGGAACTTGGACACATGCGGAAACTGAGACCCCAGGAAATCGAGAAGACCCCTCACTACTATTTGCCGCATCATGCAGTTATTAAACCAGATAGGGTTACTACTAAACTTAGGGTAGTTTTCAATGCGTCAAGTCCCACATCAAATAGGAAAAGTCTTAATGACATTTTACATCCAGGGCCAATTCTTCAACAGGATTTAGTATTGCAGATTTTAAAATGGAGGTTTTTTAGATATGTATTCAACGCGGACGTTACCAAAATGTATCGCCAAATACAAATCGACCCAAGTCAGGCCCCATTTCAAAGAATTCTTTTTAGAAAATCAGCAAATGACCCAGTTGAAGACTTTGAACTTTCGACAGTCACTTTCGGAATTAATTGCGCCCCATTTCTCGCTCTTAGGACCCTAATTCAATTGGCAGAAGATGTTAAAGAAACATACCCATTAGGTTCGGAAATTATAAAACACAATTTATATGTCGACGACGTTTTAGCTGGAGGTCACACTGTAGAAGAATCCCTTAAGTCTATGAAAGAATTAGTAGCAGCCATGGACTCAGCAGGTTTTGAATTGAGAAAATGGAGCTCAAACGACCCCAATATACTTCGCGATCTGCCACCTGACTCACTCTTGCCGGTCAATTGGTTGGATATTTCGGAAGGAACTTCAACGAAGACTCTAGGTATCCGATGGAACATTTCGGCTGATAACTTTACGTTCACATCACCACCCACGGAAGAAAGGGAATTATGCACCAAACGAGAAGTCCTTTCAACAATTGCCAAATTTTTCGACCCATGTGGATGGCTGGCTCCAGTAATCATCGTAGCGAAACTTATCATGCAGCAAGTCTGGCTGGATAAAGTAGATTGGGACGACGCGTTGAAGCCCATAACTCGAATGAATTGGAAGAATTTCATTAAAAATTGTCCCTCAATAGATTCAGTTTCAGTACCTAGGTGGATCAGATTCAAACCCTCAAGTAAAATTGAAGTACATGGTTTTTGTGACGCTTCAGAAAGCGCTTACGCCGCGACTCTTTATGTTAGAGTAGAACATTTAGATCAAACAGTCGACACGTTTCTTTTGGCAGCGAAAACGAGAGTAGCACCCATCAAAAAAATATCTCTGCCTAGATTAGAATTATGCGGAGCCGTTCTCTTAGCAAAATTAACCACAGCGGTGGTTCCCAACTTACGAATTGAAAATATTTCAACACACTTTTGGACCGACTCAACGATTGTGCTAGCATGGCTCAAAAAACCTCCGTGTTCATGGAGTGCCTTTGTAGGAAATAGAATTTCAGATATTTTAGATAATGTAGGCAACGAAAATTGGAAGCACATAGATTCAGAAAGCAACCCAGCTGATGTAGCCAGTCGAGGATGTTCGCCAAATGATTTGCAGTCACATCATTTGTGGTGGACTGGACCCCAGTGGCTGAAGTTTCCAAAAGACCGATGGCCTAGACACGACATTCTGAGCGACACAGAGTTAGAAGCAAAGGCAGTTAAAGTTTTCGCGACCACAACAGTTGAAGATCCTTTGGATAGATTTTCTTCTCTATCTAGGGCATACAAAGTCTTAGCATTTGCGATTCGTTTTTGGCGAAATACCGGCGTCAATCGGACCCGACTTAGAATTTCTTCAGCAGAAATCACCCACGGTGAAATCCAAGATATCAAAGATCGTCTTATTGTTTTAACACAAAAACATTATTTCGCAGAGGAGTATTTAGCGTTAACCCAAAAGAAAAGACTCTCATCTGGTAGCAGTCTTTTATCTCTCAATCCATTCATTGATTCAAAAGGAATCATTAGGGCAAATGGCCGCCTTGTTCAGTCCCCAGCACTTACATATAACGAGCGCCATCCCATTCTTATCCCATACGAATCGAGATTAGCCCTTTTGTTGGTAGAATTTGTTCACAAAATTACGATGCATGGCGGAAATCAACTCATGACTCGAGTAATCAGGTCTGAATTTTGGATATTTAAATTGAAGCCCTTAATCAAGAAGGTAATTCATAATTGTCGAACTTGTGTTTTGTATAAACACCAAACTCAAACGCAAATTATGGCCTCACTTCCGCCCCAGCGAACTATGCTGACTCGATCTTTTACCAATACAGGAGTAGATTTTGCAGGACCCTTCAACATAAAGAATTTTACGGGAAGAGCTTGTTTAATAACAAAGGGTTATGTTTGCGTCTTCGTTTGCTTTTCCACAAAAGCAATTCACTTAGAACCCACTAGTGATCTATCCACTCAGTCTTTTTTAGCCGCTTTATCTCGCTTTAGTGGGCGACGAGGAAGCCCAGCCAAGATCTACTCAGATAATGGGACTAATTTTGTAGGAGCAGCAGAATTAATAAAAAAGGATAGGCTAGAGTTTATGAAGAATCTGCAAAAGGACGCCACCCAGAACAATGTTTATCAAAATTTAGAATGGAGTTTTATTCCTCCCGGTGCTCCTCATATGGGAGGATTATGGGAGGCGGGAGTTAAATCATTCAAAACACACCTACGGAAATTTATACCGCAAATGAATTTTACCTTTGAGGAATTCTCGACCATTTTAGCGCGAATTGAAGCCTGTCTTAATTCTCGACCTCTTAGTCCAGCCAGCGATGACCCTTCCGACTTAAATCCTCTTACCCCAGCTCATTTTCTGATAGGTACCTCCATTTTGACCCCAGCGGAACCAGATGTTTCAGACGGAAACATCACCCTTGCCAATCGATGGAAACGATTGAAGATTATCTCTCAATATTTTTGCCAAAGATGGAAAACTGAGTATTTGAATGAGCTACATCGTCGATATAAGTGGAAGTGTCAAACAGAAAATTTAAAGGAAGACGATTTGATTGTAATTAAAGATGAGAGATTGGCCCCGACTGAATGGAAATTAGGCCGTATAGGAAAAACTTACCGAGGAACTGATAACAACATTAGGGTCGTTGACATTCGGA
Source organism: Eudasyphora cyanicolor (assembly GCA_963930755.1). Lineage (NCBI taxonomy): Eukaryota > Metazoa > Arthropoda > Insecta > Diptera > Muscidae > Eudasyphora > Eudasyphora cyanicolor. The sequence continues at coordinate 238,204,634 of OZ005735.1, forward strand.
CAGCTAACGGTGTAATTAGTCGACCGATAACGAAAATCGTCAAACTATTCTCAGATTGACTAACACTCTATGTATTTGTAAAAGAACTTGGTACTCACATTTCTTCCATTCTAGATATGGCAGCTTACTTGCCCAGCCCAGCTCTATCTCCGATTCGCCACCCATCAGGCGACAGAGGACTCGTCCAGCGAAATCGCGACCCATCGAATCACCAGGGAAGAGCCAACAATCGGAGTCGGAGTGCAGACCCTCGCCATCGCCCATCGACTTGGCAATATTCCTGCGGTCTATGCCAGGCCGACCACGCCATACGCACGTGTCCAAGATTCCGCCGACTAACCGCTTACCAAAGGTACGAGACCGTAGAGAGGCGTGGCTATTGCCGAAATTGTCTGGCTCGAAGTCACCTGGCACCTGACTGTCCAGCCCTTACAGCGTGTCGTGAGTGCGACTATCGTCACCACACGATGTTGCATGGTGCTCCGCAGCTAGAAGACCAACTTGGAAGGGTCAATCCAACAGAACCCGGGTACCGACGGTCAAGTGTCCTCATCCCCACGGCTATGGTACAAGTTTCAATGGAACAGGTTGGGGAATACAAAATGCTACGGGCCCTTCTATGCCAGTCTTCAGCGGTCTCGAGAATTGCGGCATCTACCGTTAGCCGATTGAGACTGGCCCCCACCCAACGACATGGCTATAACTTTGTTAGGATATTTATAAAGTCGCGACATGACCGTCCTTCCATCAACGTGAAGATGTCAGCCCTTATCACGAACGATCTTCCTCGTCGACCCTACGCAGACCCCATCATCGAAGACCCTACTCCTGACTTTGAGCGACACACCCTCGCTGACGTGGACCCACGAAGCAACGACCCGATAGACATAGAAATCGGAGGCGACGTATACGCATACCTGCGTGAGGACGGGGTGCGTGCCACTGGTCTGGGATCAGTGAGCGCGTTTGAGACCGCACTGGGATACGTATTTGCGGGACCGGTAGTCAGTGCCATCCGACGTGCGGAGTAGTCCGAATGGAGAAGAGGTATGACTTGTACTCACTGTATCCTGGGGGGGGAGAATGTTCAAAAGTGGCAACATACTTTTGATCTTCACTGTAAATTGTCCAATGCTTCGCATACTTGTATGTACAAAGGTGTATGCATGCGTATGTGCGTATATACGTGTGCGAATGTAAGTGCATTTATGTACATATGGCTGCGCCAATTCTCTCTTGTTGGTCGATCGGCTTTTGCTGCTGTGGTTTTGTCGCTCTAAACTTCTTGGCCTGAGACGAAGTTTAATGCGATGACCGGAGTGCGGTAGTAGTCAGTTCGTTTTCCATCATCAACCGTAAGAAGTGCGCCTCTCCCCCGCGATACAGTGAACAAGTGAAATTAAAATAAAATATTAAAGTGAAAAAACATAATTTTCTTCCATAGAAAACCAAGCCTACAGTGACACTAAAGACCCTAGTTCCCAGTGAAGTGACCGAAGAGACTCATCAATGTGCATTAACGATCCACAACAATACCAAAAAACCCTTGAATTTAACAGAACACGAAACTGATAAACATTGAAGTTAAACAGATAAATTATACACATCCACTATTCACACTCACAATCAAATTTATACGTTAGGACAGTTCTTAAATAACAACTGAATTCGATAATTTAAAAGCTGTCTTAACACTACATCTTACATTTAAATGCCAATTTTAGCGAATAAGTATTACTATTACCTATATTTGTAAGCCTTTTGTACAGCTAACGACCCTTGAATTTGATTCAAATAAAACTGTTAATTTGTTGAATTTAAAATTCCCCGAGTTTGTAATAAGAAAGGAAAAAATAACAAGGTTTGATCGGTAAACAGGTTGTAACATTTCAACAGAAGTCCCAAAAGCATATTTCAACTCCCTTCTAAATCCTGAAATCTTTTATGTACCAAATGAAGTGCTGAATGATATAGTGGACAGAGACTTCATGCTCCCAGAAATGAAACAGCAGCTGAAAAAGTTTAAAGAAAACAAAGCTCCAGGCGATGACAGAATTCCTAACGAGTTTTTATATACGCGACGAATGAATTTTTAGAGGAACTGTGCAAGGCATTTACAAGAATTTTCAACGGATATGATGATGATCTCAGTATTTTCCAATCTAGTGTTGTATTTCCCATACACAAAAAAGGAGATCCCAATATTCCAGGTAATTACAGGGGAATCACATTCATGAATTGTATTGGAAAGCTTATGGTTGTCATGGTTAATACCAGAATAACAGAATGGACAAATGAACTACATATTCTAAACGAATATCAGGCTTGTTTCAGGAAAGGCTACTCAACGGTGGATAACGTATTCAACCTGGTATCAATTGTAAACCTAAAATTGTCAGAAAGTAGAAAGTCTACGGATTTTTTGTCGACTTTAAGGTCGCTTTTGACAGAGTCCCCAGAAGCCAGTTAACGACAAAAATAGTATATTTTATAGAGAAAATCTACATAAATACAAAAACAGCAGTATGGACGGGTGAAGAATTATCCGATTATTTTGAGACCAAAACGGGAGTAAAACAAGGTTGTTTATTATCGCCATTACTATTCGCCCTATATCTCAATGATCTCCATGATTATCTGGGTGGTGGGCTGAACGTAGATGGAATAAATATACGCTTATTAATGTATGCAGATGATATAATGATACTTGCAGATGACCCAATGATATTACAGCATATGATCGACAACTTAGTCTTATACTGTAATAAATGGGGAATGGTGGTTAACCAGACGAAATCTGAGATAATGATATTCCGTAATGGAGGAAGGCTAGCTGTGAATGAAAAGTGGACATATAATGGTGAAGTCTTGAGAGTTGTAAATGAATACAAATACTTCGGAATAACTCTAACGCCGAAACTCTCATTTACTAAGCATATAATAATAAAAAATGAAGCGGCGAAAGCATGTTTAAACACGGCCTGGAAGCATTTTATTGGAAAGCCAAAAATATCACTGAAAGCCAAGTGGAAAATGTTTCTATCAGTATGCCTATCAATACAGAGCTACGGCTCACAGATTTGGGGAAATGGATACTTTGATGACGTCGAAAAACTATGTAGATTCTTCATTAAGCGTATTCTTAACCTATCAGGAAACATACCAAATTACGTTATCGCTTTGGAGACTGGATATGAACCAGGCTATACAATATATACGTACACAGAAAGAAAAATGCCATACTAAATTCAAGTAAAAAATTCTCAATTTAAGCCGAAATCGTACTTAAAAATTTAAGTACGTTCGTACTAAGTTTTTCTTAAAACAAGTATAAATCGGCTTAAATTGAAAAAATCAAGCGCTGAAAGGCTAACAATAAGCATTTAATGCTTGAAATCAAGTAAACATTTCTTGAAATGGAAAATTAAGCCTAATATGACTTAAAGTAAGAAAAAAAGGCTTACTTTAATCTCTGAGAGACAGAACCATTATAGAGCACAATAAAATTACCCTCTCAACCACTCTCATGCAAGTGGTTGATTTTGGCTGATGCAACATCAAACACACATGCATATAAATTGTCGAGATGTATATTTATAAGCATTTGTGCGCGACCATATCAAATTCGTTTCTCGTTCAAGCTGTGGTTGCAAATACATTACTTGGCGTGATGTTTTTTGATATTAGTTTTTTAAAATTGTTAATAATTCTTATTCGTTTCGTTGATGCTATTCCTTATATGTTTCATATTTAAATCGAATAAATGCAAAGAAAATCCGTACTTAACGTACTTTTGACACCGCTACGGCTTGATTCAAGTACGGATTACTCAATTTTTTCTTTCTGTGTACACAGTACAGCTAAAATATTTGGCCAAAGTACTTTTCGACTTGGAACATCACAGACTCCCTCATATTCTTGCGGTTAAGACAATAGAGAAAAATATTTCATGCTATAAAGATTTTAAAAATCTGTTGATATCGTACAACATTGAGCACAACAACGTAATCTTAAATAAGAATTGTTGGTATATGGCCAGTCAAAATCTTATTTACGAATTAAAATATGCAAAACTATATGCAACATATAGAAAAATCGAGGGAAAGTGAAAGGCGCATCTACAGATTACTTGACTCAAGTTTAGGATCAACATACTGTAATGAACATTTTAGTCGAATACAAATATCTTACATAATGAGAGCTAGAGCTGACATGATGGGACTAAATGGCGTCAACTATAGAAGAGAGCGGGATCAAATTTGTTCCATCTGTAACCGAGGGGAAGTCGAATCAGTGGAACATTTCATAGGACGTTGTCCAATTTTCAGCAGGATAAAGACCACATATTTCAGTAAAAGCATGTTATAGGTCGTATTTGTTCTAAACGGTGGTGAAGGTAGCTGTTCGATTAATTTATATAACTTTTTACGAGAAGCTCTAAAATATAGAAAATTTCTAATAAATTTATTAATTATTAAAGCAGACGGTTTGCATATAAACCATGCCGTAACTTTGTATATTCAAAAACAAATATATTTACATTGTGTACATTTAAGATATATTGTTTTATAACGTTTTTGAAAAAGTAGAGTATTTAAATTGAAAAAAAAATTGAATTGAGAAAAAAATCAATGCAGTGGTAGGTTTCGGGTTTCAAGGTCGTTTCTTTTTCACTTTGATCTTCAGCTCATCTCCACAGTGAGGAGATTAAACAATAGAATCAATAGCTGGTAGACTGCAGGCCAAAAACAACACCAATGCATGTGAAGATCTGAATTATCACCAGTGAAACATAATGCAGTGGTAGGTGTTGGGCTTCAAGGCCGTTTTCTTTGTCACTTGACTATTCATATAGCATCCTTCCTTAGAAGCAAACCCTTTGATCTTCAGCTTTTTTCTAAGATTTTTGAAGACTTTTACAAAATCACTGTTTTGCTACTTGAAAGTTATTTGCAGTCCCCATAAGCTCTATTGCGGTTATAGTTACACGAGGGAAAATCATCTTTTTTAATATTTTTGAATTTTGAATGAAAGGAAATATATTTGGAAGCGAATTTTTTAAATAAAGGATTTCCAACAAGAGGTGTTATTTTGGTATTCAAAGAAAAATAAAATTTTTTTAAGATAAATGATCGGATGTTTATGTGATAATAAATAGAAAGGTATGCCGTTTATAATGAAAAACAACATCAGCCAAATGGCCACCACGACCACGCTTACAGGACCATATTCTTTTCATGAAATTTTCCATAACCAAATCGCAAAGTGGCTGCCCTATGTCCTCGATAGCCTCACGAATTCTATCTTTGAGGTCTTGAATCGAAGCTGGGCTGTTGGCGTAGACCTTATCTTTTACGTGGCCCCAAAGGAAGAAGTCGCAAGGTGTTAAATCACAAGAGCTGATCACCTTTTCGAGAGATAACACGGTCCGGAAACTTTTCCCGTTACATAGCAATGGTTTCGTTGCTTGTGTGGCACATATCGCCGTCTTGTTGAAAGTAAACGTTGTCCAGATCAATACCATCCAACTCCGATCATAAAAAATCATTACTCATCTCTCGATAGCGCAATTCATTCACCGTAACTGTTGATCCAACCTCATTTTCGAAAAAGTAAGCTCCAATGACCCCGCCGGACCATAAACCACACCAACAAGTCACACGTTGAGGATGGAGAGGCTTCTCAACAATAGCTCTTGGGTTTTCCGAGACCCAGATTCGACAATTTTGCTTGTTGACGTAGCCACCGAGGTGGAAATGGGCCTCATCAGTCAAGATGATTTTTCGATGGAATTCCGGATCATTTTCATGCATTTCAAGCACCCAATCAGCAAAGACACGACGTTGTTGATGATCGGCCGGCTTGAGTTCTTGTGGTAACTGAACTTTATAAGCCTTAAGACGTTTGTGGAATGCCCAATTCCAAAGAACGACGAGGAATGGACAAACCTGGGTTTTCTTCAACACTTTGGGCTACAGCAGCAATATTCTCAGTTCTTCTTGAGCGACGTGCACGGGTTTTATTCTTCACATCACTAACTTGTTCCAACAGCTCGAATTTTTCCACCAATTTCTGTATTGCGGTCCGACAAAGTGCTTCACGACTACCCAAAAATGCTTTAGTTTTGCGAACTGTGACTGCAAGATTTTCACCATTTTTGTAGTGAATTTTAATTATTTCAATGCGTTGTTGAATCGCGTGTCGTTCCATTTTTAGTAATGGCGTAGTTTCTACTTGTCAAATGTCAAAGAATAAAAGCTTCAAAGCTGACAGCTATCGCAATACCGGGTGATTCAAAATAACAACTCTTGTTGGAAAACCCTGTATATGTACCTCCGATTACATCCAATCACTTTGAAGTTCGGGAGAATGGAGTTCCTGGACCTGGACACGGACACGGACACTGCAGTAGTTGAAGAAAATACTCGTAGATTCAGAGTTAGATATAGCCCCATATACATTGTTCTTCCAATTTAGCTCCTAACCGCTATAGAAGCGGTATTTTGCATCAAATCATTTTGAAATTTGGGATAGTGGCTTCTTTTGAGACAAGGGATTTAAATATATTTTCCATATATACATATTACTTATATCGCGATTATAAGTCTCAGCGTTATAGAATCCATACATACAATTTGGTGGTTAGTAGTTTCTTCAATCAAAAAAAGAACACTGCCAAAAACGGTGCAGATTTAGATACTATATCCCGAGTTTGCATCTAAGCGCTATAAAAATCATATTTCTCAACAGATGTTTATCAAATGTAGCAGATACAGTTTCTTAATCCAAGAAAAAGGAAAAGTGGGTATAAAATAAAAATTGTTGGACAAACAACACAAGTTGTGCATAACATTTTCTGATGTGATTGCACAGTGTGTTATTTCATCAATCTAGATGGACAAAAGTCGAAAACAAATGTTGACTGAATATCACAATCTTTATATATGTCGTTAAAAAGAGGTCCACTATTACAGAAATAATTATAAGAAAACACAATAACGTACAGTTGTTAAATTAACGGTAAATGAAATTGAGATATTGTCGTAGGTAGAAAAGCAATGTGGCAATCTATACATTTTAGTTTGTGATTAGTGACGTGTGAGAATATTTTGAATTTCGATTGAAAAAAAATGCTGGAAATTAAAAAATTGGCTCTATTTTAATAAATGTTGTGTATTTCATTACTTCGAATCGTTTTAATTAGAGCGCTATTTGTTGATTTTAAACATTGAGTATTTGAACTCCCTTTAAAATCCAATTCATAATGAATGAAAAGAAAAGGACATAACAAAATGTCACCTCAAAACACCTAGTCCAGTCTTTCAGGTTTTGAAACATATATACAAAACCAGTAAGGAAAGGCAGAAAGTCGGGCGGGGCCGGCTATATAATACCCTACACCTCCCTAACAATGCGATAAGGGTCATTGCGATAATTCATGTAAAAAGACATCTTTCTGTACAATTTCGTACTGATCGGATATAAAATACAGTCTCTACAGCGCTTACATGTCAAATCGGGGATAACATATATATGGGGGCTATATCTAAATCTGAACCGATTTTCTCAGAATTTGGCAGTATTTCTTCATGTAGAAGGAAACCTCTTTTTGCCGAAGTTCGCACTGATCGGATATAAAATAACATTTTTACAGCGCTTACATGTCAAATCGGGGGTAACGTTTATATGGGGGCTATATCTAAATCTGAACCGATTTCTTCCAAATTTAACAGTGTTCATTCAAATACTAGGAAACCTCTATCTGCCGAATTTCACACTGATCTGATATAAAATACAGTTTTTACAGCGCTTACATGTCAAATCGGGGGTAACATACAGGGTGGCTTATGAATATTTCTACATTAAGAAACTGAGGTATTATGACTTTTTTCAGTGTATGGAATTCAGTTTTCTTTTATTCATGTTAAAGCCCATTAAATTTAATTAAATATATGGTACAGGGTATTATGACTTTGTGCATTTGTTTGTAACACCCAAAAGGAGAAGAGATAGACCCATTGTTTATTATACCGATCGACTTGTAATCACTTTCTGAGTCGATTTAGCTATGTCCGCCTGTCTGTCCGTCTGTCTGTCTGTCTGTAGATGTACTCTTGTAATCAAAGTACAGGTCGCAATTATGGTCCGATCTGAACGAAACTTTGCACATATCTTTTTTTAGGCCCAAGGACGATCCCTATTGAATTTAGTTAAAATCGGTTCAGATTTACATGTAGCTCCCATATATATGTACCTCCGATTTGGCATATATGCACTGTATAAGCAACATTTTTGAACCGATTTGTACAAAAATTTACAGAGAGTAGTCTCGTGATACACTTAGATACAATACAAAATTTGGGGGAAATCGGTTCAGATTTAGATGTAGCCCCCATATATATGTTACCCCCGATTTGACATGTAAGCGCTGTAGAAACTGTATTTTATATCCGATCGGTACGAAATTCGGCAGAAAAAGGTTTCTTATTACATGAAGGAATACTGCCAAATTCGGAGAAAATCGGTTCAGATTTAGATATAGCCCCCATATATATGTTAGCCCCGATTTGACATCCAAGAGCTGTATATCCGATCAGTACGAAATTCGACAGAAAGAGGTTTCTATTTTTTATGAATGAGTATTTAGGGAAAATCGATTCAGATTTATATATAACCTCCATATGTATGTTCCTCCTGATTTGGTTACAAAGCGCTATAGAAGTTGTACTTTACTTCCGATCACTTTTATATCCGATCAGTACAAAATTCGACAGAAAGAGGTTTCTATTTTTTATGAATGAGTATTTAGGGAAAATCGATTCAGATTTATATATAACCTCCATATGTATGTTCCTCCTGATTTGGTTACAAAGCGCTATAGAAGTTGTACTTTACTTCCGAGCATTACAAAATTCTCCAGAAAGATGTTTCTCAATTTAGGAACTAATATTGCTTAATTTAGCGATTATCGGTTCAGAATTAGATATATCAACATATATGTATATGTTCTTACCCATTTACCAATTATTCCAAATTATTATCGCAATGACCCTTACCGCATTGTTAGGGAGGTGTAGGGTATTATATAGTCGGCCCCGCCCGACTTTCTGCCTTTCCGTACTGGTTTGTTTTAATTAAATTATTTTCAATTTAAATTGCATTTAATAACTTTAAAGTATGTACTAGTATTAACGTTATAAGCTGTTAATTTTTGGTGTAAATAACGGCCACTTTTCTCTAGACTCTAGCTACTATAAAAGCATTGCACTGTACGAAATTTCAAGTATTTGTATGCACGGGTTTGAAAGTTAAAAGCTGTTAACTTTTGGTACAAAAAGGTCCATTTGTGTGGGAGGTACCAAAAGGGGCGTGGCAATAACGCCCACTTTTCTCTGGACTCGTTGTCTTATAAAATCATTACACTGTACAAAATTTGAAGTATTTGTATGAACTGATATTGAAGCCATAAGCAGTTAACTTTTGGAGCAAAATGGTCCATTTGTGTCGGAGGTACCGAAAAGGGAGTGGCCACTTCGCCCATTTTTCTTGACGTTAGCGACTAACAAACTAATAGTATGTGTGTAATTTCAGAAGATTCGAGTAAGTAGTATAGAAGGTATCCCTTTGTGGGGAGGTACTAATAGAAGGAGTGGACCAATATGGCCCATCTCCGAACTTAGCGGAGATGGGCCACATACCAAATTGGAAGTCAATCGATTACTCTTTTCGAGAGTTATCGTGCGCACCAGCCAGCAGACAGACAGACGGACGGACGGACATTGCTCATTCGACTTAAAATGTCCCAAAACGGATATCCACCAAACATACTTAGGGTCTTAGGTCACTCCTTCGATGTGTTACACTTTTGGCTCGTAGTTAATGATATATACCCTCCTCTTTAAGGTGAGGGGATAAAGGAATATGATTTAGAATATTTATGAATTAAAAACTATTGATGTAAAACAAAAGCTAATGCTGTTAAATGAATTTTTAACTATAACGTTTAACACGAAATCTAGGAAAAACTAACTACTGTTAGAAAAACTCAGCAAAGTTTTAAAAATCTGTTTTAAATAAAAAATATTTGGAAAACTTCTTAAACAATAACTTTGTATGTAAACATATTGTATTTCATTTGTGAAAGTAAGTTTGCAAATGCATTATGTTCTAATATATTAGAACATTAATGCGTTCCAAACAAAATTTCTTGATTTTCAAATAAAATTTCTTGATTTTCAAATAAAATATTTTTGTTAACAAATCTATAGTACAGAGTTTTCCAACAAGAGTTTTGAATCACCCGGTATTTCGGTAGCTGTCACCTTTGAAGCTTTTATTCTCTGACATTTGACAAGTAGAAACTACGCCATTACTAAAAATGGAACGACACGCGATTCAACAACGTATTGAAATAATTAAAATTCACTACAAAAATGGTGAAAATCTTGCAGTCACAGTTCGCAAAACTAAAGCATTTTTGGGTAGTCGTGAAGCACTTTGTCGGACCGCAATACAGAAATTGGTGGAAAAATTCGAGCTGTTGGAACAAGTTAGTGATGTGAAGAATAAACCGTCATAAAATAGTGATGTGAAGAATAAAACCCGTGCACGTCGCTCAAGAAGAACTGAGAATATTGCTGCTGTAGCCCAAAGTGTTGAAGAAAACCCAGGTTTGTCCATTCCTCGTCGTTCTTTGGAATTGGGCATTCCACAAACGTCTTAAGGCTTATAAAGTTCAGTTACCACAAGAACTCAAGCCGGCCGATCATCAACAACGTCGTGTCTTTGCTGATTGGGTCCTTGAAATGCATGAAAATGATCCGGAATTCCATCGAAAAATCATCTTGAATGATGAGGCCCATTTCCACCTCGGTGGCTACGTCAACAAGCAAAATTGTCGAATCTGGGTCTCGGAAAATCCAAGAGCTATTGTTGAGAAGCCTCTCCATCCTCAACGTGTGACTGGTTGGTGCGGTTTATGGTCCGGCGGGGTCATTGGACCTTACTTTTTCGAAAATGAGGTTGGATCAACAGTTACGGTGAATCGATTGCGCTATCGAGAGATAATTAATAATTTTTTATGGTCGGAGTTGGATGATTGATCTGGACAACGTTTACTTTCAACAAGACGGCGCTATGTGCAACACGAGCAACGAAACCATTGCTCTGTTACGGGAAAAGTTTGCGGACCGTGTTATCTCTCGAAAAGGTGATCAGATCTTGTGATTTAACACCTTGCGACTTCTTCCTTTGGGGCCACGTGAAAGATAAGGTCTACGCCAACAGCCCAGCGTCGATTCAAGACCTCAAAGATAGAATTCGTAAGGGCTATTGAGGACACAGGGCGGCCACTTTGCGATTTGGTTATGGAAAATTTCATGAAAAGGATATGGTCCTGTAAGCCTGGTCGTGGTGGTCATTTGGCCGATGTTGTTTTTCATTATTAACGGCGTACCTTCCTCGTTATTATGAAATAAACATCCGATCATTTATCTCAAAAAATTGAATTTTTCTTTGAATACCAAAATAACACCTCTTGTTGGAAACCCCTTTACATATAACGGGTGATCCAAGTACAGATAGCCTTTTTTGACAGATCACGTGTGAGTCGTGTCATGCTGTCATGTTATTTTTGTTAAGTATTGTTTGGCATTTCATCATGGAAAGACTTACGCCTGAACAACGTTTACAAATCGTTCAACTTTATTACGAAAATTCACGTTCTGAGAGGAATGTGTTTTGTGGACTTCGCTCAACTTATGGTCAACATAATCGGCCTACTGAGCGTACTATTCGCAACACCATCACCCATCTTGAGACCCAGCATTCATTTTTGGATAATATTCGACCGAATAGACCACGTCCAGCATGCAGTGAAGAAAATGTAGCGGCCGTAGCTGAGAGTGTACACGAAGACCGTGGAGAGTGGATTCGGCGCCGTTCGCAGCAGCTCGGACTGACGTATGGAACGACTTGGCGCATTTTACGTCAAGATCTTAAATTGAAAGCATGCAAAATACAGCTTGTGCAAGAACTGAAGCCGCCCGACCTTCCCAAGCGACATCGCTTCGCTCTTGAAAAGTTCCAAGAAGATCAGACGTTTTCGAGTTAATTTTTGTTCAGCGATGAGGCCCATTTCGGGCTCAATGGGTATGTAAACACGCAAAATTGCCGCATTTGGGACGAAGAGCAACCTGAAGAGATTCAAGAGCTGCCACTTCATCCAGAAAAAACAACGGTTTGGTGTGGTTTGTGGGCCGGTGGAATCATCGGTCCATATTTCTTAAAAAATGAGAGAACGTGAGAACGTAGCCGTCAATGGCGACCGTTATCGTGCCATGATAACCGACTATTTGATGCCTGAAATTGAAGCTCGTGATCTCGGCGACATTTGGTTTCAACAAGACGGCGCCACTTCCCACACATCGCATCAATCAATGGATTCATTGAGAGAGCACTTCGGTGAGCAGATAATTTCACGTTTTGGGCCGGTCGATTGGCCACCAAGATCGTGTGATATCACACCGTTAGACTTTTTCCTGTGGGGATATGTAAAGTCTAAAGTTTATTCGGACAAACCCGCTTCGATTCAGGCCTTGCAGCAAAACAACACGCGTGTCATTCGCCAGTTACCAGTCGAAATGCTCGAACGAGTCATCGAAAATTACACTCAACTGATGGACCATCTGAGACGTAGCCGCGGCCAACATTTGATAGACATAATCTTCAAAAAATAAATGCCAAAGAATGTTCTTTCAAATGGGTAAAAATAAAACAAGTGTGTCAACATTTTTTGGAAGGTCAAGATTTTTTTGAAATTTGTTAATAATCTGGTTGAGAATTTTAAAAAAAATAACACAATTTGAACCGTTTAGCAAAATTTTGATTTTTTCGCGAGATATGACCTATTACATTTTTCCGAGTGTGTTTAGAAAACTGCAAGTTTCTCTGGATATATTGAACAGATTCGACTGAAATTTTTGCAGTTAGGTCCGAAATATTTCCTAAAATCTAAATATATCATGAACTTGAATTACCAACTGGCCATATGAAAAATATTGCAAAATAATTTTTGCGTATGCGAATAATTTCACTTTCTGGGTCCTATTTTGACGTCCACCAGAATCAGAAAAAACATTTTGGTAGATCGCGCTTTTTAAAAAGTTACAGCAAATTTACGGACACTACATTTTTGATAATATATTTGGTTCATGATTACAGGACCTCAAGGACCTTACAAATTTTGTCCAAATTTAAACAATAGCTAAATCCATTAGTTGTGAGTACAAGAAAGCATTATTTTTTTCGGCGGATCAGGATCTCAGTATCGCGAGCCTCCAAACTGTGGATATAATTTCAAATCAACTACAAAAGAGACGTGAAAAAATGCACTTTCACATCTTGTTTCCACATAGAAACTCGTCATGTGTCATATAGAAACTCGTCATATATCACCCTTTAGAATTTTACGTCTCTCAAACAAATGGACATATTTTAGCCATTTAAAAAATATTTCAACGAGTCTTATATCGTACTTACCCACAATAAAACCGCAAATTTCGATTTTTTTTAGATGTGCTGGGAATTTGTTGCTATTTATCAATGTCTTTATTGTATATCTATCACTTTGATCCGGAGATAGTGATAGTTTCATATTCGGATTTTGACAAAACAAATCCAACCAAAAATCCAAACTTCTTTCCCAGGAATCGTAATAATAAACTTTCAAATCGCTAATATTTATAGGAAATGCTTCGGGCAACGTATTCAAAGATTCTTCGCTTCTAAAAAATAGCTTGATTTGCAGTTCAGTTATTGAGGAAGTCTGCTGTAATAGCTCTGTTATATAGCTCCATTGTCCGGGTAGTACTAAGAATATGGCTAGTTTTTGCAGATGTTTCCATTGCAGTAGAGAATCCAAACGAATCTGCCTGCCCTCTACACAAAGACTGTGTAATTCGAGGCCTGGCTTTAGACGCATGTTAATAAAATGTGGGCCAATTCTATAGCCTTTGGCAGGATATAATGTGAGATTTTTTAGTTTGGCATTTTCAGCAAATGCTTCTGGAAAGTTAGACAAATCAATGCCTTCAATTGCCAGGCTTTGTATTAGCGATGAAATTTGAAAGTGTTCAAACTCTGTTTCCGCTTTGTAATCAGTGCCCATTGAAATGAATTCGTTGATTTTTGTTTGGGTTAATATTTCTCTGAGATTCGCATAGCTTAAACCTTGACAATTTTTCAAATGTAAAACTTCTGTTTTAGGAGGTATGCAGAAAGAAGTAATATTGAAAAATTTCGTATCAACTATAGTTAATTTGGTGAGATTTTGACACGCTTTGAAAAATGTAAGCAATATTTCATTATTGGCAACTTCATAGTCATCGGTAAGTTGTATGGTTAAAATTTTGAGATTTTCAAAAATCTTCGAAAAATCCTCAAAATTGCTTAACCAATTGTGAGGATTGAATATTGTGACGATTTTTAACTGCTTCAGTGCTGAGACATTAGGTGGATGAGAATTCTTAACTGCGTCGCCATCTTCAGTTGCACCATCCAGCTGATCCTCTAATTGTATTAAGAAACTCATTTCCAAAATTTCCAGTTTCATTTTATTAACTATTTCACAAAAATCCCTATACTTGATCATACTCGGCGCCGATATGTTAAAAATTAAACTTTTCAATTTTGTCATTCGCAGCAAATTTTCGATTGTCTCAAACTTTATGCAATAATCCCGAGCACGATCAAAATAGTAAGCTGTCAATTCAAAACTCTCCAAATTGGGTAAATTATCGGCTATGTTTTTTATGAGCTCTGCCGCACCCCACTCCAAATTCCATTTAAGTTTGCTAAGATTTTTGAAGTATCTCATTTCGATGTTTGTGTCCACTGACAGTTCTTGCACCTTTTCTGCATAAAAGTCTAGGAATTCTTGTAGATCTTCTGTTGTTTTGAGAAGTACGCGATTTGTATCTGTTCGATTTGTTACCACATATTCCCCATCAATTTCCATTATTTTCAATGAGCTATACTTCATTGTCCAGACGAAATTTTCGAAGGTGTACTTTAGTGATTTACTGACTTGGGCTAATCTTAATTGATCTGGGAAATTTAATAATTTATAAATGTGTATTAATATGTCACAATTTGAGGAAATTTTTGCAAAGCTTCGCCGATGCTTTGTTCTCGTAGTCGTCGGCGGCGGCGGCATTGTTGTTCCGATGGCAAAACGTAATGTGTACACGAGCGATGTTGAGTTATTCGAATCGGCTCAAGCACTGACGACATAGAGAGGCTATGGGTGGATTCGACTAAAAACCGGTCAGTCGTTGAATTTCTCTCTCTCACGAGTACGAACTCTCAGCCACCAACGTGTTCTAACATTGTCGATGCATTCTTTCGCATGCAAACAGAGCTGTCAGGTGTTTTTAATAAAAACAAGCTACAAATATTCCATCAAAACGTAGCACAGTGGGAGGAATTAAAAAAAAGGGAAATATGTCCTTTTCTTAACCAGACAAAAAGCGATGTCACGCGGGAAATCCCGATCCCGAAAATCCTGAATCCCGGGATTTTTTAAATTAAATCCCGGGATATTTTAATAATAATAAAGGGTTTGCCAACAAGAGATGTTATTTTGGTATTCAAAGAAAAATTCAATTTTTTGAGATAAATGATCGGATGTTTATTTCAAGTAAGAAAGTTTCAGTCGGGTAAACCGACTAAGGTATACCCTCACTTTGTGAGTAATGTAATATTGAATATTACACGAATTATTCTGTCAATTTGTGTGGGAGCTACCAGAAGGGGTTTAACAAATACACCTATTTTTCGCTATTAACAGTAGATACTTTAAATTCATTGCACTGCGCCGAATTATAAGCGTTTATGTGCACTGGTATAAACGTTATGAGATATTAAATTGTGGTATGAGTTGGCCATTTTGTGTGGGAGGTACAAAAAGGGGCGTGGCGATAACGCCCATTTTTCACAGGCACTATAAGAACATTATAAGCTGTTAACTTTTGGAGCAAAATGGTACCTTTGTGTGGGAGGTACCAAAAGGCAACAACGCCCATTTTTCTCTGGACTGTAGGCAATATAAAAGCATAACACTGTGCAAATTTTCAAGTATTTTTATACACCGTTATTAATGTTATAAGCTGTTATTTTTTGGTGAAGAACGGTGCATTTGTGTGGGAGGTACCTAAAGGGACGTGGCAACTTCGCCCATTTTTGTCGAGTTGATAGCGACTAATAAACTAATACTATGTGTGGAATTTCAGATGATTCGAATAAGTAGTATAGTAGTTATTAAAGAATCAATATTTCACAACATTTTAACCCTTTGTGGGGGAGGTACCAGAAGGAGTGGGCCAATATAGCCCATCTTCGAACTTAGCCGGAGATAGAAAAAAATATTACCACATACCAAATTTGAAGTCAATCGGTTACTCCTTTCGAGAGTTATCGTGCGCCCCAGCCAGCAGACAGACAGACAGATGGACGGACATTGCTCATTCGACTTAAAATGACCCAAAACGGATTTCCTCCGAACATACTTAGGGTCTTAGATCACTCCTTCGATGTGTTACACTTTTTTCCGTAGCAAATGATATATACCCTCGTCACACTAAAGTGAGGGTATAAAAAGAGGAAGGTATGTCGTTAATAATGAAAAACAACATCAGCCAAATGGTCACCACGACAACGCTTA
This sequence comes from Eudasyphora cyanicolor, assembly GCA_963930755.1. NCBI lineage: Eukaryota > Metazoa > Arthropoda > Insecta > Diptera > Muscidae > Eudasyphora > Eudasyphora cyanicolor. The sequence goes on from OZ005735.1 coordinate 238,221,354, forward strand.
CAGGACCATATCCTTTTCATGAAATTTTCCATAACCAAATCGCAAAATGGCTGCCCTATGTCCTCGATAGCCTCACGAATTCTATCTTTGAGGTCTTGAATCGATGCTGGGCTGTTGGCGTAGACCTTATCTTTCACGTGGCCCCAAAGGAAGAAGTCGCAAGGTGTTAAATCACAAGATCTCGGTGGCCAATTGTGATCACCTCTACGAGAGATAACACGGTCCGGAAACTTTTCCCGTAACAGAGCAATGGCTTCGTTGCTTGTGTGGCACGTAGCGCCGTCTTGTTGAAAGTAAACGTTGTCCAGATCAATACCATCCAACTCCGACCATAAAAAATCATTAATCATCTCTCGATAGCGCAATTCATTCACCGTAACTGTTGATCCAGCCTCATTTTCGAAAAAGTAAAGTCCAATGACCCCGCCGTACCATAAACCGCACCAAACAGTCACACGTTGAGGATGGAGAGTCTTCCCAACAATAACTCTTGAGTTTTGCGAGCCCCAGATGCGACAATTTTGCTTGTTGACGTAGCCACCGAGGTGGAAAAGGATGATTTTTCAATGATTTTCGATTATTCGAATTTTATTAATTTCAGTGCGTTGTTAAATCGTGTATCGTTCCATTTTTAGTAATGGCGTAGTTTCTACTTGTCAAATGTCAAAGAATAAAAGCTTCAAAAGTGACAGCTACCGAAATACCAGGTGATTCAAAATAACACCTCTTGTTGGAAAACCCATTATGTCAAAGAATAAAAGCTTCAAAAGTGACAGCTACCGAAATACCGGGTGATTCAAAATAACACCTCTTGTTGGAAAACCCATTATTAAATATTTTTACAAATATCCAAAAAAATTTTTTTTTAAATAATACAAAATTTTGTTTTTCTAAAAAAGTTTGTCAGAAGGTATATTTTTTGCGATGTAAAAACACTTGCTACCTTACTTTTTTAAAGAAAAAAACAGAAAATTCAAATTGAATGGTGAATGTTTATTATCATTTGAAAGAACATTTTTTGGCATTTATTTTTTGAAGATTATGTCTATCAAATGTCGAATCCGTTCAATATATCCAGAGAAAATTTCAGTTTCCTAAACACACTCGGAAAAATGTAATTGCTAAACGGTTCAAATTGTGTTATTTTTTCAAATTCTCAACCAGATTATTATCAAATTTCAAAAAAATCTTGACCTTCCAAAAAATTTTGACACACTTGTTTTATTTTTACCCATTTGAAAGAACTTTCTTTGGCATTTATTTTTTGAAGATTATGTCTATCAAATGTTAGCCGCGGCTACGTCTCAGATGGTCCATTCGTTGAGTGAAATTTTCGATGACTCGTTCGAGCATTTCGACTGGTAACTGGCGAATGACACGCGTGATGTTTTGCTCCAAGGCCTGAATCGAAGCGGGTTTGTCCGCATAAACTTTAGACTTTACATATCCCCACAGGAAAAAGTATAACGGTGTGATATCGAACGATCTTGGTGACCAATCGACCGGCCCAAAACGTGAAATTAACTGCTCACCGAAGTGTTTTCTCTACAAATCCATTGATTGATGCGATGTGTGGGAAGTGGCGCTGTCTTGTTGAAACCAAATGTCGCCGAGATCACGAGCTTCAATTTCAGGCATCAAATAGTCGGTTATCATGGCACGATAACGGTCGCCATTGACGGTTATGTTCTCACCGGCATCATTTTTGAAGAAGTGGCAGCTTTTGAATCTCTTCAGGTTACTCTTCGTCCCAAATGAGGCAATTATGCCTCTTTACATACTCATTGAGCTAGAAGTGGGCCTCATCGCTGAACAAAATTTGGCTCGAAAACGTCGGATCTTCTTGGAACTTTTCAAGAGCGCCCATAGAGCGAAGCCAAGTCGCTTGGGAAGGTCGGGCGGCTTCAGTTCTTGCACAAGCTGTATTCTGTATGCTTTCAATTTAAGATCTCGACTTAAAATGCGCCTAGTCGTTCCATACGTCAGTCCGAGTTGCTGTGAACGGCGCCAAATCGATTCTCCACGGTCTTCGTGTACACTCGCAGCTACGGCCGCTACATTTTCTTCACTGCGTGCTGGACGTGGTCTATTCGGTCGAATAGTATCCAATAATGAATGCTAGGTCTCAAGATGGGTGATGGTGTTGCGAATAGTACGCTCAGTAGGCCGATTATGTTGACCATAAGTTGAGCGAAGTGCACGAAACACATTCCTCACAGAACGTTAATTTTCGTTATAAAGTTGAACGATTTGTAAACGCCAGCAAAATCTTGGTAAGTACCTGTCATTATTCCCTGTATTACTAAATAATGACATCTCATTATTCGCTGCGTTACTTACGGCTTATTAATAATGACTTACCAATGCGATAAATGCAACAAAATCTTTCACTCTCTGTGTACAAAGCTCGACAAACGTCAGTACGAATACTTAGTTGAGAATGAGAGCGAGGATTATGTGTGTCATCTGTGCTGCGGCGAAGACGGTAATGTGTTACAAAGAGAGTTGAACGAGATAAAAACAAAACTGAACAAACTTGATCAGCTGACTTCCATAACGCAGGCAATTGAGTTCATGTCAAAGCAGTATGATGATTTAATTAAGGGTATTACCGAAAATAACAAGAAATTAGATGTTGTGCAAAAGGAAAATCGTATGATGAAAAAAGAAATTGCAACATTGAAAACATCAATAAAAGTTTTAAATGATCATCGAGTTAAAAACGATTGTTTGATAAGAGGCGTTGAAGCTAAGGATGATTCGAATGCTGTGGAAACAATATTGTCATTAACAAAAACTGTTGGTATAGAAATTAATGAAAATAATATAGAAGATGCTTACTTCTTTAAAACTAAGGGTGAAAGAAACCAAGTTAAGAAGACAATGGTTGTAAAATTTAGCAACAAACGTTCTAAAGAAATGCTCATGATGTCAAAAACAAAGCTAAAAGAACATAATGAAACCAAAAACATTTATGTCAATGACTATTTAAGTAAAGAAACTCTTGGACTTTTTAACCATGCAAGGAGCCTGAAAGCTATAGGCTTTCATTCAATCTACACAAATGGTGCCAGAGTGTATGTGAAGAAAACTGAAAAATCTAAACCGATGCTTATTAAAGATGAAGATGATGTTGATAATATAATGGCTGCAAGTGCAACTACTGGTACTCGTCAAAGACGTATATCTGTAAATATTGCTGAGGAGTCGGAAGAAGATGAAAATGGACCATCATTTGCTTCTAACTAATTTGTTATGAATTTAATTTTAATATGTGCTTATTCAATATTTATTATTAATGTTTAATCAACAAAATTTTTCTAAGTTAGAATATTATTCAAACTATCTACAAACACTGAAATTTCCTTTTTTAAATATAATTTCCTTCAACACTAGAAGCATTTCTTCCGTTTCAAAATTTAATAAATTCAAAACTTTGATTGCTAGTTTCCCACAACTGCCCCATATAATCTCAATTCAGGAGACGTGGTTTCGTGTGGATGTTGTACAAATTTATGAAATTCCTGGGTACAAGAGTATCCATTGTTGTAGAAAAGATGGATACGGAGGTACATCTCTTTATGTTCGTGATAACATGCAGTACAATGTGGAATTATGTGAAAGCAAAGATTTTTGTGAGAAGATTTTGATATCATTACCTAGCATCAACATTAATGGCAAACCACTAAAAATTATTACATTTTATCGATCCCCAAAATGTGATGTTAATAAATTCATGGATGTTATGGAAAATCTGTTAGCTTTACAAGGACGTAATTCTTGTGTAATTGTTGGTGATTCCAATATTGACTTCTTGAGTATTTCGTCACATGATTTGTTATTTATACTTGAAAGCTATGATTTTAGAAACTGTCATAAATTGGTGACGCGTCCGAAATCAGGAACGTCTATTGATAATGTATACAGTAACATCTCGAATGAACTTTTTATTGACGCTATTCAATGTGAATTATCTGATCATAATATAATTTCATGCAAAATTAAAACACAAATTGAAAACTACAGTAATTATGAAATTACTGACACGCATTGTGATTATGATAAATTTAAGGAGAATTTCAAAAACCATTTACCATTACAATTGACTGGAAACCCTTCGAATGATACTTCTAACCTTATTAATATATTAAGAAGTGTGGCTGATAGTTCAACTGTAGTGCAACAGCGGAAGGTAATCTTAAGAAATGAGATAGCGCCTTGGATGAATGCTAATTTACGAAGTCTGATTTTATTGAAAGGAAAGAAAGGAAAGAAAATGGACCATCATTTGCTTCTAACTAATTTGTTATGAATTTAATTTTAATATGTGCTTATTCAATATTTATTATTAATGTTTAATCAACAAAATTTTTCTAAGTTAGAATATTATTCAAACTATCTACAAACACTGAAATTTCCTTTTTTAAATATAATTTCCTTCAACACTAGAAGCATTTCTTCCGTTTCAAAATTTAATAAATTCAAAACTTTGATTGCTAGTTTCCCACAACTGCCCCATATAATCTCAATTCAGGAGACGTGGTTTCGTGTGGATGTTGTACAAATTTATGAAATTCCTGGGTACAAGAGTATCCATTGTTGTAGAAAAGATGGATACGGAGGTACATCTCTTTATGTTCGTGATAACATGCAGTACAATGTGGAATTATGTGAAAGCAAAGATTTTTGTGAGAAGATTTTGATATCATTACCTAGCATCAACATTAATGGCAAACCACTAAAAATTATTACATTTTATCGATCCCCAAAATGTGATGTTAATAAATTCATGGATGTTATGGAAAATCTGTTAGCTTTACAAGGACGTAATTCTTGTGTAATTGTTGGTGATTCCAATATTGACTTCTTGAGTATTTCGTCACATGATTTGTTATTTATACTTGAAAGCTATGATTTTAGAAACTGTCATAAATTGGTGACGCGTCCGAAATCAGGAACGTCTATTGATAATGTATACAGTAACATCTCGAATGAACTTTTTATTGACGCTATTCAATGTGAATTATCTGATCATAATATAATTTCATGCAAAATTAAAACACAAATTGAAAACTACAGTAATTATGAAATTACTGACACGCATTGTGATTATGATAAATTTAAGGAGAATTTCAAAAACCATTTACCATTACAATTGACTGGAAACCCTTCGAATGATACTTCTAACCTTATTAATATATTAAGAAGTGTGGCTGATAGTTCAACTGTAGTGCAACAGCGGAAGGTAATCTTAAGAAATGAGATAGCGCCTTGGATGAATGCTAATTTACGAAGTCTGATTTTATTGAAAGGAAAACTTTTGAAACAAAGAAAAAGAAAACCAAACAATGCTGATATTCAAAATAGACTGAAAAGAGTAAGCAGAGTAATAAAAAATGCGTGTCATGACTCAATGAACAATTATTATCAAAGTAAAATCGCAAAGTTTCAGCATGATACCAAGAAATGCTGGAGGTTTTTGAACGAAACCCTGGGAAGGAAAGTAAAAACTCAAATAAACTTAAAAAACTCTGACGGTGATTTAATAAACGAGGATGCAATAAAATGTGATCTTCTGAACGATTACTTTTTAAAAATACCCAGAACTTTGAAGGAGCAAATACAAAGTCATTCTACAGATTCTTTTAACAGTTTAAGGACTTTAAGACACAACAGCAGTAATTTCCTCCTCAGAAACCCATCGATTGAAGAAATATTACAAACTATTTCAAACCTCTCCTTGACCAAAAGTCCGGGCCATGACAAGTTGTCGCCAAAAATGATTGCTGTATGCAATATTGATGTTGCACCCATTTTGATCGAAATATTTCAAAGCATTATTGAGACTGCCGAATATCCTGAGGTTTTAAAAATTGCAAAAATAGTTCCTATACCCAAGGTAACAAATGCCAGTTCTGAAGATAAATACAGACCAATTGCTGTTTTATCAGTAATTGATAAAATTTTTGAGAAATTAATTCATCACCAGCTATTAACGTACTTTGAAACAAATAAATTGCTTTATAAATACCAATTTGGGTTTAGAAAAGAAAGTGGAACGGAGCATGCGGTACTTAATGTCGTAAATTATATATGTCAAGGTCTTGATCAGGGTTATAATGCAGTTGCTGGTATATTCTACGACTTCTCGAAGGCATTCGATCTAGTGGACCATGGTATTTTGTGTCAGACACTGGAGTATTATGGTATAAATGGAAAAGAATTGCACATTCTAAAGAATTATTTGGAAGGAAGAAAGCAGTACGTTGAAATTAATGGAATCAAAAGTTTCATGGGTGATTTAGAACATGGTGTACCTCAAGGGAGTGTATTGGGGCCTCTTTTGTTCGCGGTGTATGTCAACGATATTACGAAGCTTGGCCTTTATGGAAAATTGTATATGTATGCAGACGACATATCCTTGTTTTATCCTTATAAACATGAAACAGCTTTGAAATCGTATATGGAGAGAGACGCAGCTTTAATTTTTGAATATGCACGTATTAACAAATTGCTTATTAATAAAACCAAAACAAAAATTGTACGCTTTAAGCCCCGTAATGACACAAGTTCTGGTCAATTCCGAATGTTTGTTGATGGCGAAGAAGTCTATGAAAGTCAGTCAATAAAATACCTAGGCGTACATTTGCAGAACAATCTCACGTGGACTTTACATATTCAAGAGTTAAAATCAAAAATATCCCCAGCAATTGGTTTGATGTACAAGTTCAAAAACAAGTTCAACGAAGAAACAAAATTACTGTTATATCATGCATTGGTACATAGTCATCTAAACTATTTAGTTTCTGTGTACGGATGTAAAAAAACTGCAGAACTGAAATCCTTGCAAAGGATGCAAAACAAAGCTCTAAAGTCGGTGTATAGCTTACCAATTCTATTTCCAACATTATCATTGTACAAAGATGTATGTAAGAATATTTTACCTATTCAGGGGTTATATAAGATGCAAATTCTGCTATTCATTTTTAAGATGCTCCACAATATTGGTCACATTGCTATAAACTTTGAACAAAATCAGAGTGCAATCCAGACTAGAAATAACTCAAATTTAAGAGTAAAACGATGCCGACTGGAAGTCACGAAGCAGAGAATTGAGTATATGGGGTGCTTGGAATTTAACAATCTGCCTGAAAACATTAAAAATTTGGACAGAGTTTCAGCTTTTAAATTGAACTTAAAAAGCTTTTTCATAAGTAATCTTGCTACACTTTTAGGCTAGCTTCTAGTAAGAATGAATTCTATGATCTCACTTTTTCTAAAGTTATGAATGTACTTTTTATTTTTAACATAATTTGTTAACCAATCTTTATATTAATTAATATGATTTATTTATATTTATTATAAAGCTTTAATTACTGCCAACTCGCCTCAATAAAGTCATATGACGCTGAGGCATACTTATCTGTAAACTGAAATTTGTTAATAAATTAATTAAATTAAAAAAAAAAAAAAAAAAAATAATAACAGAAATAAGTGATATTTTGCTATTAAAATCATTTTGACATTTATAAATATAATGCAATTTTGGCTATATGTATATGGGTCATTGTACAGGGTGGCGCAAAAGTAATCCTCCTATCAGAAAATGCTATAAATTTTGCGATTGGCCCCTAATGTCAGTTCTGTTTTGACATTTGTGTAGTAAACACATGCGAAATAGACGTTAATAAACAATGTTACGCTACACTGCTCCAGAACGCGGAATATTGCTGACTATTTATTTGACCAATAATCGGTCGGTGACTTTGGCACAACGTGAATTTCGTCGCAGATTTCCAACTGTACTGGTGAAACACTGCGACGTTTAGCGGCTCGCCTCGAAGAGACTGGCACAACACGAGATGCTGCCAGGCGTGGCAGACCCCGGAGTAGCCGTTCTGCGGAGAATATTGCTGCTGTAGCCGAGGATGTCATGGAAGCGCCGTCGACATCGACCAGACGACGTGCCACGCAAATGGGTATCAGTCGACGGTCTCTACAGCGAATTTTGGTACAAGATTTGAAGATGTTTCCGTACAAAGTCCAGACGGTGCATCAGCTGTTAACTGCTGACCGCCAATCGCGTCTAACATACGCTCAAGCCATCCTTAATCACCACCAAGAGGAAGATGATTTTTCATCAAAAATAATCATGAGTGATGAGGCCCATTTCCATCTTAGCGGGTACGTAAATAAGCAAAATTTACGCTTCTGGGGCACTGAAAATCCGCGTGTAACCCACGAAGAGCCATTACACCCGCTCAAAGTCACTGTATGGTGTGCTGTTTTCGCTGGAGGAGTCATCGGACCTTTTTTCTTCGAAGACATCGCGGGCCAAACGGTTACTGTGAATGGTGAGCGCTACAGAGCAATGATCAACGAGTTCTTTTTGCCGCAACTTAATGAATTGGGATTGGAAAACAAGTGGTTCCAACAGGACGGTGCAACGGCACACACTGCACGTGCAACAACCGATATGCTGAAGGATGCATTTCCCGGGCGCCTAATCTCCCGTTTTGGCGATTTGCACTGGCCAGCAAGATTGCCTGATTTGACCGCTCCAGACTTCTTTTTGTGGGGCTTTTTGAAGTCGCGGGTTTATGTCAACAAGCCTCAGACTCTTGCAGCTCTTAAAGACAATATCCGTCAAGAATGTGAGGACCTATCGCCGGAAGTTTTGGCCAAAGTGATGGAAAATGCCACAAAAAGGGCTCAAATGACAATCAACTGTGGAGGCGGCCATTTACATGACATCATATTCTCGACTTGATGTAAAAAAAATTAAAAGACCAAATAAAAATAATCCACAAGAAGAATCAAAGTTTTTCATTTTTTTTAAATTACAGCCAAAAACATCGAGAGGTTACTTTTGCGCCACCTTGTATAAGATATATTTATTTTTCAACATGTTTTCAAATAATTCGTGCAGATTTGAATGAAAAATATTTACGTATATCATATGATGTTAGAAATCGAAAAAATTTTCACATGGGGGTTTGTGTTCAGAAATTCGAATCTGGCATGAGGAAAATGTTTGTTCCGAGAAACATGCGCGAAATATGCAAAAAAATCACTTTAAATGGCCATTTCTGCATAAATAGATCTACTACTTATTTTATAACTTATTGGTAATGCATTATTCAAGTACTTAAAATCGTGAAAATGTAAGCACATATTTATGTGGTATGCCTATGCTACAAATAAGTACTTATTATGTTACTTCATCCCCATGTTAAAATAATGAGAAAAGAGGCTAAATAATAAGTACTTACAATTATTGAACTTTGCTTACTCCTCGGATTATTTGGTAATGAGAAATATTGCTGGGCGTTGTTCAGGCGTAAGTCTTTCCATGATGAAATGCCAAACAATACTTAACAAAAAGAACATGACAGCATGACGCGACTCACACGTGATCTGTCAAAAAGGCTATTGAAAAAGGTATCTACTTGGATCACCCAATATATAGAGATATAGAGATAGTTGTTCATTTAATTTAATTTCCATTATTACTTAATTTTATTATTCATATTTTTGTTCGCTGTGTACCACTGTGCAAGACCCTCATTTTGTTATCGATGCCTTCTCTGCTTGCATCGATTGCAAGCAAAGCAGTCAATGGGAATGACGTGCTGTTGCTCGGCTGTGTTTTCTAATGAGAGTTAGAATACAGCATGTATATTTGTGTGTCACATGCATGCATATGTACGTACGTAGACGCGTTGTGAGAACACACCCAACTAGTGTTGCCATGTATGAAGATTTATTAAATTTTTGATGTTTTTTTTAAGAAAAAACGGCAAAAAAATATTTTTACTAGAAAAAAAGATTTTGAAAAACATGTGTAGTTTTTATACCCTCTCTTTAGTCATACGTGGGTATATATCATTTGCTGCGTGCCAAAAATGTAACACATCGAAGGAGTGATCTAAGACCCTAAGTATGTTCGCGGATATTCGTTTTGGTCATTTTAAGTCGAATGAGAAATATCAGTCCGTCCGTCTGTCTGTCTGCTGGCTGGTGCGCACGATAACTCACGAAACGAGTAACCGATTGACTTCAAATTTGGTATAAGGTAATAGTTTCTTCTATCTCCGGCTAAGTTCGAAGATGGTTCATATTGGTCCACTCCTTCTAGTACCTCCCACACAAAGGGATCACATTTAGTGAAATATTGATTATTTAATAACATCTATAACACTACTCATAAAAATCTTCAGAAATTACACACATTGTATTATTTTACCACACAAAAGGACAATTTTGAACGAAAAATTAATAGTTTATGACTTTATTACCAGTGTATAAAAAGGCTTGAGATTTTGTACAGAGTATTGGTTTAACAGTACCTACAGTACAGTGAGAAATGGGGATTATTGCCACTCTCCTTTTGGTACCTCCCACACAAATGGACCATTATGTACCAAAAGTTACCAGCTTAAAAATGTAATACCAGTGCATACAAATACTTGAAAACTTGTACAGAGTAATGCTTTTATAGTACCTAGAGTCCAGAGAAAAATGTGTAGCAAAAGTTAACAGCTCATAACTTTAATACCAGTACATATAAAGTCTTGAAAATGTGTACAGTGTAATGCTTTTATAGTACCTAGAGTCTAGAGAAATGACCTTTTCGTACCAAAAGTTAACAGCTTTTATTGATAATAATTTAATTAAAACCAAAAAATAAATAAATTTTCGAAAAAATTTTGGGACTCAAGGTGAGGGGATTCATAATCATTCTTACTTGTTTTCTACTTTGTCGAACTGTTTCTCATACATTTGCACTCAAATTTTATTTGTTTGTAATAAATATTTAAACAACAACCTTTTTAGAAAAATTTATGATTTTGGACCAGCATAACTTTTTTCCTTTGAAAGTCTTTGAGGAATATTATACATATTTACAAAGGTTGAAGAGTTCCCCGTTTTTGCTTTAGTACAAAAACTCAGATTTTTTAGTTCCAAAATGCGAATTACTAATTTTTTCCTCTTTAACTTTTTTGTTATAGGATTAAATAAATATTCTTTAAAAGTCCAGCGTGTCTCCGCAAATGACAAAATCAAATTGAAAATTCTTTAAATTCTTTTTTATTATTTTAATAATTATCTACAAAGAATTAAATTAAACAAATTTCCATCTGTTCGAACATAGTTTGCATCCTGAACAAATTTATTCATTGTCGCATCGAAATTTCGTCTTAGATTTCTGCAGCCTGTAAATAAAAGTATAAGAAAATAAAAAAGGAATTTTATTTAGGGCATTTCTATGTATGAATGTTTGCTTAGTTTGTTCGTAGGTCTTCAGGCATTTCAACTACATTTGTACTGATTGTAATTAATAAATAAATTGTGTTACGATTTCTTAGCTTTGGAGTGTTCAATAGGTTTTATGACACGGTGGCTTCAACCGGCTTCTCGTCGGGCTTTGGGTGGATCCTTTCCACTAATGAACACTCTAACCATAACATAATTATCTCGTGTCAAAGAAAATAATTATTGAAAATACCGGAGATGCACAACAAAATAATTAGAAATATAACAAAAATACATAATGTCCGTACTGTCCAAAACGTTCGTCCATCTGTATAGACTGAGCCTCCCACCCCTTCTGTAACCAAACCAGTATACAGCCGATGTATTTCTTCCTGGCTCCAAATGCTCGAAGAAATACCCATCATCTATATCGCTTGCCCGTCCGTTTATTTAGGTTCCACTGTTCAATTCTCCATACTACAACCAATTCACACTCACCTCAAGTACAACACCCAACATCGCTTAGAGTACCTACTCTACCATTATCTCATTGCGACCACAAAGACGAAGAAATATTTTGAGATCCATATTATTTTTTTATTAATTATTTACTTCTACATACTTACAACTAATTCTTACAATCTAATTTATATAACTTAACCTAAATAACATATTTTTCATTCTCAATTCAAGTTATTTCAATATATATTGGTTTTTGTTTGATTTTATTTTTATATATACAGCCTACATACATACATCATTTATTTATTTATGTTTCAACCTTTCAGTTTGTACATTTTTCCTTTTGTTTTGCTCGTTGGATTCTCTCTTGCTGTAGTAGCAAAACAAATTATGTACATATGTGGTATATAGATCTCTATTCTCCTTTTGCATGTAATTCTCTCTCTCTCCGTTTCTTTTTTTTTTTTGTTATTTTTTTTTCTTCGAAAAGTAGTTAAAAATGTTTATGTTCTTTGTTTTTCTTCTTCTGTTTTGTTTTTTTTTATTTACATTTGCATATTCTTTTTTTTTCTTTGTTTTCTTACTACACTTTGACAGCTACTCAATTTGCTTGACACCATGATTATTGTTATATTTGCTTTGTTTTTTTTTATCCTTTTTTTTATTTTCTCTTTTTATATTTTTACTGGTTTAATGAGTTATCATGGATTTGTACTTGATATTGCTTTACACAATAATTATTGTCATATTCACTTTGTTTTTTTTTTTTTTTTGTTACTTATTGGTTTTCAATGCTAGATTATTTGTATATCGTTTTACTCAACAATCAATGTTAACTCTGATTTGCCTTTCTCGTTTCTTTTTTTTTTGTTCTCATTTTTGTTTTACTAGTTTTCTAACATTGAAAACGGATTATTCACATGATTTTTACTTTTTTTTCCACATAATTCGTTGCAATTTTTAAGTTGATTCTTCTTAATTTCTTTTTACAGATTTTTAAAGCTAGTTAAATTGTACTTTGGTTTTCTCGATAATCAGAATTTGCTTCATTCTTTTATTAGTTTCCATAGTTAATTAATTTGTACTTCTTGGAACTTTTTTTTAATTTATAGATATCAAAAGTTCCATTTCTTTTCTTGACGCCATTGTGGTAACTTTTTCAATTCTCAATCTTTTCTCAATTTATTTTCTAATTTGTGAGATCTTATGTTCGACAATCCAAAAAAACGTGAAAAAAAAAATATAACCAAAAACTAGAAGACTTTATTCGCGGATATCGCCATCTTCGAAGAAAAAAAAAATCTCCTCTTCTTCTTCGTATCAGTCAACTTGACATAAATATCAAAAATCAATTTCGGAATGAAAATGATCAGAGTTGTTTCGAAAACGTAGTAGAATAATATATACTTATTTCTGATTACTCTATCTCGCAATACCCTTATGCAACAGGCTCGCAACCGTCGATACGAACCGTCGTATGGAACGAGTGCGTAAAACATATATAAAAAAATAAGTTAGTAAGACAATAGACCAAAATATATATTCATACACATACGCACACATTTGTACGGATATCCTTACTAAACGTGTGGCTTCGACCCACGAGATTCTGCTAGCCGGGCTTTAATATTCCTCATATTGCCTCACACAACAAATAAATCTTTGCCATGGAATACGCCTTGACTTTGTCCATCGAGTCCACCTACTTCATATAAGGAATTACCAAGGACTCTCAGAATTATACCCTTAATATGAGCTGGGGCTAGTTTGGCATTATATGCTTGTATCTTACTACTGAGTTTGAAATTTCTTCTATATATAAACTGTCCTTCTTTAAATTTCAACTCTCTTGCCCTAACATTATAATTTCTAGTCGACCGCTCATGAGTCCTCTCTAGGTTCCTAAAGACTCTATCGCGTATCAGATGTAACTTATCTTGATGGTGGATAAGGTTAATATCCAAATCCTTGACCACTCCGGCTTGGCGTATGATGCCGTAGGATGAAGCGTGTTGAATCATATTCAATCCGAAAACAGTATAAAATGGGGCCATACCTAGTGAACTATGTGTAGTGCTCCTCAAGGCAAATGCTACATCACTAATATGATTATCCCAGTTACGCTGGTCTTCACCAATATAGGAACGAACCATCTGTAAAACGGAGCGGTTAACTCTTTCAGCTGCGTTTGATTGCGGAGCATACAACGCAGTTCGAATATGCCTCACGCCATATTTAGCAAGAAGATCTCGAAAAAGGTCGGACGTAAATTGTCTCCCGTTATCAGAATGAATATATTCCGGTACCCCAAACACATGAAAAACTCGTTTTTCTAAGAAGTTTACTACATTGGCGGCTGTTGCAGCACGCATAGGCTCTAAAAACACAAACTTGGTAAAATGATCAAGACAGACAAACAGCGAAGTGTTGCCACCTTTCGAACGAGGGTAAGGGCCCATAAAGTCAATATATAGTCTTTGGAAAGGCCGTTCGGTAATTAACTGGCTTCCCATTAGAGGTTTCTTGAAAGCATTTGAAGTTTTATTCACATTGCAGACATCACAACCCTTAACAATCGCCTGAACGTCAACTATCATTTTAGGCCAATAATACCGTTCCCTAAGTCGCGATAGGGTTTTATGAATTCCTCCATGTCCTGATGACGGAGAGGCATGTGCTGAGAGTAACAGTTCTTCCTGTAACTCCATAGGTACCCACAACTTCCAAGCATTATCGTCATCTAAAGCTTCTCCGGTAGCGAATTGTGTTCGCTTATACACATACTTCTCTGAAACACACAAATCTGGAATCCTTCCCTTTTTCTCCAACACCTTTTGTCTTAAGGTCGCATATTCTTCGGAATCAAAGAATGTACTAGCTAAATCAATATCTAGTAGCCTGTGATTCTTCACTAATTCCTCCATATAGACACGAGACAGAGCATCTGGTACTACATTTTGGTTACCTTTACGATGCTGAATATCGAATTCAAACCCTTGGAGTTTCAAGCTCCACCTTGCCAGTCTACCCGAGAGCTCCTTTTGGCTCATGAGCCATTTCAGACTCGAATGGTCGGTAATAATGGTAAAAGGCAATCCCTCGACATAAGGTCGAAATTTCTTCACACTAAGTACTGCCGCGTAACACTCTAGCTCAGTCACGCTGTAGTTCTTTTGTGCCTTATTAAGTTTAGCGGACATATACGCTATGGGGTGTTCATGGCCATTATCATCAACCTGGAAAAGAACTCCCCCAACTCCGTGGATGGATGCATCACATTGGATGAAAAATCTGCGTGAAAAGTCCGGGTTAACAAGTACCGGCGCTGACGTAAGACTGTTTTTAAGTTTTTCGAATGACACAATCGAATCCTCGGACATCTCAAACTTTCGTATTCGCTCTTTTGTCAGGTTATCATGAAGAGGGGCTGCTATACTAGCATAATCATGGATGAACCTACGGTACCATCCACACATACCAAGGAAACGTCTCAATTGCTTAGGTGTTTTTGGAACCGGAAAATCTTTAATTGCTTCCACTTTTGCCTCATCAGTGCGAATACTTCCATTGCCTACAACAAAACCCAAATACCGAACCTCTCTATAACAAAACTTGCTTTTTTCCACATTGATCGTGAGACCAGCAGTGCCCAAACATCTAGCTACTTCCCCCAGCATATTGATGTGTTCAATGAAGCTTGCAGAGACCACTAGAAGATCATCGAGGTAGACAAAGACATGATTTCTTATTGAGCCAGGAATAACTTTGTCCATTAACCTGCACATTCTCTGGGCGGCATTACATAAGCCGAACGGCATAACCGTGAACTGGTATAATGGCCGCCCAGGGACTGTGAAAGCTGTCTTCTCCCTCGATTTCTCCTCTAGTGGAATCTGCCAAAATGCATCTTTCAAATCAATTGCCGATATGTAACATGTATTTTGTAACCTACTAAGGATACCCTCAATGTGAGGAAGCGGATATGCATCTTTTACCGTCCTGGAATTCACCTTACGTGCATCAAGACATAGCCTGTTCTTCGTTTCCTTCCTCACGAGAGTAACCGGAGAACTCCAGCTACTGTTACTGGGTTCGATAACGCCGAGACTAATCATGCGATCCAATTCCTTGTACAGCAGATCCTGAATTGTAGGAGAAACGGGGTAATGCCTTTGCTTGATAGGTATATCTTCATTTGTCACTACAATAACGTGTTCCTCTAAAGAAGTTCGACCAAGGCCCATAACTGAAAAAGAAGGAAAAGACTTCTTTACTTTTTCGAGCATTACACTTTGCTCGGGGGTAAGTTGATGTCGCTTATCATCCTCGGAACTATCGTCCATTTCTATAATGGAATCTATATTTGAGGAAACGGTTTTAGACTCTCCTACTACTGGTAAATCAAATGACCTCCAGAAATCAATTCCAAAGTAAAATTGCTGTTCTAAACCTGGTACTATTAAAAAATCTATGTCTTTAGTAACTCCTTTCCATACCACAGGCAATGTAGCGATCCCTAAAACTGCAGCTTTACCTCCATTTGCTGTCCTAACATGTTGTCCCTTGAGCTTGATTACCGAACTTTCGCATTTCTCCAGAAATTCCTGGGAGTTCTTGCCTATACAACAAGCTCCGGCACCCGAGTCTAAAAGCGCCATTACTTCCTTCCCTCCGACAAGTGTCCTTGCATACAATCGGTTATCATCTCCCACTTTTACTACTGTCTCTACTGCTAAACGCTTCGCCTTTTTAATTTTCAATATTTTCCTTTTCAACTTCTCAATTTTCCGATATTTCTTGCTCTTTGTCCTAATTCCCTCTCCAAATATCCTCGCTCTTGCCTTTTCGTACTCTAACTTCCTCTGATGTAGAGATTTAAATTGATTTGATGTTTCCGGCGCTCTTTCTACTTTGATACTCTTCTCTCTTTGTAAAATTTTTAACGTGGTTGCTCCGGGTTCTCCTTGGTTTGGCAAAAGTACCCGGTCATTTCTGCCACCCTCGCATTTACCGAATTATTATTGTATTCAAGAAAAGAGTCATCTTTTCCACAACAGAAACACTTCATGTCATGGAAAGTGGACTTGCACACGGCATCATGTCCTATCTTATCGGCATTCCTTCGATAGAAATCGCCCGGCATTCCACATGTGAAACAAAGGTTCAAATGGAAAGGAGATAAACAGAAAACAGTGTTGTTAGACTGAGGAATCGTGGCGTGATTAGGAGGAACTGTTACATGGAATTGGCTCTGATTACTCTGAAATGGTGGTTTATTATTTGCGCGATTACATGAATTATTATTCGTATTGCCCTTATATTTATTCGTTGTACTAATGGCCTCTACATCCACATTATCATCTTCGTCTAGCCTAACTAATTCATGAACGACCCTTTGTCTCTGCCTGCTCTCTTTAATAAGTTTTTCCGCACGCTTACACTCTTTTTTCAGGTCAGCTACAGTATTTATCACTGAAGAGAATATCAATGAAGCTATATTACTCCTCAAATTAGCTCGAACGATGCTAATCAATTCTGCTTCTGGTATTTTCTTTTTCAGCCGAAATGTCATGTTATGTATTTCTGTATAGAAGTCATCAAACTCCTGTCCTGGTTGCTGTTTACAGTCCATAATTTCTCTTATTATCTCATAATCAGTATCTGCGGATTCAAATTGAGTTAGTAACTCATGTTTGAGTTCAAAATATCCAAAATCGACATTATCTGCATTGTCCTCTAAGACCTGCCAATACCATTTTGCAGCGTTTCCTGATACTAAGCATGGAAAATCACTAAATAACTGATTAAAAGAAATATTAAACTGTTCGCGCATCTTCTCAATTCGGAAGATAAAACTTTCGATCGTCATATCTTTCCCGCTGCCATCAAATTTAATATTCCACTTATTCAGATCAACCGGTTTTCGTGGTTCAATTTCCCTTTGACTATGGGTCATATCAATATCGTTAATATTTCTGCTGTTACCTCGTCTATTACTACTTCCCACAAATCGGTCGTGATGTGATGAGGCTGGAAATTCAGTTCGCATAGGCCTAGATCCTTGGCCAGAGGTACCTCCTAAGTTGGCCTGTCTTCTATCACCTGTCGCGACATTATCTGGTGTTGAACTAGAACCAGGTCCTACAATAGAACTTGTATTAGCCGAGCATTCAACTTCTGCTACCCGATGGCTAAGAGAAGCCATTTCATTTCGCATCTGCGTGACCATTTCTAACAGCCGATTCATTTGTCATTCTGTGGAGCATTTAGCTCAGCGTTCTTAGGCTGTCCACTGCCTGATTGCAGTTCCTCGTCATTTGTTTGAAGCTGAGACATTCCGCCTAATTTCTCCAGTTTTGCAGAAAAAGTTAGTGATTGGTTGCCACTACTTATAGACAACTCATTTGTCACCCTAACTGATGAAGTAGTTCCTTGTTCCAGAGGTCTACCAAATATCAAACTGGTGCACCTATTAAAATAATCTGTCGGGAGGAAATCGATCGGCCTCTCTATGCCGGTATCTATTTGTGTCAATATAGAACCTACCACTTGTGTTTCTAATGCTCGAGCTACACTGCGTGTAATGCGCCTATCGACACACTGAAAAAAAAATGCTTCATAGCATCAATGAACGCGTTTCATTAATTATTTTACATTGATACAATGAAAGTGTTCATTGATGCAATGAAAATGCCATTACGAGAATGAAATGTTTCTTTAAAGCGTTTTTCTAATTTATGACGTGTCATTGATGGAATGAAACGGTTTACATTGATGGTATGAAGTTTACATTTAATAAAATAAAGGAAGACTTATATAAAATTAACAAAAAAATTATCAGTGGTGTAAAGATTTTAACATTAATGAAACAAAATAATACTACACAAACACATTTACTATTTTTTATGTGCTTTTTATTCTCAAAAAAGGTCTATGAAACTGTTTCTTTATATTAATGTAACATTTCATAGAAGTTTAAAAGTTTCATTGCTGCAATGAAGTGGTGCGGTGAAGAATATAAACAATGAAATTAGCTTTATATTGATGTTCTATATATATATTTTATCTATTTTATAAACATTTTAGGAGTATGTAGTGGTGTTAATTAAACAACAATACTTTACGGAGGTCTATGAAACTGATGCATTAAATTAATGTAACAATTCATAGATAGAAATGTAAAGTTTCATTCCAGAAATGAATTTAAACAGTGAATATACTAACAAAGTGTTTGTCACATTACATACATATGTACATACCTATATCTTCACAAATGTGTTTGTGTGGTAATAAATGTAATATGTTGATGTGTGAATCAGAGTCGTGCAAGCTCAATGAAAACGATGGAGCGGCGTAGTTTTCTTGCATTTGTTTGAGAGGAGAGAGAGGCGGAATTCTATGAATCTACACCGCACAGTGGCATTAACGTCGAATGAAGGTGGTTTGTTGGTAATAATATGATCACTAATAATTTCAAGGTGTTCATATTATTAGATGTATTATCAATTAACATGACATTTTGGCAATAATTTTATACTTTTATAATCGCACCGACATATTTATTTAATTATTATTATTATTCAAACAGCAGTCGGGGTACATTAATTCAAAATTGTCAAAAGGGTTTTTTTTTATCAAATTTTATGTATTCATGATCCATTTTGTTTACGTTTACGAATTTGTAAACTAAATTTTTTTTGAATCGATTATTGTCGTGAAGCTGAATTCTATTCACAATATATTTCGAACATTAAACAGTTTTTAGTGCACGATATTAATTATTCTGAACCACTGTGCCACAACTGTCATCAATAGATAAACAAATATTAAATGCATTAGGTGTGCTGTTGCCACCAGAAAATAAATTCTCTATGGCAAACTTACAACAACAATCCACCCCTTGCTATGCAAACTCTTCGTAAAAAAATATGCAGTTATTTTTTTGTGTGTTTGGCGAGTCAAAACAAATCAGTGGCGAAGAATCAATTGTTGCATGAGTGCTGGCAGCAACCCTTTGATTTAGTTTATAATAGACATTAAACGGAATTCAAAAGTGAAAATATTAAAAGTGAAACAAAATGTCAACAAATACTGAATGAGAAATGTTTTTTGTGTGGTACTTCATTTGAAAGAAATGAAATCTATTTAAGCACTTAAAATAATATAATTTTCTTAAAACAAATGACAACTATAGATGTTGTGGTAGTACATACAAAGACACGTCAGGCTTGAAATGGCATGTTCGAAAAAACAGAAGTTGGAAAATATATGTCAAATGCCACAACAAGAAACAATTTTCAAGAACCATATCCGAAGTCAACGATGAAACACTCCAAAAACACTAGGTAAGTACTTTCTACCAAGTTATGTCCTAAACATATTTTCATTCACTCCTATTTATAATTTTTTTATTTGTTTAGGAATTGGGGAAAATGCGGAAATGTACGCACATAGCCTTAGATATGACAATCTATCCGCAGATGACTTTAGGCTGGCCTGAACTGCTTATTCCAAATTTCGAAAATTATGCACAAAAGCAAAAATATTAATTAAGCTTTTTCACTTTGGCCTCAGTACAAGCGAGTGAATGGATTTCAATTAGTAAGTATGTAAAAATGCGTTTTAAGTGTTTACTTAAATTGTATTTACGAATTCACAAATGCTGTTAAAAAACGAATTTAAAAGAACAAACTGTATTGTGATTTTTTTTGTTTCATTTTTTATTTTCTCAACTTCAGTTGTCTTTTTATTTTAAAATTTCTCAAAACCCACAATTTTAATTATTTATTTATCTTTTATATTATATTTTCAGATTGAAATGATTTTAAAGTTATGAACAAACACTGATGTACTACAATAAACATTGCAATAAAAAACGGAGAATTTTGTTTAATTTTCTATTTTATTTCAGAGCAAAGGTATGAAACATGTACATTTCATAAATGAGACATGTTCATTGCATCAATGAAACATGTTCATTGAATCAATGAAACATGTTCATTGCATCAATGAAACATGTTCTATGAATCAATGAAACATGTTCATTGCATCGATGAAACATGTTCATTGCATCGATGAACCATGTTCATTGCACCAATGAAACATGTTCATTACAACAACGAAACGTTTTCATTACATTAATGCAACTTATTCATTACATTAATGAAACTCGTTCATTACATTAACGTAATATTTCATGACATCAATGTAACAAATTTCTATGAAACATTTACTAGTTCAATGTAATATTTTACATTGTATCAATGAAGCCTTACATTGGTTCAAAAACAATGTAACTTTTCATTGATACAATGTAAAATTTCATTGATGGAATGAAGCTTTTTCTCTGGGTGCAGGAACTACTTTGTCTATCGGATTTGTGTTTCTTTCGGAATTGTCCATTCACTACTTTATTTTAAACACGAAATTAATATTTGAGGATTTCCTTCCTAATTAGTATTATTATTATAAAAGAACATTTATTTAATTATTTCATATATGTGTGTATGTATGTGTATAAACATATTACTGTGTCCTTTTTTTTATTTATTTAACTCTTTTTCACTCGGATTTAAAATGGTTGATTACTAGTGATGTTCTTGGGTGTTGCACCGGAGGTTTGGTTCATAATGTTGAAGTTTTAAGAATTTGAACAACATCCTACATATAATTATACAAAAACAAAGACACAAATCTAGATACTTCGTGGAAACCTTGACTTAAAGAGGTATCTCTCACGGTAGAACAACATTCCCGCCCATTTTAACGATTTACTCTGAGGCTAGTCTAAACTCATCCCAGATAATCCCTTTAATACAAAAATAAACACCAAAAGTTTAACCCATATTACTTACTGTAGTCATGCTCACTTCAGTCCAGAAACCATCTGTTGACTGGGAATCAAAACCACAATAAATATTAATAAAGAGGGGTGTTCTAAGACAAGACCTTCTAAAAGCGTCTTTGAATGCAACTTACCCCAATCACACAAACTTTAGCACTAAAACTTTCTGATTACTAACGTACATTTCAAGGTATCCTTCCGTTGGGCGCCATATGTTACGATTTCTTTGCTTTGGAGTGTTCAATAGGTTTTATGACACGGTGGCTTCAACCGGCTTCTCGTCGGGCTTTGGGTGGATCCTTTCCACTAATGAACACTCTAACCATAACATAATTATCTCGTGTCAAAGAAAATAATTATTGAAAATACCGGAGATGCACAACAAAATAATTAGAAATATAACAAAAATACATAATGTCCGTACTGTCCAAAACGTTCGTCCATCTGTATAGACTGAGCCTCCCACCCCTTCTGTAACCAAACCAGTATACAGCCGATGTATTTCTTCCTGGCTCCAAATGCTCGAAGAAATACCCATCATCTATATCGCTTGCCCGTCCGTTTATTTAGGTTCCACTGTTCAATTCTCCATACTACAACCAATTCACACTCACCTCAAGTACAACACCCAACATCGCTTAGAGTACCTACTCTACCATTATCTCATTGCGACCACAAAGACGAAGAAATATTTTGAGATCCATATTATTTTTTTATTAATTATTTACTTCTACATACTTACAACTAATTCTTACAATCTAATTTATATAACTTAACCTAAATAACATATTTTTCATTCTCAATTCAAGTTATTTCAATATATATTGGTTTTTGTTTGATTTTATTTTTATATATACAGCCTACATACATACATCATTTATTTATTTATGTTTCAACCTTTCAGTTTGTACATTTTTCCTTTTGTTTTGCTCGTTGGATTCTCTCTTGCTGTAGTAGCAAAACAAATTATGTACATATGTGGTATATAGATCTCTATTCTCCTTTTGCATGTAATTCTCTCTCTCTCCGTTTCTTTTTTTTTTTGTTATTTTTTTTTCTTCGAAAAGTAGTTAAAAATGTTTATGTTCTTTGTTTTTCTTCTTCTGTTTTGTTTTTTTTTATTTACATTTGCATATTCTTTTTTTTTCTTTGTTTTCTTACTACACTTTGACAGCTACTCAATTTGCTTGACACCATGATTATTGTTATATTTGCTTTGTTTTTTTTTTATCCTTTTTTTTATTTTCTCTTTTTATATTTTTACTGGTTTAATGAGTTATCATGGATTTGTACTTGATATTGCTTTACACAATAATTATTGTCATATTCACTTTGTTTTTTTTTTTTTTTTGTTACTTATTGGTTTTCAATGCTAGATTATTTGTATATCGTTTTACTCAACAATCAATGTTAACTCTGATTTGCCTTTCTCGTTTCTTTTTTTTTTGTTCTCATTTTTGTTTTACTAGTTTTCTAACATTGAAAACGGATTATTCACATGATTTTTACTTTTTTTTCCACATAATTCGTTGCAATTTTTAAGTTGATTCTTCTTAATTTCTTTTTACAGATTTTTAAAGCTAGTTAAATTGTACTTTGGTTTTCTCGATAATCAGAATTTGCTTCATTCTTTTATTAGTTTCCATAGTTAATTAATTTGTACTTCTTGGAACTTTTTTTTAATTTATAGATATCAAAAGTTCCATTTCTTTTCTTGACGCCATTGTGGTAACTTTTTCAATTCTCAATCTTTTCTCAATTTATTTTCTAATTTGTGAGATCTTATGTTCGACAATCCAAAAAAACGTGAAAAAAAAAATATAACCAAAAACTAGAAGACTTTATTCGCGGATATCGCCATCTTCGAAGAAAAAAAAAATCTCCTCTTCTTCTTCGTATCAGTCAACTTGACATAAATATCAAAAATCAATTTCGGAATGAAAATGATCAGAGTTGTTTCGAAAACGTAGTAGAATAATATATACTTATTTCTGATTACTCTATCTCGCAATACCCTTATGCAACAATTGATTGTAATTTTGCCGAAGAGTTTTGCATAACATTTTCGATGCGCGTTAAATTAAGAAAATTATGATTGCTACGGTGGTAGTTTGAAACAAGTAAAAGCGTTAAGTTCGGCCATGCAGAATCTTATATACCCTCCACCATGGATTGTATTCAATTCTATTACAAGAAAAATCTGGTGCAAATCATGGGACGATCCTAGTTGTTTTATTGCATTTTTAAACAAATGAACACTGCAATTAGCCAAATTTTAGGCGGCAAATTCTTTAGCCAAACTCTTCACCTGGAAAATGTGGCATTTGTTAAATAAAAATTGATTTGCATAAATTTTATTTAGATGAATTCTTGCCAAAATGCAATACAAATCGCAAAGTATCAGCTAAATTTCTAAGAAAATGTGGTGTTTATGGCTTAAATAAACATTTTTGGGAGCGACCTCTATAGGGTGAATACAACAAAATATGGACCGATTAGAAAAATTTTTGATGTGATGAATTCTTTTCTAAATTAAATACAAACTGCAAAGATTCAGTTAAAATGCTTAGAAAATGTCGTATTTATGACTTAAAAATCCTCAAAATGGTATCGGGTGACCGTAGATTGAAGGTTCGTGAGCTAGCTTAAGTCATAGGCATTTCAAAAGTGCTGTACATCGCATATTGACCGTGTGGAATATGGATGCCGCGTTTGCTCCCAATCAAGACAATGCACTAGTTCACCAATCTACTATTGCGATAAATTAAGGTTCGCATAACTTCAGTTTGGATTATTCTACAGGGTGGCGCAAAATTAACTATATGGATTGAATTCTTTATAACTTTTTATCCCCTCGCCTTAGAGAGGATGGTACATATCATTTGCTACGAACCAAAACTGTAACACATCGAAGGAGTGACCTAAGGCCCTAAGTATGTTCTTCGGAAATCCGTTTTGGGTCATTTTAAGTCGAATGAGCAATGTCCGTCCGTCTGTCTGCTGGCTGGTACGCACGATAACTCTCGAAAGGAGTAACCGATTGAGGGGATAATAAATACATTTACTAATTTTTATACCCTCACTTTAGTGTGACGAGGGTATATATCATTTGCTACGGAAAAAAGTGTAACACATCGAAGGAGTGACCTAAGACCCCAAGTATGTTCGGAGGAAAACCGTTTTGGGTCATTTTAAGTCGAATGAGCAATGTACGTCCGTCTGTCTGTCTGTCTGTCCGTCTGTCTGTCTGCTGGCTGGTGCGCACGATAACTCTCGAAAGGAGTAACCGATCGACTTCAAATTTGGTATGTGGTAATATTTTTTTCTATCTCCGGCTAAGTTCGAAGATGGGCCATATTGGTCCACTCCTTCTAGTACCTCCCCCACAAAGGGTTAAAATGTTGTGATCAATTGATTCTTTAATAACTGCTATACTGCTTATTCGAATCTTCTGAAATTCCACACATAGTATTAGCTAATTAGTCGCTATCAACTCGAGAAAAATGGGCGAAGTTGCCACGTCCCTTTTGGTACCTCCCACACAAATGCACCGTTTTGCACCAAAAGTTAACAGCTTATGACAATAATAACAGTGTATAAAAAAACTTGCAATTTTGTACAGTATTATGCTTTTATATTGCCTACAGTCAAGGGAAAAATTGGCGTTGTTGCCACGCCCTTTTTGGTACCTCCCACACAAAAGTACCTTTTTGCACCAAAAGTTAACAGCTTATAACATTAAAACCAGTGTATAAAAATACTTGAGATTTTGTACAGTGTAATGTTTTTATAGTGTCTATAGCCCTGTGAAAAGTGGGCGTTATCGCCACGCCCCTTTTTGTACCTCCCACACAAAATGCCCAAATCATACTACAATTTAATATCTCATAACGTTTTTACCAGTGCACATAAATGCTTATAATTCGGCACTGTGCAATGAATTTAAAGTATCTAATGTTCAGCGAAAAATAGGTGTATTTGATAAACCCCTTCTGGTACCTCCCACACAAATTGACAGAATAATTTGAGTAATATTCAATATTACATTACTCACAAAGTGAGGGTATACCTTAGTCGGTTTACCCGACTGAAACTTTCTTACTTGTTTTTTTGCAACTCAAGGTGAGGGGATTCATTAGACGGTTTACCCGACTGAACTTTCTTACTTGTTTAATTACACTATGCAACAAAATTTTTGTCCAAGGGAAGGGGATAACAGTTTCTGATGCAACTAGGTGTCACAAAAACGAAAAAAATATTAGAAAATTTTTTTATGGTAAAATTTATGTTTAAAATTTTTTTTTTAAAATTCCAGCTTTCATGGAAGCTGCATTCAGTATTTGGACAATAATAAGCCTGATTGAGCCGTGTTATGCCTCAAATTAAAGGGAATTGTGAGGGCTACATATGCTGCAAAAATCGCTTTCACGTAGAATCATTGGTTTAGTAACAGTCGTCAAAAATATGAGAAAAAATGATTTAAAAAAAAAAACACTTTCCTGGTACAAAAAAACCATAAAAAAAATAGAAAAAAAAAACAAAGAAGAAAACACTGTCTATTTGAAAAAAATCTATGGATAGATGTAAAAGTTATGAGCCATTTTGCAAATGTTAGGGAAATTCAAAAAAATCTTGTTTCATATTTTTTCGTTTTTAAATGATGTTTTTGCTTATATTGAATTCGCCAATCCTGGTACAAAAAAAACATAAAAAATAGAAAAAAAATCAAAGAAGAAAACACTGTCAATTTGAAAAAAAAACTATGGATAGATGTAAAAGTTATGAGCCATTTTGCAAATGTTAGGGAAATTCAAAAAAATCTTGTTTCATATTTTTTCGTTTTTAAATTATGTTTTTGCGTTTATTGAATTCGCCATATGTGAGAGAGACATAGAAGAGACATTGCACTTGCATTTTATTTTATGAGGATTGATGTCAGACATTATAAAATTATAGAGAAGACGAGGGTTTATGGCCGTTCGTAGCCATCCATAGAACATGATATGCAATGTGAGAGCTATATTGGATGAGATCCGCTCAGATAGAGGGTCATTCAACAATATTTGTGGTTTTTTATTAATGAGGTTTCCATTCAGTTACGCCTTTTAGGGGCATGGACATCCCAGTTGCATATACAGATAGTAAAATAATATGTACGCAATACAAAGTAGTACGCGGCAGTCTTGAAAATATTGGGTGTCTACTTTCGAAGCAAACTATATGTCAGCTAAAGATATTGCAACTTATGGACCTTAAACCCGGAATTTATGAATAAAATTTCTTATTAAGAAATTAGTGTAATTCAGCGCCTTAAAGAGATAAGTCGATTTTCTGAAAAAATATTATAAAGTTATATTTCGCAGTATGAGTAAAAGGCAAATTTCTGCGGCAAATATGAAATTAGAAAAATAATAGAAGAAATATATGTGCAATATTTTGGTATACGAGTTAAAAATATAAACGAACCGTGGACACCTAGTATTTTGTGTAATTTGAGAAAGAGATTTGGAACTGACCAAAGATAAGGCAGAACTACTTGCATCTGGGATGAAACAGTACAATATTTTGGCCCCCAGATGTTAACATAGCATATTATAGAGTCCGTGATATACCTTACAAACAATATTTTACAACTGTGTATAACAGATGCTTTTGCAAGGACATTCTCGGATTGTTCGAGGAACTTAATCAAACATACAATTCAAAGGAATGGCGGTTTCTTGTTGACATCAGTAAAGAAAGTTTGAAAGCAGTACTTTTACACAACGGAAATCAGAAACCGTCGATTCCCATTGCTCATGCTGTCAACACGGAGGAATCATACGAAACAATGGCTAAATTGATAAAATACATAAAATATGAAATGTATGACTGGAAAATTTGTTGCGATTTAAAAGTAGTTGGTATGTTATGCCTCTGGGATAGCCGATATTTTGCCACCACTGCATATTAAGCTAGGGCTCTTTAAAAACTTTATATGTAAAAGCCTTAAGGAAAGATGGCAATTCACTCTCATATTTAAATAGTTTATTTAAAAGTCTTTCTTTTCAAAAAATCTATGAAGTCGTTTTTGATGGGCCTAAAATAAGGGAACTGATGAAAGATGTGAATTTGAATGAAATTGCAGCATGGAGGTCGTTTAAGCTTGTAGTTTCAAATTTCCTTGAATCCAATAAAAGTCCGCAATATGAAACAATGATTAATGATTTGTTAAAAAATTGGTTAGAAATATAGTTTTTTATATTTAGCCACTATGGCTGATGAAAGCTGCTACCAAAAAAATTTAATAACATTTTTTCTATTTAATGAATCTGGTAAATTTGTTTTTTATTTTGCAGATTGATTTTTAGATTTAACAAAAATGGATAACTGGGACACTGAAAAAAGAATTTGGATTGTCCGCCGCTATTACGCAATGAAGTCCGTAGTTTCGGTTCAAAGAGAGTATAGGGGCACGTTTGGCGACAATCCTCCGAGCAGATGGACCATAAAGAGACTTGTTAACAATTTTTCCGAGCATGGGACAGTCAACAGAAGACCTTACAATCGAAACCCTTCAGTTCGGACGGAGGAAACAATCGCTGCTGTAGCTGATGCCATACAAAACAATCCAAGAGTTTCGACAAGAACCCGTTATAGTTACTGGAGACCGTTACTTGAGCATGTTGAGAGAGTTTTTCTATCCAGAATTACGCCGAATGAGAATTTCTTTCAGCTCTGTGTGGTTTCAGCAAGATGGTGCAACTCCTCACATAGCCCGGCCTGTTATGACAGAATTGCGGCGAAAATTTCCCAATAAGCTGATATCCAGAAACTCCACATTCCGTTGGCGCCCCAGGTCGCCTGATCTTACTGCACCTGACTTTTTCTTGTTGGGTTATTGCAAGCAGGAAGTCTACAAAGCAAAACCAACAAATTTGAATGAACTAAAGCAATCCATTCGAGAAACAATTGCGGCTATTCCCGTCTCAACTCTCCAAGCAGTAATGAACAACTTTTTGGTAAGATGCCGCACATGCATCGACGAGCAGGGGGGCATTTAAATTCCATTATTTTTATACCCTACACCACACTGTGGTACAGGGTATTATAACTTTGTGCACTTGTTTGTAACACCCAAAAGGAGAAGAAATAGACCCATCGTTTATTATACCGATCGACTTAGAATCACTTTCTGAGTCGATTTAGCTATGTCCGTCTGTCTGTCCGTCTGTGCATGTATTCTTGTGATCAAAGTACAGGTCGCAATTATGGTCCGATCTCGACGAAACTTTACACATATCTTTTTTTTGGCCCAAGGACGATCCCTATTGAATTTGGTTTAAATCGGTCCAGATTTAGATATAGCCCCTATATATACATTACCCCCGATTTGACATATAAGCGCTGTAAAAATGTTATTTTATATCCGATCAGTGCGAAATTCGGCAAAGAGAGGTTTCTTATTACATGAAGGAATACTGCTAAATTCGGAGAAAATCGGTTCAGATTCAGATATAGCCCCCATATATATGTTACCCCCGATTTGACATGTAAGCGCTGTAAAAACTGTATTTTATATCCGATCAGTGCAAAATTTGGCAGAAAGAGGTTTCTTATTACATGAAGGAATACTGCTAAATTCGGAGAAAATCGGTTCAGATTTAGATATAGCCCCCATATATACGTTATCCCCGATTTGACATGTAAGCGCTGTAAAAACTTTGGCAGAAAGAGGTTTCTTATTACATGAAGGAATACTGCTAAATTCGGAGAAAATCGGTTCAGATTTAGATATAGCCCCCATATATACATTACCCCCGATTTGACATATAAGCGCTGTAAAAATGTTATTTTATATCCAATCAGTGCGAAATTCGGCAAAGAGAGGTTTCTTATTACATGAAGGAATACTGCTAAATTCGGAGAAAATCGGTTCAGATTTAGATATAGCCCCCATATATACGTTACCCCGATTTGACTTGTATGCGCTGTAAAAACGTTATTTTATATCCGATCAGTATGAAATTCGGCAGAAAGAGGTTTCTTATTATATGAATGAACACTGTTAAATTTGGAAGAAATCGGTTCAGATTTAGATATAGCCCCCATATATACATTACCCCTCGATTTGACATATAAGCGCTGTAAAAATGTTATTTTATATCCAATCAGTGCGAAATTCGGCAAAGAGAGGTTTCTTATTACATGAAGGAATACTGCTAAATTCGGAGAAAATCGGTTCAGATTCAGATATAGCCCCCATATATATGTTACCCCCGATTTGACATGTAAGCGCTGTAAAAACTTTGGCAGAAAGAGGTTTCTTATTACATGAAGGAATACTGCTAAATTCGGAGAAAATCGGTTCAGATTTAGATATAGCCCCCATATATACGTTACCCCGATTTGACTTGTATGCGCTGTAAAAACGTTATTTTATATCCGATCAGTATGAAATTCGGCAGAAAGAGGTTTCTTATTATATGAATGAACACTGTTAAATTTGGAAGAAATCGGTTCAGATTTAGATATAGCCCCCATATATACATTACCCCCGATTTGACATATAAGCGCTGTAAAAATGTTATTTTATATCCGATCAGTGCGAAATTCGGCAAAGAGAGGTTTCTTATTACATGAAGGAATACTGCTAAATTCGGAGAAAATCGGTTCAGATTCAGATATAGCCCCCATATATATGTTACCCCCGATTTGACATGTAAGCGCTGTAAAAACTGTATTTTATATCCGATCAGTGCAAAATTTGGCAGAAAGAGGTTTCTTATTACATGAAGGAATACTGCTAAATTCGGAGAAAATCGGTTCAGATTTAGATATAGCCTCCATATATACGTTACCCCCGATTTGACCTGTAAGCGCTGTAAAAATTTTATTTTATATCCGATCAGTATGACATTCGGCAGAAAGAGGTTTCTTATTATATGAATGGACACTGTTAAATTTGGAAGAAATCGGTTCAGATTTAGATATAGCCCCCATATATACGTTACCCCCGATTTGACATGTAGGCGTTGTAGAGACTGTATTTTATATGCGATCAGTACGAAATTCGACAGAAGGAGGTCTTTTTACATGAATGAGTATTCAGAGAAGATCGGTTCAGATTTATATTGATTGTTCCTCCTGATTTGGTATCAAACCGCTATAGAAGTTGTATTTTACTTCCGATCATTAAAATTTTCCAGAAAGATGTTTCTCAATTTAGGAACGAATATTGCTTAATTTAGCGATTATCGTTTCAGAATTAGATAATATGTTTCTACCCATTTAGCAATTATTCCAAATTATTATCGCAATGACCCTTATCGCATTGTTAGGGAGGTGTAGGGTATTATATAGTCGGCCCCGCCCGACTTTCTGCCTTTCCTTACTGGTTAAAACTAATTAAGCTTTATTTAATTAAATTTAATGAGCTTTTGCTTTTGAGTTTCTTAATATAGCAATATTCATCAGCCGCCCTGTATATATATTCTTAATCGTCTTAAAATTTTAAGACGATTTAGGCCTGTCCGTCTGTTGTAATCACGCTACAATCTATAATACTGGGGAACATCGGTCCATGTTTGGGTATAGCCCTCATATAAAGGTCCCCTTTGATGTCACTTTTTGACGCTCTAGAGAACACATTTTTTCAATGGATCTGGCTGAAATTTAAGAATTTATACATTATATTGCACTTAATCTTCCCGTGCTATTGGGAAGCATAGCTGAGTGCTACCGGACGCGTCCACGGGTTGCGGACAGGGATACCAACTTGGTGCTTTCCGCACCAGATTTAGTGTTTTTCAGACTACCCAATACGCGAAAAGTTTTTGACGATTTTTGTACATTTGCCAGATCACATCTGGTAACATAAAGAAATTAGACTATTTTACTTCACCATATGTATGTACATCCCGATTTGGCATCAACGCGGCATAGACGCCACAATTTGTATCAAATCTTTACTAAATTTTGAATTGGATAAACTCTGGCAAATTTTAGGACATTCTTGCAGGTTTAAATCTTTTGAGTCTTAGCGCCATAAAATACCCGTTTCTCATCAGATCTACATACAATTTAGTATATAGCGATTCCTTCAACCCAGAATGAACACTGCCAATTTTAGGGAAAATTGGTCCAGATTTAGATATAGACTCCATAACGCCTATATACCGATGTTGAATGTTTAAAATCGACATTGTCAACAGATCTCTATAATTTTTAACATATGTATATCAGATTCTTGAAATAAATAGGAATGTTGTCAAATTTGACGAAAATAGGTTCAGCTTCAGATACTATTATCCTGATTTTGAATGTAAGCACCATAAAATACAAATTTTTGGACATATTATTTTCAAACAAAACTGATAACGATTTTCGGAACATACTTTGTTTAATTATGCTCAGATGGGGTCGTGTAGGGTATAATGTAGTCGTCTCCGCCTGACTAAAGCAATGTTATAGTTAAGTGCTTTTTACGCCTTTTTGTTTGGAATTTACGCGCTTTTACGCGTTTTCAATTATTCATTACGCTTTTGCTTCGGAAAAAGTTGGCATCACTGGTTGCGGATTGTGGAAAAATAGTAGATATACTAAGAACGTTGAGAGATACTACAAGGCTCGTCAAATTAGAAGCCCAGATGATGAAATTCCATATTGCAATACTTGGTGTCAGTGAAATGAAATGGCTTGAGTGTGGAGAGTTAACCTCCACAAACGGAAATCTCGCATTACATAGCGCTAAAGAAACCAGGCATGAAAGTGGAGTTGGAATTATTTATTCCAAGAACATTAAACAATCTCTTTGTTCGTGGGAACCAATCAATGACCGCATCATCACCGCACGTTTTCATACAAAACCAGTATATATAATACCCTACACCACTCTCGTAATATTGAATAACTCTGATATATAAATTTTGTAATTCATGTATAAATTGTTTACATAAATTTACTTTTGGGACATTTTATACTTAAATAATACCCTGTACCACAGCGTGGTGTAGGGTATAATATGTTAGCTATATCTAAATCTTTACCGATTTTCTTCAAATTCGGCAATGTTGGTTCATGGATCAAGAAACTCTACCATTCTAAATTTCAAAACGATTGGATGTAAAATATAGCTTCTATAGAACTAAAGGTTCAAATCGGACGAAACATATATATGGGAGCTATAGCTAAATCTTAAGCGATTTTCTTCAAATTCGGCAATGTTGGCTCATGGATCAAGAAAACGATTCAAAACGATTGGATGTAAAATATAGCTTTTATAGGACTAAAGGGCCAAATCGGACGAAACATATATATGGGAGCTATAGCTAAATCTCAACCGATATTCTTCAAATTCGGTAGTGTTGGTTCATGGATCAAGAAACTCTACCATTCTAAATTTAAAAATGATTGGATGTAAAAAACAGCTTCTACAGGACTAAAGAGCAAAATCGGACGAAACATATATATGGGAGCTATAGATAAATCTTAACCGATTTTCTTCAAATTCAGCAATGTTGTTTCATGGATCAAGTAACTCTACCATTCTAAATTTCAAAACGATTGGATGTAAAATACAGCTTCTGTAGGACTAAAAGGCCAAATCGGACGAAAGATATATATGGGAGCTATATCTAAATCTGAACCGATTTCAACCAAATTAAATCGACTCAGCTAGTGATTCTGAGTCGATCGGTATACTTTAAGGTGGGTCTAGCTGTGTTATTTTCAGGTGTTACAAACATCTGCCGTGAAACAAACTTATAATACCCTGTACCACAGTGTGGTGTAGGGTATAATTACAAAAAAGTTCACCATTATACAGCGTTACACCCCCACAGAGGATGCGGAAGATCATATTAAGGACAAATTCTATGAACGACTTACCGCAACACTAAATAAAGTCCCTCTACGAGACATCCTAATGCTTTCAGGAGATTTTAACGCGAAAATTGGTTCAGACAATACAGGAGTTAGTCATATCATGGGTAAACATGGAATGGGAGAACGGAACGATAATGGAGAACGTATTATGCCAAACAAACAACCTCGTTTTTCGAGGCTCCATCTATCCTCATAAAAATATACAAATAGATCACATATGTATAAGTCACCAATGGAGCAGTTCGTTGATGGACGTCCGCACAAAACGCAGCGCCGACTTAGATAGCGACCATGAACTGGTTGTAGCATCCGTGAAGTTAAAATTAAAGAGAATTTTTGTAAACCCAGATTCGCAGAGAATTAAGAAACGTTTTGCTGTTAGCAAACTAGTAAGTAAATCAACGATCCCAACACCCGAGCAATATACAGTAACACTGCCAAAGCGGTTAAAAGAGCCGCTCGCAACGATAAAAGAAAATATTTCGAATCCATTGCTCAAGAGGCCGAAGATGCCGCAGGCGCCAATAATATGCGGAAACTATATCAAGTTATTAGCCGATTATCAAATCAGAAATTTAAAAGCAACAAAGGAATAAAAGACAAAAATGAAGTACTGCTGACAAATGTGGAACAACAATCCCGCAGATATAAACAACACTTCGAGGAGATAAGCAACGCGGTACACGACGAAACTCCCAATACTCCGCCTACACTACCTGTAGATCATATAAGCGAAGAACCAGCCAGCATTGGAGAGATAGCAGCAGCAATTGCGAACTTGAAGATAAACGAAGATGGAATACCTGCTGAAATATTACAGACCGACCCGAGAACCTCTGCAGGAATCATTCTACCATATCTGACATATATCTTTGGCATACTGAACAGCTTCCGAACGGATGTACAAAGGGAATCATAATAAAACTCCCTAAAAAGGGCGACCTGAGGGACTGTAATAATTGGAGAGGCATTACACTACTTAATACAGTATAGAAGATCATGACTATTATAAATTGTAGACTTCGGTGTATTGAACAATCGCTGCGGGACGAACAGGCAGGATTTCGACCGCATCGTAGCTGCGTTGATCAGGCAAACACCCTCAGGATTATAATTGAACAGTCTATAGAATGGCGAATCCCCTAAACAGAAAAAACAGACAGTTTAAAAATTTCAACAAAAAGTATCTGTATGCTAAAATTTCTGAAGTTTAACAAATAGTGTTAATGAAATTTGGAAAATAATTTTCAAAATTATTCTTAAACTAACCAAATGATAAATTTGTCAAAGTCTTACTTATTTCTTGTAATATTTTTCGTACTTTGACTTTGTTGTTAAAATTTATACACACAATACATACATATGTATGTACATAAAAAATGTCATTAGAAATTGTAAAATAAAAATTATTTGTCGTGCACTTTTCGTCGAAACCAAACGCGTTTTTAATTTATATTAAACGAATATAAAGAGTCGTTAATTTAAGATACAACACAACGGTGGATAAAGAGGTAAGTGATATTAACAGCCTCTTTCTGTAACTTAAAAATTTGCTTTCGTTCGCCTGCCAGACGACAAACAGCTGATTTGGGTTTCACTAACTACCATCACGACGAGAAGTCGTACGATAACAGGGTTACCATACGTCCTCCTTTCGGAGGACATGTCCTCTTTTTTCACCATTGTCCTCCCGTCCTCCCTCCTTTTTGAAAAATGTGGGATTTGTCCTCCTTTTGTTACTGCTTCAAAAGTATTTTTATAGATCCACCAATCGTGGTTTTGGGTGGACTTTTTCAACAATAATAAACCTCAACCTTTCAACCACTGAATGCTATTTTAGTTTTTTCGGCTTTACCAGCAAAAACATCTGTGATTAACGCTCAATTGACATATGCATTGAACCGTCTAAAAATTGATTCTACAAAAACTGTAATTTGCACTAAATTTTATTTCAACAACTAGACTGCCCTCCTAAGAAGAAAGTCGTATCTCCATTTTAGTAGTTTTGAGATATTTAGCTTTTACGTTTTTTGACTTTCGCGCCTTCAGTTGTATGTTATGGTGGTAGCCGGTTTTACCAGCTCACATAGTCTAATTTAGGTTCCTAACCTAAACCTAATAGTAAAAGGGTTGAAATTTAAGAAACGTAAAAGCTAAATATCTCAAAACTACTAAAATGGATATGTGACTTTTTTCTTAGGAGGGATGTACTCCTCTGTAGAATTTTATATGTATTTGTCGGCAGCCGGAAGTTGGACCCCAAGGAAATGCAGCCAAATTGAAATGGGCGCACGACCCAAATTTGGGGCCTATTTTCGTTACAAAAAGTGCTTTACGAAATTACATCCCCATTCAAGAAAACAGAAAATACACATTCTAATTATAACTCTTTTTTTGCGAGGTCGGCCTCCCCCTTTTGTTACATTTGCAAAATTTATTGTAAAAATTCTCAATATATACATACTATATGTAAAAATTTAGGACTATGGCGCTTTTTTAAAAAAAATAATTTTTGATCAAAACAAAATGTATATTTCTTCAAATTACTGCTATTTTTACTTTAAAAAAATGTCCTCCGAAGGTTCCAAGGGCTCTTGTAAATATCACAAATGTCCTCCTTTTCTGACACAAATGTCCTCCTATTCGAAAAATGTTTATGGTAACCCTGTACGATAATGAACTCGTACGAAAACGTAATCATTGCATTACAGTGCAAATTTTGGTTTCTCTATCTCTCTTTGCTGTCATCTCGGCGAACACAAATGTCAGATCGAGTCACATTATTTTATTTGTCGACTGATAGGAACAATGACAAAATAAACATTATTAAAAGCAAAAAATAAGTAGATATTAATATAATTATAGTAAAAACAATTAAATAATAATAAAATTGTGTACATATGTATTTTAGCGTAAAGAAGTCAATATTGGTTGCTCGCTAAGATGGAAAAACATTATCAGTGCACAATGAGAGAGACGTGAGAGAGAGAGAAAGAAATGAGAGTCTTGGTGCAGCTCAGCTGACCACCCAGGGTTGCTTTTTAAAATTGACGTAAGGCCAGGCGAACGAACGATAGAACGTTAGAGAAACCAAATTCCTGACGAAAGTGAGTGACTGGTTTTCGTTCGTAGAGAGTTTCGTTAGAAATACAGAAACAGGCCGTAAGACACTGTTGTCCAGGGTATTATAAGCTTGTTTAGTACACATCTACTAGGAATCACTAGCTGATTCGATTTAGCCATGTCCGCCCGTCTGTAAATCTTATGCTGTTCGTAAAGTACAAGTCGAAATTTCACTCCGATCTTGATGAAATTTGGCACAAAGAATTTGATCACGTCTGGAAGAAAGTGTTAAAAATCTGTTCAGATTTAGATGTAAGCGCTATAGGAGCGGCATTGTTTAACAAATTTGGACCAAACAGAGATACCTCTGATTTCCGAACAAATCAGCTAAAATTTACATATAGCTCCCATATACATGTTCCATCCGATTTGCCTCTTAGCGCTATAGAATCTCTATTTTACATCAATTTATTCCGAAATTTGGGAGACTGAATTTGCTTAACCCGGGGCCGGGCTTGAAGAAAATCCGTTCAGATTTCTATATAGCGACCTCACAAATTTATATCCCGATTTTTCATCTAAGCGCTATAAAATCTGCATTCCTGTGGTTTCCGTATTTCAGTGGTGGTGATAGATGTTGCTCACATACATACACTTTATCACGATTTTGTATCTAAGGGCTATAAAATTAATATTTCTTAGCAGATCTTTAAAAGATTCAACAAATAGTTTAAAGAAAATCGGTTGAGATTTAGATATAGCTCGTATATACATACCTATATTTCGATGTTGAATCTAAGCGCTACAAAATACAACATTTTCGACTGATCATTATCAATAGAAAAACAATATCGGTAAAACTTTACACTAATTCTTATTCTGCTCTTTAAGGGTTGGATGTTATATTTCGCACTTCCTTAGAAATTAACTGGAGGCAGTAAAACATTTGCGGTCCAAAAATGTTTTGGAGGATGTGCTGAAGCAAAGTCAAAAACATACTCCTCATCTCTAAGTGTAAAGCTAAATAATTTAGATTCTTGCGGAGAAGGTAAGGTATTATTGCATAACATAATATCCATCATTAACATAATGTTTTGTATTTTTTGTACTTTTTTTCAACGTTTTTTTAGAGTCAACGTTATTGAATTGCTTGTGGAATCTGCCCTTTTCCCACCTCGCCTAATTGTAAATGAGGAAGAAGTCAGTACGATTTTAAATAAGTGCATATAAGTATAATAAGCATTTTCTCATTTCACTATTAAAATATCCTTAAATATAAAAAAATCGATATATAATATTGTTTTATTCAATAACTGCACTGTATAATATAAGTATAAAGACCATTAATTTGCAGGGCACATAACAAATTCGGTTGACAATAAAATTATAAACCTTATCAAGGCGATGTACGACAACACTAAGCTACAAGTGCTGCATGGAAGGATGTACAGTGCGTCATTCACGACCAATATTGGTGTGAAACCAGGATGTCCCCTATCACCACTACTTTTTGCCGTTGTACTTGACAATATTATGGAAGAGATATCTACAAAACGCAGAGGAATAATTTGGGATTTCCACCGTCACCTCGAAGACCTAGACTTTGCAGACGATATATGTATGTCTAATATCCCATAAATATAGCGATTTGCAAAGCAAAGCAAATGATCGGGCCATCCTTGCAGAAAGTAGTGGACTGGTAATCAACATCCAAAAGACAAAGGCAATGCGCATTAACTATGTAAACAACAACTACTTAAAAATTGCGAATTATGAAATTGAGTACGTGGATAGTTTTTGCTACCTCGGGTGCATTATGTCAGTACACCGTGGCGTCGAAGATGACATAAAGTTCAAATTGGGAAAATCTCGGGCGGCATTTGGTCGTCTAAATAAAATATGGCAATCCCACCAAATTTCTTTGACAACAAAGTTGCGAATTTTCAATTCATGTGTAAAGACAACACTACTATGTGGAAGCAAAACATGGCTCATATCCAAGTCCATAATACAGAAAACTCAAAGCCAAATAAACAAATTTCTCCACAAATGAGGAATTACATAGAACAACAAATGAGACTCCCGTAAGAAGCCAATTAATGAAAAGGAAGTGGAAATGGATTGGGCACCAGAGAATGAAGCCGAGCCAAAATTGGCGGCGGCGGCTGCCATTGATAATTATAGATCGGCGGCGGCGGCTAGGCGGCTAAGCCGACTTAAAATTGACATACTGCGGCTCTATAATAGACATTTTAACATTTAAAATAATAGTTGAAAAGTTAAGCTCTGGTATTTATTCTTAAATACTAGATTTTTTCAAGTAAGTAAGATATTGTGAGGTCAAAAAATCATCGATTCCATGCCACTAGGCGGCTCTATGATATACTCTAATTTCAAAGTATGCTAAAGCTATGTATAGACGATTGTCTGATCGGACAACTTTATCAACCCTGTGAAAGTGCCGCAAATGTACGGACAATGACATATTGTTAGGCAAAGGTGAAGACGATTGCAATAGACCCTTACAATTTCATATATTTAAAATATATGAGTATCCTAGTTAGAATCACAAAGATTTGCAGACCGAATAAAAGCAAGCACGCAACATATTTAAAATATATTTTGTAAATATTTATATGTAGGATTGCCAATAAAAATATGTTATAGACAGTGGCCAATAAAATGTTTTTCTGACACTGGCGCCATTTTTCCGCCGTTCGTCTATACAAAGGGTTACCATAAACATTTTTCGGATAGGAGGACATTTGTGTCAGAAAAGGAGGACATTTGTGATATTTACAAGAGCCCTTGGAACCTTCGGAGGACATTTTTTAAAGTAAAAAATTGCTGATAATGGATGAAATATACAAATATTAAAATAAAATATTGTTATGATCAACAAATATTTTTTTTAAAAAGGGCCATAGTCATAATTCTTTACATATAGTACATATTGCGAATTTTAACAACAAATTTTGCAAATGTAACAAAAGTAGTAGGCCGACTGCGCAAGAAAAAGAGTTATAATTAGAATGTGGGTTCGTATATGTGTATTTTATGTACTCCCCTTACGAAGAGAAATGTTCTTAGTTTTTTGGGGAGTATTTTCATTTTATGCTGTTTTCTTGATTGGGGTGTAATTTCCTAAGTACTTTTTGTAACGAAAATAGGCCCCAAATTTGGGGCGCACTTTTATTTTTAATTTGGTTGCATTTCCTTGGAGTCCATCTTCTGGGCGCCGACAAATACTTATAAAATTCTACAGAGGAGTACTGCCCTCCTAAGAAAGAAAGTCACATCTCCATTTCAGTAGTTTTGAGATATTTAGTTTTTTAAATTGCAAGCCTTTTACTATTAGGTTAGGAACCTAAATTGGTCTATAGGAGCTGGTAAAACCGGCTGCCACCAAAACATACAACTGAAGGCTACAACAACAACAACTGAAGGCGCGAAAGTTAAAAAACGTAAAAGCTAAATGTCTCAAAACTACTAAAATGGAGATGTGACTTTCTTTCTTAGGATGGCAGTCTAGCCCTTAAAATAAAATTTAAATAAAGTTTTTGTAGAATCAATTTGTAGACGATTCCTTTCATATGTCAATTAAGCGTTAATCACTGCTGTTTGTGCTGGTATAGCCAAAAAAAAAAAAAAAAACGAATATTCAGTGGTTGAAAATATACTTCAGTTTGAGGTTCATTATTGTTGAAAAAGTCCACCCAAAACCACGATTGATGGAACTATTAAAATACATTTGAAGCAGTAACAAAAGGAGGACAAATCCCACATTCTTCAAAAAGGGGGGAGGACGGGAGGACAATCGTGAAAAAGGAGGACGTATGGTAACCCTGTCTATACACAGCTTAAGTCGAAACAGGTTGTTTCCAAGAGTAGCGAATCGACGTTTTAGTGAAATTTTAAATTTGTTGTGGAATTACCTTGTGGTTTAAATAGAATGACCTCTACTGTTTTGAGCTTATCTTAATTGATTCTTTAGAATGGAGGTATTAATTTATATATTATACTATTCTTTAATACTCCATTGATTTTTTTTCCGATAATATGTTTATCTAATAATAAATAAAAAATCTTTTTCTTTCCTTTAAAAAATAATTTTTCTAATTATTTTTCTATTACTATCAATATTATGATTTTTAAGACTTGTTAAGCTTCTGCTTGTGACAATAAACGAATCAAAACGAAAATCACTCACTTCCATATCGTCCACCCAATAAATGAATAGTGTATAATTTATTTGTCGTTTCGAGAAAATCATATTTGAAGTTTTTGTGAAATTGAAACTCAATACTATTATTTATTACCGAACAATTTCAAACACCCAATAACCCAATTTGTGGAAGTAGAATTTCACCAGATATAGAACCAATTGCGTAGATTCTTAGAATGCATTGAAAAATAATAGTGAATATGCGTACACATTATGCTTATATTAAGGGAACGATATATCTGCTATATATGTAGCTATTTGCTTATCAAAAATGTTAATTGTATCTCTCCATATTTTAAAGTTTTTCTTTGGAACGGCGGCTGTGTTTCAGCCGATTTTAGCCGCAAAGATCGGTGGCGGCTTCGGCTGGTGAAAAAAAGGTCGGCGGCGGCTTCATACTCTGTTGGGCACACCCTACGTAAACAACCAGGAAGTATCACAAGACACTCTCTAGAATGGAATACACGGGGCAGCCGAAGAAGAGGACGACCAAAAAATACATGGCGGCGAACCATACATAGCGATATCGAGAAAATAAATATGTCATGGGACGAAATAAAAATATCATGTAACGATAGAATAACCTTGTAGAAACCCTATGTTCCCACGCGGAATAAATAAAGGAAACAAAAAATCTTCCCTAAAGAAAACGGGGAACATCGGTCCCTATTTTCATATATTACCCCCATATAAAGGCTCCGATTAGACTTCTTGGGACGAACATTTTAACCCATCATGCGGAAATTTAAGCTATAGTACCTCATATGTAATGCATTAAATCGTCTCTAGTGAAAATGGAGTATATCGTCCATATTAACCGACTGAACCTTCTTACTTGTTTTTTAAATCTTTGTTTATTTTTTAAAGGACTGTTATTTAACCACTGTTTCAACGTAAAAGAGATATCCAACATTTGTATCCCTCATAACTATCTGAATTTTAAAGTGTAGCCCGACTCTACATAAAAATTATAATCAAAATGGGTAAAATTTTTTGAAAAAAGCCTAAAAAAACTTTTGTCGAATTTTGTGATGAAAATTGGTATGCTGGGTCGGGAGGGCAAATAAAAAATACAATTTGAGTAGTTTTGCAAAATTTTCATTTCGCTCATGCCACATTTTTGTTTTTTAATTTCCTGAAGATCTGTTGAACGGATTACGCTGAATTTTTGCATGTACATAAAGCGCAGATGCCACATATAACTAGTAATTTATATTTTGCAAAACGATTTCAAATGCTGCAAAAATTTGAAATTTGCACAAAGATTTGAATTTTTTGCAACTTTCTTTTATGGAATCTCACATCTATATTGTTGACATTTCTCTTCAGTAATGTTTGTCATTTCATGATGGAAAGATATACGAGCCAACAACGAGTCGAAATTATTAAAATTTACTACCGAAATTCGGAGTCAGTGGCCTCAACGTTAAGAGCGATTTTCATCGAAAAATCATCTTCAGCGATGAGGCTCATTTCTGGCTGAATGGCTTCGTCAATAAACATAATATGCGTTATTGGTCAGACAGCAATCCACACGTACTCCATGAGTCATCATTGGATCCCGAAAAAATTACGGTTTGGTGCGGTTTATGGGCCGGAGACGTCATTGGGCCGTACTTCTTCGTGATGATCAAGACCGGCACGTTACTGTGCATGGGAATCGCTACCGTTCAATGATAACCGAATATTTTTGGCCCCAATTGGATGATATGGACTTGGAGGACATGTGGTTCCAACGGGACGGCGCCACAAGCCACACAGCCAATGCCACAATCAATTTATTGGAAGCAAAGTTTGGAGAACGTGTTATCTCACGAAATGGTCCAGTCGATTGCCCACCTCGGTCGTGCGATTTGACGCCGTTAGACTATTTCCTGTGGGGCTACGTCAAGTCTATGGTCTATGCCAACAAGCCAGCGACGATTGATGAACTTCGTACGAATATCGAAAGTGACATTGCAGCAGTATCGGCCGATTTATGCTTGAAAACCGTCGAAAATTGGGTTCAGCATCTGGACTTCTGCAAGCGTGCCCGTGGTGGCCATGCAAAAGAAATCGAGTTCCATACATAATGACATCGAACGTACTTTCACGGGAATAAAGAATTTCATTGATATCCAAAACCGTTTTGCTTTATTTAAAAAAAACTTTTGTAGCGCTCTTATTGAAAAACCTGGTACATGCAAAAATTCAGCGTGATCCGTTCAACAGATCTCCAGAAAATTAAAAACAAAAATGTGGCATGAGCGGACGTTTTAGGTCATATTTTCCGCGAAAATGAAAATTTTGCAAAACTACTCAAATTGTATTTTTTATTTGCCCTCCCGACCCCGCATACCAATTTTCATCACAAAATTCGACAAAAGTTTTTTGTAAATTTTACCCAAATATTAAACAGAAATTAAAACCAGTAAGGAAAGGCTAAAGTCAGGCGGTGCCGACTATATAATACCCTACACCACTCTCGTAATATTGAATAACTCTGATATATAAATTTTGTAATTCATGTATAAATTGTTTACATAAATTTACTTTTGGGACATTTTATACTTAAACAATACCCTGTACCACAGTGTGGTGTTAGGTATAACAACGATTGGATCTAAAGAGCCAAATCGGATGAAACATATATATGGGAGCTATAGCTAATAACCGATTTTCTTTAAATTCCGTAGTGTTGGTTCATGGATCAAGAAACTCTACCATTCTAAATTTCAACACGATTGGACGTAAAATACAGCTTTTATAGGACTAAAGGGCCAAATCGGACGAAACACATATATGGGAGCTATAGCTAAATCTTAACCGATTTTCTTCAAATTCGGCAATGTTGGTTCATGGATCAAGAAACTCTACCATTCTAAATTTCAAAACGATCGGATGTAAAATACAGCTTCTATAGGACTAAAGGGCCAAATCGGACGAAACATATATATGGGAGCTATAGCTAAATCTGCACCGATTTTCTTCAAATTCGGCAGTGTTGGTCCATGGATCAAGAAACTCTACCATTCTAAATTTCAAAACGATTGGATGTAAAATACAGCTTTTATAGGACTAAAGGGCCAAATCGGTCGAAACATATATATGGGAGCTATATCCAAATCTGAACCGATTTTCTTCAAGTTGGGCAATGTTGGTTCATGGATCAAGAAACTCTACCATTCTAAATTTCAAAACGATCGGATGTAAAATACAGCTTCTATAGGACTAAAGGGCCAAATCGGACGAAACATATATATGGGAGCTATAGCTAAATCTTAACCGATTTTCTTCAAATTTAACAATGTTGGTTCATGGATCAAGAAACTCTACCATTCTAAATTTCAAAACGATCGGATGTAAAATACAACTTCTATAGGACTAAAGGGCCAAATCGGACGAAACATATATATGGGAGCTATAGCTAAATCTTAACCGATTTTCTTCAAATTTAACAATGTTGGTTCATGGATCAAGAAACTCTACCATTCTAAATTTCAAAACGATCGGATGTAAAATACAACTTCTATAGGACTAAAGGGCCAAATCGGACGAAACATATATATGGGAGCTATAGCTAAATCTTAACCGATTTTCTTCAAATTTAACAATGTTGGTTCATGGATCAA
This sequence comes from Eudasyphora cyanicolor, assembly GCA_963930755.1. Lineage (NCBI taxonomy): Eukaryota > Metazoa > Arthropoda > Insecta > Diptera > Muscidae > Eudasyphora > Eudasyphora cyanicolor. Next base: position 238,265,680 of record OZ005735.1, read on the forward strand.
GAAACTCTACCATTCTAAATTTCAAAACGATCGGATGTAAAATACAGCTTCTATAGGACTAAAGGGCCAAATCGGACGAAACATATATATGGGAGCTATAGCTAAATCTTAACCGATTTTCTCCAAATTCGGCAATGTTGGTTCATGGATCAAGAAACTCTACCACTCTAAATTTCAAAACGATCGGATGTAAAATACAGCTTCTATAGGACTAAAGGACCAAATCGGACGAAAGATATATATGGGAGCTATACCTAAATCTGAACCGATTTTCTTCAAGTTCGGCAACGTTGGTTCATGGATCAAGAAACTCTACCATTCTAAATTTCAAAACGGTCGGATGTAAAATACAGCTTCTATAGGACTAAAGGGCCAAATCGGACGAAACATATATATGGGAGCTATAGCTAAATCTTAACCGATTTTCTTCAAATTCACAATGTTGGTTCATGGATCAAGAAACTCTACCATTCTAAATTTCAAAACGATCGGATGTAAAATACAGCTTCTATAGGACTAAAGGGCCAAATCGGACGAAAGATATATATGGGAGCTATATCTAAATCTGAACCGATTTCAACCAAATTCAATAGCGATCTTAACAGCCGCGAAATACTCTAAACTGCAAAATTTCAGAACGATCGGAGTGAAATTGCGACCTGTAGTCGACGAACAACTTTACATGGACAGACGGACGGACGGACGGACATCGTTAAATCGACTCAGCTAGTGATTCTGAGTCGATCGGTATACTTTAAGGTGGGTCTAGCTGTGTTATTTTAAGGTGTTACAAACATCTGCCGTGAAACAAACGTATAATACCATGTACCACAGTGTGGTGTAGGGTATAAAAATCTTTACCATAAAATGTTTGGTTTTGATTTAATGGAATATTATCCCTTAATCTACCAAACACAAAATGTAGACCTCGGACACTATTTTTTTTTGCTTAGTAGTGTTACATGACTTACTTATACTGATACCCCAAATTTCCAAAGTTCTTTGGTCTCGAGGAAAGTTATCATCATTCAGAAATTTCTTTAGAAATTCTTCAAATGTTTTAATGTTATTAACAATTAGTTTAAGATTTGCATTAATTTGATATAAATCCAGCCAAAATCTTAACGATTCACGAAATGTATCAAATGATATTTGCAAAGTTGTAATTTGGGTGGGAAAGCCTGTATCGGGCGCCTTTGTTCGTTCACACAACAGAGAGCGATACGGTTGACCGATAATCTTCAATTCCCTTAGAGGTGAATGTTGTAGCAGAGCTGTGACATAGAACCAGTTTACACCAGACATTGACTCAGTGATTGACAGAGTGTGTAAGTATTTCAGTTGCAGTAATAAGTCCAAAGTTACAGTGCCCGATTTAATATGAAGAATTTCTAACTTTTTATTGGCAGATATAGCGGCAATTTCACGATCGTCGCTTTCCCGATCATCATCGTACCATGCTAGGGCCTTTAGGTTGTACGATTTAAAGTTTTTTGTCTTTACACTATCCACATTTAGTGATTCGATGTGAGGCGAGAGTTCAAATTCGTCCATTGTCTGTCCTTCATAAAATGTACTCGTCGAAGTGAATTTAGCACATTTCAGCTGCGAAAGCAATTGCATCAAATTGCTATATTTTAATGATTTACAGTAATCAAGAGACAATTCAGAGACTTTAGGTGGTATAGGAAATGCGATAACATTTTCGAAATGTGTTTTCCAAAATGTCAATTTCTGAAGATTTATACAGGTCTGGGCTATGGTGGCCAAGGAAACATCTGTTGCCCGGGTGCGTATTGTCAAACATACCAGATTTTCGAAATTGGCTAAATACAAGGGTAGTGTGGCGGGTGTCCATTGTTGAGGATCAAAGCAAGCTCCAATATATAGTTCCTTAAGTTGGACCGGATGTCTTTTCTTCTTTTTTAGCTTAATAACGTCTGCATTTAGGGAGCAATGGTGCTTAAAACTCTCCAGTTTAAGGCGGTCCACGAGTTGACGAAATACTTCGTAGGGTAAATCAGGCTTATTATTGTTCGCTATACTCAAACGCTTTAAATTTCTCAGTTTTGAGAGAGCTTTTATGGTTGGCATGTTCCCCAATTCTAGACCTCTATATCTTCCCATCGAACAGTGGTCAAGTTGAAGTTCCTGCAAATTTCGACAGTTTTTGGCCAAACGACTTAAATGGGTCACTGGCATTTGTACACGTTCATATCTGAGTTTGGTAAGATTTCGAAATTCTCGCACAATATCGTTTATTTCTATGCCCTTCAATTCGTAAACGGTCAAGTCCCGTACATTGTTGGCATAGTAATCTAAGAAATTGTTGAAATCCTCCTCATTTTCCATTATTAGGGGACTTGTTGTTGTACTCTGACCAGTTGTTACCACATACTCTCCATATTCTTCGGTAATTTCCATTATATGATATTTTTCTCTCCATATGTGCGCTTCAAATATACTCTTCAGTTGGGGATGAACACGTGACAGGTTCAGTTGATCAGAGAAATTTAATAATTTGTAGATTTTAGTAATAACGACATGTAAATCGATGATTGTTTGGAATTCCATTTCCGACAAATTTGTGGGCAAAACTCAAATTGTAATTAAATATAAACACCACATCTATGTACTATTATGTTAACACACTGAGAACGAAACACTTACTGAATGATAGATAATAGCAGAGTGAGCAAGTAGGCGAGTAGCCGACAACGAGAGAGACCGGTAAAGCAAGTGCACGACGCACAGTGTCGTGATTTCTCAGTACGGCTGACCAAAAAACGAATGAGTTGACGTGGGTAACTTAAATATTGTACAAGTATTTTTTCAGTACCAAACAAAGGAAAAACAAGTACAAGGGCTGCTATATGTATATACCTACATATTTCTGGCCTAATAATGAAAATGCGAATATTTATCATCAAAAATGGTTTTATTGTTTTTCAAAGTATTCTACAGCATGATTTATATACTTTTGCATGCGCTCAAACCAATTGTCGAAGCACTTTTTTCACTCCGATTCAGACCAGGGATGATAATTGAGAGTAACCAAATGGTACAAAAATCGTTCTAAAAAGGTACTTTTTCTATCCAAAAAGTACCAATTTTAAAATTTGTTTAAATTCTTCATGAAATATTGAGATACAAATTAGTAAGATCCAGTAATCAATTTCTTGATATCAAGCTACTAAAATCTTATATACACCCAGGAAAATAATTGGTTGGAATTCTATTGTAACAATAAAAAAATAGTACTAGCAACAACAAGTATATTGCCTACACCGTCTGTCGATTGTTATTATATATAATTAGTTGAAACAACAATAATAACATGGATACGATCAACTGAAAATGCTTGCAACTGAATCGATGGTTGTATCAATCGAATTAAAATTGTTTTTTTCATTGACACTCGGTTAGTTGTGGTAACCAATTTTAAATTTTTATTATAGTACAATATGATCGATTTTTGGTTGTGACAACCTATGTTTATTCTTGACAACAGAAATTGTATCAATATACCAAAGATTATTATTGCAACGAATAATTGGTTACTACAACAGAAAAAATATTACTAAATAATCGTTTATTGGTTATCCCAATCATTTCCCAAATGTATTTTGGGAAATACAACCGAAAGGTTGGTTGCTGTTCTTTTGCTGATACATGACAAACAAAAAATAAAATTACTCGACATAAAAAAATCTTCAACATGTTGTTCAAGAATGGTATTCGTAATGGTAATCAAAAATAATCTCGTGTGAATAATAATGTGTGGAATGCAGAATATGTTGTGCAAAAAGTTTTACATAAATAAAAAATAAAAGCAACAATCATGAAATTGAAAGCACAGGGTTAAGCGATATTTGCCACAGACTCTCTATTACACAGATGTTCCGTCGTGACTTTGTTTACATTTGCGTGAGTTACGAACGAATAGAAATGATTTTCAAACGCGAAAAATATAGTTTCCTGGAGTATTTTTTTGAACTTTTTTGGTACATAACGATCGATATTAATTTTCCAAACGTGATAATAACAAAAAAATCTCGGAAATCGGCCTTAAAATACGCAAATAAAATCACTCGCTGAAATCAAATTTCTATTCGTTTGTCACTGATAGACTACTCGCTACTTGAAGGAACTTCTTTATAACTTTATTATCTTTGGTATTTGCATAAAAGTTTTTTTTTTTTTTTCGTGTACTAAAATATGTCAAATATTTCCACATCTGATAATAGTGATGAATTTGTAATATGGGATTTTTAATTTTGATGAATTGTTTTGTTTTTTGTTCAATAAATAAAATAAAAATTATTGAAAACTGTTTTTAATTAATTGTCGGTAGTATATGAATGACAAATTGTCAGAACAACCAATTTTTTAAAACAGTTGGTTGTGGCAACTGCAACAGACAATTTAAGCCATAATTTTCGTAGTTGGCGCAACCAAATATGATTGTTGTCAACATGGAAGCAGAAGTATACCACAGCCAAAATATTGGTTGTCCTGATGGAATCGCATGATAGTAGACAAAACTACAAAATTCGGTTGGCAAATAATTCGGTTGAGGCAACCAAACTGTATTCTGTGTGTACGCAAATATAAACCTATATTTACGGAAATTGATACAATCGGTCCATGTTTTGATTTAGACTCTACATATATAGAGGTACCTTCCGATTAGAATTCATGTCGGTACAGTTTAAATATAAAATTAATTGACTTTACATTGTATTTTATCCAGTATCGCTCCTTGTTAGAATTGCTTCACGTTTTGATATTCGATTATATATGATGGTTCTAGACGAATTTGAGTTTTTGGTGTAGATGCCACGTTTTACAACCTACGTGCCTTTAATCTTTTCTTATAGGTTTTTAGTTTCGTTAAAAATGCAAAATTTGTCAAATCGCTAATTTTTACACTTTTGAAACTGGAAAGGCGCGATTTCATACACAATAAAAAGAAACTGAATTTTGTTGTAATACAAGAGCCAAACATATTTCATGGCGTTGCGTAGCTATGTCGAACCATGTCGAAAAAGCATGTGTACGATTTATATAATTTTTTTTGAAAAAGTGCATACTCGTATTATTTTCCTGCAAAGACATGTTTGATAACAAAAGTATTAAATGTGTCGCGGAGTATCACGTACTAAAGTTTCAAATTTATCATCCCTGATTCAGACACCTCCAAAACATGGTTTTTGAACGCTTCAACAGCACCTTCTGGCGACGAAAATCGTTGACCACGCATTTTTTCTTGAAGTGCGGTAATAAAAAGAAGTATTGGGTGCCAAGTCAAGGCTACAAGGCGTATGACCCATCAATTCGACGTTTTGGCCGGTCAAAAAGGCGCTGGTTTGAGCCGATGTGTGAGAGCTCGCATCCTCATGATGCACAATGATTCGTCTTCTCTTGTTCGCTTTTCGAATTTCTTCGAAGTCTTCAGGCAAACAAATTGTGGTGTACCACTCAGAATTGACCGTTCTACGTTGCTCAAGCGGAACAGTCGCCACATGACCAGTTTTGCCGAAGAAACAGGCGACCATTTGCTTCGATCTTATAAACGTCTTTTGAAGCACCGCGATCGTATTTTTTCAAAATTTCTTTGCACAATCGACACGAGCCTTTTTTGAGCGATTGCCAAATTGTGCGGGATCGAACGAGAACTAACTGTTTTTACGGCCAGGTGTTCATGCAATATCGAATGTACATAATATGTTAAAAAAATATCGCGAATTTTGTATTTTTTCACAAAAAGGATTTATTTATTCATGAATATCTATTTTGTCCCCTTCAAAGTTATTCCCCTCGGATATAATACACTTCTGCCAAAAATTTTTTTTTCCAATCCTCAAAGCACTTCAAATAATCATTTTTTGTGATCTTGTTCAACTCCTCCTTCGATGCCGTCTTTATCTCATCAATCGTGGCGTAGCGTCGTCCTTTCATGGGCCTTTTCAGTTTAGGGAACAAAAAATAGTCACAAGGGGCTAGGTCAGGGGAATACGGTGGCTGCGGCACCATTACTGTGTTGTTTTTGGCCAAATATTGGCGCACAAGCAACGATGTGTGTGCAGGCGCGTTATCATGGTGCAAAATTGCTTCACGCAATTTGCGCATAACTTGCAGGTAATATTCTTTATTGACCGTACTACCCTGTGGCAAGAACACATAATGCTCCACGCCCCTGCAATCGAATAAAACTGTGAAAAACTGTTTTCGTCTGTTGTTGACGTGCTCGGGCTTCCGGCACGCTGTTCGTCCTTCGCATCTTCTCGGCCCTCTAAGAACATGTTGTACCACCGATAAACGTTGCTTTGGTCCAAGGTAGCTTCACGCACTTTATTTGGCTTTTCACACAAAATTTCATGCAGATTCTTTGATTCATTTTCTGAAATAGATAAAAATCGAAGACAAGTTAAAACACATCCAAGCACAACAGCTGTCAAAAATTAACTAAACATTCAAAATGGCCAACCTTGTCAGCATAAGTAAGGGACATGAGTACCAACATAACGCTACAAAAATATCAAAAATCAAATAAACGTAGCCCGCGGAAATTAAAAATTCGCGACATTTTTTAAACATTCCTCGTATATGGCTTAAATACGTATATTTTGGAGCGACTCTATAGGGTGACTATAACAAAATATTTACCGATTTGTAAAATTGTTGCTGTGATGAATTCTTGTCAAAATAGAATACAAACTGCAAAGTTTCAGCTAAATTGCTTTAAAATATATGGCTCAAACACTGTATTTTGGAGCGACATCTATATGGGAGCTATATCAAAACATTGACCGATATGGCTCATTTTCAATCCCAAACAACGTGCAACTATAAGAGGTATTTGTTCCAAATTTGATCTACCTAGCTCTATTTTTACGGACTGTAGAGTCTCAGATCAATATATAGTGGTGTTACAAACGGAGTGACAAAATGAATATACCCCCATCCTATGGTGGACGGGTATATCAAGTAAGAAAGTTTCAGTCGGGTAAACCCACTAAGGTATACCCTCACTTTGTGAGTAATATCTTTGTCTTTCGCTGCTCCGTAGATACTTTAAAAACATTGCACTGTGAGGGATAATAAGCGTTTATGTTTATATCAACGTTATGAGCTATTCAATTTTAGTATAATATGACCATTTTATGTCACAGGTACAAAAAGGGAAGTGGTGGTAACACCCATTTTTCGCAGGACTATAGGTTAGAGTCACAGACCTTAAATTATACAGATGTTCCGTCCGGACGAAACGTCAAAATCTATCAGTTACGAACGAATAGGAATGAAATGTCACACGCGAAAAAACAGGTTTCCGCGAACATAGTTTGGACTTTATTTTTGCACTAATCGATTAATATAAATTTTTTAATTGTGACAATTACAAAAAATTCGGGAAAATCGGTCCGAAATCTTCGGAAAAACTCACTCTTTGAAGTCCTACTCGTTGAAATTTCTATTCGTTCGTACCTGACAACTTACTCGCTCCGGGATGACATATCTTATTATTTATTATTTTAGGTTAGAGTTGTATAGTTCGTGAACGAACAAGTTCAATTGAACGGGTCACTATACTGAACTGAACGAACTAGTTCACTAGTTCCACAGACTCTCTATTACACAGATGTTCCGTCGTGACTTTGTTTACATTTGCATGAGTTACGAACGAATAGAAATGATTTTCAAACGCGAAAAATATAGTTTTCTGGAGTATTTTTTTGAACTTTTTTGGTACATAACGATAGATATTAATTTTCTAAATGTGATAATAACAAAAAAATCTCGGAAATCGGTCTTGAAATTCGCAAAAAATCACTCGCTGAAATCAAATTTGTATTCGTTCATCACTGATAGACTACTCGCTACTTGACGGAATTTCTTTATAAATCTATTTTCTTTGTTAATTTCAGCTTAGTAGTTCACTATGTTTCTTCAACCATATCATTTCGTTCTCTCTTCTCTGCTGTTATGTGTTGTTTCCATGTCATCAACAATGTATGATTCTACCTATACAAACCATAAATAAAGAAGTACTAGATGGTCCGTCCGACTCTTTAAAAAGTGACAGTTACGAACGATTAAATTTTTGACATTTGTTTTGCTATCTTCGAGTTATTTTGGCATTCTCTTGTTAGCTCTCGAGATTTAATTTTCTGATTTAAAGATGTGTTTTTTGCAATTTTATTTAAAAAATCAATTGTGTTTGCTACAATTGTGATTGTAAAGTGAAATGTTTGAGGAAAAGTGGCAAAAATATGAATAAAAAATAAAAACAAATTTGTGCTCTTTCTTCTCTTAACTACTAATGTCAAAAATGTAATCGTTCGTAACTCGAGAAATTCGCTTAAGAGCACGACGGATCATCTAGTACTTCTTTGTTTATGATTTGAACTGGTGATCTACTGAACGAAATGAACTGTTTAAGTAGAGTGAGCTGGTGAGCTAAAGAGCATATGTGCTAAAGTGAGCTGTTGAACTAAATGTACGCACTAGTTCACTCAATTGTACTGAACTAAAAAGAGCGATCACTTAAAAGAACTATAGTGCCCAACTCTACTATAGGTGCTTCAAAAGAGTAACACTGTGCAAAATTTTTAAATATTTTCGTGGATTAGTACTCACGCTATAAGTTTTTAACTTTTTGTACAAAATGGTACCTTTGTGTGGGAGTTAGCAAAAGGGGCGTAGCAATAATGCCCTTTTTTTACTTGACTGTAGTAGACACTATATAATCATTACACTGTACAAAATTTCAAGTATTTTTATACACTGGTATTATTTTTATTAACTGTTAACTTTTTGTACAAAATGGTTCCTTTGTGTGGAAGGTACCAAAAGGGGTGGGCCCACTTCACTCATTTTTCTCAAGTTGATAGCGACAACTAAACTATTACAATGTGTGGAATTACAGAGGATTCGGATAAGTAGTATAGTAGTTATTATTAGAGAATCAAACATTTCACTATATTTAACCCGGGTTTTTCGTCTGTTTCCACCGGTTTTCGGTTTTTATTATCATTATTATATATACAAAATATAGCAAATAACGATAGTAATGTGAAAGATCTCCTTATATGGTGTAAAAAGAATCGACAGATCGACAACTTTACTAGAATACGAGGCCATTCATCAATTTCTATACAAAAATTTAAAGAAAATAAATGATTCATACCCGACTAAGGTACCCAGAAAATTCTTGGTTAGTACAAGGTGGCGCAAAAATAATCCTCCTATCAGAAAATGCTATAAATTTTGCGATTGGCCCCTAATGTCAGTTCTGTTTAGACATTTGTGTAGTAAACACATGCGAAATACACGTTAATAAACAATGTTACGCTTCACTGCTCCAGAACGCGGAATATTGCTGACTATTTATTTGACCAATAATCGGTCGGTGACTTTGGCACAACGTGAATTTCGTCGCAGATTTCCTGGCCGTCCAACGGTACGTAAATAAGCAAAATTTACGCTTCTGGGGCACTGAAAATCCGCGTGTAACCCACGAAGAGCCATTACACCCGCTCAAAGTCACTGTATGGTGTGCTGTTTTCGCTGGAGGAGTCATCGGACCTTTTTTTCGAAGACGTCGCGGGCCAAACGGTTACTGTGAATGGTGAGCGCTACAGAGCAATGATCAACGAGTTCTTTTTGCCGCAACTTGATGAATTGGGATTGGAAAACATGTGGTTCCAACAGGACGGTGCAACGGCACACACTGCACGTGCCACAACCGATATGCTGAAGGATGCATTTCCCGGGCGCCTAATCTCCCGTTTTGGCAATTTGCACTGGCCTGCAAGATAGCCTGATTTGACCGCTCCAGACTTCTTTTTGTGGGGCTTTCTGAAGTCGCGGGTTTATGTCAACAAGCCTCAGACTCTTGTAGCTCTTGCAAGACAATATCCGTCAAGAATGTGAGGACCTATCGCCGGAAGTTTTGGCCAAAGTGATGGAAAATGCCATAAAAAGGGCTCAAATGACAATCAACTGTGGCGGCGGCCATTTACATGACATCATATTCTCGACTTGATGTAAAAAAAATTAAAAGACCAAATAAAAATAATCCTCAAGAAGAATCAAAGTTTTTAATTTTTTTTAAATTACAGCCAAAAAACATCGAAAGGTTACTTTTGCGCCACCTGTTACATGTCATTACCATTCGCATTACCAGGTAATGATATCTCATTATCGTCAGCAAAACTTTCGGTAAATAAATAAGGACTAACAAAATAATGACAAAAATAAGTTATTGCTAGTAATCTAAGTTAAAAAATCTCATTTTAATTTATAAATTTTTCTTTAAATGTTTTACGATTTTTTCTTAAATGATTTATACTCGTATATGTTGTAGTTTGTATTCAGTTAAATCATTTAAGGAAAAGTTTATAAATTCAAATAAGATTACTAATAATAACTTATTTTTGTCATTATTTAGTTAATCGTTATTTATTTACCGAAAGTAATGTTGGCGATAATGAGATATCATTACCTGGGAAGGCATGTAGTAACGACCAAGATTTTGATGGGTTATATTTTGGTACTTGGTTATTAAGCGATTAAGCAAGTGATTATGATGCTAAACTATGAACCTGAGGTCGCGAGTTCAATCCCACCTACCGCAAATGAAATTTTTCGTCATATCGCCGGCTTAATGCTATTTTGGTCCATACGCCATTTTTGTGTTTTTTTAGTTAGGAGTTGATAATATGGGTTTCAAGCATGCTCTTTCAGAATCTGCAATAATCTTGTTCCTGTCTCGTCTAGTTTTAGAGATGTTGGTAGGGTAAATCGATTTAACTCTGATTTACGGGAAATCATTTTGATATTTTTTTCTATGTCTCCATTTTTTTATCGCCCTATATTTTTTACTCACTATTTTACGTTCTTTCGATCACAAGATGTAAATTACTCTCCTTCCACACCGACCCTCTTTGTGGTCCATGTAATACAAATACGAAAAAATATTTTAAAAAAACGTGGATACGGAGCAAAATGCCATGTACAAAAATTGTTATAACTTGCTTATTTTTGAATGTAATGGCATAGAAATGCATGAGAATCATACAAACAATGTTGGGAATACTATGGAATAAAAAGTGTGTAACTCTTCAGTCCCGTTTTTACACAAACAATAAATTGCGTTTTTCTCCGATCATACCAAAAAAAATAAATAAATTTATAAAGAAGTTCCGTCAAGTAGCGAGTAGTCTATCAGCGACGAACGAATAGAACTTTGATTTCAGCGAGTGATTTTTTTGCGTATTTCAAGACCGATATCCGAGATTTTTTTTTATTATCACATTTAGAAAATAAATATCGATCGTTATGTACCAAAAAAGTTAAAAAAAATACTCCAGAAAACTATATTTTTCGCGTTTGAAAATCATTTCTATTCGTTCGTAACTCACGCAAATGTAAACAAAGTCACGACGGAACATATGTGTAATAAAGAGTCTGTGGATCATACAAAATGGCGTATGGAACAAAATAGCATTAAGCCGACGATATGAAGACAACAATCGATAACTACTCTGTCCCAATTATAAGCATAAACACTCAACTACTAGATGTTCCTTCGCTCTCTTAAGCACATTTCTCGAGTTACGAACGATTAAATTTTTGACATTAGTAGTTAAGAGAAGAAAGAGCACAAATTTTGTTTTATTTTTTATACATATTTTTGACATTTTTCCTCAAACATTTCACTTTGCAATCACAATTGGAGCAAACACAATTGATTTTTTAAATAAAATAGCAAAAAACACATCTTTAAATCGGCAAATTAAATCTCGAGAGCTAACAAGAGAGTGCCAAAATATCTCGAAGAGAGCAAAACAACTGTCAAAAATTTAATCGTTCGTAACGGTCACTTTTTAAAGAGTATGACGGACTATCTATTAGTTTGATTGTTTATGATTATAAGCTCTATACAGTGTTACGCTCTTTCCAATTTTACGCTCTTCCCAATTTTACACTCTTCTACTTCCTCACCACATATGGCGGTGAACAAGCAATAGCAACTCGGAAATATCCACTACCTCACAAACACACTCGTAAAAGTATTTCTTTTAAGCTTAAAAGCTTTCTTTTGTGCAAAAAAAATCAAAAATTAAAATATGGGTTGTTTCAAAAACGCCAAAAAAGTTTTAAACTCCAAAAAAATCACAACAAAAATATTTTTGCGATTTTTGTTAAAGAGATTGAAGAAAAAGCGATTGAAAACACTTTGGGCAACATATGCTAAATTCAATTTGCTAATTAGTTATGTGGATGAGACAAAAAAGACAGTTTGACCAAAATGTCAATATTCATCACCCTCCAACTCGGACAGTCATTAACCGATCTCGGTGACATTTTGTGTCATAACTACTATGCAACTTGGTGTAAGTTTCATTCCGACCAGAAAACATCGCTTTTAAAAATGAAATCCCCCATATGTGTAGTATTTTTGTTATGCTATGTTTTCCAAACTGCAATTTTCATACGTTTTTATTATGTAGAAAAAAACCGGTTTCCTCTGTTTTCGTCGTAGAAAAAAACCGTCAACCTTTTTTTTCGTCGTAGAAAAAAACCGTCAACCTTTTTTTTATTTAAATTAACTGCCCACCGGTTTTGTTTAATTTAAATTAACTGTCCATCGGTTTCTTATTTTTTAAAAAAAACCGGGTTTTTGATCACTCTAATTACATCGTCTGCAGTGAAGAGGAGTACATCGATCCATGTTTTGATAAGTAATTTATAATCCCCTTATGAAGGCCACAGTCAAATTTGACTTATTCGCATTAAGTATACTTCATTTAACCTGTAACAAGGTTTCTCCGTAGTTCGAACCCTGCCCGACTTTAATCTTTCCTTTCGGTTTTTTTTTATTAAAAGGAAAACACAGATTTTTTTGAGATAGGGTTATAAATTTGGAAAATTCAGTAGCAATTGACTATAGAATTGGTCACAATTGCTCTCAACGAGTCATACAGTGTTTTGTCCTCAAAAACAATCAAAACAAAGCACTGTGCTCCATTTGTGTCTATCAAACGGCATTAGTTATACCTTCGTTAAAAACTACTTTTGTTATTATTCTGATAAGAAGGTGCTTGTCATTATATCAGTACTCTTCAGATTTGTTAATAAATACTACATTTATCGTCGCTTGGATGACCAACTGACGGAACTGACAACTTTTCAGAAATTGAGTTAAGGCCACAATTGGTCCTCTCTGAAAACTTTTTGTTTCATTTACAAGTACATAACCTGGTCCATTTTATATAAAAACAAAGATAAACAAATAGAGGTTGAACCAGATATGTACGCATAACTCGAGAACCATTAACCATAATTATTTCAGGAAAGCTTTAAATAATCCTAAAAAAAATTTAAAAAATTCAGCAGCCTTTAGATTTTTATACCCTTCCTTTAGTGATACGAGGGTATATATCATTTGCTACGGACCAAAAGTGTAACATATCGAAGGAGTGACCTAAGACCCTAAGAATGTTCGGCGGATATCCGTTTTGGGTCATTTTAAGTCTAATGAGCAATGTCCGTCCGTCTGTCTGACTGCTGGCTGGTGCGCACGATAACTCTCGAGAGGAGAAACCAATTGACTTCAAATTTGGTATGTGGTAATATTTTCTTCTATCTCCGGCTAATTTCGAAGATGGCACATATTGGTCCACTCCTTCTAGTACCTCCCCCAAAAAGGCTTAGCATTTAATGAAATATTGATTATTTAATAACGTCTATGCTACCTATTTGAATCCTCTGAAATTCTACACATAGTATTAGGTTACTAGTCACTATTACCTCGAGAAAAATGAGCGAAGTTGCCACACCCCTTTTGGTACCTCCCCCAAAAATGGACCATTTTGAAGCAGAAGTTAATAGCATATAACGTTATTACCAGTGCATACAAAGACTTCAAATTTTGTACAGTGAAATGGTTTAATATCACCTACAATACAGCGAAAATTTGGCATTATTTCTACTCTCCTTTTGGTATCTCCCACACAAATGGGCCATTTTGTACGAAAATTTACCGGCTTATAACTTTAATACCAGTGCATACAAATACTTGAAATTTTGTAAAGTATAATTATTTTATAGTGTTATTGGCATGCCCCTTTTTGTACCTTCCACACAAATGGACGTTTTTGTACCAACAGATAACAGCATTTAACTTTAATACCAGTGCATACAAATACTTGAAATTTCGTACAGTGCAATCAATGCTTTTATAGTACCTAGAATCTAGAGAAAAGTGGCCGTAATTGGCACCTCCCACACAAATGGACCATTTTACACCAAAAGTTAACAGCTTATTACTTTAATACCAGTGAATGTAAATGCTTGAAATGTTGTACAGTGTAACGTTTTTAGAGTACCAAGAGTCCAGTGAAAAGTGACCGTTATTGGCACGCGCCATTTGGTACCTCCCACACAAATGGATTATTTTGTACCAAAAGTTAACAGCTTATAACTTTAATACCGGTGAATGTAAATGCTTGAAATGTTGTACAGTGTAACGTTTTTAGAGTCCCAAGAGTCCAGTGAAGTTGGCACGCGCCATTTGGTACCTCCCACACAAATGGACAATTTTGTACCAAATGTAAAGAACTTTTAACTATAATACCAGAAAATACTTTAAAGTCATTAAATGCAATTTAAATTTAATTCAATAAAAACAAACAAATAATTTGCTAATATTTTTTGGGGACTCAATATGAGTGGATTTATAAGTCGGTTTACCCGACTGAACTTTCTTACCTGTTTTCAGTGTATGTACATATGTACGTTTCAAATTTCAGTCACATCACTCTGGAAATGCGAATATTGCCTATAGCTCGAACACTCCGTCATTTATTGCGCCTTAATTAATTTTTTTACAATACAGATGACTAACCACGAACTGAATACAGATGACTAACTGATAAACTTTTAGCCCATTCACTCTTGTGAATATGAGTATAATCATATGTACATACATACATATTTATTTGTTAATATATTATGTATTTACATATGTGTGTTCAGATTACTGCGAATATTTCATTTTCGTTATTCTAGCGCACATTAGATGGGGTTACAAATTAATTTGCAATTTCGTATTCTTGTTCTAAAATTACGGCACAGATAACACTAGTTTACAACATTTTTGTCGAAGGACTGTACATAATATTTTCTGGTGCACACAGAAAAAATATTAAATTAAAAAATATTAAAAATTAAATGTATCATTTTAAAATTAAATGTATAAATATTGATTTGATATGATTTAATATTATAGAATGCAAAGTTAAAAAAAACAAGTAGGAAAGTTCAGTCGAGTAAACCGACTTATGAATCCCCTCACCTTGAGTCCAAAAAATATTCGGAAATAATTTTTTTTTGTTTTAATTAAATTATTATCAATTTTACTGGTATCAAGGTTATAAACTGTTTACTTTTGGTACAGAATAATCCATTTGTGCGGGAGGCACCAAAAGGGGCGTGCCAATGACGCCCATTTTTCCACTGGACTGTAGATCCTATAAATGCATTACTCTGAATAAAGTTACAAGTATTTTTGTGTATTAGAGTTATAAGGTGTTAACTTTTGAGACAAAATAGTCCACTTGTGTGGGAGGTACCAAAACGGACGTGCCAATAACGCCCATTTTTCACTGGACTTTAGGTACTACAAAGGCATAAAGGCACTGTGCAAAATTTCAAATAGTTGTGTGCACTGGTATACAAATTATAAACAGTTAACTTTTGGAGCAAATTGGTCCTTTTTATCAAAACGAACGTGCCAATAACGCCCACTTATTACTGGACTCTAGGTACTATTAAAGCATTACACTGCACAAAATTTAAAGTATTTATATGTACTGGAATTAAATTTATAAGCAGTTACATTTTTGTTCAAAAATGGTCACTTTGTGTGGAAGGTACCGAAAGGGTTGGCGACACTTTACAGGTCATTCAATATTTCACAAAATGTTAACCCTTTGTAGAGGGGTAACAGAAGGAGTGGAATAATATGGCCCATCTTCGAACTTAGCCTGAGATTAGGTTAGGTTAGGTCAGGTTTAAACGTCTCATGTCCATGGATATACACTCAAGCCAGTGGATCGGCCTGTTGTGCGCTCCTTATTTATGATCTTTTTATACTTCACGAGTTACAGAAAATCGGTACTAGACACGAATTTTCTCAGTATCTTCCAATCATATCCTCTGAGATGAGTTAAGTCTGGTAATATGTCGGACCCGAAATGTTGGGATGTTGCATGTGTGAAAGCAGAAAATGTTCCATCGTTTCGATGTTTTCCCTGCATGCCCTACATTCGTCGTTTCCTGCTAGTCCTATGCGATGAAGATGTGCTTATAAGCTTGAGAGTCCCTTTAGAACACTCAGCATCTTACTTATATCGATCTTGTTTAGTTTCAGGAGACTTCTCGTTTTCTTTTCATTTGGGTCACCCCAATCTTTGCAATTGCTCCTATTGTTGCGCTATTCCACACAGTTTTGTGAGCCATCACTGCCCAGTGCTTCCACTCATTTTTCGTGGCTTCGAAAGGATTCCAATTTTCCAAGTTTATTACTCGAAGTTCTTTGCCCTTTGAAGCCAAGCCGTTTGCCCGTTCATTTCCAATCACTCCGTTGTGTCCTGGTATCCAGCAAATACGCAATTGACCATCTGGGGCTGAGTAATCATTTATCGTTCTTTTACAGTCCATCACAGTTCTGAATTTGACCCTTTCCGATGTTATACTTTAGATGCCAAATGCTTTAATCGCCATTTGGCTATCTGTGAAGATGGTGGCATACCTAAGCTTTGTGGTGTTACTGAGCCAGTTCACACACTCCGTGATTGCTCGAACTTCTGCTTGAAATACCGTGTTATGGTCAGGGAGGCGGAAGTAAAGTTCGACTTCTGGTTCTAACCCTGACCTGCGTTACTGGATCAACTTTACCGCCCACGATCGAAGGACCCAGACTAGCGACTTCCTTTTGTGTGGTTATGTTAGGCTTCTCCGAATTACTGGAAGACGGCGAGCCCTTTTTCTCCATAGTCACATTCACAGCGCTATGTTCTTCGGGAGACCTGACTCTTTTTGCGGCCTACATGCTTGTGTTGGAGGTAGAATTGTCAGGTTCCTTCTTTGTGCCCCTTACAGTCTGTTGAGTTAGCAACAATGGTGATATTGTTTTCATTTGATGAGCCAGAGTCCCCACTGGCTTTTAAAGGCTGGGGTTGCTTAGAGACCCAGCTGGGTTCTGCTTCATCTGTCTTATCATTTGTTTTGTAGAAGTTGCATGCTCACGATTATTCGATAACGACGACACATGACTCGTGAGTGAATCAACGCTTATCGCCGGCACTGGGGATTCCCTCCCCTGCGCCGTAATCTCCGTCGTCTTTTTTGGTTTAATCATAAATTGGTTGGGGAAGACACCCCCATAGCCAGTGTTAGCCCGTAATAGGTACGTCGATATAGGCCTTCCAGACTGAGCTCAGAAATTTCTGTCCAGAGACAACAAACCACGTTGTTGCGTAGTCGGTAGGTGAATAGGTATTGCGTAATAGGTTAAAAACTATCCGCTCTGCGATAACACGTCCGTTCGCTACGAGAGGAAAATATTATCACGTACCAAATTTGAAGCCAATCCGTTACTCCTTTCGAGGTTAGTACCTTACTAAATTAGCTACAACTTTTTAAATTATGCATCGATTTTCTTGGGAATGTGGTGATTTAATTCATGACCGATAAGACTTTACGGTAAAATCATAAAAATATAATAATTGTCCATTTTTATATTGTTTTGGTGGGCTTTTATTTGAAAATTTTTAACATTTTCAAAAAATATGATTTTTTTTGCAATGTTTTGTAAGATATTGGCGAATCCACAGAACGGATGGAAAATTGTGTTGTACGAAGTTGAAGGCTACTTAATTTTGAATTCTTTAAAACGTTCCCGAACTAATTCGGATAAATGGTTCTCGAGGGGATCAAAAACGGAACTGAGGCATACTTCTTATTCGTTTGGAAGAAGCTATCCCTCTAAAGGCTCATTTCCGCATACATCGTAATCGGTATCACAACCTTCCACAATTCCACTCATAGTATAAGTTTATTAGTAGCTATCACATTCGGAAAAATGGGCGATGTTAGCACGCCCCTTTTGGTACCTCCCATACAAATAGACCGCTTTGCACAACAAGTTAAAAGCTTACTGAGCACACCACTTGTAGTTTTTGCTCTCAAATTCAAGTTATTAACTTCTGGTGAAAATTGGTCCATTTGTGTGAGAGGTACCAAAACGGACGTGGTAATATAATATCATTGCCACGGATACATGGTAATATACGATATCATGAATTCAAATTAAAGCTCTGCCTGTATCATAATCGAAAAAAACTAAACTCTTGTGTTGTATTTATATTATTTATTCTATTTCTCCCTTGCACTTCTGCATCGCTAACATCGGTCACCACCAACGTTGCCATATACATATATTCCATATTCTCTGAGAAAATCTTTTTTTGTTGCACAAAAAAGTTTACTATAAAAAATCCGTTATATGCATTTAGAAAAAAACTATGTATTTTTAATTTTATATATATTATAACCATTATGAAACAGAACACAAAAATATTTCTTATATACAGTAGTCTTTGTTTCGGAAATATTAGTTCCAAATAAAAATACATTTCGAGGAAAACCTGCTCTTGTTTAGAACAACATCCTCCCAAACATATAATATATTTGTGTCTTTCAAATATTATGTATTTGGAGTGTACCCTAAATATATGTATGTTTCCAGTTGAGTATGTTTGACACAATATACTACAGAAGCGGTTTTTTTTCAGCGTGTACCCTCACCTCCCTTGCTGAGAAAACCCCACACCTAAATAATGTGTTTCATATTGAAACTTCTGAAAGAACATTTAAATACAAGGTGGCGCGCGGTAATTTTGTTCTTTGGGAATGAAATAACAAAGTTATGAACCTTAGAAAAAATTATTTTATAGTTTAATTATATTGAACAGTTAGGGAATTTATAAATTACATGGTTTTAAATAGTGTATCTGGCAAATGTCGACCTTCGCTATCCACACCCTGCTGCATACGTTTTCTGAAGTTTTCATGAACTCTAACAAGCATGTCGACTGGTATGCTGCCAATTTCAGCCTCAATATTGTTAATTAGGTCTCCCAAGGTGTTGGGACGGTTGATATACACCCAATTTACAATTGATTGCCGTCCAGGAACACGTCCGCATGGGGGAACAGCGAATCGTAAACGAAAAGCACACTGTACTGCAATGATCGTATGCGCTTTCGAAAAATACGCTTCAACACCAAATGACCTACCCTCACGTGTTCCACTGAAAGGCAGACGAATACAAATCTCCCGTCAGCTGCTATTAACAACGCACACTCTCTTCGACCAACAGTGCCGGCAGTGCAAAGAGCCCGCTCCACGCTGTATGATAACAAAACTAATTTTCTAATATACCTATTCATGCACTTTGGACTTGACTTACTTTGACCCATCTTAATGTACTCATATTCTTTTGCGACCGGCAAACTAAATGCGCAGTACCGATCCACTCTCTCTCTCTCTAATTCTCAATTTTTTTATCAGTTGAAATTCATATACACTGGGCGCCAAAAATTGGTTTGCCTTTTCATAAATCATACGTGTATTTTACAATACTATAGGGTGGTTAAATTTTAAGGGCCGATGTTGATTTTTAATAAAACACAAATTATTTAGGAAATTATTATCATTTATTTTTATTATGATAATATTGGTATGGTTCAAGTATGTATGAAACAAAATATCGGACAAATGGCCGCCGCGACCTCGGCGGCACACCTCCATCCGATCGTCCAAATTTTCGATGACGCTGAGGCATAATTGAGGTTCTATGCCGTTAATGTGCCGAATTATCTCATCCTTTAGCTCTTTAATTGTTGCTGGCTTATCGACGTACACCTTTTCTTTCAACTTCTGAGCTAACGGCTATGAAAAAGACCTGCAACTACAAGGCTAAATCTACTGGGGTCGCTAATGTTTGGGATGCCTATAAAGAGCAACTCAAGATCTATAAGAAGGAGCTTAGCTTTGAGCCTGGACCAGATGGCATCACTCCAGCAGAAAATGTTGAAGTACATTATCCCCTGGCTGGAGAAAATTTATGTAGGCTGTATCAGGCTTTCATACATCCCGAATCGAAGGATGTATGAAAGGAGGGATACCAAAGTGGTATTCATACCTAAAGCGGGGAAAATATCACACACTAGGCCAAAAGACTTCAAACACATTAGCCTATCATCCTTCCTATTGAATGGCTTGGAAAGACTTTTAGATTATTTCACTAGGGAAAACCTGGATTCAAAACTCCTGTCGGTGAACCAACATGCTTACAATAAGGGGAAGTCTACAGAATCAGCCCTGCACGAACTTGTGAGCACTATCGAATCGTCCCTGCATTCAGTGTTACCGTTGTGCGACTAAAGTTGCAATTTGCAACCTTTTTGAAGGCCTGCGACTTCATGTGCGACCTTTTTATACCCTACACCACACTGTGGTACAGGGTATTATAAGTTTGTTTCACGGCAGATGTTTGTAGATGAATGGCTTGGCAGAATACCAGGTAATAGAAACCATCTCCACTTTTACACGGATTGTTCGAAGCTTGATGAAAAGGTTGGCTTCGGAGTACACTGTGAAGAACTTAGTTTGGATATAGCTCACAGACTACCAGATACCTGCAGTGTATATCAAGCCGAAATAATGGCAATATTGGAAGTCGCCAAGTGGCTGAGTCGCAACATAGTAACCAACACTGGCGTTGTCATTTACTTGGACAGCCAGGCTGCCATCAATTCTCTGGAGGCAACATCCCTAAATTCACAAACAGCCCTCGACTGCCGCAGATCTCTTAAGGAGATGACTGAGCAGTTTAATATACACCTCATACGGGAGCCTGGGCATAGGGATATCCCGGGGAACTGCAAAGCCGATGAACTTGCTAAGAAAGGGACGACATTACAAATTCTCGAAGAAATTGCGCCACTATCCACGTGCAAGCTTTGGCTTAGGCAAGAGACAATCAGGTAGTCCAACGAAAGATGGACAGAAATCGGCACCTGCAGGGTAGCTAGACAAATCTGGCCAAGGTATGACCTGAGATGATCAAAATATCTCCTCGCACTATAGAGGCAAAGATTGTATACGTTAGTATCAGTTCTGACGGTACGCTACTTGACCGGCGAACACGCCATAAGATTGGGTATTGACTCTAATGACTTCTGCAGAAGCAGTGGAGATGAGGAAGAAGTGGAGAGCATTGACCACTTGCTATGCGACTGCCCCGCTCTGAGTAAACGACGACCGGACATACTAGGGTCGGCCTTTCTAGGCAGCCTAACAGGTCTTTCCAGTACCGACATTCGTACTATCGATAAATTTGTATATCCAACAGGTTGGTTTCAATGAGGGGCAGTTCAGCCCGTGGTAACACTAGGGACCTAAACTGGTCTATGTGAGCTTGTATAAAAAAAAATACGGCTGCCACCCTAACCTAAACCTTTTCTTTCAAATAACCCCAAAGAAAGAAGTCCAACGGTGTCAAATGACATGATCTAGGCGGCCAATTTGTTGCGCAAAAGAGCCATTTTTTCGTTAGCAGTGTGGCAAGTGGCACACGTAGTGGCCATATCCATATCTTCCAATTCGGGTCATAAAAAGTTCGTTATCATCTCACGATAGCGAACACCATTCACAGTAACTGCCTGACCGGCCTCATTTCGAAGAAGTATGGCCCGATGACGTCGCCAGCCCAAAAGTCACACCAAACGAACTGGGCGAGCATGCACAGGTGTTTTCACATCTCCTACAGACCCGGTTTGCTGAAATTTGCGCACAATTCTCCCGATTGTGGATACATTTGGTCGATTATGCTGATCAAAAAAACATCACGAAGTGCAAGAAATGCATTTTGATTTGAACGCCCATTTTCGTAAAAGGCTTAAAAAACTTTATCGCGTTGCTCGATTGTGTATCTTTCCATGGTTAAAATTGAGTTAGTCTGAAATTGAGAAATGTCAAATGAAATGCAGAAAAAAAACTTGACGTTTAGGTGCGGTTCACATTCAACATCGGCCCTTACAAAATAACCATCTATTAGTTCCTATTTGAATATGATAACGGATGGAAGCAAACAAACGTTTTAAATATTATACAAATTATAATGTACCTGTATTATTGACGCCATGTGAGACATTAGTATATTCTAAGTGTGATTCTCTACACTTTTTTGGAATTGCTGGAAAATAGCTTATTTTTTATACATATGTACGTATAAAAAATAGACATGGTGATTAAAACGTTTTGATAGACTTGAAGTCCAGTAACCATATACTTACTTTTGTGATACACTGTATGGCAGAATGTACAAATCTCTCATTCGACACAATATTTTTTGCTTCGCACACTTAACACTCGGCAACACAAAATATGATTGAATTGAAAGAAAATATACATATTTGGAAATGAAATGTTTAACTGAATTGTTTATGTTGAAAGTGGCGTAAACAAATCTGTGTTTACATCCCAATATGTGTTTATTTTGGACTATTTTTTACGAAACAAGAAACAAATACATATATATTTGCATTGAAGTATTCAGAAAATAAATTATGTTAAATTTTTCAGCAATTCAAAGTAATTTTTTTAGAAACTTTTCATGTCGTAAAAATAATAAAGAATAATAATTGAAATCGTATAGTGTTGGATCGAAATATATATATCTTGGAGGATTGACAACTAATGATGGCTTGGAATACTCAGAAATTTTAAATTATTAATTTTAAAACAATTATCCCCTCAACTTAGAGAGGAGGGTATATATCATTTGCTACGAGCCAAAAGTGCAACACATCGAAGGAGTGACCTAGGATCCTAAGTGTGTTCGGCGGAGATTCGTTTTGAGTCATTTTAAGTCGAATTAGCAATGTCCGTCCGTCTGTCTGCTGGCATGTGCGCACGATAACTCTCGAAAGGAGCAACCGATTGACTTCAAATTTGGTATGTGGTAATATTTTCTTCTATCTCCGGCTTAGTTCGGATGGGTGGTATTGGTCCACTCCTTCTAGTACCTCCCCCACAAAGGGTTAACAGTTCGTGAAATATTGATTACTTAATAACTTCTATACTACTTATTTGAATCCTCTGAAATTCTACAGTACGAATATTACTCGAGAAAAATTAGCATTATTGCCACGCTTTTTGTACCTCCCACAAAAAAGGACCATTTTGTACCAAAAGATACCAGCATATAACTTTAATACCTGTGCATACAAATACCTGAAATTTTGTATGCTGTAACTCTATCATAGTACCTAGAGACCAGAGAAAAATGAACGTTATTGACTCGCCCCTTTTGGTACCTCCCACACAAATGGACCGTTCTGTACCAAAAGTTTACAGCTTTTAACTTTAATACTAGTCCATAGAAATACTTGAAATTTCGTACAGTGCAATGCTTTTACAGTACCAAGAGTCTAGAGAAACGTTGCCGTAATTGGCACGCCCCTCTTGGTACCTCCCACAAAAAAGGACCATTTTGTACCAAAAGATACCAGTTTATAACTTTAATACCAGTGCATACAAATACCTGCAATTTTGTATACTGTAATTCTATCATAGTACCTAGAGACCAGAGAAAAATGGACGTTATTGACACGCCCCTTTTGGTACCTACCACACTAATGGACCTTTTGGTACCAAAAGTTAACAGCTTTTAACTTTAATACTAGTCAATACAAATACTTGAAATTTCGTACAGTGCAATGCTTTTATAGTACCAAGAGTCTAGAGAAACGTTGCCGTAATTGGCACACCCTTATGGTACCCCTTCCCCGCACATAGGTACCATTTTACACCAAAAGTTAACAGCTTACAACTTTAATACCAGTGCATACAAATACCTGGAATTTTGTATACTGTAA
This sequence comes from Eudasyphora cyanicolor, assembly GCA_963930755.1. Taxonomy (NCBI): domain Eukaryota; kingdom Metazoa; phylum Arthropoda; class Insecta; order Diptera; family Muscidae; genus Eudasyphora; species Eudasyphora cyanicolor. The sequence goes on from OZ005735.1 coordinate 238,289,697, forward strand.
TTCTATCATAGTACCTAGAGACCAGAGAAAAATGGACGTTATTGACTCGCCCCTTTTGGTACCTCCCACACAAATGGACCGTTTTGTACCAAAAGTTAACAGCTTTTAACTTAACTTTTAACTTTAACTTTTAACAACATACAAATACTTGAAATTTCGTACAGTGCAATGCTTTTATAGTACCAAGAGTCTAGAGAAACGGTACCCCCCGCACATAGAGACCATTTTACACCAAAAGTTAACAGCTTACAACTTTAATACCAGTACATACTTTAAAGATATTAAATGCAATTCAAAGTGATAATAATTTAATTATAACAAAAAATAAATTAATTTACTAATATTTTTTGGGACTCATGGTGAGGGGATTCATAACTGAACTTTCTTACTTGTGTTTTTTTATTGATTTTCTTTGGAAATTGTGGATTTATTTTCTGTTTTTTAAATAAACTAAAATAAAAATTGTCTTTAAAACAACTAAAACAATTACTATATTGCAATAACCTGTTTAGTTTTTAAATTACATATCCTGCGCTTTAAATCCCGAATCGTTTATTGAAAGAATTTAAAAATTTGTTTAGTGGTCAGTTGAACAAATTTTTATTGTTGCACAGTGTAGTTTGTCCTCTTAATAAAACTATCGCTTTTGATTAGATAGCGAATTACTCAGAGGCTCGGAAAAGACCTTCGTAGAGGCGTTGTTGTGTAGAGTAAAAGAGCTCCTCAGTTCTTGGGTCTACTTCAGTGAAGCAACATCAAATAGTCGCAAAGCTATTGCAATCAAATAAAAGAAAAAACACAAGCAACAATCTAAAAATGGTTAATCCAGTACCTGAAACAAATTCGCCGCCTGCAGATGATCCACTACACTTCATTTTCAAATCCTTATCACTCGAACAACAATTGAAATTTGCTCGGGAAAACCCTCAAGTGAAGAAATTATTTGAAGATTATAATAAGAAAAAAGACTATCGTCAAATAAGTGTATATAAAATTGATGAGAAATTCACAGTGAAAACTGAAACGGGCACAACTTTTGAACATTTTAATCGCAATGTGTTTCAGGAATTTCTGGCACATTTTGCAACAAAAGTGGAAACTATGAATGTATTTGTATCGCACAGCGTCGATGAAGAATGCCGACTTGAAGATGCGGAAACCATAATACCATTAGTAGCTGAAAAAATGACAAACTTGAAAGATCTACATATACATTTGTGTTCGTGTATGTTCTATGAGGCAACATGCTTAAATGCTGTGAATGTAGGAAATCTGCTTCGGATGAGGAATTTGAAAAAACTGAACGCGCACTATAATAAATTAACAAAAATTCAGTTTAAACACCTTTGTGATCTTGTTTACAGAAATAAGATAGAGGATTTAGAATGCAACGTTATAATAGACCCCGAAAATGATAATGACAAGATAGAATATTCAACATTAACCGAACCGGTTCGGCTAAAACGACTATCTATCAAAACAACATTCGATCCCAGAAAATGGCTAAATAATGACTTTCCTTCGTTTCTGAGAATGTTTGAAAATCTAACATTTTTATGGCTATGTACTCCCGACAAATTGCACAACTGGATGTTGGCTACCATAGCCATATACTGTCGCAATCTTGAGACATTCTCCATATGCGTCACAACATTCGTCATTAATGAAATGTTTATTGTACCTCCAAAGTTGAGCACATTACGTCTAGTCCAATGTTCGGGACTAACCCACACACATTTAAGACAAATCCTAACATCGACAAACATAACAGAATTCATATCATTACATACACAATATGAAGGAGATTTCCAGAATTTCACAATTTCTCCGTTGATAGAAAAGCTGGATGTTCAAACAGTGGATATGTGCACATTCCAATCGGCATACAAAGACAATGAGAACTTAAAAAATCTTACATGGTATCACTCTGCAAATTGTCCAAATAGAGGAGGTATGATAACTACACTGCCTCTGCAAACGTGCATTAATTTAGAGGTTCTCCATGTGGCATATAATAATGGCACATTCTTTGGAATGGATATTATACAGCAATTGAAGCACCTGAACACAGTCTATGTGACTGTCCCCACAACAGATGATTGGTACTATATCACTGATCTTCTAAATCATACGCCATTACGTCAACTGACATTGTTTTTCATGGATATTCCAGCTGAGGTTTCTGCAAATAGGGTTCGAACAAATGTCACCAATTTGGAAATTGTAATTTCGGGAAATCCAGTAGAACGAAGTTTTGATTTTTTGTTGGACTTATATTGCCAAAATGCCGATATGAAGTTAACATTCTTCGTAAAATTTACCAATCTGAAGACATCGCTAAGGACTTTAATAAATCATCCAAAATTTCCAAGAACTTTGGCTACACTCGAGTACCGCACATTTGTATTAGGTAAGAATTTATTACTCGTATTAATAACTTCTCGTGGAATTCAATGTCTTAAGAGGTCCGCAAAAGAAAAAAATCTTTTTAATTATAGACAACTACAATTCCCGTTTGCAGCAACTGAAATTTCGTTTATTGTGACAGAAACTTACAACTTTTGTTCTGACCAAAAGAAACGTTAGTCCTCGTAAACGAGAATTGTAGTTGTCTAAAATTTCACAGTAGGGGAGTTTTCGGTTAAAAAAAATGGGACATACGTTTGCCATTTCTTAACTAGCCAGCAACTTGTAACGATACGTTCACACAGATATAGGGTGATCATTTAGACCATTTGTTACTATAAATTAAACACTTAAAATAGCATTGTATGTCGGAATCTTAATTATGAAACGAAAGAATAATTTGTGACATTTACTTTTTAAAGATAATTTCATGCAAGTGTTATCCGTGACTATACTGCGCATAGGGACGAATTCAGAATAGGGAAATAATTTAACCGTTTCATGACCAAACAAACGAGTGGGACAAAGCTTGACATGCTTGTAAAGGGTAGTTCAATTTTAAGGGCCGATGTTGATTTTGAATAAAAGACAAATTATTTAGGAAATTATTGACATTTCTTTTTATTATGATTATATTGGTATGGTTCAATTATGTTCGGCGGTACACCTCCAAATTTTCGATGACGCTGAGGCATAATTGAGGTTCTATGCCGTTAATGTGCCGAACTATCTCATCCTTTAGCTCTTGAATTGTTGCTGGCTTATCGACGTACACCTTTTCTTTCAAATAACCCCAAAGAAAGAAGTCCAACGGTGTCGGAGATCGTTAATACAAGGTACAAGGGTAAAACTAAACCCCAATGGTGGACTTCTGTGCTAACGGCTATGAAAAAGACCTGCAACAAGCTTTTCAAGAAGGCTAAATCTACAGGGGTCGCTAATGTTTGGGATGCCTATAAAGAGCAACTCAAGATCTATAAGAAGGAGCTTAGAAAGACGCAAAGACGCTCTTGGTATACCTTCTGTGGCGAAGTGGAAAAGGTCTCCGACGCCGCAAGGCTGAGGCAAATAATTGGACCAAAAACAGCGAGCAGTCGCTCAATGTACTGCTCGACACACATTTCCCGGGGAACTCTCTAACAGAACCAGAGGATCAGCAGGACCAACAAGAGTGCGAGTGGACTGCGAGCGTCGCTAGCTTGTTGACTGAGAGATCCAGATTAAGCTGGCCTATTAATAGCTTTGAGCCCTTCAAGTCACCTGGACCAGACGGCATCACTCCGGCAGAAATGCAGAAAATGTTGAAATACCTCTCCCCTGGCTGGAGAAAATTTATGTAGGCTGTATCAGGCTTTCATACATCCCGAATCGATGAGATACCAAAGTGGTATTCATACCAAAAACGGGGAAGATATCACACACTACGCCAAAAGACTTCAGACCAATTAGCCTATCCTCCTTCCTATTGAAAGGTCTGGAAAGACTTTTAGATTATTTCATTAGGGAAAACCTGGATACAAATTCCTGTCGGTGAACCAACAGCTTACAATAAGGGGAAGTCTACAGAATCAGCCCTGCACGAACTTGTGAGCTCTATCGAATCGTCCCTGCACTTCAAGAAATCACACTTCAAGATGCAGCCCTCGACTGCCGCAGATCTCTTAACGAGATGGCTGAGCAGTTTAATATACACCTCATATGGGTGCCTGGGCATAGGGATATCCCGGGGAACTGCAAAGCCGATGAACTTGCTAGGAAAGGGACGACATTATAATTCTCGAATAATTTGCATATATTGGTGCGCCACGTGCAAGCTTTGGCTTAGGCAAGAGGCAATCAGGCAGTCCAACGAAAGATGGACAGAAATCGCCACCGGCAGAGTAGCTAGACAAATCTGGCCAAGGTATGACCTGAGAAGATCAAAATAGAGAGGCAAAGATTGTCTACGTTAGTATCAGTTCTGACGGGACACTGCTTGATCGGCGAACACGCCAAAAGATTGGGTATTGACTCTAATGACTTCTGCAGAAGCTGTGGAGATGAGGAAGAAGTGGAGAGCATTGAGCACTTGCTATGCGACTGCCCCGATCTGAAAAATGAGCTTTAATGACACGCCCATTGTGGCAAAAATAAAAAAAATATGAAAAACAGATTTTTTGATTTTCCCTTGCTTTGACAATATAGTTCATATTTTATAGGTTTATCCATCCGTTAACTTTAAAAAAAATGAACAACATTTTTTTTCAATTTTTTTCTGCTCTATCGGGCTTACACTTCAAAAATATTATCCAAATAATGATGAGTACCATCCATGAAAATAGGAATTAAAAAAATAACTTTTTAAAAAAAATTTACCACTAAAAATTTTCTTGTTTTGGTTACATAAAATAACACGAAAAAATAGTCTCGAACACAAAAAAAATTTAAGCGAAAGAAATCGGTTAATTTTCTGCTCCGATATTCATAAAATACTAGGACAGATTCGACAAAAAATGAAAAAGCCTATTTTCAAATGCAGATATCTCAGGAACTGTATGAGACATGTCTTACGTATAAAAAGTTGGAAAATATGTTAAATTTTGATGAATAAACCCCATTCATCATCATGACGAACCCCATTCATCATCACGACGAATAGCATTCATCACCACGACGAATTCCATTCGTCACCACGACGAATCCCATTCATCACCACGACGAATTCCATTCGTCACCACGACGAATCCCATTCATCATCGGTTAGTAGAACACAAGAAGCTTTGTTTGCGAAAGAGGCGAAAAAAATAAAAGATACACGCGCTTAAACATTTCGCATACCCAAGGTGGCCAAATTTGAGGCCCTATAGCATACCGTACACGCAAAAAAAAAATTGTTGCTCCCAAACGAAAAATTAGACAAACAAATTTCGTTTGTGGTCTATGTTTGTCGCAAACGATTTATGTTTATCCCAAAACCCAAAGAAATGTTTAAGGCAAACGGTTAGTGTACTTATCGTAAATGATTTATATTTATTACAAACCCTGTGAAACGTTTGGTGCAAACGGTTAGTGTGTTTGTCACAAGCAATGCCTGTTTATCCCAAACCCTGTAACACGTTTCTTGCAAACGGTCATTGCGTTTGTCACAAGCAATGTCAGTTGAACAATAAATGAGAAAACGATTGTCACAAAAGAATAATTTGAATTATGATATTAAATATGTTCTATAAAATTTTGTTTATAGTAAAAAATTTCCCAATTTATAGTAAAATGTACCCGGGAGCTCCCCGAAAAACACCTCTGCTATTATTTGGAAAAAAATGAGCCTCCGTCCTCTGTCTGACTATATAATGCACACGATAACTCTCGAAAATACTGGCAGATGTATATTGCGTACATATATTATATATTCTATTCCATATGGTATATCCTATCCCAGGATACGTCCGGAGATCTAGTGACATAATTATCTATATATATAAAATTGTTGCGTGTCTGACTGACTGACTGATCATCGCCCAGACCAAACGGCTGAAGCTAGAATCATGAAATTTGGTGGAAGGGTAGGCTTTGAGCTGTAGACGAGCAGTAAGACGGGATTTTCGAAATTCATACTATTACCCGCACAATGGGGCAAAATGGGATAAATATGGTACCACCGCCAAATCTAAACGGAATGAGCTAGAATCGTGAAATTTGGTGTGAGGTTAGTCCTTATGGGTTCGACCCAGAAATTGACTGATTTTTTTTAAATCCGAATATTTACCCGCACAATGGGGCAAAAAGGGATAAATGTGGCACAACAGCCAAATCCAAATGGCAAGAGCTAGAATCGTGAAATTTGGTGTGAGGGTAGCCCTTATGAGTTAGACTCAGAAATTGACAGGATTTTTCGAAATTCGAATATTTACGTACACAGTGGTGTAGAAAGTGGAAAATGTGGTACAACAGCCAAATCGAAATGGCAAGGCCTAGAATCGTGAAATTTGGTGTTAGAGTAGCTCTTGGGTCGTAAACTAGAACAAGGAGCGATTTTTTGAGAAAATTATGGGCACAATGGGGCAAAAAGGGATAAATGTGGTACCACCGCCATATTTGAAGCCTAAAATTAGAATGGTGAAAATTGAAGCGAGGGATGTCTTTAGGACAACGGATCGGGATAGTCAGTTTTTTTTGTATTCGTATTTTTCGGGGCACAGTGGGGAAAAAGGTGTAAAATATGGTACAGTAACTTAAAAATGTCAAACATGGATCAATGGTTCCATAGTAACTTTTGGAACATAAACTAGAGTTCGGAAGTGATTTTTAGTAATTCTAACTTTAAGAGGCACATTGGAACAAGACGGGTTAATTATAGAGCATGGAGAAAAAATGTAACAATCTGCCTAAATTGGAACTTAAACATGAGATATGAATAGTTTTTTGGTTTTAGGAGCACAGTGGTCAAAAACGGTTAAATAATGCACAGTGGAGAAAATATGATTAAATAAGCACAGAGGGTACAGCCGGGGAAAAAGGGTTAAGTATGCTAGCGTGGATACACATTTTAAATACGGTACAGTGAGACAAAAATTTGTTAAATATGGTACAGTGGGCAAAAATTGTGTACCGTGAGATCAAGTGTTGAATGGGGCACAGTTGTGCAAAAAGCATTAACTATGGTACATTGGGTCAAAAATAGTTATATATGGTAAAGTGGGACAAAATGGGTTAAAAATGGCACAGTGGGGCAAAAAGCGTTAACTATGGAACAGTGGGGCAAAAATGTTTTTACTATGACACAGTGAGGCAAGAAGTATTAAATACGGTACAGTGGGACAAAGGGTTTAATACGACACAGTGGGGCAAAAAGGGTTAACTACAGTGGGGCACAATTAGTTGAATATGGTAACGTGGGACAAAATGGGTTAAATATGGTACAGTGGAGCTAAAAGCTTTAATTATGGAACGGTGGGACAAAAATGTGTTAACTGTGCTACAGTGGGATACAAATGGTTAAATATGGTACAGTATTACAAAAATTGTTAGAGTGGCCACAAATAGTAAAATATGGTACCGTGGAACAAAATGGGTTAAGTATGGTACAGTGGGGCAAAAGGCGTTAACTGTGCGTCAGTGGTGCCAAAATGTGTTAACTATGGTACAGTGGGGCAAAAATGGTTAAATCCAGTGGACAAAATATAGTAGGACAAAAAGGTGTTAAATATGATTCAGTGGACCCAAAAGGTTTAAATATGGTAATGTGGGACAGCGTACATTTAGTACAGTGGGCAAAAATATGGATGCAGGGAGAGAGGGTAACATAAATATCAAATAATTTTTTTTTTAAATGTATGCTGTTAGTAGCACTGTGGTGCAAAAAAGTTGGAATTATGATGAAGTTGGGGCTAGCAACAAATTGTTCAAATGGTAAGTGGGAAAAAAAGGGAAACATTAGTCCCAGATATGTATAAAAATTGGTACTTTAGAAGGACGGTTTAATAAAAAGTGTTTAATATGGAACAGGGGTGCATAAAGTGTTGAATGTGGTCCCAGAGTGCAAAGGTAGCTCTTACAGCATAAACCAAGAAGAAGATGTTTTTTCCAAATAGGTTCTTCTATTTAAACCGAGGGGAAAAACAAGTTCAATAATGGGCATATACACTCAGAAAAAAATGAACCCAAAGATAAGTTAAAATTAACTAAACTTCAGGAAAATTAAACTTCATATGGCGCTAAAGCAATTTTTTCCCAAATCAAGTTCACATTTGTCCTTAATATTAGCAAATGTTTTGAACTTAATTTTAGTTAATACTAACTTGAATTTAGTAAATATTCCTTTATATCTAGTTCAATTGAACTCATATTAAGGAAAAATTAACTCAGTTTAAGCAAAAATTTACATGAAATTTGGAAAAAATCTAGTTAAATTTTCACTAAAATCAAGTACATTTTTACTTGAAATCAGGAAATTGTTACTAAAAATTACGAAAATTTTAACTAAAAACAAGTAATTTTTTTACTAAGATTAAGTTAAATTTTTACTAAATGGAAGTAAAATAATTCCTCAAATCAAGTTCAATTTTACTTGAATATACTATAAATGAGTAATTTTTGAACTTGCAACTTGTAGAAGTAAACTAAATTTTAGTTCATTACTACTAATACAATTCAGCAAAATATTCTCGGGAATTTTCCAATAAATATTTTGCTCCAATGTATTTGAAACAAATTCAAAAAACCTGAAACAAATAGAATTCTCATTCAATGTCTCAATCTTATGTCTTAAGTATTTCACATATAATCCTATATATTTGCTGCGAAGTTAAATTACTTAACTTCGCAGCTGCTGTTTGAAATGATATTTGAGCAGTTAAGGAAAGAATCTCTTGAAACGAACGGGAATTTTTAGCTTAACGAATATTCAAGGATTATTTGAAAACCGTATTATAAATTTCAGAAAAACATGAACTAGAACTAAGGAAATTCGGATATTTCTAGTTAAAATTTCCTAAAATGATTTATTTTCGAGGAGTAGTAAATTTTTTTTCGACGCTAGGAAATCCTTCCTCGGTAAAAGTAAAAATTTACCAAATGGTAGGAAATTTTTACTTGGTCGATGGAATTTTAAGTAAGTAAAATCATATCCCATTTCCGAGTATGTAACCAAATTGCAATATTTTTGAATTTAGTTCAATTCACTCATTGAAAGTAAAATTTCCCAGTTTTGAGGAAAATTTAACTAAACATGAGTAAAAATCTTGAACTAAACAGAGATATAGATTTTACTCACATAAACGATTGCCATTTTTCTGAGTGTATAGGGAACAAAAATGTTGAAATACGGCCTAAGGTTGAGAATTTAGATCTTGAAATATCAATTATGATTTTTAAATATTGTACAATCGTGAAAAAATTGTTAATTATGACACACAAAGGGTTAAATGTGGGACAAAGGAGCGATTCACTTTAGCTTTTTAAATTCGTACCTTTATAGAAACAGAGGGACAAACATGGTTTTATATTGTACCAGGATTTGAATGTAGCTACATAAACCAGGGGAAAGTTCCTAACGTATGATCCAAAAAAATAGTTTTTCAACGTTCAGGGGTACAGTCTGGAAAGGGATAAATATTGTACCACGATGTCGGGGTAACTCCTGGAACACAATCTAGAAATGTAACGAAGGTTCGTATTTTATAGTATCAAGTTAATCAAATCTTCTTCATTTTACACCATATATAATAATCATGTCATTTCGAAAGAAAGAGGTATAACTTTTTTACAGTACCCTAAACAGAAACTAAATAAAAGATGGGGGCTGCGAAGCGCACCGGGTTAAATCCAGTTCTCTTATACCTTCTATATTCATCCTTGCAATCCTCGGTAATTTTATTCACTTTGTGAGTAATGTAATATTGAATATTACACGAATTATTCTGTCAATTTGTGTGGGAGCTACCAGAAGTGGGTTAACAAATACACCTATTTTTCGCTGAACAGTAGATACTTTAAATTCATTGCACTGCGCCGAATTATAAGCGTTTATGTGCACTGGTATAAATGTTATGAGATATTAAATTGTGGTATGATTTGGCCATTTTGTGTGGGAGGTACAAAAAGGGGCGTGGCGATAAAGCCCATTTTTCACAGGGCTATAGGCACTATAAAAACATTACACTGTACAAAATTTCAAGTATTATTATACACTTGTATTAATTTTATAAGCTGTTAACTTTTGGTGCGAAATGGTACCTTTGTACCAAAAGGGGCGTGGCAACAACGCCCATTTTTCTCTGGACTGTAGGCAATATAAAAGCATAACACTGTGCAAAATTTCAAGTATTTTTATACACCGTTATTAATGTTATAAGCTGTTAATTTTTGGTGCAAAACGGTGCATTTGTGTGGGAGCTACCTAAAGGGACGTGGCAACTTCGCCCATTTTTCTCATATTGATAGCGACTAATAAACTAACACTATGTGTGGAATTTCAGAAGATTCGAATAAGTAGTTTAGTAGTTATTAAAGAATCAATATTTCACAATATTTTAACCCTTTGTGGGGGAGGTACTAGAAGGAGTGGACCAATATGGCCCATCTTCGAACTTAGCCGGAGATAGAAAAAAATATTACCACATACCAAATTTGAAGTCAATCGGTTACTCCTTTCGAGAGTTATCGTGCGCACCAGCCAGCAGACAGACAGACGGACGGACATTGCTCAAAATGACCCAAAACGGATTTCCTCCGAACATACTTAGGGTCTTAGATCACTCCTTCGATGTGTTACACTTTTTTCCGTAGCAAATGATATATACCCTCGTCACACTAAAGTGAGGGTATAAAAATATAAGCGGAATTTCCACGTCCCCGTCAAAATTAACAAAAGGAGGATAGAATCTCTAAGGCGGATTTCACGAGACTCACCGTATTTTAAATGAAGTGATAATATGTGTATTTTTTTTATATTTTTAGATTGCAATAAATTAAGATGTGACTTTGAAGAGATCCTAAATAAGGTCCCATCCATTGATATATGTAATAAGGAAACCCATCTATTTTACGGCGACAGAAATACTTTTAGCATATCTTTAAAATAAAATATCATATTTAATTTGTAAATTTTAAATTTTTTATTAAAATAAAACTAAATCACAGTCAAATCGTTGTTCTTTACATAATATGATCGTTCATCGATACCTTTCTTCCATAATATCGATACCTTCATTCTAAAGTATACTAAGTCGACTTAGAATGTTTTAAAGGACATTGCACTTTAAATTTGAAATATTTCAACCTATATTCAGGCAAAATTTTGTGTTTATCCGTCAACCCTATCGAAAGTTATTCACAAAACAGTAGAAGTCATTAAATTTGCATTATAAAGAAATTCCATACAAATTTAAAAATTTCGTAAAACTTTGATCGTGTCTCCTGAAATGATACCTGTTTCGACTTGACACACTATGAAGTGGAGGTATCGATATATCCTGCTGGCGTATCTTTTATCGAAATTGTCCATGGACAATTTCACATAAAGTTACTTGAATTTCGGTGATGCAACGTTGAATTTCCGCTTTTAATGTATGAGCGCCTATACATTTAATTTGTACTAGCTTCAAAGTGTCTGCAGAGTGATAAAGGTAAATACAATTTCCTACACACAAAAAATTGAGTAATCCGTACTTGAATTAAGGCGTAGGGGTGTTAAAAGTACGGTAAGTATGGATTTTCTTAAACCAAGTAAAAAGCTTGATTCAAGTACGGAGTGCTGAGTTCTTAATTGTTAGCTCTCTTTAAACATGATTAGGCTTGACTTTAAGCCACAATGTTCTGACTTCAATAATAAAGCCATTGATTAAACATTGATGGATTTGAGTGCGACACGGGCTTCGATGAAGAAATTTTGGATAGAATTACATCTGATAATACTTGATTTAAGCCTAATCAGTGGTAGGTTAGGTTGGGTTAGGATGACAGGCGCTTATGCCTGCGCACATAGACCAATATAGATCCCTAGTATTACCACGGGCTCAGAGGCCCCTCATCGAAACCAACCAGTATGATAAACAAAGCTATCAATAGCACGAACATCGGTACCGGAAAGTTATGCCAGACTTCTTAGAAAGTACGACCCCAATAACTCCGGACGTCGTCTACTTAATGCGGGACAGTAACAAAGCAAGTGCCGCCACAGCCGCTACAGAAGTCATTGGACGCAATACCCAACATTCTAGCATGTTCGCCGATGTCCCGAGTGCCCGTCAGAACTGACACCAACGTACACATTCTTTTCCTCTGCAGTGACCTTCTCAGGTCATATCTCGGCCAGATTTGCCTAGCTACCCTACAGGTGCCGATTTCTATCCAACTTTCATTGGGCTGTATGATCGCCTCTTTCTTAAGCCAAAGCTTGCATGTGGACAGTGGCGCACCAGTATATGAAAATTCTTCGAGAATTTATAATTTCGCCCCCCTTCCTAGCAAGTTCATCAGCTTTGTAGCTCCTCGGGATATCGCTATGCCCAGGCACCCGTATGATTTGTATGTTAAACTTCTCAGTCATCATGTTAAGAGATCTGCGGCAGTCGAGGACTGTTTGTGTATTTAGGGATGTGGCCGGAATATTGATGGCAGCCTGACTATCCAAGTAGATGGCAGTGCTCGTAACTAGAGTTGGGCACTATAGTTCTTTTAAGTGATCGCTCTTTTTAGTTCAGTTCAATTGTGTGAACTAGTTCGTTCATTTAGTTCCGCAGCTGACTGTAGCACACCAGGTCTTTAGCTCACCAGCTCACTTTAATTAAACAGTTCATTTCGTTCAATAGATCACCAGTCAAAATAAGCCGCTATTATGAGTGGAAGAGTTGGAAAAACTAATACAAAGCGTTTGTATAGGTAGAATCATACATTGATGATGACGTAAAAATGGAAACAACACATAACAGCAGAGAAGAGAGAACTAATTGATATGGCTGAAGAAAAGAAACATAGTGAACTACTGAGCGGAAATAAACGAGTTGTCTGAACTAGTTCGCTCAGTTCAGTATAGTGACCCGTTCAATTGAACTAGTTCGTTCACGAACTACACAACTCCAAGACCATTACCGGAAGTCCATCTTGCGGTTGTATGAAGAGCCTGATGTTGAATGTCTCTGAGAGTATCCATAAACTTCCCACTAACAGCTATTGCCACGTCATCTGCTGACACCCATCATCTCCAGAGCAAGCAAATTATTGTTCATGGAGAGATTCCAAAGCAGAGGAGACGGAACACCACCTAGGGTCGTTCCCCTGCTGACAAATCTATGGAGGTCAGTTGACCCTAAACTAGCTGAAATCCGTCTCTTAATTATAGGAGCTGGATTTATGTTTTTGAAGGCCCCTCTATATCTAAGAAAGCTACCATAGTATTCGGCAGTCAAGGGCTGTTTGTGCATTTATGGATGTGGCCAGAGAATTGATGGTAGCCTGACTGACCAAGTAGAAGACAATGCCAGTGCCCGTCACTCTGTTGCGAATTAGCCACATGTCGACTTCCCTTATTGCCATTACTTCGGCCTGAAAGATACTGCAGGTATCCGGCAGTCTGCGAGCTATATCAATACTGAACTCTTTACAGTGTACTCCGAAACCAACATTAACCACAGAAAGGGGATGATTTATATTTCCTGGTATTCTGCCAACCCACTCCTCTCTGGCAGGTATCATAGTGGTGAATTTCCTCTCGAAGGTGTACACTGTTGGTATATACATAGTCCACTCGTTCGGTTACCATAGTTCTTATAACTCCACATTCATAGACCACTTAAACGCAATGCCGCTCTAGTGGCAATTTCTCTCGCTTCGATATCAATCGGCAGTAGGTGGAGTACGAGAGACTTTTAGAGACTCAGTCGCTGTAAACCTTAGAGCTCCGCTTATGCCTAGACAGAAAGTTCTCTGACCCTTTGATAATTTGTTGGTAATTGTTTTTTTCAGTTGCCGTCCACCACACCAAAGTACCGTACAGCAATATTGGGCGAACTATAGCTTTATATATATTCAATAGACGATTTTGGGACCCTACAGCCTTCCTATAGGAATAAAAGGCGGCATTGGCCTTCTTTACACGTTCCAGTACTTTTAATCTGAATGACAATTTCCTATATAGAATTATACCTGTAAATTGTTTACTTTCAGAAAAGACTAGCTCTGTTCCATTTATCTGAGGAGAATCCACATGTGGGACCTAATACTTTCAGTAAATAGAACCAATTATATCTTGTTTGGATTAACGGAGACAGTACTCCACCTTGTGCGGTTCCTCTGTTTACAAACCTTGTTAGAGTTTTGGACCCAAGACTTGATGTTATGCGTCTTCTGTTGAGCAGGTTTTAAATAAGTGAGCAGGCTTTAAATAAGTAATCATGTTAGAGTTCACCTTTGGATGTGATAGCACCGCAATTACCGCATTTGATTGAATGTCGTAAAAAAGTCCTTCTATGGCAAGAAATGTCACCTTGGTGAATTTCTTGAAATTCAGGGATCATCCGATAGTACCCACAAGTTCGTGCAGGGCAGATTCCCTTGTTGTAAGCATATTGGTACACCGACAGGAGTTTTGTATCCAGGTTTTTTATTATTTATTTAATCCATTACAGTAATATGAAGCCAATAAGGCCAATTAATTATATTACATTGTTCAAAATAACCTGAGTTATAAACTTAACTTTTAAATAAATTAAATTAACTAAAACTACAATTTGTGTAAAACCAACCTATCTTTTGGCTCCCCAGCTATAAAATAAAATATATTAAAAAAAAACAGAAAAAAAGGCCAAGTCCATAGTAATTCAAAATACAACAGCAAACATTAGATGAAAACACAAAAAGATAATTATTTGCACTTACAGTTTACAACAGTAGTAGTTATAAATGAATAGGAACGATTCAGAAGTATTAAATATTGACATTATGAAGCATTTAAATTATTTACGGAAATATGTGTATTATGAAAAATTAACTATTTAAAATTATTTACTTTATTATTGATATTGTGAACTATTGGAGGCAACCGATTTCAACTTCGGGCTATTCTGACCAAAAACGATCTAGCATAGATATTCTTCCAAATCCTAGGAATACAAATTTGTGGGTTTCTAGTAGATCGCGAGAATGTAAACATTCGGACCAACTGTAAAGGCATACTACTTTTCACGACGCTATAAAAAAGGGGCAAATTATTAAAAGTGCAACCAATAAAGCATTTAACGTAGCCAGAGATATGATTTCTTTATCGAATATATATATATATGATTTCTTTGGTATTAACGATACGCTTTAACCTTAAAAAATGCAAACCAATAGTTCCTGAAACAACCTCTAGCCCATACAACACCTGAGACATCAAGAGGGCATGAGCTAGCCTTAGCTTGATACGGAAAGGAAGGTACAAGTTTGAAGCATAAAGTCTACGAAGGGTAGCCCAAACTTTTGCCGATAATGCGTCAAGATGATTTTTAAATGAATGTTCAGAATCAATAACCACGCCTAGGCACCTATGATGGCTTACAAATTCAATTTGATTCTGACATAAGAATATATTTAGATTCGGCAGCACGCGGTTTGCAGGACCAAACATTAGAGCTTTTGACTTTAAAGGATTTACACTTAACGAATTTATAGACGCCCAATGTAAGAGATTATTAAGACACGGGTTTATGTCACCCTGATAAGCCTCTGGAGAAGTATGACTACCACTAAAAAGCAAAAAACAAATAAATATAAAATAAAAAATAAAAATACCTTGTGGCACTTCCCTATTCAAAAAATCTAAAAGTTTTTCCAGACCATTCAATTGATCTGAAGTATTTTGGCCTAGTGCGCGATATCCTTCCTGCTTTGGGTATGAATACCACTTTGGTATCACTCCTTCGATTTGGGATGCATGAAAGCCTGACAGCCTTCATAAATTGTCCCCAGCCAGGGGATAATGTTCTTCAACATTTTCTGCATTTTTGCTGGAGTGATGCGTCTGGTCCAGGTGATTTGAAAGGGTGAAAGCTAATCGCCCAGCTTATTCTGGATTTGTCAGTTAACAAGCTAGCGACGTCCAGTCCACTCGCTCTCTTGTTGGTCCTGCTGATCCTCGGGTACTGTTGGTGAGTTTCCCGGGAGATGTATGTCGAGCAGTACCTTTAACGACTGCTTGTTGTATTTGATCCAGTTAATTGCCTCATCCTGCAAAAAACCTACTGTGCTGGATGCTGTTGCGAATATCTTACGCTGCCTTGCGGCATCCAAGACCTTTTCCACTTCTCCACAGAAGGTGTGCCAAGAGCGCCTTTGCACTTTTCTTAGCTCGTTCTGCTATAAAGGGTGGTTAAATTGTAAGGGCCGATGTTGAATGTGAACCACACCTAATTTGGTTTTTGCTGCTATTCGTCAAGGAAAACCTCCCTCACTCATCAACAAAACCATCGTCCATCACCTCATCAACAAACCATCATTTTACAACAAAAACATCGGTACGTACATTCAGTAGGCTAGTGAGTGTCGCGAGTGTTTTTATTTATCTATCTATCTATATATATAAAGAAGAATGTGTGTTTGTTTGTTTGTTTGTACCGTATAGACGTCTAAACGGCTGAACCGATCTTCTTGAAATTTTCACAGAATGTACATGTGTGGGGCGTGGTGAAAATAGGGTACTTGAATTTTCGATATATGAAGTGGGCGTGGCCCCGCCCACATAAGACAAATTTTAAAATTGAGATATCGTGCTGCAATTTTGTACATATGTATCTGGTGGCAGTCTACGTGATTGGTCCAAAAATGGGCGGGATCGGACCAATGGGCGTGGCCCCGCCCATATAAGCCAAATTTTGAATTTGAGATATCTTGCACAATTTGTTAGCGAGAGAACTGTAATTTTGTTTATATATATCTGGAGGCAGTCTACGTGATTGGTCCTAAAATGGGCGGGGTCAGACTAATGGGCGTGGCCCCGCCCCATTAAGCTAAATTTTGAAATCGAGATATCTTGCACAATTTGTTAGCAAGAGAGCTGTAATTTTGTGTATATATATCTGCTGGCGACTTACGTGATTGGTCAAAAAATGGGCGGGATCGGACCAATGGGCGTGGCCCCGCCCATATATGCCAAATTTTGAATTTGAGATATCTTGCACAATTTGTTAGCGAGAGAGCTGTAATTATGGGTAAATATATCTGTTGGCGACCTACGTGATTGGTCCAAAAATGGGCGGAATCAGACGAATGGGCGGGGGGGCGGCGCCCCGCCCATATAAGCCAAATTTTGAAATTGAGATATCTTGCACAATTTTTTAACTAGAGTGCTGTAATGTTGTACATATGTATCTGGTGGCAGTCTACGTGATTCGTCCAAAAATGGGCGGGATAGGACCAATGGGCGTGGCCCCGCCCTTATAAACCAAATTTTTAAATTGACATATATTGCACAATTTGTTAGCGAGGGTGCTGTAATATTGTGCATACGTATTAGGTGGTAGTCTACTTAATTGGTCCAAAAATGGGCGGGATAGGACCAATGGGCGTGGCCCCGCCCATATAAGCCAAATTTTGAATTTGAGATATCTTGCACAATTTGTTAGCGAGAGAGCTGTAATTATGGGTAAATATATCTGTTGGCGACCTACGTGATTGGTCCAAAAATGGGCGGAATCAGACGAATGGGCGTGGCCCCGCCCATATAAGCCAAATTTTGAAATTGAGATATCTTGCACAATTTTTTAACTAGAGTGCTGTAATATTGTACATATGTATCTGGTGGCAGTCTACGTGATTCGTCCAAAAATGGGCGGGATAGGACCAATGGGCGTGGCCCCGCCCTTATAAACCAAATTTTTAAATTGACATATATTGCACAATTTGTTAGCGAGGGTGCTGTAATATTGTGCATACGTATTAGGTGGTAGTATACTTAATTGGTCCAAAAATGGGCGGGATCGGACCAATGGGCGTGGCCCCGCCCATATAAGCCAAATTTTGAAATCGAGATATCTTGCACAATTTGTTAGCGCGAGAGCTGTAATTTTGTGCATATGTATCTGGTGTCAGTCTTCGTGATTGGTCCAAAAATGGGCGGGATTAGACCAATGGGCGTGGCCCCGCCCTTATAAACCAAATTTTTAAATTGATATATATTGCACAATTTGTTAGCGAGAGTGCTGTAATGTTGTGCATATGTATTAGGTGGTGGTCTACTCAATTGGTCCAAAAGTGGGCGGGATCGGACCAATGGGCGTGGCCCCGCCCCTATAAGCCAAATTTTGAAATTAAGATATCTTACGCAATTTGTTAGCGAGAGTGCTGTCATTTTGTGCCATGTATCTGGTGGTAGTCTTCGTGATTTGTCCAAATATAAGCGGAATTAGACGAATGGGCGTGGCCCCGCCCATATAAACAAAGAGTTTAAATTGACATATCTTGCACAATTTGTTAGCCAGAGTGCTGTAATTTTTGCATATGTATTAGGTGATAGTCTAATTGGTTGGTGCAAAAATGGGCGGGATTGGACCAATCGGCGTGGCCCCGCCAGTATAAACCCAATTTTGAAATTGACATAACTCGCACAAATTATTAGCGAGATTACTCTAATTTTGTGCATATATATTAGGTGGCAGTCTACGTGCTTGGTCCAAAAATGGGCGGGGTCGGACAAATGGGAGTGGCCCCGCCCATATAAGCCAATTAAATTTTGTGTTTGATATATCTTGAGCAATTTGTTAGAGAGATCAATGTAATTATGTGCATATATATTTGGTGTCAGTCTACGTAATTAGTCCAAAAATTAACGGGATCGGAAATCTGAAGTCTGGGGCAACGAAGTGGACCGGGCCCAGCTAGTTATATATATAAAAACAAGTAAGAAAGTTTCAGTCGGGTAAACCGACTAAGGTATACCCTCACTTTGTGAGTAATGTAATATATAACTTTACACTAATAAATCTGTCAATTTGTGTGGGAGGTACCAGAAGGGGTTTTCCAAATACACATATTTTTCGGTAAACAGTACATTCTTAAATACATTGCATTGTGCTGAACTATAAGCGTTTATGTGCACTGGTATATTAAAGTTACGAGCTATGTAATTTTGGTATGATTTGGTCATTTTGTGTGGGATGTACAAAAAGGGGCGGGGTGATAACGGCCACTTTTTACAGGACTATAGGCACTATAACAGCATTACACTGTACAAAATTTCAAGTATTTGTATGCACTGGTATTAAAGTTACAAGCCGTTTACTTTTGGTACGAAACGGTCCATTTGTGTGGGAGGTACCAAAAGGGGCATGCCAACTTCACTCATTTTTCTCGAGTTAATAGCGACTAATATACTAATATTATGTGCAGAATTTCAAAAGATTCGAATAAGTAGTATAGAAGTTATTAAAGAATCAATATTTCACAAAATTTTAACCCTTTGTGTGGGAGGTACCAGAAGGAGTAGACCAATATGGCCCATCTTCGAACTCATCCGGAGATAGATCAAAATATTACCACATACCAAATTTGAAGTCAATCGGTTAATCCTTTCGAGAGTTATCGTGCGCACCAGCCAGCAGACAGACAGACAGACAGACAGACAGACAGACGGACGGACATTGCTCATTCGACTTAAAATGACCCAAAACGGATTTCCTCCGAACATACTTAGGGTCTTAGGTCACTCCTTCGATGTGTTACACTTTTTTCCGTAGCAAATGATATATACCCTCGTCACACTAAAGTGAGGGTATAATGAATGGTGTGAAAAATGTATAGTAATTCATCAATTGAGAACGGCTGGACCGATTTGGCTCAATTTTTTTTTCAGTTGTTCGTATTTGCCAGGAGAAGGTTGTTACGAAAGAAAATTTTGGGAAAACCCTCCGGAAAAGTCGGAAAATTGCGAAAATCGAAAAATGCTATTTCTTGCGAGATTCCTACTGTTCCTATCTACTGCTCTCTTTTTCAATCCAAATTTTTTTATTAATTTTCTATTAAACAAAAAAGTTTTCTATTAAACATATGTACGAGTATGTGCTATTTTTCTTGCTGCAATTCATTCGAGTTTTGCGTATTGTTACACTGATTTCGCGTATCACATCGGCAAACGGTACAAGCATTACGATCAATTAAAATGCAACGCGATATTTATCAGTTCGAAAATATTTTCAGATAATAAGATTGAGTATAAGAGGTAAGGTTATCTTTTTGGATTGCGGGCATTGCAAAATCATAATTTGGGATGAATGCACGATGGCGCATAAACGAGCTCTGGAGGCAGTTGACCGAACGATGAAGGATTTACGACGTGATTTGAGACAATTTGGTGAGTCTATGATATTGCTGCCCGGAGATTTTCGTCAAACGCTTCCCGTCATCCCGAAATCTACTGCCGATGAAATTAATGCATGCCTGAAATCGTGGTCTTTGTGGCGGCATGTCAAGAAGTTGAAATTGACCACGAACATGAGAGTCGCGTTGCAGAACGACTCATCGGCTCTTGAATTCTCGAAACAACTGTTGGCGCTTGGCAATGGCCAAATTACTGTTGATGTTTCCACTGGATTGATATTGATCCCGGCATATTTTTACGAGTTCACATCGTCGAAGGAGGAACTCATCACAAAAGTGTTTCCAAATCTCGATTAGATTAGTGAACGGGCAATATTAGCAGCGAAGAATAAGGACGTCGATAGCATGAATTTTATTATTCAAAGTAAAATCGACGTCGCTTGATGTGCCAGGAGCTCCGCCGCATAATTTACAGCTGAAGGTGGAATCGATCATAATCATGTTGAGGAATCTGAATCATCCGAAATTGTGCATAGTTCGCGGTTGTCCATTATGAAACTGATGGACAATGTGATCCAGGCGACGATCATCAAGGGAAAATTCAAGAGAAAGTCCTTATCCCACGAATTCCGATTATTCCAACTGATCTTTCATTCCAATTCAAGCGGATTCAGTTCCCTGTACGATTGGCTTTTGCGATGACAATCAATAAATCTCAAGACCAATGGTAGGAAGTCTGTGGAATTAATCTCGAATTTCCCTGTTTTTCGCACGGTCATCTGTACGTTGCCTGTCTTCCGTCTTCGTTGTTTGTTGTTTATCACATCGCTCTCTACTGATTTCGATTCCTTTTAAACAAATCGCATTAAAATTGTAACTATCTGTGTTTTATTATCACTCTGGAGTTTATCTGAAGGCGTTAAATTGGGGCGAGTCGAAGTTCGCCGGGTCCGCTAGTTTAAAATAAAACAAAAGATTTTGGTCGGCTTTCGAAACCCCTATCGCGTTCTTTCGTTAAAATATACAGTCCACACCGTCACCATTTCGTTGCTAAATCGCGCTATAAATCAATGGGGAATAATTCTATTCCATATACAAAGCATTAATATTCCGTTTGATAAGTTTCGGTTTGATTTGTTCGCTTTAAATTGTTAAAATAATTCCAAATCATTTCGGTCGTGCAGAGTGTAGTGCTTAGTGTTGCTCCTTTATACATTCGATTGTTTGTTTTGGTTTTCTACTGTCAATGCCTTCGGCTGCAAGAGCGCCCATTTAGTGTAACAATAACAAAATATTCCTTGCTACTCCCTTCACTCATTGTTTGGGTCATACATTGTACATTGTTAATGTCGCCTTTGCTTGGCTCGGTTTAACCAACATACTCGTACATACATTCAATCAACATTGCTCGAATGTGGTGCTTCGAACCTTATCGAACATAACTACTACATACGAGGTTGCATCGAACTTATTTCGATCTCATACCTACAGTGGGTTCTAGGAAAACGTCCTTCTTATGAAAAATAAATTAAATATTTATTTAATTATTTTATAAATCTGTGCAGATGTGAAAACACCTGTTCATGCTCGCCCAGTTCGTTTTGTGCGTCTTATGGGCTGACGGCATCATCGGGCCGTATTTTTTCCAAAATGAGGCCGGTCAGACAGTTACTGTGAATGGTGTTCGCTATCTTGAGCTGATAACAAACTTTTTATGGCCCGAATTGGAAGATATGGATCTGGACAATATGTGGTTTCAACAGGACGGTGCCACTTGCCACACAGCTAACGAAACAATGGCTCTTTTGAGCAACAAATTCAATGGCCGTGGTATCTCACGTCGTGGCGATGTCAATTGGCCGTAAATATCATGTGATTTGACACCGTTGGACTTCTTTCTTTGGGGTTATTTGAAAAAAGAGGTGTACGTAGATAAGTCAGCAACAATTCAAGAGCGAAAGGATGGGATAATTCGGCACATTAACGGCATAGAACCTCAATTATGCCTCAGCGTCATCGAAAATTTGGACCATCGGATGAAGGTGTGCCGACGAGGTCGCGGCGGCCATTTGGCCGATATTTGGTTCCATACAAAATTTAACCATACCTACATATATTATCATAATAAAAAGAAATGACAATAATTTCCTAAATAATTTGTGTTTTATTCAAAATCAACATCGGCCCTTAAAATTTAACCACCCTTTATAACAAAATTTGCTGTATGATGAAAGAACAATACCCAATAAAACAAAAGTTATGACCATTTGAGGATATGTTTTCAAAAAATGTGATTTTTTGTTAGTTTTTTGGGGAAAAGGTATATTTCTTATTTTGGCGTTATAGAAGAAGATATTTAAAAAAGAATAATAATGGGTGATCTAAGTAGAGATACTTTTTTCAATAGCCTTTTTTTGACAGATCACGTGTGAGTCGTGTCATGTTATTGTTTGTAAGGTATTGTTCGGCATTTCATCATGGGAAGTCTTACGCCTGAACAACGTTCACAAATTATTCAGTTTTATTATAAAAATAATCGTTCGCCAATTGCGCTAAGTCCATTTTTTTAAATAAAACAAGTAAGAAAGTTTCAGTCGGGTAAACCGACTAAGGTATACCCTCACTTTGTGAGTAATGTAATATTGAATATTACTCGAATTATTCTGTCAATTTGTGTGGGAGGTACCAGAAGGGGTTTATCAAATACACCTTTTTTTCGCTGAACATTAGATACTTTAAATTCATTGCACTGTGCCGACTTATAAGCATTTATGTGCACTGGTATAAACGTTATGAGACATTAAATTGTGGTATGATTTGGGCATTTTGTGTGGGAGGTACAAAAAGGGGCGTGGCAATAACGCCCATTTTTCACAGGGCTATAGACACTATAAAAACATTACGCTGTAAAAAAATTTCAAGTATTTTTATACACTGGTATTAATGTTATAAGCTGTTAACTTTTGGTGCAAAATGGTGCATTTGTGTGGGAGGTACCAAAAGGGGCGCGGCAATAACGCCCATTTTTCACTGGACTGTAGGCACTATTAAAGCATTACACTGTACAAAATTTCAAGTATTTCTAAACACTGGTATTAATGTTATAAGCTTTTAACTTTTAGTGCAAAATGGTGCATTTGTGTGGGAGGTACCAAAAGGGGCGTGGCAATTTCGCCCATTTTCCTCGAGTTGATAGCGACTAACAAACTAATACTATGTGTGGAATTTCAGAAGATTCGAATACGTATAATAGCAGTTATTAAAGAATCAATATTTCACAACATTTTAACCCTTTGTGGGGGAGGTACCAGAAGGAGTGGACCAATATGGCCCATCTTCGAACTTAGCCGGAGATAGAAAAAAATATTACCACATACGAAATTTGAAGTCACTCGGTTACTCCTTTCGAGTGTTATCGTGCGCACCAGCCAGCAGACACACAGACAGACAGACAGACGGACGGACATTGCTCATTCGACTTAAAATGACCCAAAACGGATTTCCGCCAAACATACTTGGGGTCTTAGGTCACTCCTTCGATGTGTTACACTTTTTTCCGTAGCAAATGATATATACCCTCGTCACACTAAAGTGAGGGTATAAAAAAAATTTTCCCAGTCGACCCACGACCTTGACACCCATGAGCAATATTTTAGCTCTCGTTAAGAGCTATATTTTTGCCATTGACCGATTCCCGATCCCACGTACCGGAATCATCGGTCCATATTTCTTCAAAAATGGTACCGGTGAGAACGTAACCGTCAATGGCGACCGTTATCGTGCCATCATAACCGACTATTTGATGCCTGAAATTGAAGCTCGTGATCTCGGCGACATTTGGTTTCAACAAGACGGCGCCACTTCCCACACATCGCATCAATCAATGGATTTATTGAGAGAACACTTCGGTGAGCAGATAATTTCACGTTTTGGGCCGGTCGATTGGCCACCAAGATCGTGTGATATCACACCGTTAGACTTTTTCCTGTGGGGATATGTAAAGTCTAAAGTTTATGCGGACCAACCCGCTTCGATGCAGGCCTTGGAGCAAAACATCACGCCTATCATTCGCCAGTTACCAGTCATCGAAAATTGGACTCAACGGATGGAACATCTGAGACGTAGCCGCGGCCAACATTTGATAGACATAATCTTCAAAAAATAAATTTTTCTTTCAAATGATAATAAACATTCCCCATTCAATTTGAATTTTCTTTGTTTTTTCTTTAAAAAAATAGGGAACCACGAAATGGATCACCCTATATATTTTCGTTCATCTTAAAGGAAACTTCCCAGAGAATGTTTTCGAAGAAAGAACAAGTCAAAAATATTCACTGGCATTGTGGCCAAACTTCTGCAATTTGAAAACTTGTTTACACATTTTTTAAAAGTAAGCAAACATTTTCTTCAATTACAAAGCTAGAATAGTTAAACCTTTACTATTTTTAGACTACTCCACCATAGGATGGGGTGTACATTCATTTTGTCACTCCGGCTTTTTGTATAGTAGATACAGGGGAAAATGCAATTCTACAATTTATATCCAAATTTTAAAATTCTACGTTGATAAGTTTGTTTTTAAGAACTATTTCAATTTTACATTGATGGTTATTTTGTCATTTTCTTATTTACAGAAATCTAAATGTGGTATAAACATTCAAGAAAATAATTGCTTATATTATTGTATAGAAGAGCAAAATTTGAATTATAATAGTTCTAAAAAACAAACTAATCGACGTAGACTGCGAAAATTTGGATATAAATAACTGAACAGTAAGATCCGCAAAATATATATTTTTTAAAACTTTACATATACGTGGATCTTAATGGATAATTAAAGACTAAAATTTGCAAGTCCATTTTTGCGAGTTTTTAGTTCCACTTTCTAAAAACACAAGTATTATTTACTCATAGATAGCCCAAAATGTGCCCTTTCATCTGACACCCATATTGTCTTATTAGGACTTCCAGAAAAATTACAAACATTTTTTTTAAATATTATATCGTTAAAAAATAACATGTCCATTTAAGCACGAACACGGCCAAAAAATAAAAAACTGGGTATACAGTTTTGTTTTCTTTCATGTCAGCTTTCAGAGCTGATATAACAGCGAAAATGATTAAAGAACTCCCCTATTCGGCCTTGAAAATTGTGTTATTATCCCCTCACCTTAGAGAGGAGGGTATATATCATTTGCTACGAACCAAAAGTGTAACACATCGAAGGAGTGACATAAGACCCTAAGTATGTTCGGCGGATATCCGTTTTGGGTCATTTTAAGTCGAATGAGCAATGTCCGTCCGTCCGTATGTCTGTCTGTAGGCTGGTGCGCACGATAACTCTCCAACGGAGTAACAGATTGTCTTAAAATTTGGTATTTGGTAATATTTTCTTCCATCTCCGGCTAAGTTCGAAGATGGACCATATTGGCCCACTCCTTCTAGTAGCTCCCCCGCAAAGGTTTACCACTTAGTGAAATATTGATTATTTAATAACTTCTATACCACATATTTGAATCCTCTGAAATTCTGCACATAGTATTAGTTTATTAATCACTATTACCTCGAGAAAAATGGGCGAAGTTGCATCGCCCCTTTTGGTACCTCCCACACAAATGGACAATTTTGAACCAAAAGATACCAGCTTATAACTTTAAAACCAGTGCATACAAATACTTGAAATTTTGTAAAGTATAATGTGTTATTGGCATGCCCCTTTTTGTACCTTTCACACAAATGGACGTTTTTGTACCAAAAGTTAACAGCATTTAACTTTAGTACAGTGCAATGCTTTAATAGTACCTAGAATCTAGAGAAAAGTGGCCGTAATTGGCACCTCCCACACAAATGGACCATTTTACACCAAAAGTTAACAGCTTATAACTTTAATACCAGTGAATGTAAATGCTTGAAATGTTGTACAGTGTAACGTTTTTAGAGTACCAAGAGTCCAGTGAAAAGTGACGGTTATTGGCAGGCGCCAATTGGTACCTCCCACACAAATGGACAATTTTGTACCAAATGTAAACAACTTTTAACTATAATACCAGAAAATACTTTAAAGTCATTAAATGCAATTTAAATTTAATTTAATTAAAACAAACAAATAATTTGCTAATATTTTTTGGGACTCAATATGAGTGGATTTATAAGTCGGTTTACCCGACTGAACTTTCTTACTTGTTTTCAGTGTACATACATATGTACGTTTCAAATTTCAGTCACATCACTCTGGAAATGCGAATGTTGCCTATCGCTCGAACACTCCGTCATTTATTGCGCCTTAATTAATTTTACAATACAGATGATGGCTAACAGCCTGTTCAGCTAAATGTAACAAAACGCAGACGTGCGATAGCTACCCAAGCAATAATTTTCTTCTTCTTATTCTCACCCAAGCGATCATGTTTTTAATTTGGTTCATTGTCACTTATCGTTCGGGTAAGAAAGCTCTTTTCTTCATCGTCTTCCTGTCAAATACCAATATTACCTATATGTTGTTATTGACATTTCTTAAAGCTTTTTCCACCTGAAAATATCAGAACGGGGGCAACCCTATCCAACAGCTGTAAAAGTAGCAACAGCTTATTCTAGACAATGAGAAATAATCAAGCAACCGAAAATAAATACAATTGTTTGTCTCCAAGCTGCTACAACAACAACAATTGTTTGCTTGATTGATCATATATGTATATATAGGGGCTATATCTAAATCGGAAACCTGTACCCATTTCAGTAAGTCATAGAGTTAAAAAGAAAGTTCTTGCTAAATTTGATAGTGATCTTAGCATAATTGTGACCTGTGTTTGGTGACAAGAATACATTTACAAACAGACGGACGGACAAAACCAAACCAATTACGAAAGAGATTCTAGATCGATAGGTATAATAATCGATTGTTTCGGTCACCTAATTTATGGTATTATGAAACAATTTAAAAAGCTACAGTGTAGTTGTAGGATTTCAATACATTTTATACACACTAATAAACAGAGGTTTTTTGAAATTATGGTTGATACTTCAGCAAAAGATACATGTTAATGTTGTTTGGTTCATTTATTCATTTTCCCAACAATTTTCACTGTATCTTTCAAAAGGACGGCAAACATAACCGACACGAATGAATTTTTCTGATCGTCTGATTTGACATTTCATTTCGTTCGTTGTTGTCTTATAAGAACCAAAATGTTGGCGATAATTGAAAGCTTCTTTGTTTATATCCAAAACAAAGTGTGCAAAAACCAAAAATTTCATTCGATTGCCATTTGACGTACGAAGTGGCAAAAAAGAAGTTACAAAAACAGGCCCTAAGTCTGCATTTACATGATACTTTTTTTTTAAGTATTAAGCTTACTTATCGGCGTTTTGTGGGCGAGAGAGGCAGTCGGAAACGTATTGAAAAAAAGTACGCGTGTGAACGTAAATACTTTTTCAAAAGAGAATAAGCCGATAACCCAGCTAACAAAATTATCCGACTTTGTCTGACATCCGACATGTCTGCACATAATCGGATCGCTTACGACGATTCTTACCGACTTCGGACCGAAATCTGTCTGACAAGTCTGAGGGAATTTGGTGTTTTTTGTTCCAACTGTTTTCAGCAATATCGTAACGTTTTCTGAACGGTATGTCTGAATGATATCGGAACTCAGTGTGTGTTGTACTTTTTGTTACAGCGTATGTGTGCCTGTGTGTTTTTAGCTCATAAACATTTTTTGAGGAATTTTGTGTGGCACCGTTAGATAAGCAACCACCAATTGTATGCTGCTTTGTTCTTTGGAATTTTTGTAAGTCGTAAGCATTGAATTTTTCTTGTTTTCTGAAAAGTACAACTTTTTTATGTTTTTACCACTAAGCATTGAATTCGTTTTTTTCTGAAAACTAAAACTATTAATAAAACTAGTAAAAAATACTCAAAACTGTAAAATTTATTAAGACATCACAGGGAAAGTAGTATTGACTTGGTAAGAATTCAATCCAAAATCGGACCGCATTATCGGCAAAAGGATCCGAATTTTGCGTGACATTGGTTAAGAATTCGGTCCGAAATCGGTCCGACTCACTGGGGAAAAATATTCTAATTTTATATGTAATTCGGCAAGAATTCGATCCGAATTGTGTACGTTATTCGGTAAGAGTTCGGTACGGCTTTTCTAATTTCCCTTCCGAATTTCCCAAGAATTTAGTTCCGAAGTCGGTACGAATACGGTACGACACGTCTGCACAAGCATCAGATTTCCCTCCGACGTGTCGTTCCGACAACATGACAACCACTTCATGTTTTTTTGGTACCGATTTCGGTCCGACAACGGATACGATATCGGATGATTTATCCGATTGTCGAACAGATTTCGGACCGAAATCTGAATATTTTGTTAGCTGGGTGTTTACGCCGGCGGGGGCGTAGGGGAGCAAACGACGAGAGGGTAAATAAAAAGAGAGTTAGAGAAATAGAAATAAAACACGATGATTAGTTTTTTCTAATAATAAGTAGGCAAGGTGCCTGAGGTTTATTGTTGTTTTTGCTGCTAAGTTTGGTAACGAAGATTTACCTTAAATATATTTGTACAGCAAGATGTACTTATTCGAGCGACGGTCCAAGATGGAGAGAGGTGGCGGAGCAAGTGTCAAGAACAAGAAAACGAATCGTTACTCGTTAAAATCTGCAAAGCTAATACTACAAGGATGTAGTAATGAGGAGTAGGCAGATTTTAACGAGTATGTATGCCCGATAAATTGGCCAATATATGCACCGAAACAAATCAATGACATAAACGAAATTCAAAGGAACATTCTAACTTAAACATTCCGGCCACCTTGCAACATCGAGGGGATGCTGCAACTAAGTATAATTAATATATTTTTTTTTTACATAATTTTTTCGATATGTATACATATATGTGTGTGTATGTATATATAGTATATATATATGGGCCCCGCGAATGGAATGGTCATTAGGGACCGCAATCGGATGGGTCATTAGGGACCCCGCGAAAAGGAAAGGTCATTAGGGGCCGCAAGCGGATGGACCAACAAATATATATACCACGCGAAATTAATGGTCATGAGGGACCTCAAACGAACAGGCTATTGTGGACGCCGCGAAATTAATGGTCATTAGGGACCGCAAACGAATGGGCCATTATGGACCCCGCGATAGGACAGGGCCATTAGGGACCCTGTGACGGAGCCATTAGAGACTCCGAGCGAGAGCCACAAGAACTCCCACAAAAGGACAGGACCATTAGGGAGCCTGTGACGGGTCATTAGAGACCACGAGCGAGGGCCACAAGGACTCCCACAAAAGGACAGGACCATTAGGGAGCCTGTGACGGGTCATTAAAGACCACGATTGAGGGCCACAAGGACTCCCACAAAGGACAGGACTATTATGGAGCCTGTGACGGGTCATTAGAGACCACGAGTGAGGGCCATTACGGACTCCCACGCACGAACACATCTACAACTAGAACTAGCAATTAAATTAAAGATATAATATGTTTATAAGTAAATTAGTAAGGAACGCAAATTCAGTTTCCTAGTGAGTATTCAAATGTAGGCGAGATGGTGTTAATCTAGTTAGTTGATTTTTATATAGACTCCGCGAAACATCGAGATATGAAATTAACGTTTTTCAAAAGATTTAGATCGCGACAAGTTCTAGAAATATTTCGAATTCAAATAATTTATAAATATACGATGTAAATTTAAAGGAGGTGCGACGCTAAATACGAACGAAAGGCATAAGCTATGCAAATTTTTTTATGAAAGTGTACGTGCTCGTTAGGTAGGAAGACCACCAGTAATTACCCAGCCAAATACAGTATTTTGAGCGAGCTAGAATTTTAGGATATATGTCAGCTCCTATCAAAATATCTACCGGGCGAGAATCAAACAAATTCGAGTCAGCCAAACGAATATTGGGTAACTGAGCTTTGAGGTCCGAAGTGACCGCAAAGGAAGGTAGGTTTCCCGAAATGGAAGGAAGGACTATGGCGTTTGTCTTCAATACAATTTTGGAATCAACGCAAGAGCTTATATTCAATTGACAACTTTTTCCAGAAGTGGCCGAAACTACACCGTTTATTCCAGAAATATTATTAGCGATGGTACGATTTGATGGAAGCTTCAACCGATTTTGAAGACTGTCCGATATAAAAGAGCCCTCTGAAGCTGGGTCAATCAACGCCCTAGCAGAATACGAAACACCGTGATGAACGATATTCACCATGGCTGTTCCCAATATGACAGATTTATTCTGCGCGACATGAAAAGATTGACGAGATTCACATCCAGCCGATGTGGATGGTTCAAAATGCTCAAATGGAGGAGCAGAAGGCACATTCGCGTTTGCTGTGCTTGCCACTCGAGTCGAATTACTCGGAGTGGGCTCGTCACGATGCAACAAAGAATTATGATTCCGA
Source organism: Eudasyphora cyanicolor (assembly GCA_963930755.1). Lineage (NCBI taxonomy): Eukaryota > Metazoa > Arthropoda > Insecta > Diptera > Muscidae > Eudasyphora > Eudasyphora cyanicolor. The sequence continues at coordinate 238,320,293 of OZ005735.1, forward strand.
TTACATTTCAGACAACGACGTCTGCTATCGCAATTTTTAACTTCGTGGCCTTTACGCAGGCAATTTACACATAAACGGTGGCGTTTGGCTATAGCGAATCGATCCGAAGGCGTAGAACTTAAAAAACGTGGGCACGAGTAAATTTTATGATTTTGATCAGGGCAAAGAATACAACCCGGTGGAGAAGAACGACAAGGTCCCGAAGATGCCGCATTAGTATGAGCATGGACTTTCTTCCCTTTTAAGTGCTTTGGAGATTCATCTCCCCTCATACCATGAATGCACATAAGTGTGCGAATTCTCTCAGTCAAGAAGGCATCCAACTCTTTCCACGATGAAAGAGACGATTTATCCTTCACACTTTGTTCCCACAACGTTTGTGTAAGTTTAGGTAACCGTTGGAGGCAAATAAACACTACTATCGGATCCCAATTATCTGTCGAAATTTCATAAATGGACATCGCCGATAGACATCCATTTATGCCGCGCTGGATTGATTTCAATCCTGAACTTGTTTCGATTTCGAGGACCGGAAGCGAAAACAGAATTTTCAATTGATTGTGGGCGAGAAGCCGAGGATTGTCGTACGAATCACCTAACGCTTTCCACGCGAGAACAAAACTACGATTTACTAGTGGAAATTTCGAGACAATCTCGCGAGCTTCTCCACTAGTCTTACCAACCAAATGACACAAGCGCTCGATGTCACTTAAACGAGTGTTGTTAATATAGACTGCGGTAAACAAGTCTCGAAATGTGGGCCACGATAAGATATCGCCCTCAAAATCGTCTATGTCACATGGCGGTAACGAAAAATTGTGTACGCTGTCGCTAAGAGGCGGACCTAAACTTGATGTAGACGGATAATCCACTTGCACCGAATCAAATCAATGACATAAACGAAATTCAAAGGAACATTCTAACTTAAACACTGGGTATGAAAAAGCCGATTAATCTTCGTTGTTCTAACAAGTGTTTGGGCCATACTGCCATACAGTGTATGGGCTAAAATGTTCTCATAAGTTCATAAGGCATACACTCTTGTGAGTATGAGTATAATCATATGTAAGTACATACTTATTTATTTGTTAATTTTACATATGTGTGTTCAGATTACTGCGAATATTTCATTTTCGTTATTCTAGCGCACATTAGATGGGATTACAAATTAATTTGAAATTTCGTATTCTTGTTCTAAAATTACTGCACAGATAACACTAGTTTACAACATTTTTGTCGAAGGACTTACATAATATTTTCTGGTGTACACAGAAAAAATATCAAATTAAAAAATATTAAAAATTAAATGTACCATTTAGAAATTAAATGTATCAATATTGATTTGTCACTAGGATATTCTTCCGGCTTTAGACCATTTTTTGCCTCTTTAATATTATAGAATGCAAAGTTAAAAAAACAAGTAGGAAAGTTCAGTCGAGTAAACCGACTTATGAATCTCCTCACTTTGAGTCCAAAAAATATTCGTATTATTTTTTTTTGTTTTAAATTAATTATTATCAATTTTACTGGTATCAAGGTGATAAACTGTTTACTTTTGGCACAAAATAATCCATTTGTGTGGGAGGTACCAAAACGGACGTGCCAATAACGCCCATTTTTCACTGGACTTTAGGTACTATAAAGGCATTACACTGTGCAAAATTTCAAATATTTGTGTGCACTGGTATACAAATTATAAACAGTTAACTTTTGGAACAAATTGGTCCTTTTTATCAAAACGAACGTGCCAATAACGCCCACTTATTACTGGACTCTAGGTACTATAAAAGCATTACACTGCACAAAATTTAAAGTATTTATATGTACTGGAATTAAATTTATAAGCAGTTACATTTTTGTACAAAAATGGTCACTTTGTGTGGAAGGTACCGAAAGGGTTGGCGACACTTTACAGGTCATTCAATATTTCACAAAATTTTAACCCTTTGTAGAGGGGTAACAGAACGAGTGGAATAATATGGCCCATCTTCGAACTTAGCCTGAGATTAGGTTAGGTTAGGTCAGGTTGAAAAGAGGAGACGTTTAAACGTCTCATGTCCATGGATATACACTCAAGCCAGTGGATCGGACTGTTGTGCGCTCCTTATTTATGATCTTTTTATACTTCACGAGTTACAGAAAATCGGTACTAGACACGAATTTTCTCAGTATCTTCCAGTCATATTCTCTGAGATGAGTCAAGTCAAGAAGATCAAGTTGGGATCTTCCATGTGTGAAAGCAGAAAATGTTCCATCGTTTCGATGTTTTCCCTGCATGCCCTACATTCGTCGTTTCCTGCTAGTCCTATGCGATGAAGATGTGCTTTTAAGCTTGAGAGTCCCGTTAGAACACTCAGCATCTTACTTATATCGATCTTGTTTAGTTTCAGAAGACTTCTCGTTTTCTTTTCATTTGGGTCACCCCAATCTTTGCAATTGCTCCTATTGTTGCGCTATTCCACACAGTTTTGTGAGCCATCACTGCCCAGTGCTTCCACTCATTTTTCGTGGCTTCGAAAGGATTCCAATTTTCCAAGTTTATTACTCGAAGTTCTTTGCCCTTTGAAGCCAAGCCGTTTGCCCGTTCATTTCCAATCACTCCGTTTTGTCCTGGTATCCAGCAAATACGCAATTGACCATCTGGGGCTGAGCAATCATTTATCGTTCTTTTACAGTCCATCACAGTTCTGAATTTGACCCTCTCCGATGTTATACTAGATGCCAAATGCTTTAATCGCCATTTGGCTATCTGTGAAGATGGTGGCATACCTAAGCTTTGTGGTGTTACTGAGCCAGTTCACACACTCCGTGATTGCTCGAACTTCTGCTTGAAATACCGTGTTATGGTCCGGGAGGCGGAAGTGAAGTTCGACTTCTGGTTCGAAGCCAGACCTGCGTAACTGGATCAACTTTACCGCCCACGATCGAAGCACCCAGACTACAGACTTCCTTTTGTGTGGTTATGTTAGGCTTCTCCGAATTACTGGAAGACGGCGAGCCCTTTTTCTTCTTAGTCACATTCACAGCGCTATGTTCTTCGGGATACCTGACTCTTTTAGCGGCCTCCATGTTTGTATTGGAGGTAGAATTGTCAGGAACAACGAATCGTAAACGGAAAGCACGCTGCACTGCAATGATCGAGAGCGCATTTGAAAAATATGCTTCAAGACCAAATGACGCTGAGGCATATATGCCTCAGCGTCATCGAAAATTTGGACCATCGGATGGATGTGTGCCGCCGAGGTCGCGGCGGCCATTTGTCCGATAATTGGTTTCATACATAATTGAACCATACCAATATTATCATAATAAAATTAAATAACAATAATTTCCTAAATAATTTGTGTTTTATTAAAAATCAACATCGGCCCTTAAAATGTAACCACCCTATAGTATTGTAAAATACCCGTATATGTAACTGATTTATGAAAAGGCAAACCAATTTTTGCCGTTAATGTGCCGAATTATCTCATCCTTTAGCTCTTTAATTGTTGCTGGCTTATCGACGTACACCTTTTCTTTCAACTTCTGAGCTAACGGCTATGTAAAAGACCTGCAACAACAATGCTAAATCTACTGGGGTCGCTAATGTTTGGGATGCCTATAAAGAGCAACTCAAGATCTATAAGAAGGAGCATAGAAAGGCACAAAGACGCTCTTGGTATACCATCTGTGGCGAAGTGGAAAAGGTCTCCTGTCGGTGAACCAACATGCTTACAATAAGGGGAAGTCTACAGAATCAGCCCTGCACAAACTTGTGAGCACTATCGAATCGTCCCTGTATTTCAAGGAATTCACATTGGTGGCGTTTTTTGACATAGAAGGGGCTTAAAATAGTTAACTCTAGTTTGATTAGACCAATTCAAATTCTGCTCAACAGAAGACGCATAACAGCATGTTTTGGGTCCACAACTCTAACAAGGCTTGTAAACAGAGGGACCCCACAAGGAGGTGTACTGTCTCCACTAATTTGGAACCTAGCGGTGAATGAAATCCTGCTGGATCCAAAACGTTGTGGCTGCAAGGTCGTGGCATATGCGGACGACGTGGCAATCGCAGTGAGTGGCAAATTCGAAAACGTCCTCCGAGATATTCTACAGGTGGCTCTGAACAAATTGGCTAGATGGGCCAGAAGCAGCGGTTTGGCCGTAAACCCAAACAAGACAGAATTGGTTCTCTTTACTAGGATGAATAATGTGCCACATGTGGACCCTCCACCTCGAATAAATGGAACAGATCTAGTCTTTTCTGAAAGTGCAAAATTTTTAGGAATAATTCCAGATAGAAAACTGTTATTTCGACTTAACGTATTGGAACGTGTAAGGAAGGCCAACGTCCCCTTATATTCCTGCAAAAAGCCTCGCGGTGGGGCCTCTCCTAAAATCGTCCACTGGATATATACGAGAATAGCAGTTGTTCGTCCAATATTGTTATACGGCATTGTAGTATCCCTGCATGGAAATGAATTGGTTTAAAAGTAACATAAAACTAGTTTTTTAATAAACGCAACTAGTCATTTATCGATTATTTTCCATAAGTCCAACTGACTATTTTAACATGGGCATGCGCTAGGCAGTGGACAATTATCCATCCCTGCATGACTTTTTAACTAGTTAAAAACTAATTATTTTTGACTGATTTATATTGAGATTAAAACAAGTAAGAAAGTTTCAGTCGGGTAAACCGACTAAGGTATACCCTCACTTTGTGAGTAATGTAATATTGAATATTACTCGAATTATTCTGTCAATTTGTGTGGGAGGTACCAGAAGGGGTTTATCAAATACACCATTTTTTCGCTGAACATTAGATACTTTAAATTCATTGCACTGTGCCGACTTATAAGCATTTATGTGCACTGGTATAAACGTTATGAGACATTAATTTGTGGTATGATTTGGGCATTTTGTGTGGGAGGTACAAAGAGGGGCGTGGCAATAACGCCCATTTTTCACAGGGCTATAGACACTATAAAAACATTACACTGTACAAAATTTCAAGTATTTTTATACACTGGTTTTAATGTTATAAGCTGTTAACTTTTGGTGCAATAAGGTACCTTTGTGTGGGAGGTACCAAAAGGGGCGTGACAACAACATCCATTTTTCCCTGGACTGTAGGCAATATAAAAGCATAATACTGTACAAAATTTCAAGTATTTTTATACACTGTTATTAATGTTATAAGCTGTTAACTTTTGGTGCAAAATGGTGCATTTGTGTGGGAGGTACCAAAAGGGACGTGGCGACTTCGCCCATTTTTCTCGAGTTGATAACGACTAATAAGCTAATACTATGTGTGGAATTTCAAAAGATTCGAATAAGTAGTATAGCAGTTATTAAAGAATCAATATTTCACAACATTTTAATCCTTTGTGGGGGAGGTACTAGAAGGAGTGGACCAATATGGCCCATCTTCGAACTTAGCCGGAGATAGAAAAAAATATTACCACATACCAAATTTGAGGTCAATCGGTTACTCCTTTCGAGAGTTATCGTGCGCACCAGCCAGCAGACACACAGACAGACAGACAGACGGACGGACATTGCTCATTCGACTTAAAATGACCCAAAACGGATTTCCTCCGAACATACTTGGGGTCTTAGGTCACTCCTTCGACGTGTTACACTTTTTTCCGTAGCAAATGATATATACCCTCGTCACACTAAAGTGAGGGTATAAAAATACAATTATTTATCTGACGGAATGAAGTTAGTTTGTATTTAGGATTATTCAAATGATTATAAATGGGTATATTTTAAAGCAACTATTTACGAGTACTAACTTAATTTGACTAAACGTGTATTTAGACCAGAAAAATATCATTTTTTATTAGATGAAATGGAGTTACAGCCTGTTCAGCTAAATGTAACAAAACGCAGACGTGCGATAGCTACCCAAGCAATAATTTTCTTCTTCTTATTCTCACCCAAGCGATCATGTTTTTAATTTGGTTCATTGTCACTTATCGTTCGGGTAAGAAAGCTTTTTTCTTCATCGTCTTCCTGTCAAATACCAATATTACCTACATGTTGTTATTGACATTTCTTAAAGCTTTTTCCACACGAAAATATCAAAACGCGGGCAACCCTATCCAACAGCTGTAAAAGTAGCAACAGCTGATTCTAGACAATGAGAAATAATCAAGCAACCGAAAATAAATACAATTGTTTGCTTGATTGATCATATACGTATATAAAGGTGCTATATCTAAATCGGAAACCTTCTGTACCCATTTCAGTAAGTCATAGATTTAAAACGAAAGTTCTTGCTAAATTTGATAGTGTTCTGAGCATAATTGTGACCTGTATTTGGTAACAAGAATACATTTACAAACAGACGGACGGACAAAACCAAACCAATTCAGAAAGAGATTCTATGTCGATAGGTATAATAAACGATTGTTTGGGTCACCTAATTTAAGGTATTATGAAACAATTTAAAAAGCAACAGTGTAGTTGTAGGATTTCAATACATTTTATACACACTTATAAACAGAGGATTTTTGAAAATATGGTGGATACTTCAGCAAAAGATACATGTTAATGTTGTTTGGTTCATTTATCCATTTTTATTCATTTTCCCAAAAATTTTCACTTTATCATTCAAAAGGACGGCAAACATAACCGACACGAATGAATTTTTCTGATCGTCTGATTTGACATTTCATTTCGTTCGTTGTTGTCTTATAAGAACCAAAATGTTGGCGATAATTGAAAGCTTCTTTGATTATATCCAAAACAAAGTGTGCAAAAACCAAAAAGTTCATTCGCTAGCCATTTGACGTGCGAAGTGGGAAAAAAGAAGTTACAAAAACAGGCCCTTAGATTACATCTAATTTCATTAAAATAATTTTTAATTGATATCATTTAATTTTTTTTTTTAAATTTCAATACTATAAAAAAGTAAAACAATAAACATGAAAATTTTTAATACTGATTTGTATACATTATGAAAGCGTATTTTTTTTAATAAAAAGCAAGGCTTTTCGAAATTCCTTATCAGGATCTATTGACAGCGATCGCAAAGCTTCCATTATACATTTGAAAACGTTTCCGAAGTCCTTAATCTTCTTTCCATGAGTGCCATCGATGCTAAAGTCACGTCTTTATCCCTTAGACTTGGATGGCGAATGACTCTTTTCGTTCTTTATATCGCTCAACCAAGTTTTTGTTGTTTATGGAATGCAATTCTAACTGTTTCTTGTTTTAGTGGAAAGAAGGATGACGAAATTACATATGTTTTGTTTTTGCACTTTGGTGTAACGAAAATGTTTTTTGTTCAATTTGGTTGAGCTGTAGATAATTGTTTAACCAATTTATAGTTAGTTGTAGAATAATTTCTTTATAACTGACATTTTGTTAAACCAGTTGATAAAATTCCCACAGGGATAGTGGACGGCAACTGACAAACTAACCATCACCGACCTACTAACAAAGGTTCAGAGAACAGCCTGCCGGAGCCTTACGGACTACGCGACCGAGTCTTTACAATCCCAACTCCATATACTGCCGATTAATAACGTGGCGAGTGAAGTTGCAACCAAAGCGACAATAAGATTAAACTGCCTATCAAGAACTACGGTCACTAGAGGATATCAAAATGTAGTGCTATGGTAACCGACCAAGTGGACTATATACCAACCTTCGAGAGAAATTACATCACTAAGATTCCCGCCAGAGATGAATGGCTTGGCAGAATACCTGGTAATAGAAACCATCTCCACGTTTACACGGATGGTTCGAAGCTTGATGAAAAGGTTGGCTTCGGAGTACACTGTGAAGAACTTAGTTTGGATATAGCTCACAGACTACCAGATATCTGCAGTGTCTATCAAGCCGAAATAATGGCAATATTGGAAGTCGCCAAGTGGCAGAGTCGCAACATAGTAACCAACACTGGCGTTGTCATTTACTTGGACAGCCAGGCTGCCATCAACTCTCTGGAGGCAAAATCCCTAAATTCACAAACAGCCCTCGACTGCCGCAGATCTCTTAACGAGATGGCTGAGTAGTTTAATATACACCTCATACGGGGGCCTCGGCATAGGGATATCCCGGGGAACTGCAAAGCCGATGAACTTGCTAGGAAAGGGACGACATTACAATCAGGCAGTCCAACGAAAGATGAACAGAAATCGGCACCTGCTGAGTAGATAGACAAATCTGGCCAAGGTATGACCTGAGAAGATCAAAATATCTCCTCGCACTAGAGAGGCAAATATTGTCTACGTTAGTATCAGTTCTGACGGGACACTGCTTGATCGGCGAACACGCCAAAAGATTGGGTATGGACTCTAATGACTTCTGCAGAAGCAGTGGAGAGCATCGCTATGCGACTGCCCCGCTCTGAGTAAACGACCAGACATACTGGGTTCGGCCTTTCTAGGCAGCCTAACAGGTCTTTCCAGTACCGACATTCGTACTATCGATAAATTTATATATCCAACAGGTTAGTTTCAATGAGGGGCAGTTCAGCCCGTGGTAACACTAGGGACCTAAACTGGTCTGGATATGAGCTTGTATTAAAAAAAATACGGCTGCCACCCTAACCTAAACCTGAACCTTTTCTTTCAAATAACCCCAAAGAAAGAAGTTCAACGGTGTAAAATCACATGATCTTGGCGGCCGATTGACATCGCCACGACGTGAGATAACACGGCCATTGAATTTGTTGCGCAAAAGAGTCATTGTTTCGTTAGTTGTGTGGCAAGTGGCACCGTCCTGTTGAAACCACATATTGTCCACATCCATATTTTACAAATCCGGCCATAAAAAGTTCGTTATCATCTCACGATAGCGAACACCATTCACAGTAACTGCCTGACCGGCCTCATTTCGAAGAAGTATGGCCCGATGAAGTCGCCAGCCCAAAAGTCGCACCAAACGAACTGGGCTAGCATGCACAGGTGTTTTCACATCTCCTACAGACCCGGTTTGCTGAAATTTGAGCACAATTCTCCCGATTGTGGACAAATTTGGTCGATTATGCTGATCAAAAAAACATCACGAAATGCATTTTGATTTGAACGACCATTTTCGTAAAAGGCTTAAACAAGTTTAACGCGTTGCTCGATTGTGTATCTTTCCATGGTTCAAGTTGAGTTAGTCTGAAATTGAGAAATGTCAAATAAAATGCTGGAAAAAACTTGACGTTTAGGTGTGGTTCACATTCAACATCGGCCCTTACAAAATAACCATCAATTAGTTCCTATTTGAATCTGATAACGGATGGAAGCAAACAAACGTTTTAAATATTATACAAATTATAATGTGTCTGTAATATTTACGCCATGTGAAACATTACCCAGCAAAATCTTGGTAAGTACCTGTCATTATTCTCTGCATTACTAAATAATGACATCTCATTATTCGCTGCATTACTTTCGGCTTATTAATAATGACTTACCAATAATAACAGAAATAAGGTATTTTTTGTTATCAAAATCATTTTGGAAAATTTTGATATAATGAGAAAAGTGGCTAAATAATAACTACTTACCATAATCGAAATTTGCTTACTCGTCGAATTATTTGGTAATGACAAATTTTGCTGGGTAGTATATTCGAAGTGTAATTCTCTACACTTTTTTGGAATTGCTGGAAAATTGCTTATTTTTTATACATACGTATAAAAAATAAATATACTTGTCTACGTATTTATATACGTAGACGTGGTGATTAAAACGTTTTGATAGACTTGAAGTTCAGAAACCATATACTTACTTTTGTGGTACACTGTATGGCAGAATGTACAAATCTCTCATTCGACACAATATTTTTGCCTTCGCACACTTAACACTCGGCAACACAAAATATGATTGAATTGAAAGAAAATATACATATTTGGAAATGAAATGTTTAAACTTTAAAGGGCACCTTACATTGTGGATTTGTTGTCAAGCATCATGTTCTCTCAGATGTTGTGTTCGACGACTGTTTGCCCTTAGATTACCTCATGCAATCTCTACAACATCATTTCATCTACGATAGCAACGTGGTCGGTTGTGCGTGTGCAGCGAAGAAAAAGATCAAAATGCCGTCGGCAAAATGAAAATATGTGACCATAAAAATTTGGGTATTTTCCTTCAACCATTTTTAATGAATAATTAGGGAATTTTTGAAAGAATTTGTCATTCCATATGAGTGTGCATCGTGCGTTATATTTTTAATGTGATATACAAATGTACCTGATACAAATTTTACCTGACTTTTTCAATACATTTGTTTCATGTTTTCATACAAAATAATAAATGTCAAGCCAATATCGTTGTTTCTTAATTACTTTTACAAATATTGCCTTTCAAAAATTATGTTTGGGAGAGACAGACACAAATTCTGTATACTTTTGAAGGAAATGAAAGGAAAGTGTTCATTAAATTAAAATGCTTAACAAATCTACGAAAAATTTTTATGTACATATTTATTTTCCACAAGAAATGGTATATTGCCTTCAAAACAACATAAAAAATTTGTATAGTTTTTAAAATAAATTTTTAACAAGCCGGTCATTCAAGGAAAATTAAGCGAAATTTATTTTTTCAAATTTAAAATAAACGTAAATATTTTTGAAAGAAAAATAATAACAATTCTTATAGTCTTCACTTTTAATTTTCCCTAATTCTGGCATACTGTTGTATAATTCAAAGGAAATCCAACCAAAATTGCCAATATCTTTCCATGAGCCAACATGAAAATATCAAAATCGTTTTGATTTTCGTCCAACATCCATGAACACTCATCATGCAGCTCCTTAGACTGTGAATAAATCCATGGATCACACAAGTTGTACGACAAAACTGATGTGTGTAGGGTCGCCTTTAAGGCAGCGATGGGCAAAAGCACTACCCGGGGTTTTTCCTCTCACGTGTACATGAGCACACACATTGAATGAGAGTTCACTATCATTCAGTCGCGCTTGGACATTCGATCGACAAGGTTGTGTCGGTCGCTTGTTGCTTAGCGTGCACATAAAGAAAAAATGGATGATACAATTATTACAATACATACTTCAAGTATAGGAATAAAGTTTAGTATGTACATATTGTATTTTTACCGAAGAATTTATAAACATTTCTAAATACAAGTTTAAATTATTTTTTATGTTACTGCAGAAATGTATATATTATTTTCTTTTTGTCATAATTAAATAAAGTAACGAATTTTTTAAAATAATTAAAAATGCATATATTTACGATTTAACGATTTTTTTAAAATAATTAAAAATGTATATTTAAGGATTTTTTAATAAAATTTGTATAAACACCTAAATATACTAACTAAAAAAAAGTTGGACACTCGAAAACGGTTAATAGAAAAATAAAAAATTAAAGAATATGGCATAATCAATACGAGTATGCAGTACTTTTATTTGAAAATTTGGATTGATTACTTTACATATCATAATAAATATGTATGTGGCTAATCATAACATATTTAAAGTTCAATTTCTTTATGTACGCCTATAATAACCCCAAATCTACTTAATGTTGTTCGTTGTCCACTTTATTTATTATCTTACCCAACAAATATATGTTAGGAAAATGCAAATACCATTTCTCGCAGTGCATAAAGAGAATGTTAACACTTCTCACAAATACATAAACATTTTGTAGAAGTATTGTGTGCCCATCGCTGCTCTACAACATCATTTCATCTACGACAGCAACGTGGTCGGTTGTGCGTGTGCAGCGAAGAAAAAGATCAAAATGCCGTCGGCAAAATGAAAATATGTGACCATAAACATTTGGGTATTTTCCTTCAACCATTTTTAATGAATAATTAGGGAATTTTTGAAAGAATTTGTCATTCCATATGAGTGTGCATGGTGCGTTATATTTTTAATGTGATATACAAATGTACCTGATACAAATTTTACCTGACTTTTTCAATACATTTGTTTCATGTTTTCATACAAAATAATAAATGTCAAGCCAATATCGTTGTTTCTTAATTACTTTTACAAATATTGCCTTTCAAAAATTATGTTTGGGAGAGACAGACACAAATTCTGTATACTTTTGAAGGAAATGAAAGGAAAGTGTTCATTAAATTAAAACGCTTAACAAATCTACGAAAAATTTTTATGTACATATTTATTTTCCACAAGAAATTGTATATTGCCTTCAAACCAACATAAAAAATTAGTCTAGTTTTTAAAATAAATTTTTAACAAGTCGGTCATTCAAGGAAAATTACGCGAAATTTATTTTTTCAAATTTAAAATCCACGTAAATATTTTTGAAAGAAAAATAATAACAACTCTTATAGTCTTCACTTTTAATTTTTCATAATTCTGGCATACTGTTGTATAATTCAAAGGAAATCCAACCAAAATTGCCAATATCTTTCCATTTTCAGTTTTACGCATCTTTACTCAATGAGGTTTCTACTGAAATGTCATTTTGCCGACGGCACTTTGTTCTCTTTTCGTATTTCCACCACAATGTTTCTTTTGAACTGACGAAATGTTGTCATACCTGCCATTACATTGTGGATTTGCATGAGCCAACATGAAAATATCAAAATCGTTTTGATTTTCGTCCAACATCCATGAACACTCATCATGCAGCTCCTTAGACTGTGGATAAATCCATGGATCACACAAGTTGTACGACAAAACTGATGTGTGTAAGCAGGCCTTTAGACTGTGGATAAATCCATGGATCACACAAGTTGTACGACAAAACTGATGTGTGTAAGCACGCCTTAACTGAATTGTTTATGTTGAAAGTGGAGTAAACAAATCTGTGAATGTGGCGTAACAGATCCCAATATGTGTTTATTTTGGACTATTTGTTTACGAAACAAATATATTTTTGCATTTCAGAATTCAGAAAATAAATTATGTTAAATTTTTCAGCAATTCAAAGTAAATTTTTTAGGATTTTTCATGTCGTAAAAATAATAAATAATAATAATTGAAATCGTATAATGTTGCATCGAAATATATATTACTTGGAGGATTGACAACTAATGATGGCTTGGAATACTCAGAAATTTTAAATTATTAATTTTAAAACAGAAGTCAATGCTGCATTTGGTTTAAAATTAACCAAATTTTAAAATTAATAATTTAAAATTTCTGAGTATTCCAAGCCATCATTAGTTGCCAATCCCCCAAGTAATATATTTGAGTTATACCTCACAAAATAACTCAAAACAAAAGAAAATAAAACCGAAAACACACAAAAAAATATAGTAGAACAGTAGGAATCACAACAAGTTAGATGCTATCTATAGGAGCTATATCTAAATATGGACCGATATCGCTCATTTTTAATCCCAAGTAACCTGCAGCTATAAGAAGTATCTATACCAAATTTCAGCCACCTAGCTCAAGTATTATAGATTGTAGCGTGATTACAAAAGACGGACGGACGGACATGGCTAAATCGTCTTAGAATTTTAAGACGATTAAGAATATATATATATATATATATACAGTATAACCTCTCTAATCCGGACACTCGATAGTCCGGACTATCCAGTAATCCGGACAGCTCAATGATTCTGACACTTTCGAAAATTAACCTCTGTAGTCCGGACATCAATATGTTTTTGTGTTTCTTTTAAGGTTTTTAACTTTATTATACCTTTAGTCTAATGATAATCTTTTTTGAAAGTAACCGGTGGTTGCTAAAGTTCAAAATTTGTAATGAAATTGGTTTGTGGCAGCACCAAGACCCCCGTGTTCGAATTACAAACAATCTGGCAACGTGTTAACGAACCAGAGGAGGAGAAAACAACAGCTAATACCTAGAGAAGTCTTCGCCGTCAACTGTAGCATTTTTAGTAATACTTCGTAAGATTTTGTGAACTAGTTTTAATAATAATAAATAGTTGTTAAGTATAAATACAAACGTCTTTTTACTACAACGACAACTATATTGGTGACCCCGCTTTTCACGCACAATCTGGAGTGGTATTTTTACATTGCTACAAAAACTTCTTGGAAGCAGAACAGCAAAAAAAAAACATTTGAAAGCAGAGCAGCAGCAGCGCTTTTAAAATTTCAACGTTTTTTTGCATGCATCATTTTGCCAAGATAGTCTACGCGTTTGCTTATGCATTCTAAACGATACAACTTGAGGCAACGAGAACATTCTAATAACAACGAAGAATTTTTCGACAGTAGCAGCATAAACATGTCGGAAATGGAAAATCTGATTCAGCGAATGGAGGCACTGCAACGTGAATTACATTCTCTTCGAGAGTCACAAGGGAACGCGGATAATGGACAGCGATCGAACCTTCATAAAGTGCATATTCCAAAATTCAACAAACAGAATCCGGAATTGTTTTTTGCTCAGGTTGAACGCTCTTTTTCTCTCTGTGGCGTTTCAACTGATGCGGACAAATTTGATGTTGTATCTGTGCGCCTTGAAGACGACATACTCTTGTCGGTTGAGGACCTCGTAACAAATCCGCCGCAAAATGACAAATATTCTACATTGAAGGAGCGACTCATTTCGAAATTTGCTGAGTCTTCAGAGTCTAAAATGCGACGTCTCTTGCAAGGTGGTGAGACAACGGGTATGAAGCCGTCCGAAATGCTGTCCCACATGCGACGTTTGGCACCAGGTAAGGGAAATGAAACGATTATTCGGACAATATTTCTCGGGCAAATGCCAGACTCGATTCGTCCTCTTTTAACTGTGTGGGAAGAAGACGATTTGGATAAACTTGCTAAAATGGCGGACAAGATGTTGGACGCTGTGGGAAATACTGTGTGTGCTGTCTCCGGAGCACCACCACGTTCGGAAACCAACATTCCAATTGATGCAATAAATTCGCATGTGTCTTTGGCTGATATTTGCAAGACTTTAAAGGATCTTTCTGCTAAGGTGGATACTATTCAACCAAACAATGACAGCAAATACAGTCGTAATCGATCCAGATCTCACAGTCATACACGTTCAAATGTTGGACCACCTGACAATTCGCTTTGCTGGTATCATCAAAAGTTTGGAGATGCAGCGCAACATTGTAAACCGAATTGTCCTCGCTACAACACTAATTCGTAAAACCAAAGATTTTAGTATTTCAACATTATCGCCTTCGATAGGTCCATTCCATGAATTACTGAAGGAGTTTATTGACATCACAACTACTACTTTGACGCGTAAATCAACGAGTGATGCAATTATTGTTCATAACATCGAAACAATCGGAAACCCCGTTGCAGACCGTCCACGAAGACTTTCTGGAGAGAAACTTGCAGCTGCTAAAGCGGAAATTGACTTCCTATTGGACAATGGTATATGTCGTCCCTCCAAAAGTCCGTGGGCTAGCCCGCTTCATATGGTGTCGAAAAAAGATGGTGGTTGGCGAGCGTGTGGGGATTACCGAAAGCTGAATTCCAAAACTGTACCTGACCGATACCCAATTGCCAACATCAACGATTTTTGTGAGAAATTATATGGTAAGTCAGTTTTTTCTACACTCGACCTTGTTAAGGCTTATTACCAAATACCAATGGCTGCAGAAGACATCCAAAAGACAGCAGTGTGCACCCCTTTTGGACTTGTGGAATTTTTATATATGCCATTCGGGTTGAGAAACGCCACACAAACCTTTCAGAGGTTTATGGACTCCGTTTTAAGAGGTCTTGATTTTGTTTATTGTTATATTGACGACATGATTGTTATATCTGAGTCTATTGAGGAACACCAAATACATTTACGGCAGATTTTTGACCGCCTTCGACAATTCGGTCTAACAATCAACGTCAATAAATGTAAATTTGGACAATCTGAAGTACAGTTTCTTGGTTACATCATCAACGGCAATGGTTGTACACCTCCAACAGATCGTATTGCCGCTATTGAAAATTACTCCAAACCTGAAACTATTTGCGAGCTTCGCAGATTCCTCGGTGTCGTCAATTTTTATCGTCGTTGCATCCCACATGCCGCTCAGCTACAGGCACCACTCAACGAATTCCTTAAGGACTCCAAGAAAAATGATAAGAGGAAGGTTCCTTGGACACTTGAAGCTGAAAATGCTTTTGCATCTTGCAAACACAGCCTTCGTGAAGCAACTATGCTAGCTCATCCAGCACCCAATTCAGATTTGGCCCTTACAACCGACGCATCAGACATTGCCATTGGAGCTGTATTGGAACAAAAAGCAAATGGAATTTGGCAGCCACTCGGATTTTTCTCTCGAAAATTATCCGCGGCAGAGAGAAATTATAGCACATATGACAGAGAGTTGCTTGCTATATACGAGGCTATAAGATATTTTCGCCATTTGCTGGAGGCAAGACATTTCATAGTTCGGACCGATCACAAACCTCTCGTCTATGCATTTTCGCAAAAACCGGAAAAAGCCTCGCCTCGACAATTGAGGCACCTTGATTTCATTTCGCAATTCACGACAGAAATTTTGTACTTGTCCGGTTCTGAAAACGCAGTGGCAGATGCACTGTCCCGCCTTAACGCAATTTCAATGCCAACATCAGTCACTCTAATGGAACTGCAATCAGCTCAGGAGATGGACGAAGAGTTGAAAACTATTTTGGATGGTGCAAATTCTTTAAAACTACAAATAGTACATTTTGATACGACATCGGTATACTGTGACATATCCACAGGATATGTTCGCATGTATGTTCCCGAGTCACTACGTCAACAAATCTTCAATTCAATTCATAATCTTTCGCATCCTGGCGGCCGTGCTAGTCTTCAACAGATACGAGAGAAATACGTATGGCCTGGAATGAAGAAACAAATCCTCAATTGGTCCCGGAATTGCATATCGTGCCAAAGAGCAAAAATCACCAGACACAACCGCCTTACTCCGGACAAGATAGATGTTCCAGACAATCGTTTCGATCATGTTCATTTGGACATCGTGATAATGCCGTTAGTACAGGGTTATAGATATTGCCTCACCATGATCGATCGATTTTCACGATGGCCTGAAGCTGTGCCTCTGAGGGATATGTCGGCCCAGACGGTCGCGACTGCATTTTGGTCCAACTGGATTTCACGCTTTGGTTGTCCTAGGACAATTACGACAGACCAGGGCACACAATTCGAGTCCGCGTTATTCAGGGCTCTAGCGAATTTAATTGGTTCTAAACGTACTCGAACGACGGCTTATCATCCACAATCGAATGGAATGATTGAGAGATGGCACAGATCTTTTAAAGCAGCTTTAATGTGTCATTCACAAGTATCGTGGGTCGATATACTTCCAACTGTTTTGTTGGGATTAAGGACAGCTGTCAAGGACGATTTTCAAGCTTCGCCTTCCGATCTTCTTTATGGTGGACACTTACGGTTACCTCAAGAGTTCTTCACCGAATCAGAAATTCCTGCCGATTCATCTGAATTTTTAAGGAAACTTCGTGAATATTTCAACTTCTTGCGACCAATTCCAGTTTCTCACCACAATAAAAGCAAAATGTTTATTTTCAAGAACCTCGATGATTGCACTCACGTTTTTCTTCGGACGGACGCAGTACGAGGACCACTTGAACCACCTTACACTGGACCTTTTGAGATAGTCCAACGAATTTCAGATCGGTTATATACGATACGAATTAAGAACAAGGACGTGAACATATCGGTAGATCGACTCAAGCCAGCTTTCATCATCAATAATACCGAGTCTGAACATCCACAAACAATAGCAACACCTCTACCGAGTCCTCAAACAACAGCAACACCTATAACGAGTCCTCAGACATTCTCTCAAGACTCATCAACATCATCTCAGAGTACGCAGTCCACCGAACTTCCAGTTGTGCGAAACACACCTACTAGGAGAATATCGTTCCAAGCGGATCAGGTATCGGATCCTGACTTGGTCACTGGAGAGGGAGTGGCTGTGGCAGCACCAAGACCCCCGTGTTCGAATTACAAACAATCTGGCAACGTGTTAACGAACCAGAGGAGGAGAAAACAACAGCTAATACCTAGAGAAGTCTTCGCCGTCAACTGTAGCATTTTTAGTAATACTTCGTAAGATTTTGTGAACTAGTTTTAATAATAATAAATAGTTGTTAAGTATAAATACAAACGTCTTTTTACTACAACGACAACTATAGGTTCTTGGAAATATGAGGTGAAAAGTTATAAAGTGATATTTCTGTTGTAATATTTTTTGAAAACCGTCGAGGAAGAGGAACTTGATGAGTTCCAACAATTTACAGTGCAGATGAATCTGCTCTATTTTTGAGGACTCTTCCAACAAAAACATGATTTTAATTCAGCTCCAGGCAGAATAATGTCAGCAGATGGATTTACCTTCATGGTAAAGAGCCTGGATCTCAAACGTTGCCTCTCCTTTTAATCCGCATAAAAATCCGTGAGCGTTTTAACAACTTTAACTTCCTTTTGTATATAAGTCTACCAAGAAAGGCTGGATGTCGACTTGCGTTTTTGAAGATTGAAGAAATTTCTAATAAATGCTGTTATTGGGTAAGGGTCCATCACAAGAAATTGAAATCAATGCGGAGAATTCCACAGAAAGAAAATGGGACCATAAAGATCTTACATTTCATGTTCACCACTGATGATGTTATAGATCCGTCAGTTATGTCAAACGAAAATATTGAAGAGAACATATTCGTAGACTCCAATTGTAGTCTTTCTCACTTTCGAATTTTGTACTGTAGTCCGGACAATGGTCGAAACTATATCTGTCCGGATTAGAGAGGTTATACTGTACTTTATGGGGTCTCAGATCAATATTTAGAGGTGTTACAAACGGAGTGACAAAATGAATATACCCCCATCCTATGGTGGAGTGTATAAAAAAATATAACTGAAATTTGAAAAATTCAACAAAAGTTTCGAAAATATTTTTTAAATAAAATATATTTGGAGATATTCCTAAACAATAATTTTATTTGCATTCAAACACATATTTTATTTGAGAAATTTAGTTTGCAAATATTATATGTTGTAACATATGTTTTTCAAATAAAATTTATTTGCTCAGAAATATTTTGCCCCGTGTGGTATTAAAGATATAAGCTGCTAACAGTTGGTTCAAATTAGTCCATTTGTGTGGGAGGTACCAAAAGGGAAGTGCCAATAACGGCCACTTTTCTCCGGGCTCCAGGTACTATAAAAGCATTACACTGAACAAAATTGCAAGTATTTGTATGCACTGGTATTCAAGTTATAAGCTGTTAAATTTTGGTGCAGAATGGTCCATTTGTGTGGGAGGTACCAAAAGGGGCGTGCAATTACCGGCAACTTGTCTCCGGACTCTAGGTACTAAGACTACACTGTATAAAATTTCACCAATTTTTATGAACTGATATTAAAGCTATAAGCAGTAAACTTTTGGTTCATAATGGTCCATTTGTGTGGGAGGTACCATAGGGGGCGGGGCAACTTCGCCCATTTTTCTTGAGGTGTTAGCGACTAATAAACTAATACTATATGTGGAATTTCGGAAGATGTGAATAAGTAGTACATCAGTTATATAAGAAGCAATATTTCACTAAATGTTAACCCT
This sequence comes from Eudasyphora cyanicolor, assembly GCA_963930755.1. Classification (NCBI taxonomy): domain Eukaryota; kingdom Metazoa; phylum Arthropoda; class Insecta; order Diptera; family Muscidae; genus Eudasyphora; species Eudasyphora cyanicolor. The sequence goes on from OZ005735.1 coordinate 238,339,771, forward strand.
TTGTGGGGGAGGTACTATAAGGAGTCAACCTATATGGTACATCTTCGAACTTAGCTGGAGAAAGAGAAAAATATTAACGCATATCAAATTTGAAGTCAATCGGTTAAGCCTTTCGAGAGTTATGGTGCGCACCATCCAGCAGACAGACGGACGGACATTGCTCAAATGACTTAAAATTACCCAAAACAGATTTCTGCCGAACATACTTAGGGTCTTAGGCTACTCCTTTGATGTGTTACACTTTGGGCTCGTAGCAAATGATAAATACCCTCCTCTCTAAGGTGAGGGGATAATAAAGCTTCAACCGTATATTTTAGAATACATAACTGGAGAACCATTTATCGTAATCGTTTGAGGAAATATTTAAATAATCCTAAATTAAGAAGCCTTCATCATCGACTAATATGTATAGTTTCTTCATCCCATCAACGGTTTACAAGATTTGTGAAAAAAATCCAATTTTTTGAGAAAATTGTAATAAGTGTATATTTGTTGACTAACTTAATTACCTAAAAATTTTTCAAATATGCAAAGATTTTCTTTAGAATAGTCTCATTTTCATGACCCATCATACTTTATGGTAAAATAAAATATATATTGTGATTGTGAATTTTTCGATATTTTTAAGATTTTATTAATTTTTTTTTTCAAAAAATTTAGGACATTTTATTTTTCATTTGAGCAGTGTCCGTCCGTCTGTCTGGCTGGAGCGCAGGATAACTCTCCAAAGGAGTAACGGATTGACTTAAAATTTGATATGTGATAATACCTTTCTCTATCGTAGGCCATCTTCGAAGATGGGCCATTTTGGCTCACCCCTTATAGTAACTCCCTCAGAAAGGGTTAAAATGAAGTGAAATATTGATCTTCTAATAACTTCTATACTACTTATCCGAATCATACGAATCTGTAGTTCCTCACATAATGATAGTTTATTCTCGCTATCGCCGTGAGCAAAATAAGCAAAGTGTCGCCACCCCTCCCACACAAATGGACCATTTTTGTACATAAATTTAACTGCTTATATATTTAATACCAGTGCAAATAAATACTTTACATTTTGTGCAGTGTAATGTGTTTATAGTACCTAGAGTCCAGTGAAAATTGGGCGGTATTGGCACACTCCTTTTGGTACCTCACACACAAATGGACCATTTTGCCCCAAAAGCTAACTGCTTATAACTTTACTCGTAATACCAGTGCATGCTTTGAAGTTATTAAATTAAAATTGAATTGAAAATAATGTAATAAAAACAAAAAATAAATAAATTTACGAAAATGTTGTGGGACTGGAGGAGGGTGAGGGGATTCGTAAGTCGGTTTACCCGACTGAACTTTCTTACTTGGTTTTTGTAGGTTTATCTTTATTCGCATCCCACTAATTGACTACAAAGCTCTTAAAGGAAATTACCTAAGATTTATTTTAAGAAAAAAAATTCAAAAATTCAAATATGTGGTTTTACAAAACAGTAAAAAAAAGTATAAATTTTCGCAAAAAATATTTTTGCATTTTTGTTATTTTCTTAAAATGATTGAAGAAAACCATATCGATCAAAATTTTCTAAATAACGGGTTTTCCAAAGAGGTGTTAAAACGGAGATCCGTTTTGGGTCATTTTAAGTCGAATGAGCAATGTCCGTCCGTCTGTCTGCTGGCAGGTGCGCACGATAACTCTCGAAAGGAGTAACCGATTGACTTCAAATTTGGTATGTAGTAATATTTTCTTCTATCTCCGGCTTAGTTCGGAGATGGGCCGTATTGGTCCACTCCTTCTAGTACCTCCCGCACAAAGGGTTAACAGTTCAATAGATTACTTAATAACTTCTATACTACTTATTTGAATCCTCTGAAATTCTACACATAGTACGAGTATTAGTTTATTAGTCACTATTATCTCGAGAAAAAAAGGACCATTTTGTACCAAAAGATACCAGCTTATAACTTTAATACCAGTGCATATAAATACCTGAAATTTGGTATACTGTAGTTCTATCATAGTAACTAGAGACCAGAGAAAGATGGGCGTCATTGGCACGCCCCTTGTGGTACCTCCCACACAAATGGACCTTTTTGTACCAAAAGTTAACAGCTTTTAACTTTAATACTAGTCCATACAAATACTTGAAATTTCGTACAGTGCAATGCTTTTATACTACCAAGAGACTAGAGAAACGTTGCCGTAATTGGCACACCCTTATGGTATCCCCCCGCACATTGGGACCATTTTACACCAAAAATTAACAGCTTACAACTTTAATACCAGTGCATACTTTAAAGATATTAAATGCAATTCAAATTGATAATAATTTAATTATAACAAAAAAAATTTACTAATATTTTTTGGGACTCATGGTGAGGGGAACTGAACTTTCTTACTTGTTTTATTTTGATTGATTTTCTTTTGAAATTATGAATTTATTTTCTGTTTTTTAAATAAACTAAAATAAAAATTATCTTGGAATAAGATGTTTTAAAACAACTAAAACAATTACTGTTCAGTTCTCTGAACTGAATTGTATTTAGTCGGCTCGATCTAATTATGCGCAGTGTTGCCACTACGATATTTTTTTTTCTACCAAAATTGTCTAAAATTTCGACCACAAGCGTTTGAAATCTTCCATTTTTTATTTTACGAAAAACGTAAGCATAAATTGTTTTTGTAAAGTATTATTTATATTTAAATAACATTTTTAATTAATCACTTGAAGAAGGTTTTTTCCGATTGTGATTGCTCTTTTAATGAAGTTATTATAATTTTTTGGTCCAGATGTTTGTAACGCATTAAAATACTAGACCCAGAGCTAGAACCACCTTAAAGTATACGGATATACTCAAAATCACCTGCTGATTCGATCCTATGTGTATGTCTATCCGTCCGTCCGCTGTACGTGTAAACTTTTTAATCTATGTACAGGTCGCAATTCTGGACAAAATCCTGAAGAATTTTGGCACGGACAATATTTTCGCAACGAGGACGAACGGTACAGAATTGGGAGAAAATAGGTTTAGACTTAGATCTGGCTCCCATATATTTGACATCAAAGAGCGATAGAACTAGTATTTTACATCGTACATTACAGGATTTGGCACAAAAGAACCAGGAATGAACATGGTAAATTTTGACCGAAATTGGTTCTGAATTAGATATAGCCCCCATATATACGTTCCATCTGATTTGGTATCAATGTGCTATATATACATACTTTGTTTAACATTGGATCATCATGAACTTTGGCAGAGAAGAGCTTCTTTCGGCTCAGATTTAAATGTAGCCCTACATTTATTTTCCTTCCGTTTTTTTATCAAAGTGCTATAGAAACCTTATTTAACATCCGATAGCTATGAATTTTGACAAAGAAGTTTATTGCTACAGAAACGAACTTTGACAAGTTTGACAAGAAAATCGGTTCAGATTTATATATAGCCCCCTTATTCCCGTATATATTCCTTCCAATTCGGTATTAATGAGCTTAGAAGCTTTCTTTAACATCCGATGGTTATGAAATTAAGTAGAGAACGTTAGGTAGAACGTAGCGAGTTAAAAGTTAAGATTCAGAATCACAATATGTTTGCTTATTCTGCTCGAACAAAAGTGGTCGTCGTATGGTCGGCTCAACCCGACGTTAGCCTTTTATAATCTTACTTCTCCATTCCGTTCAATTTATTTATTTATTTATTTAATATCAATACATAGAAAGCCCAAAAGGCCAATTATGCATGTACTGTGAGGTTAATACTATGTATAAAAATAACAAAATTCAAAATATTTTAAAAATTATTAATAAAGAATAATATTTAAATGGCTCCCCAGCCATATGAACATTGCAGAAAATAAAGGTATAAATAATTAGGGTCCCATAGCAATCAGACGATAAAATAGAAAATTATGTACAATATAAAATATTAAGTCGAAATGTCATTTAAGTAGTTTATATCTTTTCTCTTGTATGAAGAATAGGAGTAAGAGAATAGTTTTAGTATATTAGGCAAATGGTTCCAAATTCGATAGACCCGTACTAAGAATGAATGCCCATATATCGAAGTGTGCACGAGAGGGATATCAATTTGTACATTGCGCGTCGAATTTATGAATGAAAACTGATTAACTAGAATTTGGGGTTGTGTTGATTTCATGATTTTATAAAAATGAAGTACTGTTCGTAAGTTAAGATAGTCGCGAAATGAACATCCTAGAAATGTCTGAGTTAGTTCAGTAACACGGTAATGGTAATGTATTCTCAAATCATAGACATAGCGTACGATCTTTCTAAAAATCCTCTCAATTCTATCATGATTATAGGACCAAGTCCCAGAATAGACTTCAATTCCGTAATTCAACAGAGACATTAACAAAGAATGACCCAAACGATATCTTAAATGTCTCGGTGTATATGCTTTCAAAGAGTATAACCTTCTTAAAGTAAGGCAGACTCTGTTTGTAAGATTATCAATATGACTTCCAAAATTAAGATTGGAATCAAGAGTAACTCCAAGGCATTTAAGGGAATAAACGATCTCTATTGAATGGTCATTAACGAAGAGTCGCGGGTAAGATATTTTGCCATTTCGCAAATGGAAACTTATAGCCTTTGTCTTGTTTGGGTTGATCAAAAGATTATCTGCACACATCAAATTAGCTACGAAATCAAGATGTATATTAATAAAATTTTCTTCAGTATTTGATCTATATAAAAGTAAAATACCATCTGCAAATACATAGGGTCGACAAACACTAGTTTCCATTTGCGAAATAATATCATTAATATAAACCAAAAAAAGTATGGGACCCAAAGCTGACCCCTGAGTAACAACACCAATACTGGAACTGAATCCATTAAAAGAAACGTACTGAGATCGATCACTTAAATAAGAGTAAACTAGTTTGCAAGCTGTTTTAGAGAAGTTAAATCTAGCACGTAATTTTTCTATCAGGACAGTATGATTAATGCGGTCAAAAGCCTTAGAAAGGTCCAGCGAAACTAAATTACAACTTTCAGGAGTATCCAATTCTTGTCCTATGGAATCTGTAAGAGAAAGCATGGCTGAGGTAGTATTATGGTTTTTTCGGAAAGCAAATTGATTTGGGTGAAAAAGAGAGAAACCCTCACAGTACTCCAAAATCTGAATCTTCATCAAGTTTTCAAGAATTTTTGACATAGCAGAAAGTATAGTTATAGGTCTCAAATCATTATTTCCTTGATTGCCTTTTTTTTAAATTGGTATAACCCGGCCCAACTTCCAAGCAACTGGAAACTTAGAAACCATAAAAACAGTATTTATTAAGTGGAGGAGCAGCGGTGAAATAAGGGGAAAAATAATTTTTTAAAACTTAATCGGAACTTTATCATAACCTGAAGCATTTGATTTTATCGAGCTTACTGCCTGAATGAGGTCATGCTCAGTGATTGGATGAAATGAGAAAGAATTTGAATTTTCCCATTTACATTTTTTAAAGTTTTTATATTAAATTTGTTTCACATTCTACAAAAGAATTGGGATAATTAGGTCGTCAACTGTCAGCAATATTGATTATTATTTGTCTCGGGTAATTGTTGGAAACCCAAAGAAATTTAATACAGGAGTTTTGTCAAAACTTCTATAAAAAAATTTTTGAGGTGCGTAAAATCTACCAAATTTATATTGATTCTTCCATTCTACCACACTAAAAAAATTCTACCAAGTTTGGTAGAAAAACCCAAAAACGGCAACACTGATTATGCGTCTCACAAAGGTGAGCGAGCAGGTAGCTTTTGAGAGTTGTGATGTGTCTGCTGTGTTTATGTATTTCCAAATAAATGTTTGTCTAATGAGTATATACCCTGCAGCCAAAATGACTAGTTTGTATATAGAAATATACTAGTTGCTTTTTACTTCAAACTAGTAACATATCTGTCCTTTTTTCATATAACGAACTATCGATTTTAACATTGGCTTGTCATAGGCACCCAACTAGTTCATTTGTTTACAATTCAGCACTAGTTAATATCTAGTTCAGTTATTACTATATGTGTGAATAAGAGAGTACAAGAGAATGGTGGTGGGAGTGAGACACATTTACTCTGCCACCACCAAGCGAGTACTTGCTCGTAAGCAGTTCAGGCAATCGTTTTTGCGTATTTCTCTGCTGCTGACGGCAGAGAGACGAAAGTGTCGATCTGCAACCACCTACCAGGTACCATGCAAGTACTGAAAAGCAGCTCAGATAATCGTTTTTGCTGGCAGAGATGCGAATGCGTTTGCAGAGGTCACATTGCAACTAGCTTATGACTGGTTCAATACGCAACTAGAAATGATTTTAGCTGCAGGGTATCCATGGGCGCATTTACCTGACGTGTGCTTGCAGCATGGTTAGAAATATATACCGCACATTCTGTAGTGAAAATAAGGGATGCAGTCAAACGTTGGTATGATACATCATATGTCTTCTCTCTTTTCTTCTTAGGTATAAACTAGGTTAAGATTTCTGTCACTAGTAAGTAAGTAAGATTAGAATATTGTAAATAAAATTAGTTCCGTTCTAGCACTCAATCGGCTATCATCTTTTTAATTTCTGCTAGCTCTGCTCGCAAACAATTACTATATTGCAATAACCTGTTTAGTTTTTAAATTACATAACCTGCGCTTTAAATCCCGAATCGTTTATTGAAAGAATTTAAAAATTTGTTTAGTGGTCAGTTGAACAAATTTTTATTGTTGCACAGCGTAGTTTGTCGGAAAAGACCTTCGTAGAGGCGTTGTTGTGTAGAGTAAAAGAGCTCCTCAGTTCTTGGGGCTACTTCAGTGAAGCAACATCAAATAGTCGCAAAGCTATAGCAATCAAATAAAAGAAGAACATAAGCAACAAGCTAAAAATGGTTTATCTAGTACCTGAAACGAATTCGCCGCCTGCAGATGATCCACTACACTTCATTTTCAAATCCTTATCACTCGAACAACAATTGAAATTTGCTCGGGAAAACCCACAAGTGAAGAAATTATTTGAAGATTATAAGAAGAAAAAAGACTATCGTCAAATAAGTGTATATAAAATTGATGAGAAATTCACAGTGAAAACTGAAACGGGCACAACTTTTGAACATTTTGATCGCAATGTGTTTCAGGAATTTCTGGCACATTTTGCAACAAAAGTGGAAACTATGAATGTATTTGTATCGCACAGCGTCGATGAAGAATGCCGACTTGAAGATGCGGAAACCATAATACCACTAGTAGCTGAAAAAATGACAAACTTGAAAGATCTACAGATACATTTGTGTTCGTGTATGTTCTGGAAGGCAACATGCTTAAATGCTGTGAATGTAGGAAATCTGCTTCGGATGAGGAGTTTGAAAAAACTGAAGACGTCCTATAATAAATTAACAAAAATGCAGTTTAAACACCTTTGTGATCTTGTATACAGAAATAAGATAGAGGATTTAGGATGCAACGTTATAATAGACCCCGAAAATGATAATGATAAGATAGAATACGCAACATTAACCGAACCGGTTCGGTTAAAAAAACTATATATCAAAACAACGTTGGATCCCAGAAAATGGCTAAATAATGACTTACCTTCGTTTCTGAGAATGTTTGAAAATCTAACAGAATTATGGCTATGTACTCCCGACAAATTGCACGACTGGATGTTGGCTACCATAGCCATGTACTGTCGCAATCTTGGGTCATTCTCCATAAGCGACACAACAGTCGTAATTAATGAAATGTTTATTGTACCTCCAAAGTTGAGCAAATTAGTTATATACCGCTGTTCGGGACTAACCCACACACATTTAGAGCATATCCTAACATCGACAAACATAACAGAATTCATATCATTATATACACAATATGAAGGAGATTTCCAGAATTTCACAATTTCTCCGTTGATAGAAAAGCTGGATGTTCACACAGTGGATATGTGCACATTCCAATCGGCATACAAAGACAATGAGAACTTGAAAAATCTTACATGGTATCACTCTGCAAATTGTCCAAATAGAGGAGGTATGATAACTACACTTCCTCTGCAAACGTGCATTAATTTAGAGGTTCTCGATGTGGCATTCGATGAAGTATCAATTGGAATAAATATTATACAGCAATTGAAGCACCTGAACACATTGTATGTGCATCCACCCGTCATAAATGATTGGAGCTATATCACTGATCTTCTAAATCATACGCCATTACGTCAACTGAAATTGTTATTCAAGGATCTTCCACCTGAGGTTCCTGCAAATGGGTTTCAAACAAATGTCACCAATTTGGAAATTGTAATTTCGGGAAATCCAGTAGAACGCAGTTTTGATTTTTGGTTGGACTTATATTGCCAAAATGCTGATATGAAGTTAACATTCTTCGTAAAATTTACCAATCTGAAGACATCGCTAAGGACTTTAATAAATCATCCAAAATTTCCACGAACTTTGGCTACACTCGAGTACCGCACATTTGTATTAGGTAAGAATTTAATACTCGTATTAATAACTTCTCGTGAAATTCAATGTCTTAAGAGGTCCGCAAAAGAAAAAAATCTTTTTAAATATAGGCAACCACAATTCCCGTTTGCAGCAACTGAAATTTCGTTTGTTGTGACAGAAACTTACAACTTTTGTTCTGACCAAAAGCAACTTTTGGCCTCGTAAACGAGAATTGTAGCTGCCTAAAATTTCACAGTAGGGGAGTTTTCGGTAAAAAAAAATGGGACATAAGTTTGCAATTTATTAACCAGCCAGCAACTTGTAACGATACCTTCACACAGATATAGGGTGATCATTTAGACCATTTGTTAATTATAAATTAAACACTTAAAATAGCATTGTATGTCGGAATTTTAATTATGAAACGAAAGAATAATTTGTGACATTTACTTTTCATGCAAGTGTTATCCGTGACTACATATACTGCGCATAGGGAAGAATTCAGAATAGGGAAGTAATTTAACCGTTTCATGACCAAACAAACGATTGGGACAAAGCTTGACATGCTTGTAAAGGGTAGTTCAATTTTAAGGGCCGATGTTGATTTTGAATAAAAGGCAAATTATTTAGGAAATTATTGTCATTTCTTTTTATTATGATTATATTGGTATGGTGTGCCGCCGAACATAATTGAACATGTTCGGCGGCACACCTCCATCCGATGGTCCACATTTTCGATGACGCTGAGGCATAATTGAGGTTCTATGCCGTTAATGTGCCGAATTATCTCATCCTTTAGCTCTTGAATTGTTGCTGGCTTATCGACGTACACCTTTTCTTTCAAATAACCCCAAAGAAAGAAGTCCAACGGTGTCAAATCACATGATCTTGGCGGCCAATTGCCATCGCCACGACGTGAGATAACACGGTCATTGAATTTGTTGCTCAAAAGAGCCATTGTTTCGTTAGCTGTGTGGCAAATGGCACCGTCCTGTTGAAACCACATATTGTCCACATCCATATCTTCCAATTCGGGCCATAAAAAGTTCGTTATCATCTCACGATAGTAAGATGATAACACAGTAACTGCCTGACCGGCCTCATTTCGAAGAAGTACGGCCCGACGACGTCGCCAGTCCATAAGCCGCGCCAAACGGTGTTTTCACACATCTCTTACAGACCCGGTTTGCTGAAATTTGCGCACAAATCTCCCGATTGTGAACACATTTGGTCGATTATGCTGATCAAAAAAAAAAACATCACGAAGTGCACGAAATGCATTTTGATTTGAACGCCCATTTTCGTAAAAGGCTTAAAAAACTTTAATGCGTTGCTCGATTGTGTATCTTTCCACAATTCAAATTGAGTTAGTCTGAAATTGAGAAATGTCAAATGAAATGTAGAAAAAACTTGAAGTTTAGGTGTGCTTAACATTCAACATCGGCCCTTACAATTTAACCACCCTTTGTAAACAAATGGGAGTGCGAGGGTTGTGGCATTCAAATTTTAACGGCGTTAAATTTGTATAAATAAACATAGTACCAAACAAACAAACGAAAAAAATTCGCACTTTCTTCTCGACTTTGTTTTTATATGGGATTTCAACGCGAAAGTGAACATAGTACCACGCTTAATGCGCGGGTGTTAAGAGGGAAATGAAGGAGGTGCTGGATACTGGTTTCCGGATGGTATTCTAGCCCATTCTTGATCTTTTACATTTTTTTTTTAGCATTTTGTAAAATTAACTTTTGACCGCGTATATTGAGCGGCGTATAACTTTGATTCCAGGTCGTGCAAATAGTTGCAATTTTGTGCAGTGTAATGATTTTACAATACCTACGACTCTTTTGGTACCTCCCGCACAAATGTACCATTTTGAAAAAAAAGTTAACGGTTTATAATTTCGATTCCAGTTCATACATGAAATTTTGTTCTCTCAACTCTCTTTGAAATATTCAATATTCGCATGAAAGAATGTTCGTTTACAGCAAGATTACGTTAACGATCAACTTTTTCATGCACTAAAAATATTTAAACCGTTACGGGAATAGTAGATCGTTTGAGACAAAGAAAAATGTATCGGTAATTTTATTCATAGCAACATGAAAAATATGAGCGGAATTTCCATGTCCCCGTCAAAATTAAAAAAGGAGGACAGAATCTATAAGGCGGATTTCACGAGACTCACCGTATTTTAAATGAATCGATAATATGTTTAATTTTATTTTTATATTTTTAGATTGCAATAAATTAAGATGTGACTTTGAAGAGACCCTAAATAAGGTCCCATCCATTGATATATGTAATAAGGAATTCAATATATATTTCTACCCCACAAATACCTTTAGCATCTCTTTAAAATAAAATATCATATTTAATTTGTAAATTTAAAATTTTTGATTAAAATAAAACTAAATCACAATCGTCAAATCGTTGTTCTTTACATATTTAATAAGGCATTTATTAGGGAGACTATATACATAATCATATTACCATCCATAATATGATCCTTCATCGATGCCTTCATTCCATCATATCGATACCTTCATTCTAAAGTATAGTAAGTCGACTTAGAATGTTTTAAAGGACATTGCACTTTAAATTTGAAACATTTCAACTTATATTCAGTCAAAATTTTGTGTTTATCCGTCAACCCTATCGAAAGTTATTCACAAAACAGTAGAAGTCATTAAATTTGCATTATAAAGAAATTCCGTACAAATTTAAAAATTTCGTAAAACTTTAATCGTGTCTCCTGAAATGATACCCGTTTCGACATGACACACTACGAAGTGGAGGTATCGATATATCCTGCTGGCGTATCTTTTATCGAAATTGTCCATGAACAATCTATATATATAAAATTGTTGCGTGACTGGCTGACTGACTGACTGATCATCGCCCAGGCCAAACGGCTGAAGCTAGAATCATGAAATTTGGTGGGAGGGTAGTCCTTGGGACGTAGACGAGCAATAAGGCGAAATTCTTACTATTAGCCGCAAAATGGGCCAAAAAGGGATAAATATGGTACCACCGCCAAATCTAAACGAAATGAGCTAGAAACTTGAAATTTGGTATGAGGGTAGCCCTTAGGAGGTAGACTCAGAAATTGGCAGGATTTTTCGAAATTCGAACATTTACGCACACAGTGGGGTAAAAAGTGATAAATGTGGTACATCAGCCAAATCCAAATGGCAAGAGCTAGAATCGTGAAATATTGTGTGATGGCAGCCCTTATGAGGTAGACTCTGAAATTGGCAGGATTTTTCGTAATTCGAACATTTGCGCACACAGTGGGGTAAAATGGGAAAAATGGGATAAATGTAGTACAACAGCCAAATTCAAATGGCAAGAGCTAGAATCGTGAAAATTGGTGTGAGGGTAGCTCTTATGAGGTAGACTCTGAAATTGACAGGATTTTTCGAAATTCGAACATTTACGTACACAGTGGGTTGAAAAGGGAAAAATGTGGTACAACAGCCAAATCCAAATGGCAAGACCTAGAATCGTGAAATTTGGTGTGAGAGTAGCTCTTGGGACGTAAACAAGAACAAGGAGTGATTTTTTAAAAATTTAGAGGCACAGTGGGACAGAAAGGTATAAATATGGTACCACCGCTAAATTTAAAGCCTAATATTAAAATGGTGAAAGTTGAAGCGAGTGGTGTCTTTATGACAACTGATCGGGGTATTAAGCTTTCTTTGTATTCGTAGTTTTCGGGGCACAGTGGGGCAAAAAGTGTAAAATATAGTACAGTGGCTTAAAAATATCAAACATGGATCAATGGTTTCAGGGTAACTTTTGGAACATAAACTAGAGATTGGAAGTGATTTTTAGTAATTCTAACTTTAAGAGGCACAGTGGTACACGACGGGTTAAATATGGAGCATGGGGAAAAAAGGGATCAATCTGCCAAAATTGGAACTTAAAAATGAGATATGAAGAGTTTATATGGTTTTAGGAGCACTGTGGTCAAAAACGGTTAAATAGTGGAGTGGAGAAAATATGATTAAATATGTTACAGTCGGGGAAAAAGGTTTAAGTACGCTAGCGTGGAGACACATTTCAAATACGAGTACGATACAGTGAGACAAAAATTTGTTAAATATGGTACAGTGGGTAAACATTTTGTACAGTGAGATAAAGAGTTGAATGGGGCACAGTTGTGCAAAAAGGGTTAACTATGGTACAGTGGGGTAAAAATAGTTATATGTATATGGTAAAGTGGGACAAATGGTTTAAAAATTGTACAGTGGGGCAAAAAGCGTTAAATATTGAACAGTGGGGCAAAAATGTATTTACTATGATACAGTGGGTAACTATACAGTACTATGGGGCATAACTGTGTTAAATGTTGTACAATGGAGCACAGAGGGTTAAGTATGGTACAGTGGGGCAAAAACTGTTAAATATGGTACAGTGAGACAAAGCGTTTAATATGACACAGTGGGGCAAAAAGCTTTAACAATGGAACAGTGGGAAAAATGTGTTAGCTATGGTACAGTGGGACACAAATGGTTAAATATGGTACAGTATGACAAAAATGGTTACAGTGGGCACCAAAAGTAAAATATGTTAACGTGTAACAAATAGGTTAAAAATGGTACAGTGGGGCAAAATGCGTTAACTATAGAACAGTGGGTCAGAAATTTATTTACTATGATACAGTGGGGCAAAAAGGGTTAAATATGGTACAGTGCGACAAAAATGGTTAACTATTTAGTACAGTGGGGCATAACTGTGTTAAATATTGTACAGTGGAGCAAAGAGGGTTAAATATGGTACTGTTAAACATGGTACAGTGAAACAAAGGGTTTACTATGATACAGTGGGGCAAAAAGAGTTAACTATAGTACAGTGGGGCACAATTAGTTGAATATGGTAACGTGGAACAAAATGGGTTAAATATGGTACAGTGGGGCTTTAACTATGGAACAGTGGGAAAAATATGTGTTAGAATGGTACAGTGGGACACAAATGGTTAATTATGGTTCAGTATGACAAAAATGGTTACAGTGGGCACAAATAGTAAAATATGGTAACGTGGAACAAAATGGGTTAAGTATGGTACAGTGGGGCAAAAAGCGTTTACTATGGAACAGTGGGGCAAAAATGTGTTAACTATGGTACAGTGGGGCAAAAATGGTTAAATATAGTGGACAAAATATAGTAGGACAAAAAGGTGTTAAATTTGATTCAGTGGACCCAAAAGGATAAATATAGCACAGTGGGTCAAAAAGCGTAGATTTAGTACAGTGGGTAAAAATATGGATGCAGGGTGAGAGGGTAAGTTAAATATGAAATAAGAATGTTTTTTTTTAATGTATGCTTTTAGTAGCACTGTGGTGCAGAAAGGTTAAAATTACGATGCACTGCAATTATGTAGCACTGTGGTGCAAAAAGTTAAAATTATGATGCAGTTGGGGCAAGCAAAAATTATTCAACATGTTACAGAGGGGAAAAAGTGTGTTAAATATGGTTTAGTGGAACAAAAAGGGTTAAATATGGTACGGTGAAGCAAAAAAGTAAAATACGGTAAAATGGTTAAATGTGGTAAGTGGGGAAAAAAAGAAGCACAATGTAATAAAAAAGTGTTTAATATGGAACAGTGGTGCAAAAGGTGTTGAATGTGGTCCCTGAGTGCAAAGGTAGCTCTTACAGCATAAACCAAAGCTAAGAAATTGTTTTTTCCAAATAGGTTCTTCTACTTAAACCGTGGGGAAAAAGTTAAATAAATGGCACAGATAGGGGACAAAAATGTTTAAATATTGTACAATCGTGCAAAGTGGTTAATTATGACACACTAAAGGTTAAATGTGGTACAACGGAGCGATTTACTTTAGATTTTTAAATTCGTACCTTTATAGACACAGTGGGACAAACATGGTTTTATATTGTACCAGGGTGTGAATGTAGGTATTGGAACATAAACAAGGGGAAAGTTGCTAACGTATGAACCAAAAAAAATAGTTTTCAACGTCCAGAGGTACTGTGGGAAAAGCGATAAATATTGCAAAATTATGTCAGGGTAACTCTTGGAACATATACTAGAAATGAAACTAGGGTTCGTATTTTATATATAAAAGTAATCAAATCTTCCTCATTTTGCACCATATGTAATAATCATGTCATTTTGAATGTAAGAGGTATAGCTATTTTACAGTACCCTAAACAGAAAATAGACAAAAGATGGGGGCTGCGAAGCGCACCGGGTAAGCTAGTTTCGCATAAATTTACTTGATTTTCGGTGATGCATCGTTGCATTTCCGCTTTTAAAGTATAAGAGCCTATATATTTAAATTGTACTACCTACACACAAAAAATTGAGTAATCCGCACTTGAATCGAGGCGTAGCGGTGTTAAAAGTACGGTAAGTACGGATTTTCTTAAACCACAAGTAAAAAGCTTGATTCAAGTACGGAGCGCTGAGTTCTTAATTTTTAGCTCTCTTTAAGCACGATTAGGCTTGACTTTGAGCCACAATGTTCTGACTTGATTAAACAATTTTCTGGAATGGATTTGAGTGCGAAACGGGCTTCGATGAAGAAATTTTGGATAGAATTACATCTGATAATATTTTATTTAAGCCTAATCAGTGGTAGGTTAGGTTGGGTTAGGATGACAGGCGGTTATGCCAGCGCACATAGACCAATATAGATCCCTAGTATTACCACGGGCTCAGAGGCCCCTCATCGAAACCAACCAGTATGATAAACAAAGCTATCAATAGCACGAACATCGGTACCGGAAAGATATGCCAGACTTCCTTGAAAGTACGACCCCAATAACACCGGACGTCGTCTACTTAATGCGGGACAGTAACAAAGAAGTGCTCAATGCTCTCGACTTCTTCCTCATCACCACAGCCGCTACAGAAGTCATTGGACGCAATACCCAACATTCTAGCATGTTCGCCGATGTCCCGAGTGCCCGTCAGAACTGACACCAACGTAGACATTCTTTTCCTCTGCAGTGACCTTCTCAGGTCATATCTCGGCCAGATTTGCCTAGCTACCCTACATGTGCCGATTTCTATCCAACTTTCATTGGGCTGTATGATCGCCTCTTTCTTAAGCCAAAGCTTGCATGTGGACAGTGGCGCACCAGTATATGAAAATTCTTCGAGAATTTATAATTTCGCCCCCCTTCCTAGCAAGTTCATCAGCTTTGTAGCTCCTCGGGATATCGCTATGCCCAGGCACCCGTATGAGGTGTATGTTAAACTTCTCAGTCATCTTGTTAAGAGATCTGCGGCAGTCGAGGACTGTTTGTGTATTTAGGGATGTGGCCGGAATATTGATGGCAGCCTGACTATCCAAGTAGATGTCAGTGCTCGTAACTAGAGTTGGGCACTATACTTCTTTTAAGTGATCGCTCTTTTTAGTTCAGTTCAATTGTGTGAACTAGTTCGTTCATTTAGTTCCGCAGCTGAATTTACAACCTGTGAATTTACAACCGTGTGAACACACAATTTTTGTTTTGCAACGTTAGCAGAAAAGTCATTGCGAGATAATTTGCAGATTGTTATATGTGCGAAGTTTATGCATGTGACAACGGCGCCATTGCCAGAAAAACATTTTATTTGCAACACTGTCTATAATGTATTTTTATTGACAATCCTGCATATAAATATTTACAAATATTGTAAATATATGAAATTGTAATATTGTAAATATATGAAATTGTAATGTTTTCTTGCAATCGTCTGAACTGCCAATTCACCTTTACCTAACAATCTGTCATTGTCCGTATATTTGCAGCACTTTAACAGGGTTGATAACGTTTGCCGATCAGGCAATCGTCTATACTCAGTTTAACAAACCACCAAGATGTGTGAACTGTCAAAAAGACCACAACAGCTTCTCAAAGGAATGCTCTGTTTACAAAAAAGAATATGCCATTCAAGCAATTAAAGTAACACAAAATAAAAGCATGTACCAAGCAAGAAAAGAATATGACAGACAAAACTCTCTCCCTACAACTTACGCCAATGTAACCTCGACAATGCCAACAACAACAATCCAAACGACAACAACAAGACCATCGACAACTAACGCGGTACGCCAATGCTTATGCAAATGTCAACCAAATGATGAAGAGCATAAACTCACCAAAAACTCCCGTGAAAACATTGAGAGAAGCTCTCTCTTCAGTCTCATCCATTCGAGAGGTGAAACAATCAGATGGATCAAAAATTTGCCTAATACTAAAAAACATATCAAAAAGGAAAAAAAGAGAAATCGCGAATGTCGAAAAGAAAAAAAAAGCAAAACAGTAACAAAGAAACAGAGAACATAAACAAAGAAACAGAAAACATGTCAGATGATATTTTAGAAGACCTAATGTCAAGTAGTTCTTGTTCTTATGAATAACGATTATCAAATAATACAATGGAATTGTAACGGCTTTTCGACTCATTTAGACGAAATTAAATTACGTCTAACTAAAATCAATTGTCTTGCAATATGTATCCAAGAACAAAATTTAAATCGAATTATCACATATCACTACGAAACTTTAAATGTTATTTTAAAAACCTAAATACCACATCAACTGCTCATGGCGGAGTATGCATATACATTAATTGGGCTGTATGATCGCCTCTTTCTTAAGCCAAAGCTTGCATGTGGACAGTGGCGCACCAGTATATGAAAATTCTTCGAGAATTTATAATTTCGCCCCCCTTCCTAGCAAGTTCATCAGCTTTGTAGCTCCTCGGGATATCGCTATGCCCAGGCACCCGTATGAGGTGTATGTTAAACTTCTCAGTCATCTTGTTAAGAGATCTGCGGCAGTCGAGGACTGTTTGTGTATTTAGGGATGTGGCCGGAATATTGATGGCAGCCTGACTATCCAAGTAGATGTCAGTGCTCGTAACTAGAGTTGGGCACTATACTTCTTTTAAGTGATCGCTCTTTTTAGTTCAGTTCAATTGTGTGAACTAGTTCGTTCATTTAGTTCCGCAGCTGACTTTAGCACACCAGGTCTTTAGCTCACCAGCTCACTTTAATTAAACAGTTCATTTCGTTCAATAGATCACCAGTCAAAATAAGCCACTATTATGGGTGTAAGAGTTGGAAAAACTAATACAAAGCGTTTGTATAGGTAGAATCATACATTGATGATGACGTAAAAATGGAAACAACACATAACAGCAGAGAAGAGAGAACTAAATGATATGGCTGAAGAAAAAAAACATAGTGAACTACTGAGCGGAAATAAACGATTTGTGTGAACTAGTTCGTTCAGTTCAGTATAGTGACCCGTTCAATTGAACTCGTTCGTTCACGAACTACACAACTCCAAGTCCATTACCGGAAGTCCATCTTGCGGTTGCATGAAGAGCCTGATGTTGAATGTCTCTGAGAGTCAGTGTGCGTTTAACTCTCACTGCGTTCACATTCATAAACACTCAACTACTAGATGTTCCTTCGCTCTCTTAAGCAAATTTCTCGAGTTACGAACGATTAAATTTTTGACATTAGTAGTTAAGAGAAGAAAGAGCACAAATTTGTTTTTATTTGTTATTCGTTTATTTTTGGAATTTTTTCTCAAACATTTCACTTTACAATCACAATTGGAGCAAACATAATTGATTTTTTAAATAAAATTGCAAAAAACACGTCTTTAAATCAGCAGATTAAATCTCGAGAGCTAACAAGAGAATTCCAAAATATCTCGAAGAGAGCAAAACAACTGTCAAAAATTTAATCGTTCGTAACTGTCACTTTTTAAAGAGTACGACGGACCATCTATTACTTCGATTGTTTATGTTCACATCAACTGTTGCGCGAGAAAACAAAACAAAACATCCACAACAAACCAAATAAAGGAAAACAACAACTAGAAAGTGATTTATTTTCTATAACAAACTTTAAATTTCATCAATACATATTTCTGTGTTTCGAACAATTATCAGCTTTGGTCTCCCAGAATGGGAGGCCTTCTCTTCGATAGGGACAAGGAGGTCCTAAATCCGCATTCATTGGAGCCCATATATCTGGTCATGTCGAGAGCCGGGATCCATTCCGACAAAGGTTTCACGAACGTTTCCCCTTTTCTAATCCAGAAGTCGATAGACACTGTTGGAGGCAAAATTATAGGTTGCAAAAAACTTCGAAGTGGTCAACTTTTAACACAATGTACCAATGGAAATCAGGCCAATAAAATTATAAAAATGTTATCGTTATCACACGAAATATTTGTTAACGTCGAAGAGCACAAATCCCTAAACCTCTCTAAAGGTATTTTTTATACCAACGAGTTACGTTGGTATAAAAAATACGATAAAGAAATGATGGAATGGACGATAAAGAAATGATGGAAGAAATTATGAAAATTAACAAAAGTATAACCCATATAAAGCGACTAAAGAAACGTGACCCAGAAACAAAAAAACTTACAGACGTGGACTCAGGTCTGTACATCGCAACGTTCAATGTCAGAAAAACACCCGATTACGTTTTTGTTGGATATTTTCACACCATGGTTAGACCTTATATTCCAAACCCATTACGCTGTAATAATTGCTTTAAATTCGGCCATCTCTCTGATAAATGTTCTTCTCAAGTAAAGATTTGCCCCCACTGCAGCAACGCTGAACATACATCTGTTGACGAAAGTGGTAGACGAGAGAAATGTAAAGGTAAGTACACACGATTTGCAGATCGAACAACATTGCCAGAAAAATGGCGGAAAAATGCAACCCTGTGAATTTACAACCGTGTGAACACACAATTTTTGTTTTGCAACGTTAGCAAAAAAATCATTGCGAGATAATTTGCAGATTGTTATATGTGCGAAGTTTATGCATGTGACAACGGCGCCATTGCCAGAAAAACATTTTATTTGCAACACTGTCTATAATGTATTTTTATTGACAATCCTGCATATAAATATTTACAAATATTGTAAATATATGAAATTGTAATATTGTAAATATATGAAATTGTAATGTTTTCTTGCAATCGTCTGAACTGCCAATTCACCTTTACCTAACAATCTGTCATTGTCCGTATATTTGCAGCACTTTAACAGGGTTGATAACGTTTGCCGATCAGGCAATCGTCTATACTCAGTTTAACAAACCACCAAGATGTGTGAACTGTCAAAAAGACCACAACAGCTTCTCAAAGGAATGCTCTGTTTACAAAAAAGAATATGCCATTCAAGCAATTAAAGTAACACAAAATAAAAGCATGTACCAAGCAAGAAAAGAATATGACAGACAAAACTCTCTCCCTACAACTTACGCCAATGTAACCTCGACAATGCCAACAACAACAATCCAAACGACAACAACAAGACCATCGACAACTAACGCGGTACGCCAATGCTTATGCAAATGTCAACCAAATGATGAAGAGCATAAACTCACCAAAAACTCCCGTGAAAACATTGAGAGAAGCTCTCTCTTCAGTCTCATCCATTCGAGAGGTGAAACAATCAGATGGATCAAAAATTTGCCTAATACTAAAAAACATATCAAAAAGGAAAAAAAGAGAAATCGCGAATGTCGAAAAGAAAAAAAAAGCAAAACAGTAACAAAGAAACAGAGAACATAAACAAAGAAACAGAAAACATGTCAGATGATATTTTAGAAGACCTAATGTCAAGTAGTTCTTGTTCTTATGAATAACGATTATCAAATAATACAATGGAATTGTAACGGCTTTTCGACTCATTTAGACGAAATTAAATTACGTCTAACTAAAATCAATTGTCTTGCAATATGTATCCAAGAACAAAATTTAAATCGAATTATCACATATCACTACGAAACTTTAAATGTTATTTTAAAAACCTAAATACCACATCAACTGCTCATGGCGGAGTATGCATATACATTAACAATGCAGTTAATGCTGAAGAAATACATCTTAATACTGAATTACAGGTAGTAGCAATTAAAATAAAATTTCCAATTCAATGTATTATCTGTTCAATATATCTTCCTGGGTCAGAAAATATCTCAAAAAACGCGCTTAATCACCTAGTCAACCAATTTGATATGCCTTATATTTTGTTAGGAGATTTTAATGATCATAATTCTATACGAGCACTCTTTATACCCTCAATTTAGTGTGACGAGGGTATATATCATTTGCTACGGAAAAAAGTGTAACACATCGAAGGAGTGATCTAAGACCCTAAGTATGTTCGGCGGATATTCGTTTTGGGTCATTTTAAGACGAATGAGCAATGTCCGTCCGTCTGTCTATCTGTCTGCTGGCTGGTGCGCACGATAACTCTCGAAAGAAGTAACCGATTGACTTCAAATTTGGTATGTGGTAATATTTTTTTCTATCTCCGGCTAAGTTCGAAGATGGGCCATATTGGTCCACTCCTTCTAGTACCTCCCACACAAAGGGTTAAAATGTTGTGAAATATTGATTCTTTAATAACTACTATACTACTTATTCGAATCTTCTGAAATTCCACACATAGTATTAGTTTATTAGTCGCTATCAACTCGAGAAAAATGGGCGAAGTTGCCACGTCCCTTTAGGTACCTCCCACACAAATGCACCGTTTTGCACCAAAAATTAACAGCTTATAACATTAATAACGGTGTATAAAAATACTTGAAATTTTGCACAGTGTTATGCTTTTATATTGCCTACAGCCCAGAGAAAAATGGGCGTTGTTCCCACGCCCCTTTTGGTACCTCCCACACATAGGTACCATTTTGCACCAAAAGTTAACAGCTTATAACATTAATACAAGTGTATAATAATACTTGAAATTTTGTACAGTGTAATGTTTTTATAGTGCCTATAGCCCTGTGAAAAATGGGCGTTATCGCCACGCCCCTTTCTGTACCTCCCACACAAAATGGCCAAATCATACCACAATTTAATATCTCATAACGTTTATACCAGTGCACATAAACGCTTAAAATTCGGCGCAGTGCAATGAATTTAATGTATCTACTGTTCAGCGAAAAATAGTTGTATTTGTTAAACCCCTTCTGGTAGCTCCCACACAAATTGACAGAATAATTCGTGTCATATTCAATATTACATTACTCACAAAGTGAGGGTATAACTTAGTCGGTTTACCCGACTGAAACTTCCTTACTTGTTTTTAGATGAAAACGATCTTAACCCAATAAATAATATAAACCGCCAGTATCAAATGCACAATAGCAATCCAATACAATCCAACTATTATCGTATAACGTAGCAAATCTTAAAAATTCTTTTAATTTTGGAAAATTTGCAGCGTATTTAAATAAATTCGACATTCTTTTCTTGTTTGAAACCCATGTTGTGTATGAAAAGCAACACGAATTTTTGTCTTATTTTCATAATTATTCATTAAAGTGGATACCAGCCATAAAGGAACAAAGGGCCGGTCGTGCAAGTGGTGGTTGTCTATATGCTTATAAAAATAATCTGCAAAGTCAGTATAATTTCAAATTCCTTAATATATCTAATAATATTGTATTAAAAGCAAAATTTGGGGAAGATTTGTTCTATATAATTCCAAGATATCTAAACTGCACAAACTGGAACAATGAATTTTAAAAATTTAAAGAATTTTTGAATGAAATCAGCCCTATGATTTTCTGTATAGTTGGGGATTTAAATGCGAGGATCGCAGGTGAGCAGATTTTAGACAGTATGTTCATACAAGATTTGCCACATATTCGTGAAAATAGATGTTCCAAAGATAAAGTACTTAACTCTAACGGTAAAAAGCTTATAGATGTTATTGAGAATATTGGCGGCATCGTCCTGAATGGTAGAACTAATGGAGATTGCAACGGTGAATATAGTTTTTGTGGTGTCATGGGAAGCTCGGTCATTGATTATTGTATTGTGTCTCACAGTTTTCTTGTATATGCTGATGACTTCTCTATCGCACCCAAACCATATTCTCTTCACATGCCATTAAACATACAAATAAAAGTTCCATGCCTACCCGTTATAGAAAGCAATGAACAGTCACACTCAAGATTGCACTGGAAAAACAAATATATGCATAAATATGCTGAAATGCTAACTACAAAGACCAGAAACATAGATATGATAAGTGATGTATCAGTGGATGAGCTAGTAAATATTATATCGAACAAAATCAGAGAATCGTACCCCAAAAATACAAACTACAAGTTTTATGAGCCAAAACAAAAGTGGTTCGACTGGAAGTGTGCCAAATCTCGTAGAAGCATGAAAAGAAAGCTCGGAGAGTATAGAAGATACCATACAATTCTCAACAGGTCGAAATATTATGAAGCTCGAGCCAAATATACACGATTGTGCAATAGCAAGAAACTCGCACATTACAACCAGAACATAGAACGTTTAAATACGGTTAGTAGGAGCGCTGATTGGTGGGATCTTGCACGGAAAATTAAAACAAAACCACGGATAGTCAAAGAAGTTCTGAGCGCGGAAGACTATTTAATTCATTTTAGTAGTATGCTAAGGCCAACATGTAACCCTCCCACTATAAGCTGGTGTATGCCTTACGTCACTGACGCCTTGCTAGACTCCCCAATTGAAATGGTTGAATTGAGGTCAGTACTGAAAACTTTGAAAAATTGTAGAGCGCCTGGCGATGACGGCATTAGTTATGAGTTCTATAAATACCCTCCGGCTTGCTTTGTAAGGGAAATCTTATGCACATTTAACAAAATATTTCTGCATGAAAAAATCCCCTCAAGTTTTTGTAGATCAATTTTGCTTCCGATTTTTAAAAAAGGGGACCCAAACATAGCAGCTAACTATCGAGGACTTTCTCTCATCAACTCTTTATGCAAAATTTTTAACACCATATTACTTAACAGGATCACCGAATGGACTGACAACAATAATATACTAAATGAATTCCAAGCTGGATTCCGGAAACATTACTCAACTGTGGATAATATTTTCAACCTAGTTAGTATCGCAAACATAGCCACTCTGAACGGGAAAAAACTATTCGCCCTCTTCGTTGATTTTTCATGTGCTTTTGACTCCATTCCTAGAAAAAGCCTATTCTACAAGCTTTCCTCCCTCGGATTATCGTCAAAGATATTTGCTATTGCAGAATATGTACGAAAATACTACAAGCAAAATTTCTACTGGCAATACGCTATCTGACTCTTTCCCGGTAGAGCTGGGTGTTAAGCAAGGTTGCATATTGAGTCCAGTATTATTCTCGCTATATTTAAATGATCTCGTAGATGTATTACCCGGCGGTAATACATGATCAGACATGAGCTAAGTGTTACCATTCACGATATAAGCACTAGTTGAAAAAAACGTTAGATTGCGGACCCTTTATTATAAGCTGTTAACTTTTGGTGAACAATTGTGCATTTGTGTGGAAGGTACAAAAAGGGACGCCCATTTTTCACAGGGCTATTTGCGCTATGAAAGCATTACACTAAACAAAATTTCAAATATTTTTATGCACTGGTATTAGTGTTATAAGCCTTTAACTTTTTGTACCAATTGGTCCCTTTGTGTGGGAGCTACCAGAAGGGGCGTGGCAATAACGCCCAATTTTCACTTAATTGAAGGTACTATAAAATCATTACATTGTACATAATTTCAAGTATTTTTAAGCACTGGTATTAGTGTTATAAGCTTTTAACTTTTTGTACCAATTGGTCCCTTTGTGTGGGAGATACCAAAAAGGGCGTGACATTTTCGGCCATTTTTGTTCAGCTTATAGATACGGTGAAATAATTACTATGTATGAAACCATCATTGGTTTCCCATGAGTAGTATTGAAGTTATAAGAGCTTTTACATGTCACAAAATGTTCACCCTTTGTGGGGGAGGTCCTACAAGGAGGGGTCCGACATGGGCCACTTCAAAACATTAAGTAGATTTGAGGAAAATAATACCACATACGAATTTGTAAGTCATTCGGTCACTCCTTTTCAGAGATATCGTTCGCATAATCTAGTCAAACGGACAGACAGACAGACGCTCCATAATTATGTCATATCTTTTGAGCACATTGAGCACCCATTCTTAAAATTGTGTATTTTATGGGTAGATATGGGGGTTATAAACAGAAGTAAAATAAAAAAATTTAAAATACTTTTTTCAGGATAATCAAGGATTAAGGACATTTTCGTCCGTTTGGTATCCTTAATACAAATTTAGTTATCCTTTTGTGTATAATATTTAGAAAGAACGTTAATATCTTTATGTAAAATGGCACTTATTTCATTTAAATCTGACCTTCCGTTCTAAAGATATGTCGACTTGAACATAGCTTAATTTTCAAAAAAAAATGTATTTAGATGCCCCATTTTGGCACCCTCTAAAAGCTTAACCGCTAAAAATTTTGACGAACGGTAAACTGTCATTATTTCGTATCATCTTGCAGTATGCGCGTGCAAAATTTCAGCAATATCAAGTTCATAACAATTCAGAGTGGGTCGGTTTTCTTTGGTATTACCCAATAACAAAAAACAATTTTAATATATACCCCCCATCCGAACTGCAAACCATGATACATTGCCTGCACAAATATTGTTCAACTTGGCATCTCAAAGTTAATTTGGAAAAGTCAAAAATAATGATTTTTCGCACTGGTACTAGAGTCTCAAGAAAGCTTTGCTGGTACTATGGCGATGAATTAGTGGAAATTGTTAACAGCTACAAATACCTTGGAGTTGAGTTAACCTACAACTTGTCGTTTATAATACATTTGAAAAACAAATTAAGCACAGCAAAACTTGCTGTTAATTCAACTTGGTCTAACTATATGAGACACCCAAAGATCACAAAACATAACAAACTAAAGATTTTCGATTCGGCCTCTAGATCGATAATGTTCTATGCAGCCCAAATTTGGGGTTTTCAAAAATATGAAGAAGTAGAAAAACTTTTTCGATATTTCATCAAAAAAAATCTTATATCTTCCTGATAATACTCCGAACTACATACACCATCTAGAAACCGGCTTAGATTCGCTGTACATCTCAACATTAAAACTCCATTTTGTTTATATAAATAAAGTATTAAAAATGGGACAGCATAGATTACCTCGTATACAAAATATTTGCTGGGCAAATCAATGGACAAAACTGTGCGATAAAATACAATATTCTCCAGAAAATACAAATATTCCTCTCTGTCTGGAATGGAACAATATACTGAGCGTGCGGAAAGTTTGGGAGCGTAACAATAATATTCGTGATGCCAGGTGTTCACAGTTCCATGATCTTTACCCCAGACTCAATTATGATGCAGTGTTTTCTTTGACTAGTGAGTTTTCTTCGCGTGCGACAAGCCTATTGATCAGAGCGAGAGGCGGACTGCTCGATTTAAATGCTAGAGCTTTTAGAACAAGAACTGTGGGTATTTGCTCTGTATGCAATTTGGATGCCGCGGAAAATACTTTCCATTTTATGGGTGCCTGACCTATATACAAACATTTTAGATTTACATATTTTGGTAAAAATTTCCTTAGTATGCACGAAGTGCTTGAAATATTAAATGGATTAAATTTCTCATCTTTGTACAACTATATTGAAGTATCGCTTAAATATAGAAAGTTAATTATAAACGAATTTGAACTCTAAACGAAAATTGATAATACTTAAATCGTTATTTAACGTTAAACATAAATGTCTGCACTATTAATTGTGTTTTTTTTTTGAACTTGTTATAAACTAGAAATGTGCCATTCTGGCTTACAACAAATAATGTTATGCCAAAAAAATAGATATATACATAATGTACGTGTATGAAATTATATTGAATTTAAACGAACTAATGTCAATATCAATATCTATTAAAATAATAAAAAAAAAATTAATATAAACCTTCCAACTCATTTCAGTTTAGCTTATAGATCGTTCAGTAACATTGATTTGAGTATTTTATCCCCGGAAATATCACAATACTTTGAATGGAATGTTTGTGACGACCTCCACAATAGTGATCACTATCCCATATTAATAAAATACAATAGGTTCACCCCTTCATTTGAACGGAGACCTACGTGGAATAGTAGAAAAGCAAACTGGGATAATTACAACTGCAATCTTCAAGAACCTTTTGCGAATTTTAATAATATTAACGAGATAGAATCTTATATATCAAACTCTATCCTAAATTCTGCCAAAGAGGCCATACCTTGTAAGAATATTTATTGCAACAGAAGAGAAGTTCCATGGTGGAATAATACAATTAAATTATTAATAAAAGATAGAAGAAAACTCCTTAAAAATTCAAGAGAAACATGACTTCTGATAATTTAGCCAAGTTCCTTCGTATTAAATCGAAAGTACGTAAGGAAATCAGAGAAAGTCGCAAAAGAACATGGAGGGAATTTTGTAATAGTATAAATCTTCGAACGCCGTCATCGACCGTATATAGAAAAATGAAATCTTTAAACGGCGCTTCTAATTACAGCTATAGAAGATAGAGGTGTTTTAATAACTGATAGGAATGATATAGCTAATATACTAGCTATACATTTTTCAAAAAACTCTTCTTCTGAAAATTATTCAGAAAAGTTCAAATCATACGCTGCTACGAAAAATGTTCCTATAAATACAATTAATTATAATGATGTATATAACTTAAAATTCAATATAATGGAATTGAAATCAGCCTTAAAATCGTGTAAAGGTTCATCTCCCGGTCCAGATAATATTCGATATGAAATGCTACACCATTTAAATGCAGACTCTATAAAATATTTACTAGACTTTTACAATTTATTATGGACAGAGAAAATATTCCCAGATAATAAGAAAAAAAAAATTAATTGTTCCCATTCTTAAGCCAGGAAAAGATAAAACATATAAGAATAATTACCGACCTATATCTCTGACTAATTGTATTTGTAAACTATTCGAGAGAATGGTAAATAAACGTCTCGTATGGTATTTAGAAATAAATAAAGTACTAAATATAAACCAATCAGGGTTTAGACAAAATTGGAGTACCACAGATAACATATCAATTTTACACTCCGACATCATGGAAAGCTTTTCATCAAAAAAGGATTTAGTTGCTGTATTTTTTGATATTCGGAAAGCATATGATTGTGTATGGAGCAACTTAATCTTCCAAAAATTAAATTCTGAGGGCATCTGTGGAAATATGGCTGCATTTATCTTCAATTTTTTTAAAGAAAGACAATATTTTTGTATGATAGGTAATACCTATTCGAATTTCTACAATTTAGAAAATGGAGTTCCTCACGGATCTGTTCTCAGTGTCACACTTTTTCTGTTAGCTATAGATCCTATATTCAATAACATAACGAGAGATGTCAAGGCTTTGGCTTATGCTGATGACCTGGTAATTTATAGCTCTGGTAAAAAAGTTTCTACAATTTTCAAAAAGATCCAAAAAACAATCAACAAACTAGACTCGTGGAAAGATATCAGTGGGTTTCAGTTCCATGCTGGAAAAACTGCAGCAATGAAATTCTCCAGGCGCAGAAGTAATGAAAACTGTAATATACCTCTAAAACTTTCTGGATATAACATACAAATTGTTGATAAACACAAATTTTTAGGACTTGTGTTGGATACAAAATTAACATTTCAATATCACATCCATAATATTAAGGCTAAAGCGAATTCAAAATTAAACTTAATAAAAATGCTAAGATGTTCACAGTTCGGATCCGACCAGCAAACTCTTCTGAAAATTTTGAATTTAATAGTATTAACTACCATAGATTACGCTTCAATAATATACTCCTCTGCTTCTGAATCGCGTTTAAAAATCCTAGATCCAATTCTGAACACCGGTATACGACTCTCCATTGGTGCATTTAGAACTAGTCCAGCCAGGTCCTTACATGTGCTGGCTTCGTGTCCTCCATTACATCTTGGGAGATTGAAACAAACTTTTAAATTATACGCTAAAAACATTAGCATTAAAAGAACACCCTTTTTATAAAATGATACACAACGTGGATAAAATAAACCAACTCTTATCAAAGCCAAAAAGACTTCATCCACTTTACGTAACGGCTTACAACGAATTGTCAGAAGTTACATCAAAATACAATCTTGATATAAATAATATTGAACCAATAATAACACCTATAATAGCTCCTTGGACTTTCCCCAATGTAGATGTGAACTTTTCTCTTTCGTATTGCAAAAAAAAATGATATGCTAAATGCAGAAATTCAACAACGTTTTCTAGAGATTTTAAATAATAAATTCAAAAACTACAAAAGTTTTTACACTGATGGTTCAGTTATTAATGACAAAGCTGGATTTGCAATTATAGCAGAAAATGTTAAGATTGAGCAACGCATCCACGATTACTCTTCAATTTATACGAGCTAATTGTAAACGCTAAAAACATGCTTGGAGGAAATAAAATGTAATTATTCTGGACAAAAAATACTTATAATTTCTGATATCAAAAGCTCCCTGCAAGGTTTGAGCAATCCATTTAGCAGGAATGTTATCGTTCAAAAATTAAGATCCGTATTAACAGAAATGCCAAACAATAACATAGAATTTATGTGGATACCAAGTCACTCTAACATTCAAGGTAACGACAAGGCAGATCAATTGGCAAAAGATTCACTGAAAGGATTGATAAATTCAGAATTCAAATTTCAATACAATGATTATAAAGCCCAAATAAATAAATATGTAGACAAATGGAATAATCAATAGACTGATAGCAATCAAACGAAGCTGCTTAAAATTTATAATCAGATACCGGATATATATGTATACCCAAGCAATACTGCCAATAACAGACCTAGTAAAATTAAATAGACTAAAGATAGGACATTGCTTATTGACTCACAAACATCATATAGAAAAAACTGCTCCCCCTTTATGTGAATGTGGACTGCCGTTGTCAGTAAGCCACATATTCAACGATTGTAACAAATTCTTAGACATTAAAAATAAATTTAAAATTAACGACATTACAATATTGTCAAACGATAATGAATTTAACAACATCAAAGGTTTTCTCATGGAAATGAATGTGTATAATTCGATTTAAATTTTTGTTTTAATACTCGTATTACTTTATGTAAAATAACATGTAAATACTAAGATATATTAATATGTATAAATATGAAATTAAATCCAATTTGTAACTATATAGGGTCCATATAACCTATCTGCGTTGGGTCCCTTTAAAAATTTAAATAAATAAATAAAAATAAATGTCCCTGAGAGTATCCATAAACTTCCCACTAACAGCTATTGCCACGTCATCTGCTGACACCCATCATCTCCAGAGCAAGCAAATTATTGTTCATGGGGAGATTCCAAAGCAGAGGAGACGGAACATCACCTAGGGTCGTTCCCCTGCTGACAAATCTATGGAGATCAGTTGACCC
The DNA here is from genome assembly GCA_963930755.1 of Eudasyphora cyanicolor. Classification (NCBI taxonomy): domain Eukaryota; kingdom Metazoa; phylum Arthropoda; class Insecta; order Diptera; family Muscidae; genus Eudasyphora; species Eudasyphora cyanicolor. Next base: position 238,369,470 of record OZ005735.1, read on the forward strand.
TAAACTAGCTGAAATGCGTCTCTTAACTATAGGAGCTGGATTTATGTTTTTGAAGGCCCTGTCTATATCTAAGAAAGCTACCATAGTATTAGGCAGTCAAGGGCTGTTTGTGCATTTATGGATGTGGCCAGGGAATTGATGGTAGCCTGACTGTCCAAGTAGAAGACAATGCCAGTGCCCGTCACTCTGTTGTGAATTAGCCACATGTCGACTTCCCTTATTGCCATTACTTCGGCCTGAAAGATACTGCAGGTATCCGGCAGTCTGCGAGCTATATCAAGACTGAACTCTTTACAGTGTACTCCGAAACCAACATTAACCACAGAAAGGGGATGATTTATATTTCCTGGTATTCTGCCAACCCACTCCTCTCTGGCAGGTAACATAGTGGTGAATTTCCTCTCGAAGATGTACACTGTTGGTATATAGTCCACTCGTTCGGTTACCATAGCACTTCATTGTGATATACTCAAGTGGCTGTAGTTCTTATAACTTCACATTCATAGACCACTTAAACGCAATACCGCTCTAGTGGCAACTTCTCTCGCTTCGATATCAATCGGCAGTAGGTGGAGTACGAGAGACTTTTAGAGACTCAGTCGCTGTAGACCTTAGAGCTCCGCTTATGCCTAGACAGAAAGTTCTCTCAACCTTTGATAATTTGTTGGTAATTGATTTTTTTCAGTTGCCGTCCACCACACCAAAATACCGTACAGCAGTATTGGGCGAACTATAGCTTTATATATATCCAATAGACGATTTTGGGACCCTACAGCCTTCCTATAGGAATAAAAGGCGGCATTGGCCTTATTTACACGTTCCAGTACTTTTAATCTGAATGACAATTTCCTATCTAGAAATATACCTGGAAATTGTTTACTTTCAGAAAAGTCTAGCTCTGTTCCATTTATCCGAGGAGAATCCACATGTGGGACCTAATACTTTCTATTAAATAGAACCAATTATATCTTCTTTGGATTAACGGAGACAGTGCTCCTCCTTGTGGGGTTCCTCTGTTTACAAACCTTGTTAGAGTTTTGAACCCAAGACTTGCTGTTATGCGTCTTCTGTTGAGCATGCTTTAAATTAGTCTAATCAAGTTAGAGTTCACCTTTGGATGTGATAGCACCGCGATTCCCGCATTTGATTGAATGTCGTAAAAAAGTCCTTCTAAGCCAAGAAATGTCACCTTGGTGAATTTCTTGAAATTCAGGGATCATCCGATAGTACCCACAAGTTCGTGCAGGGCAGATTCTTCCCTTTCTTTCTTGTTGTAAGCATATTGGTACCCCGACAGGAGTTTTGTATCCAGGTTTTTTTTATTATTTATTTAATCCATTACAGTAATATGAAGCCAATAAGGCCAATTAATTATTTTACATTGTTCAAAATAACCTTAAATTAACTAAAACTACAATTTGTGTAAAAGCAACCTATCTTTTGGCTCCCCAGCCATAAAATAAAATATGTATATTAAAAAAAACACAGAAAAAAAGTCCCAAGTCCATAGTAATTAAAAATACAACAGCAAACATTAGATGAAAACACAAAAAGATAATTATTTGCATTTACAGTTTAAAACAGTAGTAGTTATAAATGAATAGAAACGATTCAGAAGTATTAAATATTGACGTTATGAAGCATTTAAATTATTTACGGAAAGATTTGTACTATGAAAAATATAACTATTTAAAATTATTTACGTTATTATTGATATTGTGAACTAAGAAAATACGACAGTTTTAAACGGAATACATTATTAGAGTGCGAGAAAATACGTAATTCGTGAGGCAACCGATTCCAACTTCGGGCTATTCTCACCAAAAACGATCTCGCATAGATATTCTTCCAAATCCTAGGAATAAAAATTTGTAGATCGCGAGAATGTAAACATTCGGACCAACTGTAAAGGCATACTAGTTTTCACGACGCTATAAAAAAAGGGGCAAATTACAGTAAAGCACAAAATTATTAAAAGTGCAACCAATAAAGCATTTAACGTAGCCAGATATATGATTTCTTTGTCGAACACTGTACGTAAAACGTGTACTGGTATTAACGATACGCTTTAACCTTAAAAAATGCAAACCAATAGTTCCTGAAACAACCTCTAGCCTATACAACACCTGAGACATCAAGAGGGCATGAGCTAGCCTTGGCTTGATACGGAAAGGAAGGTACAAGTTTGAAGCATAAAGTCTACGCAGGGTAGCCTAAACTTTTCCCGATAATGCGTCAAGGTGATTTTTAAATGAAAGTTCAGAATCAATAATCAATAATATGATTTGATTCTGACATAAGAATATATTTAGATTCGGCAGCACGCGGTTTGCAGAATCAAACATTAGCAGCCGTATTCATACAAAAATCCTAATTAAGATTTAAAGTGAACATTAGTTAACAAACACTTTTGGCCTAATAAACGATTATTAAAAAATCGTATTCAGAAACAGAATTTTAACTAATAAACATTTTAATGACTTCGTCAATGTAATGCTGGCAACACCATCTTTTTCACACACCATTTTCCCTCTTAATGATGCATTAATAGGATTATCAATTGTAAGAGTAGTCGAATATGTAAATTATTTTATTGTTTATTTTAAAAACAACTGTATTAATCAACAAAAATGTATGCTCACTTGTCTAGTAAATGAAAAAACAACAACTAAAGATCAAATAAATAAACAATTCAGATCATATTCTTTATTGCTTACAAAAAGGTATTCGAATAACGAATAATATTTAACACATGTTGATTGTTTACATATCACTAGTGAATTTTGTACAATTTGCATTTCTTGTGTTGTGATTTTGCAACAATAAAAGTTTTTGGTCTTTTATGAAACGAAGTAAATAGAAAAAAGATGCGAAAATTCAATTATTATACCGATTTACAATATGGGAAAAAGAAGAATGCAAAAATGCATTTTATAAACCGATGGACGCAGAATCATGCCCAGAGCCGATTTAGCCATGTCCGTCCTTCTGTGACAATCTAAGTACTGCTCGAAAAAGGAACAATCCTTACGAAATTATTGGAATGAGGAGCAGCTTATATTGCACAATGCCTTTAACTCTTCCTGGAAAAATGCGACAAATCAATCCACGTGTTGATATACCTCCCATTTAATGGTACATTCCGTTTTGACATAAACACGTTCTAGAAGGCACAGCTACATACGTATTTTATTCTGTTTTACTTATTTTAACCAAAACCATTTCTATAAAATATTTTCAAAAACAGTCTTATAATATTTTTTTTTTCATTTAAATAAAAAATGCCACAAAAATGTTTTGCAAATGTAAACGAAGAAAATGCAAATGTCACTTTAACAAACGCTTAAAGTAGGGTCGAACCATTATTAAAATTCACGCATTTAACAATGGTTTACAAAAGGTGTTTTAGGCTAATAATCGTTTATGAATACAGTTTTAACAAATTTTGCTTAACAAAGGTTTGTAAAGCTGTTTTAAGTTTTTATGAATACGGCTGTAGAGCTTTTAACTTTAAAGGATTTACACTTAACGAATTTAAAGACGCCCAATGTAAGATATTATTAAGACACGAGATTATGTCACCCTGATAAGCCTCTGGAAAAGTATGACTACCACTAAAAGCAAAAAAAAAAAAAATAAAAAATAAAAATACCTTGTGGCACTTCCCTATTCAAAAAATCTAAAAGTTTTTTCAGACCTTTCAATTGATCTGAAGTCTTTTGGTCTAGTGCGCGATATCTTTCCTGCTTTGGGTATGAATACCACTTTGTTATCCCTCCTTCGATTTGGGATGCATGAAAGTCTGACACAGCCTTCATAAATTGTCCCCAGCCAGGGGATAATGTTCTTCAACATTTTCTGCATTTTTGCTGGAGTGATGCGTCTGGTCCAGGTGTTTTGAAAGGGTGAAAGCTAATCGCCCAGCTTATTCTGGATTTCTCAGTTAACAAGCTAGCGACGTCCAGTCCACTCGCTCTCTTGTTGGTCTTGCTGATCCTCGGGTACTGTTGGTGAGTTGCCCGGGAAATGTATGTCGAGCAGTACCTTTAACGACTGCTTGTTGTATTTGATCCAGTTAACTGCCTCATCCTGCAAATAACCTACTGTGCTGGATGCTGTGGCGAATATCTTACACTGCCTTGCGGCATCCAAGACCTTTTCCACTTCTCCACAGAAGGTGTGCCAAGAGCGCCTTTGCACTTTTCTTAGCTCGTTCTGCTATAAAGGGTGGTTAAATTGTAAGGGCCGATGTTGAATGTAAACCACACCTAAACGCCGAGTTTTTTCTGCACTTAATTTGAAATTTCTCAATTTCAGACTAACTCAATTTAAAACCATGGAAAGATACACAATCGAGCAACGCGTTAAAGTTTTTTAAACCTTTTACGAAAATGGGCGTTCAAATCAAAATGCATTTCGTGCACTTCGTGATGTATTTTTTTTGATCAGCATAATCGACCAAATGTGTCCACAATCGGGAGAATTGTGCGCAAATGTCAGCAAACCCGGTCTGTAGAAGATGTGAAAACACCTGTGCATGCTCGGCCAGTTCGTTTGGTGCGGCTTATGGGCTGGCGACGTCATCGGGCCATACTTCTTCGAAATGAGGCCGGTCAGACAGTTACTGTGAATGGTGTTCGCTATCGTGAGATGATAACAAACTTTTTATGGCCCGAATCGGAAGAAATGGATGTGGACAATATGTGGTTTCAACAGGACGCTGCCACTTGCCACACATCTAACGAAACAATGGCTCTTTTGAGCAACAAATTCAATGGCCGTCTTATCTCACGTCGTGGCGATGTCAATTGGCCATCAAGATCATGTGAATTGACACCGTTGGACTTCTTTCTTTGGGGTTATTTGAAAAAGAGGTGTACGTCGATAAGTCAGCAACAATTCAAGAGCTAAAGTACGGGATAATTCGGCACATTAACGGCATAGAACCTTAATTATGCTTCAGCGTCATCGAAAATTTGGACCATCGGATGAAGGTCGCGGCGGCCATTTGGCCGATATTTTGTTCCATACATTATTTAGCCATATCAATATTATCATAATAAAAAGAAATGACAATAATTTCCTAAATAATTTGTGTTTTATTCAAAATCATCATCAGCCCTTAAAATGTAACCACCCTTTATAACAAAATTTGCTATATGATGAAAGAAAAATACCCAATAAAACAAAAGTTATGACCATTTGAGGATATGTTTTAAAAAAATGTGATTTTTTGTTAGTTTTTTGGGAAAAAGGTATATTTCTTATTTTGGCGTTTTTGAAGAAGATATTTAAAAAAGAATAGCCTTTTTTTTGACAGATCACGTGTGAGTCGTGTCATGCTGTCATGTTATTGTTTGTAAGGTATTGGTCGGCATTTCATCATGGGAAGACTTACGCCTGAACAACGTTCACAAATTATTCAGTTTTATTATCAAAATAATCGTTCGCCAATTGCGCTATATCCTTTTTCTTTAAAATAAAAAAAACACTTTGCGGTCGACCCACGACCTTGACACCCATGAGCAATATTTTAGCTCTCGTTAAGAGCTATCTTTTTGCCATTGACCGATTCCCGATCCGACGTACCGGAATCATCGGTCCATATTTCTTCAAAAATTATACCGGTGAGAACGTAACCGTCAATGGCGACCGTAACCGTCAATGGCGACATCGCATCAATCACTGGATTTATTGAGAGAACACTTCGGTGAGCAGATAATTTCACGTTTTGGGCCGGTCGGTTGGCCACCAAGATCGTGTGATATCACACCGACTTTTACCTGTGGGGATATGTAAAGTCTAAAGTTTATGCGGACTAACCCGCTTCAATTCAGGCCTTGGAGCAAAACATCACGCGTGTCATTCGCCAGTTACCAGCCGAAATGCCCGAACGAGTTATCGAAAATTGGACTCAACGGATGGACCATCTGAGACGTAACCGCGGCCAATATTTAATAGACATAATCTTCAAAAAAAAATGCCAAAGAATTTTCTTTCAAATGATAATAAAAATTCCCCATTCAATTTGAATTTTCTTTGTTTTTTCTTTAAAAAAAAGTAGGGAACCTCGAAATGGATCACCCTATATATTTGCGTTCATCTTAAAGGAAACTTCCCAGAGAATGTTTTCGAAGAAAGAACAAGTCAAAAATATACACTGGCATTGTGGCCAAACTTCTGCAATTTGAAAACTTGTTTACACATTTTTTTAAAAGTAAGCAAACATTTTCTCCAATTACAAAGCTAGAATATTTAAACCTTTACTATTTTTAGACTACTCCACCATAGGATGGGGTGTACATAGATTTTGTCACTCCGTTTGTAACACCTCTAAAAATTGATGTGAGACCCCATAAATATTAATAATCGTCGTAAAATTCTAAGTCGATTTGGCCATGTCCGTCTGTCCGTCCGTCTCTTTTAATCACGCTACAGTCTACAATAAATTAGCTAGATGACTGAAATTTGGTATAGATACTTCTTATAGGTGCAGGTAACGTGGGATTGGGAAAAATGGGCAATATCGGTCCATTTTGTGATACGACCCCCTTATATAGCATCTCCCCGATTTGACTTCTTAACGCCATGGAGACCACCGCAAATGTCAACTGATCGGGCTGAAAATTGGTAACTGGGATTTATTTATACCCGGAATCCTTTACACGTAAAACTGTAGTCATAGGTCCATATTTTGATGTAGCCCTCATTCACAGGTCCCTCTAGATATGACTTCGTAGCGAAATTTGATTTGAAATTTTAGTTGTGCTAAATTCGAGTAACTTAATTACCAAATGTCAAAAAAGTATCACAAAAGTGTCGTTTTCGAAAAATGGGCAATGAAAATGTTGCACTTTTTTTGCAGAAAAGAATTCGCCATAAGTTAGACATTAAATCGATACCTCCATTCCAAAACATGCTAAGTCGAAACAGCTATGTAGGTTAAGGAACAGCTAGTGTAGTTTGTATAAAAGCAAAAAATCGATCTTAATAAAATTTTCAAAGTAACATCACCAGCGTACAATAAATCATTTGAATAGTGTGGCTTTCAAATTATTTAAGTATAATAAATTAAACGATTTGCTATGAAATTAATGTGGAGCACCTTTCCCTGCAAACAAATTAGGCTTAATTCCCAAATGAAAACGATTTTTTTAAATAAAATGTGAAGTAATTCTGCACATAAGAATTTAATCAAAAATTACGATTTTGTTATCAAAATTTAGAACTATTCTTTTTCTTAAAGTGGAAATTGTATTTTCTTTAAAAGACTGCCGGATTCGCTTTTATAGTGCATCTCCAGTGCTACATTTACTACATCTAAAGAATGAAAAAGCTGGCGTGTTGCAGGAAAAATTTAACATTATGAATGCATTTAAATAAATACCTTAACATAATATATTTCATTTTATTCATTGATTTCTAAACACAATTTTTACAGCGTTGTAAAATACCGCCGACACACCGTATATCGGTGTTATCATTTTGACGCTTTTACAACGCTTTATCCCACCGTGTGATGACGGTGCACAGTGCTTTCACAGCGCTTTGAGGATGGTATTTTTCTGGCTGGGTGTTTGAGTCCATTCTCATGAAGAAAATCACACCTCACACCGCTAACAATATTATACCTGGCCATCAATTTAGGTTCCGAAAAAGTCATAATACTATAGAACAGGTACTCCGTATCGTAACCTGCATCAAAAGAGCTTTTGAGAATAAATAATACTGTTCGGCTTTATTCATAGATATTTCCCAAGCATTTGACAAAGTCTGGCACGAAGGACTTTTGTACAAAATATGCGACCTTCTGCCAATCAACACTCATAAACTGTTCAAGAGTTATTTGACTAATCGGTCTTTTCAAGTTAAATCAAATGACATTTTTTTCTAGCCCTAAGAAAATAAATGCCGGTGTCCCACAGGGGAGCATTCTTGGCCCTATACTGTACGATATTTTTACGGCAGATATGCCCATAACCAACTTTGCGCACACGTCTACTTTTGCGGACGATACTGCTTTCGTCAGTACTCACAAAAGCCCTTTAGTTGCGTCCGATCAACTGCAGTCTCATGTCCGAATCCTAGAAGAATGGTTAAAAAATTGAGACTAAAGGTGAATGCCTCAAAGTCCTCCAATTTCTATTTTCAATTCACAGATTCCCCAAAAGAATCATGTAAAATATCTTGGAATCCATTTAGATCGGCGCTTGATCTAAGTAACTCAAATAAAACTCAAAAATAATCAACTGCAGTGGCTTATCAGCCAAAGATCTACCCTAAATCAAGACTATAAAGTTATTTTATACAAAACGGTATTGAAGCCCATTTGGACATATGGTATCCAGCTCTGGTGGGGTACAGCGTGCGCTTCAAATGTATGCAAATTACAAAGTAGACAATCGAATATTCTTCGTTTAATTACGGGTGCTCCATGGTATACAAGAAACGTTAACATCCATAAGGATCTCAACATGCCAACAGTAAAAGAGGAAATTGAAAAATGTGGGCAAACTATTAAATCATCCAACTATCCGTTGAAGGTCATAACCGCCTTAGACTTGATTTAAATTAAAACTAATCAAAAACAAAAATTAAATTATGAATTCTTAAATTTGTAATGTTAACCATTTGTTACAGTAAAAAATCGTGTAAAGGCTCAAAGGTTTATTACCAATGGCAATAACCCAGAGAATAGTATTCTAGGTTAAGATTTGTCCACTTATTGTTATTTTCATTGTTTAATAATGAAAGATTCAATAATAAATGTAATGAATTGGAAAAAAAATATTTGCAAAATTCATTCCCACAATTACCAAAATAAATTCGAAATTACCATAAATGGGATTTTTTTGGTTTTCCCCCTTTATCTACTATACTAAAGCCTAACTCAAAATTTGTTTGGCAGTTTAACTTACAGCACCTTACACATACATATAAAAATTGAAAGGTTTTAATATTCTACTTTTGCGTTGGAAGAAGGTGGCAATAATACCAGTGATAATTTTTGAACTGGCCTTCGTTAAGCTGAGTATAAACGATTGCCAGGTCGGCAAACGTTATCAACCCTGTTAAAGTGCTGCAAATATGCGGACAATTACAGATTGTTAGGCAAAGGTGAATTGAAAGAAAACATTACAATTTCATATATTTACAATATATTTTGTAAATATTTATATGCAGGATTGGCAATAGAAATACATTATAGACAGTGTTGCCAATAAAATGGTTTTCTGGCAATGGCGCCGTTATCACATGCATAAACTTCGCACATATAACAATCTGCAAATTATCTCGCAATGAATTTTCTGCTAACGTTGCAAAACAAAAATTGTATGTTCATACGGTTGCATTTTTCCGCAATTTTTCTGGCAATGTTGTCCGATCTGCAAATCGTATGTACTTACCTTTAGACTTTGACTCCGAAGGTGCTGCGTTCGATTCCCAGGCTGGGCACTGTAAAAAATTAAAACTCAACAATTCATGATTTCATCGTATTTCGTATATATGTATAACTTTAAATTGCAATAAAATGTATATTAATATAGCGTGATCTATTTGGAGGTTCCCTAATTTTTTAAAGAAAAAAACACAGAAAATTCAAATTGAATAGGGAATGTTTATTATCATTTGAAAGAACATTCTTTCGCATTTATTTTTTGAAGATTATGTCTATCAAATGTTGGCCGCGACTACGTCTCAGATGTTCCATCCGTTGAGTCCAATTTTCGATGACTCGTTCGAGCATTCGACTGGTAACTGGCGAATGACACGCGTGATGTTTTGCTCCAAGGCGTGAATTGAAGCGGGTTAGTCCGCATAAACTTTAGACTTCACATATCCCCACAGGAAAAAGTCTTACGGTGTGATATCACGCGATCTTGGTGGCCAATCGACCGACCCAAAACGTGAAATTATCAGTTCACCGAAGTATTCGCTCAATAAATCCTTTGATTGATGCGATGTGTGGGAAGTGGCGCCGTCTTGTTGAAACCAAATGTCGCCGAGATCACGAGCTTCAATTTCAGGCATCAAATAGTCGTTTATCACGGCACGATAACGGTTGCCATTGACGGTTACGTTCTCACTGGCACCATTTCTGAAGACATATGGACCGATGATTCCGGTACGTCGGATCGGAAATCGGTCAATGGCAAAAGATAGCTGTTTAAGTTTGTAACTTTGTCGTGCAACTTCCCCAGCTTGTGCATCTCCTTCGTTAATTGGCAACCCTGGCGGATTGAAGGAGAAGAAGCCTCTGCTACGACACTCCCAGGACGATATTCGCTTGTACGAATTGTGAGAGGGCTTTTCAGCGTCTGGTGCTCTCCTTCGACTCTCTTGGGACGAATTCGCTTAGCAAGGATCGTATAGGGATTAAATGAATCTCTATACAAACTCTCCCAAGACGATATTCGCATGGCACGGATTGTAAGGAGAGACTTCCAGCGTTGTATCTCTCTCCGACTCTCCCGGGACGTTATTCGCATAGTTCGGATGTAGAGAGAGACTTCCCGCAAGTAGAGACTGTTGCGGATTTTCGACTCCTTGCTTCATCTGCGATACAATCGCGCACATCACTAATAGTCGTTGTTTCGCACTCGCGCATACAAACAGATTCTCTATGACACAGATGTTCCGTCGTGACTTTGTTTACATTTGCGTGAGTTACGAACGGATAGAAATGATTTTCAAACGCGAAAAATATAGTTTTCTGGAGTATTTTTTTGAACTTTTTTGGTACATAACGATCGATATTAATTTTCTAAATGTGAAAATAACAAAAAAATCTAGGAAATCGGCCTTGAAATACGCTAAAAAAAATCACTCGCTGAAATCAAATTTCTATTCGTTCGTCATTGATAAACTACTCGCTACTTGACGGAACTTCTTTATAAATTTATTTTCTTTGTCGTTTTGCTATCGTGCCGTTTGGATCTCTACGGATCCTGCGCATCGCTACATGGTAATATACGTTATCATTAATACGAAATAAAGCTCTGCCTTTATCACTATCGAAAATACTAAACTCTTGTGTTTTATTTATTTTCCTTTTCTATTTCGCCCTTTGCATTACTGCATCAACAACATTAGTCACTACACACGCATGAATAAATGCATACGTGTACACACACATATCGTTCGTCCCACTACTGAGCTATCGTTGTTATTGGAGTTTGTCATAGAAGGGATTCGTCGCCTCGCCTACCCTCACCTCCCTTGCTGGCAAACCCCCAGCTAAACAATAGCTCTTAACGAGAGCTAAAAGACCAATAGTCTTGGGTGTCAAGGTCGTGGGTCGACTGGAAAGAGTTTTTTTGTATTTAAAAAAAATTGACTGAGCGCAATTGGCGAAGGAATATTTTGATAATAAAACTGAATAATTTGTAAACGTTGTTTAGGCGTAAGTCTTTTCATGATGAAATGCCAAACAATACTTAACAAAAATAACATGACACGACTCACACGTGATCTGTCAAAAAAAAGGCTATTGAAAAAAGTATATCTACTTAGATCACCCTATAGTTGTAAACGAAGGAGCCGACTACTTCCAAAGTGGAATCTAGCTCGGTTTTGATATTGGTTCAACAGACAGACGGACAGAGTTTAATCGTATTAGAATTTCACGACGATTAAGAATAGTTTGCTTCTATAACCCTAAATCGGTTAAGGACTGTCGCGAGTTGAAGTTTGAAATTTTTATCAACCTTTTTTTATCAAGATTTTTCTTCAATCTTTTTAAGAAAATAACAAATTCGTAAAAATATTTTTGCTTTTTGGCAAAAACTATATTTTAATTTGAAATTTTTTTACGCTTAAACGAAAGCTTATGTCATTTCCTTTAATAGCTTAAAGGCAATTTATGGGATGGGACCCGCTTATAAAGGCTTTTCCAACAAGAGGTGTTATTTTGGTATTCAAAGAAAAATGTCATTTTTTGAGATAAATGATCAGATTTTTGTTTCATAATAAAGAGGAAGGTATGCCGTTAATAATGAAAAACAACATCAGCCAAATGACCACCACGACCACGCTTACAGGACCATATCCTTTTCATGAAATGTTCCATAACCAAATCGCATAGTGGCTGCCCTATGTCCTCAATAGCCTCACGAATCTTTGAGGTTTTGAATCGACGCTGGGCTGCTGGCGTATACCTTATCTTTCACCTGGCCCCAAAGGAAGAAGTCGCAAGGTGTTAAATCACAAGATCTCGGTGGCGATTGTGATCACCTCTTCGAGAGATAACACGGTCCGGAAACTTTCCCGTAACAGAGCAATGGTTTCGTTGCTTGTGTGGCACGTAGCGCCGTCTTGTTGAAAGTAAACGTTGTCCAGATCTATACCGTCCAACTTCGACTATAACAAATCATTAATCATCTCTCGATAGCGCAATCCATTCACCGTAACTGTTGATCCAACCTCATTTTCGAAAAAGTAAGGTCCAATGACCCCGCCGGACCATAAACCGCACCAAACAGTCACACGTTGAGAATGGAGAGGCTTCTCAACAATAACTCTTGGTTTTTCCGAGCCCCAGATGCAACAATTTTGCATGTTGACGTAGCCACCGAGGTGGAAATGGGCCTCATCATTCAAGTTGATTTTCAAATTTTAATAATTTCAATGCGTTGTTGAATCGTGTATCGTTCCATTTTTAGTAATGGCGTAGTTTCTACTTGTCAAATGTCAAAGAATAAATGCTTTAAAAGTGATAGCTACCTCTTGTTGGAACACCCTGTATCTCTACTTAGATCACCCTATACATCTTTAGCAAGATTAATGTGCTTCTAACAAAATAAGAATTTTTGCAAGACGAGTAAAAGAACAGTACGGAAAGGCTAAGGTCGGGCGATGCCACATTTGGACCGATTTTAAATTCTAAATTGATATCTGCGACACATCCGGCATAAACTTAATCGGCCGCAGTGTAGGTATAACGCAGAAAAAAGTCTTATTGCAAAATATGTGTATTTCTCAAAGACATGCATATTTCTCCTTTATATTGTAAATTTCAACAATAAAAATGAACTACCAACAATAGTTCATATACCTCATACCTCGAGGACATGCAATTAAATAATTCCCGATCCGACGTACCGTTAATGAGCTAGAGCAAAAATAAACTTTCCGTTCACATTTGAAAATGATTCAAAGTCAATTTTTTTAAATCCAAAAAAAAATTTTCCAATCGACCTACGACCTTGACACCCATGAGCAATATTTTAGCACTCGTTAAGAGCAATCCTTTTGCCATTGACCGATTGTGGCTACGTGCCACACAGCAAATGAAACAATTGAATTGTTGCGAGAAAAGTTTGGAGATTCGATTATTTCAATACATTGTGATATTGAATGGCCTCCAAGAAGTTGTGATTTAACACCATTAGACTATTTCTTGTGGGGTTATTTGAAGTCATTGGTCTTTCGAAATAAACCAGACTCTCTTCAAGCTTTACAAGTCAATATTAAACGTGCCTTTCATGACATACGACTTGATTTAGTGGAAAAATGCTCGAAAATTGGGTTCATCGAATTCGTTCCTGCAGAAGAAGTCCTGGAGGCCATTTTAATGACGTCTTATTTAGAACTTAATTGTTTCGATTGTACTTCACATTAAATAAAAAAACTTTTGAATTTCCTATTGTCAAGGAAATTCAAAAGTTTTTTTAAGTTCTAAAAAACGTCATTCAAATGGCCTCCACGACTTCTTGTGCAGGAACGAATTCGATGAACCCAATTTGCAGTGTTTTTTTGCAAAGAATCATATCACTCTTATTGGAAAACCCTGTACTTACATATATACATTTGTAAATTGTTGGCAAATTTAAATCGATTCTGAGCCACAGTGCATGACAGCGGCTATTGCTTGAGTTTGTTTTGCACGCGTTCATCCGAAAACAACAAACAAGGAGGCATAGCAAAACATAGCAACAACAACCGACAAAAACAAGAACAAAAATGTGTGTGCGTTTATTTTTGGTTCGATTCATTGTTGGGTTCTCGTCCGTTTTTGTTGTTGTTGGATATAAAGAAATGTTCTTCTTTGGCTTCTTCACTGGTAGTTGGACTGGACGGAGACTGACTGTCTGTCTGTCTGACGATGTTTTGAATTTGAACACTTGTGCGTCGTTTCATGCCGGTGTTAGCATTGTTGTTGTCGCTGTTGCTGTTGTTTTGCATTTATTGGGATTATTTTTTGGTTCGCATTCTTCTTCTTCGATCTGGGTGTTCCTTGGTGACTCGTTCTCCTTGGTCTTTTTGGTTGTTTTTGTCGTGTTCCTTCTGCCTGTGACGGAACATTGAATTGGTGATGTCCGCGATGGCAGTGTTGATGGCTTGGCAAGAGTAGGCGGTAGAAGTGTGAATAGAGTAGAGAGGTGGCGTGACGTGACTTGAAGTGGCTCTGTGGTGTTGTTAATGATGATGCCTTATTTGATGAAACAATTCTGGGAATTGTTCCTTTTTCGGGAGTTTGTATCGATAACAACTTTACAACATTGGGTTTAGGTAAAATGATTTAATGGTTTTCAATCTTCGTGGGTTCTAGCGCAGGGATTCAAAAGACATCAATGTTGATGATGAACCTATTTTCTATTGATACTAAAGGAATTTTCGTTTTTGTAATCCACTCCTCCACTCAGTTTAGTTTATTATTAAAACCCACTGTAACTCTGTAAGCTTTAAAAATTCAATGATTAAAATTTCGCATGTGTCTCAAGAAGAAAGTAAGGTGCATATAAGCGAAAATTACTGTAGTTCTTATGTACCCGGACATCCCAATCCTTTCAACCATACGGCTCCCCACTCCCACATGTAAAAACTCGTCATCTCTAAATTTCTTTCCTAATATGACACATTTGCAATCTCTTGAATCTCTTCAGGTTACTCTTCGTCCCAAATGCGGCAATTTAGCTTGTTTACATATCATACCCATTGAGCCAGAAATGGGCCTCATCGCTAAACAAAATTTGGCTTGAAAACGTCGGATCTTCGGATCGGATAAAATTGAACGATTTGTAAACGTTGTTTAGGCGTAAGTCATTCCATGATGAAATGCCAAACAATACTTAACAAAAATACAGCATGACACGACTCACAGGTGATCTGTCAAAAAAGGCTATTGAAAAAAGTTTTGTTGCTATTGCTATGTTCAAGAAATCGGTATATATTCTGTCCTTATACTAAGACAATACTGTGATTGGACGGGAAAAATTAAAAACTAAGTTTTCAATTGCAGATACAGCGTGGCTGATGAAAGCTGCTACCAAAAAAAATTTAATAACGTTTTTTCTATTTAATGAATCTGGTTAATTTTTTTTTTATTTTGCAGAATGATTTTTAAATTTAACAAAAATGGATAACTGGGACACTGAAACAAGAATTTGGATTGTCCGCCGCTATTACGCACTGGCAATCCTCCGAGCAGATGGACCATAAAGAGACTTGTTAAAAATTTTTCCGATCATGGGACAGTCAACAGACGACCTTACCATCGAAACCCTTCAGTTCGAACGGAGTAAACAATCGCTGCTGTGGCTGATGCCATACAAAACAATCCAAGATTTTCGACAAGAATCTTATCTGCTCAAATGGGTACCTATAAGCAAACAGTCATTGCAGTCAATTATGCACAAAGATTTGGAGTTTTCCTATATAAAATTCAAATGGCCAACAAAGTGAACTCAGCAGACTTCCCGATTCGCTTGGAATTTTTCCAGAAGATGCTGCAAATGGTGGAAGAGGACGGAAACATGTTGAACTGTCTTTTCATGTCTGACGAGGCCCATTTCGATGTAAACGGCAACATAAACAAACAAAATTGTAGAATATGGAGTGCTTCCAACCCACAGATACTCCATGAGACGGAATTGCTTCCACTTCGTGTCACAGTGTGGTGTGCAGTTTCATCACGTTGCATTGTCGGGCCCTGCCTCTTCGAAGAAAACGGTCACACCGTTACAGTTACTGAAGACCGTTACTTGAGCATGTTGAGAGAGTTTTTCTATCCAGAATTACGCCGAATGAGAATTTCTTTCAACTCTGTGTGGTTTCAGCAAGATGGTGCAACTCCTCACATAGCCCGGCCTGTTATGACAGAATTACGGCGAAAATTTCCCAATAAGCTGATATCCAGAAACTCCACATTCCGTTGGCCCCCCAGGTCGCCTGACCTTACTGCACCTGACTTTTTCTTGTGGGGTTATTGCAAACAGGAAGTCTACAAAGCAAAACCAACAAATTTGAATGAACTAAAGCAATCCATTCGAGAACAAATTGCGGCTATTCCCGTCTCAACTCTCCAAGCAGTAATGAACAACTTTTTGGCAAGATGCCGCACATGCATCAACGAGCAAGGGGGGCATTTAAATTCCATTATGTTTAAGACTAATTAAGCTATATTTAATGAGCTTTAACATGAATAAAAGAAAACTGAATTCCATACACTTCCTTTGTTCGACTTCACCCAGCAAAAAAATTACTGGTTATATTTGTAACTGACTCGCCCAGAAATACTTCCAGTTTCGTTTGCCAAGTTTCAATTAAGCATTGCTCTCCGCATTCTATTAAAGTAGCTGTAGAACTGGCGCCAAGACATTAATTCTTTATTGTATTTTTCCTTCCGGAATATAATATAATAATATAATTTTTTCTGCATTTTCTAATAGAGAACTTAATTAAAAAATCCGCAAAAGTAAGCGAGTCTTAAAATACTGTCAAATTGTCAGCTTAATTCCAAAAATCCTAAAAAGGAAGCAAGGCTATCGGAATAATCTTGTTCCCTTAAAAACTTAGTACAATTTAGCGCTGATGATTGCGAGACCTTTGGTGGTGCAGAAAGCTAGCATGCCCTGTTTTGATGCAAGTAACCCGGGTTCAAATCCTCGTCGGATCGAAATAAAAAATAAATAAGTCTAAAAAATAAAATTAAAAAAAGAAAATAAAAACGAAAGACATTTTTTTTAATTTTTCTAACCTTGCGAAAAAATCGAAAAAAGGAGGCATTCTTGTTTTAGCAATGCAGAATTAGTCCCAGAAGTCTCATACCTTTATAAAAAGAATCGGTTAGGGAAGCGGGTGGGGAATTAGTACGCACAAAGCTGCTTAATTCCCTACTCGATTGCTTTTTAGGAACGTTTTTTTACTGGGCAGTTAGTAAAATGGGCATACAAAATATTATTCCAAGCAGACGACGAAGACAGAAGTTTCACGCGCTTAAAAATTTTGTACGCCCGACGTGGCCAATTTTAAGGCCATTTACCCCCTGCCGCATTTTCCCTAGCGGGCTCAAATTTAAATTCCCTAATACCTCATCGGCAAGCGTGCCAAGTATTGTTGCAATCTTTGTTGTCTGGTTAAGAAACGGCGGGACTATTCCCCTTTTTTTAATTCCTCCCACTGTGTAGCTTGTTACAGACAGATAGGTCGACTCTATGCTTTATCCCCGCAAAAGTTGGCTACAACGAACAATAGGCTATTTCTCTTACAAATTTGAAATGTTTTTACAATATACCAAAGTTGTCAAAAAGGGGAAAAATAAATATGATCAAAGTTGCATAATTTTTATTGGGTAACATTTCGTGTACTGTAATCAATAAAACGTGCCATTTATTTGCTTTCGTCTATAGCTAAGCGAGTGAAGGAGAAATGTTGTTGCTAGAATTCCCATATATACAGAGTTTGAGAGTTCTATATAACCTCTAAGAATTGTTAAAGCAAATACAGTAGAAATACAATAGAAGAACGCTGACAATGGGAGCATCTGCAACCCAGTGCACCACTTCAGACGGCGTAGGAGTTCTAAACTCTATGGTCAGTGTATTGCTACAGTCTTTGCTAATAGCTCAATGCAATATATCACGTTCCGACGAGTGGCCAACCGACTATGGCTCCGAGGTATTGCTACATGAGTTAGACACATTTGATTTTGTGGTTGTGGGATCAGGTTCTGCTGGATCGGTAGTAGCCAGTCGTTTAAGTGAAAATCCTAATTGGAAAGTTTTGGTATTGGAGGCTGGAGGAGATCCGGCACAAGAATCTGAGGTAAATACACGAACTACAATTAGAACATTGTGCTAATATTTAATCCTTAGGTACCAGCTTTACTTTTTACGCTGCAGAACTCTGACAAAGTCTATAATTACTATACAGAACCCAGTGAACGTTATTGCAAAGCTTTCCTTAACAACATATGCTATTTTCCTCGCGGCAAATCAATTGGAGGAACCTCACAAATCAATCGCATGATTTATTTAAATGGTAATCGCCATGATTATGATCGTTGGTGTGCTGCGGGTAACACAGGTTGGTGTTTCGATGATTTGGAGCAGTATTATCAGAAATCCATTACACCAATGGGTAACAACTCACATCCGCTGGGTTATCTTTCGCTTAGCACTTTTGAGGAATATGACAATCAGCTAACGTCACTCATCTGGCAAGCTGCTCTTGAGATGGGACAACCCCGGGTGAGAGATTTTCAAGATGGTTCTTATCTGGGTTATGGTAAACTCAAGGGTACCCTGAAAAACGGACGTCGTTTGAGCGTTGCCAAGGCATATCTAAGCGGGAGAATTGCCAAAAGACCTAATTTAAAGATCATCAAAAATGCCCAAGTAACCCGACTACATTTTGATAGATGTGGCAAACGAGTTACATCTGTAGAATTTGTGCTGCAGAATAGATTTTCGTTTAAAGTAAATGTGAAAAAGGAAGCCATAATATCAGCTGGCGTGGTAGACTCTCCAAAGCTCTTAATGTTATCGGGAGTGGGTCCTCGTCAAACTCTCCACAAAGTGGGCATTCCGGTCATACATGATTTGCCGGTCGGCGAAAATTTACAAGATCATGCTTCCAATATCATTTTTGTAGCTCTAGATGCAGATGTTGGTCCTCTTAACGCCAAGGAGGATCTTGATAATTTATATCAATACTTAATTCACAGCAAAGGACCCTTAGCTACAATAGGTGCAAGTTCATTGGCCGGTTTTATTAAAACTGATAGAAACATCAGCAGCCAACCCTATCCTGACGTAGCCTTATATCAAGTTCATTTTAGGCAAGGTGACTTCAATGCTTTGGAACTGCTAACAAACTATTTTCAACTCAGGGAAGAGTTTAAGGCTTATCTCCGAAATGTATTGGAGACGAAACAGATTCTCGTATTCTATTTAACCCTCTTAAATCCAAAATCCCGGGGCAGCATAACACTAAAGTCATCTTCGTATTTCGCTGATCCTGTCTTCGATCCAAATTATTTTCATGAACCACACGATACAAAAATACTATTACAGGCCTTAAACTATACAGAGAAATTTGTGAATACACCCGCTTTCCGGCGAAAGAAGGCGGAAATTATACGACTTCCCCTGTCAGAATGTGATGTATATGAATTTAAATCTGTGGAATATTGGAAATGTTATATGAAATATTTCTCAAACACTTGTTGTCATGCAACTTCCTCGGTGAAAATGGGTAGACTCAATGATAGATCGTCTGTGGTTTCTCCTCGCTTGCTGGTAAAAGGCGTGGATAATCTTAGGGTAGTGGATGCCTCCATAATGCCATCCATACCCAGCGTCAACACAAACGCACCTACGGTGGTGGTTGCTGAGAAAGCAGCTTCTATGATTAAGGAGGACTGGGCACATCATTAAGTTATACAAGATATATAAATGCAAATATCTGTGGTCACAATTGATAATCGCCTAAGTCCACTTAAGAAAGATTTGAGATTTGAATTCTACAAAAAATAAATTATATTAACACTAAAACCCGATTTCCTTAACAATGTTTTTTAAAAAGGTAATAAAAAAAAATAAAAATATATATATACTTTCGTTCTGGGGATAAATGTTCTAATTATCCCCTCACCTTAGAGAGGAGAGTATATATCATTTGCTACGAGCCAAAAGTTTAACACATCGAAGGACGGACCTAAGACCCCAAGTTTGTTAGGCGGATATCCGTTTTGGGTAATTGTAAGTCATTTGGTTCTTATCTGGGTTATGGTAAACTCAAGGACAGAGAACGAAGCCAGCCAGGCTTTAATCGATAAGCCGCCGGAGGCGAGCATTTTTTGTAGAGCTACGACGCTGCCGTTAGGTCGGCTAAAATTGGCTTAAAATCGCCGCCGTTCTAATCGGCTCATAACGGCTTAAAATCGCCGCCGTTGCTACTTTTCGCGACGGAACAAATATATTTTGTACTCATGCACTTAAAATTGCCATTAACGATCCAACAACGTTGTGCAAAAAATTTGTATATTTTATATTGCACAATAAATCACAAGCCAACGTCGAGCCGAAGAGCGTCGAACTTTTACATTTAATAATGAAACACAATATCATTCATATGACTGCCACGACTGACTCGGCAATTGAGAATTTTAGGGATGGGCTCAGGTACGGGTGGGCCATTTAAAATTTTGAATTTGAATCGGCTATAAAAAAAATTGATAATTTTTTCAAATTTCTTCAATTGTCTCTTGATGCTTTGCGTAACATTTGTCCCTAAAGCACGGTACTATGTTCCGGTTTCACGCTGAAATCCCATACAAAAACCAAAGTTGTGAAAAACTGAGTGAAATTATTTCATTTGTGGTACTGTGTTTATTTCAACGTGAGAAATTGACATTTTGCGCCGATACAAATTAATTGAACGCCGCAACAAATTGAAGCCGCCAGCATTGTACTCCTATTTATTTACATTCATATTTGTCCGCGAGAAATTCAACTGTTGTAAATATTAGCAATAAAATTTCCTAATAAAGAATACTAAATTAAATTATCTGAAATAAAGAAAACTAATGCAAAGGACGGAAAATAATTATGTACATGGAATAAACGAGAAGAGTGACATTCCGATTGGATAGCAAAGCAAATGTGCAAAACACTGGAAGGACATGTAACTATATGTAATAATGTGGAATTTGTCTTGTAATTACATATGTACATTTACGTTTGTATGTTTAGAACAATCGTGACGAAAGGCGTGGAAAAACTTTGTGGACGGCAAACGCTACCGAAGCAGAGGACAATGGAATTGGGCAGTGCCTGTGATCTCATATTTAAATGGTTATAAAGAACATAGTGAGTTCTTGCCAGCCATAGGAGTTGGAAGAAGAAAATCCGTTTATGGATAGAAGTATAATTTATATATGTCCACAAATATAATGTTAATCCTTAAAAATAATAATAAAACTTTTTTTCGGTTCATCAAAACATCATTTTATTTATTTATATTCGTACAACAGTAGGAAATTATTTTGTTATTTGTAACATTGTATTACCCTGACTTCTGATGCCTCACAAGCATCGCCATCGTATCAACACAAAATAAATAACTTATTTAATTATAACATTAGCACAATGATCTTCAACCATCTTTCCATTCTGCAATTTAAATTAACTATTTTCTAAGTCGGAATTATTCCATTTAATTGATCATTGATTCTCAATTTTGTGATTCTAATTTAAACTCGTGTTTGTTTTCAAGAAAAGCAAAAAGGAAAAAATGCACATGCTTATACACAGACACATACATATAAAAGTGACATCTCGACACACACACTTCAAAAATGCAATGCGACCTTAGTAAAAAAGCGTTCCATTTTTCAACTTGAAATAACATTTTGTGGAATTTTTTCAAGCTGAAAAAACATAGTACCCACCTTAATGGCTACCCACTGTAAATAATCCAAAGGGCTCAAATCACAAATCAAAGCAATCGGTAGTTCAAATTTAAAATTTTAAATGGCCCACCCTTTATTAGTAGGATTTATGTTTACTTTCGAATGGTTCATCACAAAGTTTTGTGACGCATGCTACAGAAAGTGGAATTAACCGTGAAAGTTAATGTGTGTTTTTGTAATTTTTTGCTAATTTAGCATAATAAATCTAATCATTAAAGAAAGATGAATATATGAGAATTTTAAAATAACTTGTTTGCCAGCAAATTATGTAGTTGTTTTTATATAAAGCCGTTGAACCTTTGTGACTCACGTTACATATTTTATATGTAGTAGCATATAAATAAACATAAAATTGTGTTTATAGGGTAGGATTTGGTAATAATGTTTGTATTAATGGTCATCGAAATACAATTTTTATATGTATATAGTATTTATAAAATCATAAGAATTAAAATAAAGCTGGATCAATTTCAAACATTTTTGGCTGGTGGACTTTTTCTGGCACTCGTTCATATCGATACCTCCATTCTAAACTATGCTAAATGTAAAAAGGTAGTTTTTCAGGAGAGGCGATCGAAGTTTGATGCATTTTTAAAATTTGTGATGGAAATCGAATGAACTGTACTGTTTTGTCAATAACTTTTGATTGTATTGACGGATAAACACCAAATTTAGAAATTAAAAATTCAATCTCCCTAAAAACATGCTAAGTCGAGTTAGCAATGGAGGTATCGATATATCAGACCCCAAGAATATTTGGCTGAAATAAGTTTTGGGTTATTTTAAGTAATTCGAGCAATGTCCGTCCGCCTGTGCCCGTCCGTCTGCTGGTGTGCACGATACCTGTTGACAGCAGGTTGACGTCAAATTTGGTATGCGGAAATATTTTTTTTTTTTTAAGGCCAAGTTTGAAAAAGGGCCATATTTGTCCGCTCCTTCTAGTACCACCGCCGCAAAGGGTTAACATTTAGTGAAATATTGATTATTTAATAACTTGTATACTACTTATTTGAATCTTTTGCATTCTACACATAGTATTATTTTACTTATCACTATCAACTCGAGAAAAATGGACGAACTTGCCACGCTCTATTTTGTACATCCCACACAAAAATGGACCATTTTGCACCAGAAGTAAACTGCTAATAGCTTTAATATCACTTCATGCAAATACTTGAAATTTTGTACAGTGTAATGGTTTTATAGTACATACAAACCAGTGAAAAATGGGCCTTATTGCCATGCCCCTTTTGGTACCTCCCACAAAAAAGGTACCATTTTGTACGAAAAGTTAACAGCTTATGACTAATACTAGAGCCTACAAATACATAAAATTTTGTACGTGTAATGTTTTTATAGTACCTACAGTCTGTCAAAAAATGGGAGTTATAATCACTTTCGGTACCTCCCACACAAACTTACCATTTTGTACAAAAAGTTAACAGCTTATATCGTGAATACCAATGCGTATAAATACTCAACACCTTTTGCACAGTTTATAGTTTTTGAAATTCCAACGGATCTGTTAAAACTGGGAGTTATGACCACATCCGTTTTAGTACATTCCATAAATAGCTCATAATATTAGTACATACATACTTATTTACATTACTCAAAAAGTGTAGGTATATGTCAGTCGGTTTACCCGACCGAATTTTCTTACATGTTTTTAATTTTGTTTAGTATACTTGCGCTTTACTCAGAGAGTTCAAGTATTCCATGTGTTCTCAGGCATGGCTCCTCTACACATAGAACTCACTTCGCATACGAGTAGCGACGATTCATTAATTTGCCGAAATAAAATATTTCATCTGCCCTTCTCGGAATGCGTCTCCATAGCTGTCTATACACAATTGCCATGTACATCAGCGTTGCCAGGTATTTTTTGAAAAAAACTTAAAATTTTCAAAGAAAAAACTTATTTTGCAACAAAAAAACTTATATCTATTTTATGAAAAAAATTTGGAAAATAGTTGCAATTCAAATAGTACAAGAAATACAGGGGTTTTCAATAAGAGTGATATGATTTCTTTAAAAAAAAAACACACTTATTGTTAAGGAAATTCAAAAGTTTTTTATTTAATGTGAAGTACAATCGATACAATTAAGTTCTAAATAAAATGTCATTCAAATGGCCTCCACGACTTCTTCTGCAGGAACGAATTCGATGAACCCATTTTTCCAGCACTTGTTCCACTAAATCAAGTCGTATGTCATGAATGGCACGTTCAATATTGACTTGTAAAGCTTGAAGAGAGTCTGATTTATTTCGAAAGACCAATGACTTCAAAAAACCCACAAGAAATAGTCTAATGGTGTTAAATCACAACTTCTTGGAGGCCATTCAATATCACATATTCTTGAAATAATCGAATCTCCAAACTTTTCTCGCAACAATTCAATTATTTCACTTGTTGTGTGGCACGTAGCCACAATCGGTCAATGGCAAAAATAAAGCTCTTAACGAGAGCTAAAATATTGCTCATGGATGTCAAGGTCTAAGGTAGACAGGAAAGTGTTTTTTTTTTTTTGGATTTAAAAAATGGTCTTAGCATCATTTTCAAATGTGACCGGAAAGTTTATTTTTGCTCTAGCTCCTTAAATCGCAAATGATTATGTGTGTCAAGGTCGTAGGTCGACTGGAAAGTGTTTTTTTATTTTAAAAAAATGGAATTAGCGCACGAAATGTTGCAATTGGAGAACGATTATTTTGATAATAAAACTGAATAATTTGTAAACGTTGTTCTTGCGTATATCTCTCCATGATGAAATTGTAAACACTACTGAATACAATGAAAAACAAATGACAGATCATGACATATTACAAATGGCCGAAACGTCACTTAAAAATCATATCATCGCTATTGGAAAACCCGTTATAAATTAAATAATTGGCGTTGGGCCATATTTCTCAAGTCAGGATAAAATGTAGTCGACAAAGGTATAAATATACAAAACAATTATTGTATAATTTTCAAAATAAAGGGATGATCCAAAATAGAAATTTTTCCTGTAACTCCATGGTGCATTCCGCCCTTTACCCCGCTAAATTGCAAGTTTGAAAACCCTAAAATGGAAAATGTGATTTCTGAAAATTCTTAAATTTTGTGTTTCTTATTAAGCCCTTTTATTTTCTTGTTCTTTAAAAATGTGCATTTAATTTTACAGTAAATTTTGTCGTATTCTTCCACCTAAGTGATTTATTATATTTTCAAAATTTAATATTAATTTAAAATTAAACCTAAATTTAACTGGTTTGGGAAAGGTTTTGTGTTTTTCTGAGATAATAATATAATATTACATTTTTACAGAATTTAAAAAAAACTTATTTGTGGAAGAAAAAACTTAAAAGTTATATTTTTTACTCGAAAAACTTGAGAAATAAGTTTAAACTTATTATCTGGTAACGCTGATGTACATACATACTCGTATACTCTGCATTTCTTCTCTCTGACAATAAAAGAGTGTAATCAGCGATGCCAACTTGGTGATTTTTCCGCTACTTGTGGTGATTTTTGATCTCCAAATACCACTGTTTTGTAAAAGTTGTGATTTTTCAGAAAAACCACTACGGTAGCGTTTTTAACAGTTTTTTGTAGCGCTTTTAGCGATTTTTTACATAGTCGAGATTTACCCTAGGCAAGTTTTTTCAGCAGCTTATCATCAAATTCTCTTTTGAACTTGCACGAAGAACTCAAAACGTTCAGGGAGAGTTTTTTCCTCCCTCTTGCCGATTGCCTCTCTCTCCACCAAAACGCCGATAATCTGCTGAACATTCAGCCAGTGTAAATCCGGACATACATCGGCGAAGAATGCATGATGACGGCGACATTAAAAAAAGCATGTATTTTACGCAACTTATCGTCGCACTCTTTTAGAGCACATAGAATGTTAAAACATATCGCTCAATTACTTCAAGAATGACATAACTCAAAATTGAAAATTGTCAAGATGTGTAGCTTTAAGTCCGTATAAAAAGATTAGTAACATGAAAAATTATGTTTAAAAACGCTGGAAATAATCCGAAATATGATTGTTTACTTTTAAACTTAATTTCACTGACGTTAATTTAAGGACACTTGCAAAATTCGCATTTCTGTAAGGCAACCTAAAAAATTTGACATTTTTAGTTATGTCAATCTTGAAGTGAGTGAGCGATATGTTCTTATGTGATTTGTGCCCGTAATTCACAACTGAGCGTTATGAATTTCTTTAAGAACAAAGTTAGTCCTGAATCCAAGCAAGTGTCAAAGTTTGTAGGAGAGAGACTTTGACACTTGCTTGGAAAAAATTGTCTCGTGTAATACAGTAAATTCTTTAATACAAATAAAATTTGTGTTAAAGTTTCAAAATGTTTGCTGCTTGAAGTATAAAATACCCAATAATTTATGTTTAAAAATAAATGCCAATGAAACATTTAGAAATCAAAATTTTATACATAATCAATATTATGGCCAGAAGAGATAGAGGAAAATTAGACTATTTTATTTGTCCAAGAACAAGTAATTTATTAATAATTTAATCCTAAGAATGGAAAAAAGACTGTTACGTGTATGTTATAAATATAAGTTCTTATTTATGTTTTCAAAGAAAAATGTTACAAACATTATCTAAATGTTTAAAAAATTAATTGAATTCAAAAATATTTTGTTAGTGGTTTTTAAAAATAATTCATGGTTAACATTTTTTGTCAGTGTTAGTCGTGCTACACACGAGGCAATTTTTTACAAGCAAGTGTCAAAGTTTGTAGGAAAAAGAGGCAGGGAGCTCTTTCCGCCTGCCTCTCCCTCCTAAACACTTTGACACTTGCTTGAAAAAAATTGTCTTGTGTGAATCTGGACTTAGCGTTTTGGGAGATTTTGTTATTTTCTCACAGCGATTTTTGGCGTTTTTATACTTGGTTGGTAGTGGATTTGTGGTGGTTTCTACACAGTTGTTCCGTAGTGATTTTAGCCTCGGAAGAGATGGGAACACTGAGTGTAATAAAGCACAGATAAATATGTACAGTGTTGCCAATTTGTGCATATTTATTGGCAAACAGCCTATTTTATAAAAGGCGCAATATTTTTTTTGCGCTTATAAAAACATTTTCAGATTATAAAAACATTGCAGGGAATGGTATGTTACTCGAGATCTGCTTTCATATTTCGATAGAGGACCAAAAATAAGAAGACAAAAAAGGGGCATATTTACAAAAATTTTGTCAAAGGGATGTACATTAGAGTTGCTTCAAAAAAGTTGCCATCGTTAAAAGCTTAAATGAAAATTTGGTATGTTCCCTTCATATTAGAATATTTTGAAAAATATTTATGACGTCTGATAAAAAAATGGTTCGGTTTTTATTGTCTAATGGTCGATTTCGGAAAAAATTTAACACCGCCAAATTTATTAGAGAAAAACCTGATTTTAAGAGATTATTTCAATCGCAAATAGCTCCTAATTGGACAATCGCAGAAAAGAAATATTTTGGGAATATACATAAAACATACCCAATTTTCATATAAGCTTAGACGAAATGAAAAGTGACAATACTTACACAGAAAGAAAATATTGAGTAATCCGTACTTGAATGAAGCTACAGCGGTGTCAAAAGTACGGTGTTTCTTAAACCATATACATTTTCATTCATTTTTATTGTATTTATCTTTATTGTATTTATATACATATTATCATTTTCGAGATTCTAACTATTGATATTACAGCGAATAAAGTTTATGATCACAGATATTGATTTCTTTACTAGTAGTCACATTGTTTAAAGGGAAAACAGGAAAACCTTTATGTGAAAAGAAAATTAATTTCAAATATCGGAGGGAAATACATATCGATGGCTTAATATAGAAAGGGCGTATCTCAATTTTTTTTGTCATTTTACAGGAGAAGGAAAAAACTGTATAAAACATTAAAACAATGGATTTTCGTTTTGAAAATCATTGATTCTTATTAAAAGAGACAGCAAATTCTATGAAAATAATAATTTTTATTTTTTTCCTTTTTTAAAAAAGTTAGGAAACTTAATGCTTTTTGTTATTTATTTCCTGGAAGAAATCGTGAGATGGGGCTTTTTGATAGAAGTGGAAAATGAGATCGGAGTACAAAGAAAAAAAAAAACATATAAACATAAGATAATGTTATTCATGGATAAATTATTAAAAGAAAATAAATATAAATTCTGACGCCATACGTTATACAGGGAGCTTTTGAGGTTTTAAGTTCTAAAAAGGCAAATTATCATAAAAGCAAGTAAGAAAGTTCAGTCAGGTAAACCGACTTATGAATCCCCTCACCTTGAGATCCAAAAAATATTCTAAAATGTATTTACTTTTTTGAATTAGTTAAATTATTATCAATTTAAATTGCATTTAACAACTTTAATGTACTTGTTTTAAAGTTATAAGTTGTTAATTGTAGGTGCAAAATGGTTCATTTGTTTATGTAGAAGGTACCAAAACGGGCGTGCCAGTAACGTTCACTTTCCTCTGGACTCTGGGTACTATAAAAACATTACACTGAACAAAATTTTAAGTTTTTTCATGCACTGTTATTAACTTTTGGTGCAAAATGGTCCTTTTGTGTGGGAGTTACCAAAAGGGGCGCTAAGTCCATTTTTTTTTAAATCCAAAAAACACGTTCTAGTCGGCCTACGATCTTAACACCCATGAGCAATATTTTAGCTCTTGTGAAGAGCTATCTTTTTGCCATTGACTGATTCCCGATCTGACGTACCGTTAAGGTGCTAGAGCAAAAATAGACTTTCCGTTCACATTTGAAAATGATGCTAAGGCCATTTTTTTTAAACCAAAAAAAAAAAAACACTTTCCAGTCGATCTACGACCTTGACATCCATGAGCAATATTTTAGCTCTCATTAAGGGCTATCTTTTTGGTATTGACCGATTGTGGCTACGTGCCACACAGCAAATGAAACAATTGCGAGAAATGTTTAGAGATTCGATTATTTCAAGAAATTGTGATATTAAGTGGCCTCCAAGAAGTTGTGATTTAACACCATTAGACTATTTCTTGTGGGGTTATTTGAAGTCATTGGTCTTTCGAAATAAACCAGACTCTCTTCAAGCTTTATAAGTCAACATTGAACGTGCCATTCATGACATACGACTTGATTTGGTGGAAAAAGTGCTCGACAATTGGGTTCATCAAATTCGTTTCTGCAGTAGAAGTCGTGGAGTAGGAGAACTTAATTGTATTGATTGTACTTCACATAAAATAACAACTTTTGGAAAATAACAACTTTTGGCTTGACAACATCTCGAGGTAATAGTGACTAATAAACTAATACTATGTGTAGAATTTCAGAGGATTCAAATAAGTAGTATAGAAGTTAAAAAAGACTCAATATTTCACTAACTGTTAACCCTTTGTGTGGGAGGTACCAGAAGGAGTGGACCAATATGGCCCATCTTCGAACTTAGCCGGAGATAGAAAAAAATATTACCACTTACCAAATTTGAAGTGAATCGGTTACTCCTTTCGAGAGTTATCGTGCGCACCAGCCAGCAGACAGACAGATGGACGGACGGACATTTCTCATTCGACTTAAAATGGGTCTTAGTTCACTACTTCGATGTGTTACACTTTTGGCCCTCGTATCACTAAATTGAGGGTATAAAAATTAATGTCGTAGAAACTTCGATTAATTAACATTTAATAAAAGTTTGGTCGCTTTTTTGGCTTTTTCAAAAAAATACAATGAGAAGTGGCTTCGAATTGAAGTTGCTGAATGAAATGTACATAATTGTTCCGCTATTAAACAGGAAATAATGGTGGTCGTCAAAAAAATAATTTTCCGAAAAGTCCGATATAGCTCAGAGAACAGATGCAGCCAAATTGTCAAAATCAGCATATTGCCTGTATGATTTCAGTACAACCAACTCAAGTATAAATTTACGATGGTATTATTAAATATATCTTGCAACTGCATTCTTTTTCACTATTTCCTTTCACACATTATTAATGCCTTTCTTGTAAAAAACTATATATTTATTTTTATACCCTCCACCATAGGATGGGGGGTATATTCATTTTGTCACTCCGTTTGTAACACCACTAAATATTGATCTGAGACCCCATAAAATCGTCGTAAAATTCTAGGACAATTTTGCCATGTCCGTCCGTCTGTTGTCATAGGTCCATGTTTTGATATAGCCCCCATAAAACGGTCCCTCTATATTTGACTTCTTAACGCCACAAAAACCTCAAATTTCAACGAATTGGGCTGAAATTTGGTATAATGAGTTTATTTTTTTATTAGTACCCGTAATCATTCACGTGCGATCCATGGTGGAGGGTATATAAGATTCGGCATGACCGAACTTAACGCTGTTTACTTGTTTTTTATTTACTGCATCTTGCAAGTGCATTTTTAACCACTGTATTGCTTTTTAACCCAATATGAGATATATTCCAAGAAATAGGACTACACACATGTAAAAATTCTCAAAATTTGTGACCAAATAAATAAATACTATGGTAATGCATTTTTGAAGTGCATGGGGTTGGCGTTGTAATTGCCCCTGAATGTGTCCTTTACATGCGACTGACGTTGTGTACAAATTTGACATCGATAACTCAACGTTAAGAGGTTTTGCCCGGAAAATCTTGAAAATTACCCATAGTGCACTGTTTCATAGGTAACGCTTTTTGCCCCCCCTGTTCCATATTTCACCCATTTCGTCCCACATTACCATTTTCAACTATTTGTTCCCCACTAGTTAACCCTTTGTCTCACTGTACCATATTTAACACTTTTTCCCCTACTGTACCATAATTCGTCTCCTCAATAAATCAATAGCGTATACGCATATACACCATTACAACGGGTGATCCAAGTAGAGACACTTTTTTAATAGCCCCTTTTTTGACAAATCACGTGTCATGTTATTTTTGTTAAGTATTGTTTGGCATTTCATCATGGAAAGACTTACGTCTGAACAACGTTTACAAATCGTTCAACTTTATTACGAAAATACACGTTCTGTGAGGAACTTATGGTCAACATAATCGGCCTACGGAGCGTACTATTCGCAACACCATCACCCATCTTGAGATCCAGCATTCATTATTGGATAATATTCGACCGAATAGACCACATCCAGCACGCAGTGAAGAAAATGTAGCGGCCGTAGCTGAGAGGGTTCACACACTGGGCAAAATTGCCTCTTTTGATATGTTTGAATCGAAAGAAAATATATTTGGAAGGGAAATTTTTAAATATTTTATATTTCTGAGCAAATACATTTTATTTGAAAATCAATAAAATATATTTGGAACGCATATATTAATATATTACAACAAAATATATTTGCAAACTAAATTTCTCAAATAAATTATGTGTTTTAATACAAATACAATTATTGTTTAAAAATTTTTTAAAATATATTTTATTTAAAAAAGATTTTCAAAACTTTTGCTGACTTTTCTAATTTCAGTTTTATTTTTTCCTTGGTTTCGTATTTTACCTACCAGTTATGATACCATATGCAGCATTAAGTTCTGTCTAAAACCAATCAATGAATTTCTAAAAAATTATCTTTGAATTACTGAAAAATTTAGCACAATTTATGTATTTTCTGAATACTTAAATGCAAATAAATCACCGTTATCGGGAATAAAATTCCGCACGGAATTTGTTCCCTGTTCCCTAAATTGTACATTGAAAAGTGAACAAATTCCGCGTGGAATTTTATTCCCGATAAGGGTGAATATTTGTTTCGGATATAATAGTCCCAAATAAAAAACAGATTGGGATGTAAACAAAGATTTGTTTAGAACAACATCCTCCCAAATATATAATTTTTATATGTACCAAATACTAGATGTTTAGAGTGCACCCTAAACATATATATGTTTCAAGCCGAATATGTTTGGGACAATATACTACAAAAGCGATATTTTTTCAGCGTGCAGATCCGACGTTTTTGAGCCAAATTTTGTTCAGCGATGAGGCCCATTTCTGGCTCAATGGGTATATAAACAAGCAAAATTGCCGCATTTGGGACGAAGAGCAACCTGAAGAGCTGCCACTTCATCCAGAAAAAACAACGGTTTGGTGTGGTTTGTGGGCCGGTGGAATTACGGCCCATATTTCTTCAAACATGATGCCAGTGAGAACGTAACCGTCAATGGCAACCGTTATCGTGCCATGATAACCGACTATTTGATGCCTGAAATTGAAGCTCGTGATCTCGGCGATATTTGGTTTCAACAAGACGGCGCCACTTCCCACACATCGCATCAATCAATGGATTTATTGAGAGAACACTTCGGTGAGCATATAATTTCACGTTTTGGGCCGGTCGATTGGCCACCAAGATCGTGTGATATCACACCGTTAGACTTTTTCCTGTGGGGATATGTAAAGTCTAAAGTTTATGCGGACAAACCCGCTTCTATTCAGGCCTTGGAGCACAACATCACGCGTTTCACTCGCCAGTTACCAGTCGAAATGCTCGAACGAGTCATTGTAAATTGGACTCAACGGATGGACCATCTGACACGTAGCCGCGGCCAACATTTTATAGACAGAACCTTAAAAAAATAAATGCCAAAGAATGTTCTTTCAAATGATAATAAACATTCCCCATTCAATTTGAAATTTCTGTGTTTTTTTCTTTAAAAAAAAGTAGGGAACCTCGAAATAGATCACGCTTTATTTTTATTGCACTATAAGAATCTACGTAATCGATTCTATAGCTGGTAAAAATTTGGTGGAATTCTACTTCCACAAAGTGGGTCAAAAGTTAACTCGAAAAAATAGTGTACATATATGTATATGTAGTTTGGTTAGTGATGTCCCTGGATTTTTTAAAATGAATCCCGGAATATTTTAATAAAATTATATGAAGCTGTCTCGTATAAAATATTAAGTGAAAGATGGATAATCTCTGTCGAATATGTAAACTAATGAAGCAAATTGTTAACATCAAAAAACATTGATATACTCCAAAACTACAAACAAAAAAATACTACTACAAAAAAATAAACACTTTTATTGATGGGACGTTTTAACCTTATTTGGTTCACTATACCAGTTAACCATTATTGTCACACTGTAGCATATTTAACCCTTTGCCCCACTCATAGTTAATACATTTTTGCCCCACTGTTCAAAAGTTAAACCTCATTGCCCACTGTACCATATGTAACCCAATTTGACGCACTTTACCATATGTAACTATTTTTGGTCCATTGTACGATAGTAATCCCTTTTTTCCCCACTGTGGCATATTTAACCCTTTGTCTCAGTGTACCATATATAACACTTCTTATCTCACCGTACCATATTTAACCACATTTTATTTTACTATACCATTTATGCTCGTTATACATTATTTAATGTTTTTGACCCACTGCGCTCCAAAAAGAATAAAAAAACTTGATATTCCAAGTTTAAGTTGCAATTTTTCCAGATTGATTCATTTTTGCCCCAATTCACCATAATTAACCCGTTTTGACCCACTGTGTCTCTCAAATTTAGAATTTGTAAAAATCACTTCCGATATCTTACAAAAACTACCCTAGCACCATAGGACCATGTTTAAAATTTTCAAACCACTGTACCATATTTTACTCTTTTTGCCCACTGTAGCCAGAAAAGTACAAATATCAAAAAAACTGACTACCCCGGTTCGTTTCCCTAATAGCATCACTCGCTTTAATTTTTGCGATTCTAATTCTAGTCATTTAATTTGGCAATGGTACAATATTTATCCCTTTTCTGTCCCACTGTACCACTAAATTTTCAAAACACCGCTCCTTGTTCTTGTTTACGTCCCAGGAGCTACTCTCGCTGCAAATTTATCGATTCTAGCCTTTTGAATTTGGTTGGTGTACCACATTTTTATCCCACTGTTCGCGTAAATGTCCAAATTTTGGAAAATCCTGTTCATTTCTGAGTCTATCTCATATGGGCTACCCTCACACCAAATTTCACGATTCTAGCTCATTTCGTTTAGATTTGCCGGTGGTACCTTAATTACCCCTTTTTGCCCAATTGTGCGGCTAATAGTACGAATTTCGAAAAATCCCGCCATATTACATGTCTACGGCCCAAGAACTACCCTCCCACCAAATTTCGTGATTTTAGGTTCAGCCGTTTGAGCTGTGCGACGATCAGTCAGTCAGTAAAGCAACAATTTTATATATATAGATTAATAGAAGAAATAATATAATGATTACATTATTACATGAATTATTTTTTATTTGCAGTCGGCAAAATATGCAATTATTTATTTGTTGAAAAATTTTGTCGCTTAAATTAAACAGTTGGTTTGAATCAATTAATGTAATTCAATAGCATTTTTAAATGATATTTTTCTAGTGTACTTTGATTATATTTTGTATTTATCTATCTATCTATATATATAAAAATGAAACGGTCCATCTGTGTAATGGCATCACGTCAGAACGGCTGGAGCGATTTGGCTCAATTTTTTTTTCAGTTGTTCGTATTTGCCTGGAGAAGGTTGTTACGAAAGACAATTTTGGGAAAACCCTCCGGAAAAGTCGGAAAATTGGGAAAATCGAAAATTGCTATTTCTTGCGAGATTCCTACTGTTCCTATCTACTGCTCTCTTTTTCAATCCAAATTTTTTTATTAATTTTCTATTAAACAAAAAAGTTTTCTATTAAACATATGTACGAGTATGTGCTATTTTTCTTGGTGCAATTCATTCGAGTTTTGCGTATTGTTACACTGATTTCGCGTATCACATCGGCAAACGGTACAAGCATTACGATCAATTAAAATTCACGATATTTATCAATTCGAACATTTTTTCAGATAATAAGTTTGAGTATAAGAGGTAAGGTTATCTTATTGGATTGCGGGCATTGCAAAATCATAATTTCGGATGAATGCACGATGGCGCATAAACGAGCTCTGGAGGCAATTGACCGAACGATGAAGGATTTACGACGTGATTTGAGACAATTTGGTGAGTCTGATATTGCTCTCCGGAGATTTTCGTCAAACGCTTCCCGTCATCCCGAAATCTACTGCCGATGAAATTAATGCATGCCTGAAATAGTGGTCTTTGTGGCTGCATGTCAAGAAGTTATGTCAAGAAGTTGAAATTGACCACGAACATGAGAGTCGCGTTGCAGAACGACTCATCGGCTCTTGAATTCTCGAAACAACTGTTGGCGCTTGGCAATGGCCAAATTACTATTGATGTTTCCACTGCATTGATATTGTTCCCGGCAAATTTTTGAAGAAGTTGAATTTGACCACGAACATGAGAGTCGCGTTGCAGAACGACTCATCGGCTCTTGAATTCTCGAAACAACTGTTGGCGCTTGGCAATGGCCAATATTAGCAGCGAAGAATAAGGACGTCGATAGCATGAATTTTATTATTCAAAGTAAAATCGAACTCGCTTGATGTGCCAGGAGCTCCGCCGCATAATTTACAGCTGAAGGTGGAATCGATAATAATCATGTTGCGGAATCTGAATCATCCGAAATTGTGCATAGTTCGCGGTTGTCCATTATGAAACTGATGGACAATGTGATTCAGGCGACGATCATCAAGGGAAAATTCAAAGGAGAGGAAGTCCTTATCCCACGAATTCCGATTATTCCAACTGATCTTTCATTCTAATTCAAGCGGATTCAGTTCCCTGTACGATTGGCTTTTGCGATGACAATCAATAAATCTCAAAACCAATCGTAGGAAGTCTGTGGAATTAATCTCGAATTTCCCTGTTTTTCGCACGGTCATCTGTACGTTGCCTGTCTTCTGTCTTCGTTGTTTGTTGTTTATCATCTGATTCGATTTATCTCTACTGATTTCGATTCCTTTTAAACAAATCGCATTAAAATTTTAACTATCTGTGTTTTATTATCACTCAGGAGTTTATCTGAAGGCGTTAAATTGGGGCGAGGCGAAGTTCGCCGGGTCCGCTAGTTTATTATAAAAATTTTGTTACTTAGATTAAAAAAGTAATTGAAACATTATTGTTATAGTTGAAATGTTCAGTGGTATTTCTTGCAGTCTGCTTTTTTATGTAAATTCATATCTTGTTGTAATTGAATTGAAATTAAAGATTTATTTTTTAATTTGCATTATTTGTAAATCCATTTAGTAATGGGGCACAATATCATTCATATGACTACCACGACGACTGGCTCTGCAGTATCCCGATCAACCCAATTTTTTACTACATTTTCTATTGCTTTGGGTCGAAGCTCTTCAATGGCAACTTCCATTTCATGTTTCAACGCTTCAATTGTCTCCGGATGCTTTGCGTTTAATTTATCCTTAATGGCTCCCCACAGAAAATAGGTCAAAGGGCTTAAATCTCAAGTCAAAGTAATCGGTTAATCAATTTAAAATTTTAAATGGCCCACCCTTTAACATTTACCAAATATTAATTGCGAAAAGCGCTGCTTAACCGCTTATCGAGGGGCTTAGGTTACCAATACATTAAATACGTCCTTAAATAATTTTTCTAAAACATTTGTGATTACATTTTGAAAACTTTTTCCTTGAGCGTTGACAACACTGGTCGAGCATCTATAACCTTGAACTTCGCACACACACACACAACGTAAGTCTGGAGCAAAATCAATATCCACTGCGAAGAGAGTGTGATTTCCTTCGCTGGCTGCATTCCTCTCCCAAAACTAAAAGCATAGTTGCTAAAAGGCTAAATGACCTAAACCCACTTTTCGGTAAATTATGGTAGATTTTTACTACAAAGTAGGTTACTAATACATTTATTTACTTATTGTATTTGTAGTTTATTTCCAACAAAAAATTATGCGATACAAACTTTCATCATACTCATTGCAAAGGTGAACAGTGTCATTGCATAGTTTTTCCATTGTGGCATCCAAATGATTCCTTAAATCGTTACATTCTGAAAAATAAAATATTAATATACATAACGTGATTAGAGATGCAAAAATTCCAAAATTGAGTTATTGACAGAAGATGATGATTCACTGCTTCAAAATATATATCTTCACAAAGTATGCCGACTTCATTATGCAACAAAACAAACATTTTTTGTTTCCGAGACCTAAAAACTTTTTTTTTGTATAGATTGAAGCACACTATTTTATGAAACCAAAACTAAATTTTTCTATGGTAAAATTTTTCTACAAATATTTTTTTCTAGAATTCCAATTTTCATCGTAGGTAAAAAAATGCTGAAAACGTCACTTTCATGTAGAAACGGAAGTTCAGTAACTGTCGTTAAAGCAATTAGAAAAAAATCGTTTTTTTTTAGAAAAAAGTTGCAAAAAATATGTTTCTTCCATTTTTTGTAAGCTAGCATCCTAACGAAGGAAACAGTGCCTATTTGAAAAAATCTATATATAAATGTATAAATTATGACCCATATTGTAAAAATTGGGAAATTCCAAAAAATAATTTTTCATATTTTATATTTTGGCAATTTTGTTTGTGAGGTACCAAAAGGGGCACTGGCACTAACTATGGGTGCTATAAAAACATTACACTGTACACCATTTTAAGTATTTGTATGGACTGGAATCAAAGTTATAAGCCGTTAACCGTAAGTGAAAATGCTCCATTTGTATGGGAGGTACCAATAATGGCCACGCGACTATAGGTACTATAAAAGCATTACACTTTACAAAATTTCATGGACGGGAATCAACCGTTAACTTATTGTGCAAAATGGTTCATTTGGATGGGAGGTACCAAAATAGGGGCGCGGCAACTTTGCCCAATTTTCTAAAGACGATAGCGATCAATAAACTAATACAATGTGTGGAATTGTGAAAGATTCTGTGCACCCAGTAAAATATTACTGGTTATATTTGTAACCCCCAGAAATATTTCCAGTTTCGTTTGCCAATATTCAATTAAGCATTGCTCTCTGCATTCTATTGAAGTAGCTGTAGAACTGGCACCAAGAAATTAATTCTTCATTGTATTTTTTCCTTCCGGAATATAATGTGCTATATTTTTTCTCGATTTTCTAATGAAGAACTTAATTCCAAAAATCCGCAGAAGTAAGCGAGTCTAAAAATAGAACAGTCGAATTGTCGGCTTAATTCCAAAATTACGAAAATGGAAGCGAGGCTATCGAAAAAATCTTGTTCCCTTAAATACTTAGTACAATTTAGAGTTGATGAATGCGAGACCTTTGGTGTTGCCGAAAGCTAGCAAGCACTGTTTTGAAGCAAGTAACCCGGGTTCAAATCCTCGTCGAATCGAAATAAAAAATAAAAAAGTCTGTAAAAATAAAATTAAAAATAGAAAATAAAAAGGAAAGAAAATTATTTTTTTCATTTTTCTAAGCTGGTGAAAAAATCGAAAAAAGAAGGCATTCTTTTTTTCAGCAAATCAGAATTAGTTCCAGAAGTCTCATCCCTTTATAAAAAGAATCGGTTAGGGAAGCGAGTGGAGAATTAGTACGCACAAAGCTGCTTAATTCCCTACTCGATTGCTTTTTCGGAAAATTGTTTACTGGGTAGTAGTCTACAAGTTATGGGATAATCAATATTTCACAACATTTTGAACCCTCGTAGGGGAGATACTCGAAGAAGTGGACCAACATAGTCCATCTTTGACCTTAGTCTGAGATAGAAAAAAATTATATATACCAAATTTTAAAGTTATCGTGCGCACCAACCAGACGGACAGACTGACGGAAATTGCTAATATGACTTAAAATGACCCAAAACGGATTTCCGCCAAATATTCTTGGGGTCTCTTAGGTCACTCCATCGATGTGTTACACTTTTGGTTGGCAGCCTCTGATACAGGATTTTCCAATAAGAGTGATATGATTTCTTTGAAAAAAAACACACTTGTTGTAAAGGAAATTCAAAAGTTTTTTATTTAATGTGAAATACAATCGATACAATTAAGTTCTAAATAAAATGTCATTCAAATGGCCTCCACGACTTCTTCTGCAGGAACGAATTCGATGAATCCAATTTTCAAGCACTTTTTCCACTAAATCAAGTCGTATGTCATGAATGGCACGTTCAATATTGACATGTAAAGCTTGAAGATTTATTATCAAAAGACCAATGACTTCAAATAACCCGACAAGAAATAGTCTAATGGTGTTAAAGCACAACTTCTTCTTCTCCAAACTTTTCTCGCAACAATTCATAATAGGCATGTTTTCGTTACAAGCTAGCACTTTTAGTTTAGCTCTTTGCAACGAAAACAACTGACTTCCACTAACTGGCACATAAGCAATAAGTGGCGGATTTTCACTATCTGGTAGCAATGGTGTCATGAGTTGCGAAGAAAGAACAGTGCGAAACAGACAAAAAATTCGTAAAAAGTATTTATAAAACATATATTTACTATTCTATGTTCAATTGTTTACACTCTTTTGCAAATATTAAAATAATTTCCCATTTTTGTTCTTCTTCTTCCCGTTAATTCACAATAATTGATAAAATCTCTCCAAAAATGGGATGTCATATTGCTAAATATAGGGTGCCCAATCTGGCAACATCATACTCGATTAAGACATGAACACAAGCACCAAACTTCATCGGGAACTAATAGTGCTTAGCTCCCCATACAAATTAAGCACTTATGGTGTAACGAAAACACGCCTAATATACAATTGTTGCTGTGTGGCACATAGCCACAATCGGTCAATGGCAAAAAGATAGCTCTCAATGTGAGCTAAAATATTGCTTATGAATGTCAAGGTCGTAGGTCGGCTGGAAACGGTTTTTTTTTTGATTTAAAAAAAAATGGACTTAGCATCATTTTCAAATGTGAACGGAATGTTTATTTTTGCTCTAGCTCCTTAACGGTACGTCGGATCGGGAATCGGTCAATGGCAAAAATATAGCTCTTAACGAGAGCTAAGTCAGAGCAAGGTCGTAGGTCGACTGGAAGGTGTTTTTTTGAATTTAAAAAAATGGACTTAGCGCACGAAAAGTTGCAATTGGAGAACGATTATTTTGATAATAAAACTGAATAATTTGTAAACGCTGTTCTTGCGTATATCTCTCCATGATGAAATTGTAAACACTACTGAATACAATGAAAAACAAATGACAGATCATGACATATTACAAATGGCTGAAACGTCACTTCAAAATCATATCATCCCTATTGGAAAACCGTTATATACCCTAGTTTATAATGATTTTTGTTGAATTCCTTTTTTTAAAAAAATTCGTCAAATTTTTTCTTTTTTTTTTGAAAATTTCGTGGAAATTGAATTTTGCAATTTTATTGACAATTTCATAAACGACTCATTGATCTTTAGTCCGTTCATTGACCTTTTAACCTTTAACCCTCTCATCGACCATTGAAATTTCAACAAAATTTTCTAGAAAACATTTCATTTCGAGAAATTTTGTAGATAAATACAATTTAAACATTTTCTAGGAAAATGCTATTCCACCATTTTTCTAAAAAATTGCAATATCCACAAACTTTTGCAGAAAAATTAAATTTCCACAAAATTTTCAAAAAAAAATAAATGAAAAAAATTAACGATTTTTTTAAAAAAAATACAAATTTGAAGGAATTTTTAGAAAAATTCGAGAATTTTTGTAGACAAATTTAATTATGATGACATTTTCTGTAAAATTTTAATTTTT
The DNA here is from genome assembly GCA_963930755.1 of Eudasyphora cyanicolor. Taxonomy (NCBI): domain Eukaryota; kingdom Metazoa; phylum Arthropoda; class Insecta; order Diptera; family Muscidae; genus Eudasyphora; species Eudasyphora cyanicolor. Next base: position 238,409,742 of record OZ005735.1, read on the forward strand.
ATTAAATTTTCAAAAAAAAAAATTAAACTTCAACGAAATTTTGTAAAAAAAAGCAATTTCAACGTAATTTTCTAACAAATGTAATTTCAATGACATTTTGCAGAAAAATTCAATTTTGAGGAAATTTTCATGAAAAGATACAATTTAAACGAACGATTTGACTCAAGGAAATTTCGATGAAATATGTTTTGATTGAAAATCTAATAAAAATTACAATTTTATTGAAAATTTCATAGAAATTGCAATTTTATTAAAAATTTCATAGAAATTGCATTTTTATTAAAAATTTAATAAAAATTAAAATTTTCTTGCAACTTTCATTAAAATGGCTATTTATTGTATATTGTAAAAATCAAAATTGTATAGAAAATCTTGTCAAAATTTTTATTTTTAAAAAATTTAAAAAAAAATGATTTTCTTTAAATTTGATTTATATTTTTTTTTTTCAAAAAATTGTCAAATATAAATTTCTAGAAAATAAACAAAATTGTTGATAATAAAGTTAACGACCTTTAATCCGGGCACTGGCCAATATTTAGAAGTCATCGTCCATTAAACGACACATCGATCTGTAATCCTTTCAATGGTCCTTAGCCCGTTCATTGACCTTTAATCCGTTCAATGGCCTTTAACCCTCTCATCGACCATTGAAATTTCAACAAAATTTTCTAGAAAACATTTCATCTCGAGAAATTTTGTAGATAAATGCAATTTAATCAACATTTTCTAGAAAAATTTCACGATTTTTCTAAAAATTTTCAATTTCAACAAAATTTTGCAGAAAAATTCAATTTCCAGGAAATTAAAAAAAAAGGAACAATGTTACGCAATTTTTTTAAAAAATTTTTTTTTTAATTTTTAGAAAAATTCGAGAATTTTTGTAGAACAATTTAATTATGATGACATTTTCTGTAAAATTTTGTAAAAAATGCAATTTCTACGTAATTTTCTAAAAAATGCAATTTCAATGAAATTTTGTAGAAAAATGCTATTTCGAGGAAATTTTCTAAAAAATGATATAATGGGGATTTAGACTTTTAAAAATATCTGCAAATTACTTGAGAAGGTCTTATGAAAAAGTAATAAATAAATCATTTCTAATGGAAATTGTGAAATTTTTAGACAACATAAGGGATTATTTTAGGATTTTGTTTTTAATTTTTTTTAAAATATTCTACAATATTTCGTAAGTTTTTTATTTTAAAACAAAAAATTTAATTAGTTTTCCATGTATTTATCCTTCACATATGCCGTTTAATATGATTACTTTGTCTAGCATTTAGCTATGCTAAGTCCCACTCAAGGAAATTTCGATAAAATATGATTTTATTGAAAATTTCATAGAAATTGCAGTTTTATTGAAAATTTCATAGAAATAGCAATTTTATTGAAAATTTTTAAAAATTACAATTTTCTTTCAACGTTCATTAAAATGGCTATTTATTGTACATTTAGTTGAGATTGCATTTTTATATAAAACTAGCTTTAACCCGGTGCGCTTCGCAGCCCCCATCTTTCATTTATTTTCTGTGTAGGGTACTGTAAAATAGTTATACCTCGTTCTTTCAAAATGAAATGATTATAACATATGGTGCAAAAATTAAGAAGATTTTATTACTTTTATATATAAAATACGAACCCTCGTTTCATTTCTAGTTTATGTTCCAAGAGTTACCCTGACATCATGGTACAATATTTATCCCTTTTCCCACAGTACCTCTGGACGTTAAAAAACTATTTTTTTTGGTTCATACGTTAGCAACTTTCCCCTTGTTTATGTTCCAATACTTACATTCACACCCTGGTACAATATAAAACCATGTTTGTCCCACATTTTCTACCCACTGTACTAAATGTACGCTTTTTGACCCACTGTGCTATATTTTACCTTTTGGGTCCACTGAATCAAATTTAACACCTTTTTGTCCTACTATATTTTGTCCACTATATTTAACCATTTTTGCCCCACTGTACCATAGTTAACACATTTTTGCCCCACTGTACCATACTTAACCCATTTTGTTCCACGTTACCATATTTTACTATTTGTGCCCACTGTAATCATTTTTGTCATACTGTACCATTATTAACCACTTGTGTCCCACTGTACCATTCTAACACATTTTTTTCCCACTGTTCCATAGTTAAAGCTTTTTGCCCCACCCATTTCACCCATTTTGTCCCACGTTACCATATTCAACTAATTGTGCCCCACTGTACCATAGTTAACCCTTTTTGCCCCACTGTGTCATATTAAACCCTTTGTTTCACTGTACCATGTTTAACAGTTTTTGCCCCACAGTACCATATTTAACCCTCTTTGCTCCACTGTACAATATTTAACACAGTTATGCCCCACTGTACTGTATAGTTAACCATTTTTGTCACACTATACCATATTTAACCTTTTTTCCCCACTGTATCATAGTAAATAAATGTTTGCCCCACTGTACCATTTTTAACCCATTTTGTTACACGTTACCATATTTTACTTTTTGTGCCCACCGTAACCATTTTTGTCATACTGTACCATATTTAACCGTTTGTGTCCCACTGACCATAGCTATCACATTTTTTCCCGCTGTTCCATTGTTAAAGCTTTTTGCCCCACTGTACCATATTTCACCCATTTTGTCCCACGTTACCATATTCAACTAATTGTGCCCCACTGTACCATAGTTAACCCTTTTTGCCCCACTGTGTCATATTAAACGCTTTGTCTCACTGTACCATATTTAACAGTTTTTGCCCCACTGTACCATAGTTAACCCTCTGTGCTCCACTGTACAATATTTAACACAGTTATGCCCCACTGTACTGTATAGTTACCCATTTTTGTCACATTGTACCATATTTAACCCTTTTCGCCCCACTGTATCATAGTAAATACATTTTTGCCGCACTGTTTAATAGTTAACGCTTTTTGCCCCACTGTACCATTTGTAACCCATATGTCCCACTTTACCATATACATATAACTATTTTTACCCCACAGTACCATAGTTAACCCTTTTTGCACAACTGTGCCCCATTCAACTGTACCATATTTAACAAATTTTTGTCTCACTGTACCGTACTCGTATTTAAAATGTGTCTCCACGCTAGCATACTTAAACCTTTTTCCCGACTGTAACATATTTAATCATATTTTCTCCACTCCACTATTTAACCGTTTTTGACCGCAGTGCTCATAAAACCATATAAACTCTTCATATCTTATGTTTAAGTTCCAATTTTGGCAAATTGTTCCTTTTTTTCCCCATGCTCCATAATTAACCCGTCGTGTCCCACTGTGCCTCTTAAAGTTAGAATTACTAAAAATCACTTCCAATCTCCACTACTATATTTTACACTTTTTGCCCCACTGTGCCCCGAAAACTACGAATACAAAAAAAAACTTAATACCCCGATCAGTTGTCATAAAGGCACCCCTCGCTTCAATTTTCACCATTCTAATATTAGGCTTTAAATTTGGCGGTGGTACCATATTTATACCTTTCTATCCCACTGTGGCTCTAAATTTTTAAAAAAATCACTCCTTGTTCTTGTTTACGTCCTAATACGTCTCTCTCACACCAAATTTCACGATTCTAGGTCTTTCCATTTGGATTTGGCTGTTGTACCACATTTTTCCCTTTTAACCCCACTGTGTACGTAAATGTTCGAATTTCGAAAAATCCTGTCAATTTCAGAGTCTACCTCATAAGAGCTACCCTCACAGCAAATTTCACGATTCTAGCTCTTGCCATTTGAATTTGACTGTTGTACTACATTTATCCCATTTTCCCCTTTTTACCCCACTGTGTGCGTAAATGTTCGAATTACGAAAAATCCTGCCAATTTCAGAGTCTACCTCATAAGGTCTACCATCACACAATATTTCACGATTCTAGCTCTTGCCATTTGGATTTGGCTGATGTACCACATTTATCACTTTTTACCCCACTGTGTGCGTAAATGTTCGAATTTCAAAAAATCCTGCCAATTTCTGAGTCTACGTCCTAAGGTCTGCCCTCATACCAAATTTCAAGATTCTAGCTCATTTCGTTTAGATTTGGCGGTGGTACCATATTTATCCCTTTTTGCCCTATTGTGCGGCTAATAGTACGAATTTCGAAAAATCCCGCCTTACTGCTCGTCTACGTCCCAAGGTCTACCCTCCCACCAAATTTCATGATTCTAGCTTCAGCCGTTTGGCCTGGGCGATGATCAGTCAGTCAATCAGTCAGCCAGTCACGCAACAATTTTATATATATAGATTAATCAAATAAAAATCAAAATTTTATAGAAAATCTTGTCAAAATTTTTATTAAAAAAATTGATTTTCTGTAAATTTGATGAATATTTTTTTTTAAATTGTCGAAAATAAGTTTCTGATTATAAAGTAAACTACCTTTGAAAATTTCATAGAAATTGTAATTTTCTTTAAAATTTTATAAAAATTAAAATTTAATTGCAACTTTCATTAAAATGCCCATTGACTTAAATTGGTTGAAGTTGCATTTTTATATAAAATTAGTCAAATAGAAATCGAAATCTTATTGAAAATCTTGTCAAAAATTTAATTGTTTAAAAATTTTTCTGTAAATTTTTTTTTAAAATATTTTCGAAAATTATTTTCCTGAAGATGATTATTTAGAAGTGATCGTCCATTAAACGACACATCGATTTTTAATCCTTTCAATGGCCCTTAGTCCGTTCATTTGACCTTTAATCCGTTCAATGCCCCTTAACCTTCTTATCGAACATTGAAATTTCAACAAAATTTTCTAGAAAACATTTCATTTCGAGAAATTTTGTAGATAAATTCAATTTATACAACATTTCTAGAAAAATGCTATTCCACGATTTTTCTAAAAAATTCCAATTTCAACAAAATTTTGCAGAAAAATGCAATTTCCACAAAATTTTCAAAAAAAAATAGAAAATTTTTAAGATTTTTTTTAAATACAAATTTGAAGGAATTTTCGAGAAGTTTTGTAAAAAAATTTAATTATGATGACATTTTCTGTAAAATTGCAATTTTCATTAAATTTTCAAAAAAATTTAACTTCAACGAAATTTTGTAAAAAAAATGCAATTTCAACGTAATTTTCTAAAAAATGCAATTTCAATGAAATTTTGCAGAAAAATGAAATTTCGAGGAAATTTTCATGAAAAAATACAATTTAAACGAAATTTTGCAGAAACTGAAATTTCGAGGAAAGATCCAGGGGGCGAACGATTTGTCCACCAACTCAAGGAAATTTCGATGCAATATGATTTTATAGAAAATTTAATAAAAACTAAAATTTTATTGAAAATTTCATAGAAATTGCAATTTTATTAAAAATTTCATAAAAATTAAAACTTTCTTTCAACTTTCATTAAAATGGCTTTTTATTGTATATTTAGTTGAAGTTTCATTTTTATATAAAATTAATCAAATAGAAATCAACATTTTATAGAAAATCTTGTCAAAATTTGTATTTTAAAAAAATTTATTTTCTGTAAATATGATGAATATTTTTTTTTTAAATTGTCGAAAATAAATTTCTAGAAAATGATTATAAAGTAAACGACATTTAAAATTTCATAGAAATTGCAATTTTATTGAAAATTTAATAAAAATTTTAATTTTATTGCAACTTTCATTAAAATAGCTATTTATTGTATATTTATTTGAAGTTGCATTTTTATATAAAATTAATCAAATAGAAATCAAAATTTTATAGAAAGTCTTGTCCAAATTTGTATTTTTAAAGAATTTGAAAAAAATTGGTTTTCTGTAAATTTGGTAATTATTTTTTTATTTTTAAATTGTCGAAAATAATTTTCTAGAAAATGATTATAAAGTAAACGACCTTTAATCCGGGCACTGGCCAATATTTAGAAGACATCGTCCATTAAACGACACATCGATATTTAATCCTTTCAATGGCCCTGAAAAAATAACTTTTGTGAAAAGTGGCAACCTTCTAAAACATATGTTTTATGTTTCACGGCGCCACGTTGTTTAGTTTTTTTTTTGAACATTCAAAAGTAAATGATCCCAGGAAATTTGTAAACATGAAAAACATTGGTCACCGATATGTAATTCAATACTTCCATTTGAAAGACCTCAGTCCAACCAATAATAAAACTAAGCTGGATTCTACTTTGGGGGAGTCTGAAATTTCTTTTGGTCAGAACAAAAATTGTTTACGCAAAATAAGTTTCTGTTACCACAGACGAAATTTCAGTTGCTGCAAACGAGAATTGTAGTTGTCTAAAATATCGTTTCGCAGAAACCAATTCATTTCTTTGCGTGCACACAAGAAGTGGTTAAAAAATCCACGAAATGATGTTGGATGACCGTTAGTTGAAGGTTCGTGAGCTCGCTGAAGCCATAAGCATTTGAAAAAGTGCTATACATCGCATATTGACGAAATATTTGATGATGAGAAAGCTGTGCGCAAGATGGGTGCCGCGTTTGCTCACAACATTGCAATGGCCAAAATTAATGAATTAAATTTCGAATTGCTTCAGCACACATCTTATTCGCCAGATTTAGTTCCCTCGGATTATCTTCTCTTTCCAAACATGAAAAATGGATCGCCGGAAGAAAATTGCCAGCAATGAAGAGTTGGAGGTGGCGATTGATGGCTCTTTTCAAGAGCTAGACAGTTCTTACTGTTATCAGAATGCCAAAGCTATTGAAAATCGCTGGAAAAATTGTATCGAGCTAAAAGGAGATTTTGTTGAGAAATAACGAACAATTTTCCCAAATTTCTTTTATTATCTTTGTTAGGTCGGCTAATTTTGGGACCGCCTTCGTAGCTATCATTACGCTATCATTATTCTATACATTTCTAAAAGCGTCATTTATTTTCCGCATTTTCTGGCATATCTCACTTTCTTCATTTCCAAGTTTACTTTGTGAAATATGATTTAAGAACACAAAAAACCCCGCTTTCTTTCAAATATTCAAACTTACTTATGGTAAAACAGCAAATATCCAATGACTTCAGATTTCTCGGGAAATTTTTGTGATTTATTATTGTTTTCATGATTTCAACATCTCTCCTGAAATTATACACCACTAACTCCAATGCTTCGCTTTAATTAAACAGATCCAACCAAAATCCCATAGCCATATCAAAGACTTCCTGTGGTATCTTAACGGTTTTGAGGTTTGAGCAAAAACCTACAACTGGGACGTGCGAATCCTTTTCCAGACTACTCGGTGAAAGGTGATCGTTTACAACAAAATCCTCTAGTCGCGGGTGTTTCAAAATTGCCTTAATGTAAGTCCAGTTAAGTCGCGGCATTGATTGTGGTATGTTTAACTTGCGCAAATTCGACAGATGTAGAATAACCTCCAGGGGCATAAAACCGGCAAACATATGGAGCAGCTCCAAGTTAATACAGCCTTCCAAATGAAGCTGATCGGGAGTGTCTACCGTATCGTAGAAGTCAGCATACCAAGTCAATTCCTTTAAGTTCACATTGCCTTCGTAGGCCGATTTAAACTCATGCGTATGAACACTGTCAAAATCCAAACTCTGTATATTCGGAGATATGCGAAAATCTGTAAAAACTCCTTCGTAATCAATGCTGGCCGAGGAGAATTTTTTTATTTTCAATTCAGTTAGCATTTGTCTTAGATTATTTTGGGTTAAACCATGGCAAGAGTACAGAGATAATTCCAAGAGTTTGGGAGGTATTGAAAATTTGTGTATATTTTCAAAGGTACTAAACGCAATATATAATATTTCGAGATTTAAACAAGCTGTGGACATATTCTCCAGGATCTTATCCTTAACTAAGTCCAAAAATTGTAGGTTTAACTTGCGGAGATTTTGAAAATTTATTAAATATGAGGTGAAATTTTTGGGATAGGCTTCAGGATCAAATGTTGTACATATATTGAGTTCCTTCAATTGCACTGGATCAATTTCACTTTCTACAACATCTTCCTCCGGATTTAGGCTACCTTTTAGATAAAGGTACTCCAATTTTAAGTGTTTTACCAATTGTCGAAAATCGCCATAATTTATGGAGACCCCCATGCCATTCTCTAATCTCAAGCTCTTCAACTTTTTCATTTTCAACAAAGTCTCCACACTCCAATTTTTTCCAATAACAATAAAATCGTTATCCTCATCACAGCAACAGTATAATTCAATACTTTCCAATTGTGGACAAATTTCGGCTATTAATTGTAAATGTTTTCGGGGAACTTCCATATTGCGATAGCAAAGACTGGACAGATTTCGAAACGGTCGTATATCGATTCGGGGGCCACATCTTTCGATTAATATTACAACTTTTAATGCATTAAATTCTAAAAATTTCTGAAATTCTGCTGGTTTTAAAGCCACTCGGTCACAGTTGGTTTCATAGTCACCACAAAATCGTCTTCATTTGGATTAACTCTCAGAGTTCTGTAGGTTTTGCGGCAAATGTAGGTCTCGAAAATATTCCCCAATTCGCTGTTGACCTGAGCCAATCTCAGCTGGTCTTCCAGATTAAGCCATTGGAATAGGTGAATTGCAACATCTGTGTTTGATGAAATTTTCTCAAAGTTTTGTATAGAATTCATTTTTTGTGATTTTTGTTTGTTTCTTCTTATAGCTGCTATAGATATTGTTGCACAAATAGATAATATAATTTCCAAATTTCATTCGTATCCGCTACCGGTGATGTTTTCGCGTTAAAAACGAAATGAGCACTGCCAACAAGAGAGTGTGCCAAAAATAATCTCTCATATGCCTAGGCATATACCCTACGCTATAAGGTATCGGCATATTGATTTAGAGAAACGAATGTTGGATTGTTACCATCTAAAATACATTTTTGAAACAGTTACCACCTTTGTGCAGAAAACATTTCGTTGTTAGTAATGCAAAAGGACATAACAGCAAAAAAAACCAGTAAGGAAAGGCAGAAAGTCGGGCGGGGCCGACTATATAATACCCTACACCTCCCTAACAATGCGATAAGGGTTATTGCGATAATAATTTGGAATAATTGGAAAATGGGTAAGAACATATATATGCGGATATATCTAATTCTGAACCGGTAACACTGTGCAACAGTGAAAAAAATACACGGATCTGACGGTATAGGTTCGATTCTACTACCAAATGGTAGTATAACCCTATACTCAGTTTGGCGAGATTGGTGACCAATTTCTTTTTATGGGCCTCGAAAGATTCGGAAAATCAGTGGACCCATTGAAAAAGGGTGTCATCGGTTTTTGAGCAACAGCTACTTCAGACTTGGTGATAGCGCTTAACTATATTTGGCAATAATGTAGCTAAGAACACGTTGAACAAAGCCTGTTAACATTTCATGCCAAAAAATTTTTGTTTTCTTGCACTTTTTTTCGAAAAACATGGGATTAAATTTATTTTTTTTTTCACTTTTTTTGGTATAACTTTAAGGGATCGCAGATTTTTTACTAACAATATTTGGCAATATTGTAGCCACGGTAAATCTGAACAACTTTTATGAACATATCAGTACAATCTGAACGTGTCTAAGCACCTTAAATAGCTCAAAAATCCACATTGTACCCCAAAAATGTAAGTATTTCACTGTTATGTAACAAAAATATATTTTTCTGGTATGGGGTATGTTCAGCAATTTTATAGAAAATATTAAGGCCAATATTTTTGTGGAAATTGTAACCCTCTAGATCCCCCACATAACTGTAATTGTTGGCCCCATTTTAACAAATCGTAAAAAACACCCCTTAAAAGGGGGAGGGCGGGGATGAAATGTTCTACAAAAATGTTCGCCATAAAATTTTACTATATGTGTCAGAACACACCAAAACCCAAATCTTAACACAAAAACCGAAAAAACGGTCAAATTCCAGTCAACAACGTTCTTTACTGGTATCTTCATTGCTTCAACCACTAGATCGTACGACTAACATTGATCCACGATCAGGAATTTGACCTTTTTTTTGGTGTTTGTGTTATGTTTTGAGCTCTGGTGTGTTCTGACACATATAGTAAAATTTTATGGCGAACATTTTTGTAGAACATTTCATACCCGCCCTCCCCCTTTTAAGGGGTGTTTTTTACGATTTGTTAAAATGGGTCCAAAAATTACAGTTATGTGGGGGAGCTAGAGGGTTAAAATGTTCCACAAAAATATTGGCATTAATATTTTCTATAAAGTTGCTGTACATGCCATATACCAAAAAAATATATTTTTGTTACATAACAGTGAAATACTTACAATTTTGGGGTACAATGTGGATTTTTGATCTATTTAAGGTGCCTAGACACGTTCAGATTGTATTGATATGTTCATAAAAGTTGTTCAGATTTACCGTGGCTACAATATTGCCAAATATTGTTAGTAAAAAATCTGCAATCCCTTAAAGTTATGCCAAAAAAAGTGAAAAAAAATAAATTTAATCCCATGTTTTTCGAAAAAAAGAGCATGAAAACAAATTTTTTTTGGCATGAAATGTTAACAGACTTTGTTCAACGTGTTCTTAGCTACATTATTGCCAAATGTAGTTAAGCGCTATCACCAAGTCTGAAGTAGCTGTTGCTCAAAAACCGATGATACCTTTTTTCAAGGGGTCCACTGATATTCCGAATCTTTCGAGGCCCATAAAAAAAAATTGGTCACCAATCTCGCGAAACTAAGTATAGGGTTATACTACCATTTGGTAGTAGAGTCGAAGCTATACAGTCAGGTTCGTGTATTTTTCAAAAAGTGTTCATTTGTTGCATAGTGTAATCGCTAAATTAAGCAATATTCGTTCCTAAATTGAGAAACATCTTTCTGGAGAATTTTGTAATGATCGGAAGTAAAGTACAACTTCTATAGCGCTTTGTAACCACATCAGGAGGAACATATATATGGAACTTATATATAAATCTGAATCGATTTTCCCTGAATATTCATTGATGTAAAATAAAAACCTCCTTCTGTCGAATTTCGTACTGATCGGATATAAAACACAGTCTCTACAGCGCTTGAATGTCAAATCGGTGCTAACATATATATGGGGGCTATATCTAAATCTGAACCGATTTTCTCCAAACTTGGCAGTATACCTTCGTGTAATAAGAAACCTCTTTCTGCCGAATTTCGCTGTGATCGGATATAAAATACAGTTTCTACATCTATTGAATTTCAAATCGGGGGTAACATATATATGGGGGCTATATCTAAATCTGAACCGATTTTCTCCGAATTTGGCAGTATTCCTTCATGTAATAAAAAACCTCTCTGTGCCGAATTTCGTACTGATTGGATATAAAATACAGTTTCTACAGCGCTTACATGTCAAATCGGGTGCAACATATATATGGGGGCTATATATAAATCTGAACCGATTTCCCCCAAATTTTGTATTGTATCTAAGTGTATCACGAGACTACTCTCTGTCAATTTTTGTACAAATCGGTTACAAAATGTTGCTTGGCATATATGCCAAATCGGAGGTACATATATATGGGAGCTATATGTAAATCTGAACCGATTTTAACCAAATTCACTAGGGATCGTCCTTGGGCCTAAACAAAGATATGTGCAAAGTTTCGTTGAGATCGGACCATAATTGCGACCTGTACTTTGATTACAAGAATACGTCTACAGACAGACGGACAGACAGACGGACATAGCTAAATCGACTCAGAAAGTGATTACAAGTCGATCGGTATAATAAACAATGGGTCTATCTCTTCTCCTTTTGGGTGTTACAAACAAATGCACAAAGTCATAATACCCTGTACCACAGTGTGGTGTAGGGTATAAAAATAAAAATTAAGTTATGACATTGTGGCTCATTGATTTCAAATAAAGTGTGGTTAAATTGTAAGGGCCGATGTTGAATATGAACCACACCTAAACGTCAAGTTTTTTTTCTGCATTTCATTTGACATTTGGGTGATTCCAACGGAACGGTTGTGATGTAGACATTCATAAGGTTTACCTACAGACATGCAAGGAAATTAAATAATATTTTTTTTTATACAAAAAATGTGGATGATATATTACCGTAACGGGTTTGACCTTAGGTTTTGATAAAATCTTGATCCGCCGCTTTCTTTATTGCATACTGTAAAATTTTTCTATGTACCGCCAACAAAAAAACATTTTTTTGGTATCTCGAGAGTATAGTGTATATTGTAAACTTCATTCCAAATAATTTAAATTACACTGTGCTAGTCCAAAAATGTAACAGAAAGGAGACCCTATGGATAGACCTATTTCGGCCATGCTGAATCCAGTGGCATTGGCCGTTTTTCTATGTTAGCTCTTGATTTCGCGATATTCGACCACAAAGTTTGTTGGGAAATCAGAGAGGTGACTTATCTCTTTGGTTATTTTGAAGTGGAAGACTTCGGAATATACGCTTCAGTCCAAAGATCGAAATAAAGGGAACATTTGGACAATTATTTTTCTCAAAACAGTCGTCCACGCTTCTCACCCCCTTACCCCTGAAAAAGTGCAATGAAATATTATCATATGTTAAAAATCATACATATCGTCGACATTTTTAGTAGGCATCGTTGAGAAAAATATTGCTCGCGAAGAAATATTATAAGTCCTTTCTCAACCTTTTGATGAGAATTAAGCAAATTTCGAGTTATTACATAATTTGTGTATTTTTCTGCTCATAGCTGAATATATTTGAAATAAAATTTTTTGACTTAAATTTTTGTAAATTATTTTTTCGTTAGTGTTAATGGGAATTTCAAAGGTAACCAACAAAACCTGCTAAATTGTGAAACCTGTTAATTTTTCATAAATATGTTGAAAGGAGACTCATAGTATTTTTTCGCGAGGAACATTTTTCTCAAAGACGCAAACTATAAATGTCGATGATTTGTATGACGTTTGACATATGGTAAGATTTAATTGCACTTTTTCGGGGGTAAAGTGATGAGAAGCGTGGTTGACTATTTTGAGAGAAATAATACTCGAAGGGTTCCCTTTATTTCGTTCTTTGGACTGAAGCGCGTTTTCGGAAGTCTTACATTTCAAAATCACCTCCGAGATAACTAACCTCTCTGATTTTTTTTGCAAACTTTGTGGTCGAATATCGCGAAAACAAGAGCTAACCTAGAAAAACGGTTAGCTCCAATGGCTTCAGCAAGGTCGAAATAGGTATATTCATAGGGTCTCCTTTCTGTTACATTTTTAAAGTGTCCATTGCGAGCACAGTGTTATTATTCCGTTTGTAGTAAATATTTTAATATGTAACGGGTGTGACAAGCCAATGTAACGGGTGTGACATAGTCTCAATCTGGAGGAGTAACAAGTAGATCGAAATATTGTCCAGGAATCTATTAAACTATTTTTTTTTCTGCGAAAAACAAAATCGAAGTCGTTTTATTCACTAAATCATATTCATATTGCCGACATTCTTTATCACATAGATTAAAAACTTAAAAGTACAAAATTCGTAGCCAAAAACAAGTTTTGACATCTTAAAAACTCTTTCTCTTTTGTATCAATGTTTATGACAATGCTATTTTTTCATTATACCCTCACTTTAATGTGACGAGGGTATATATCATTTGCTACGGAAAAAAGTGTAACACATCGAAGGAGTGACCTAAGACCCCAAGTATGTTCGGAGGAAATCCGTTTTGGGTCATTTTAAGTCGAATGAGCAATGTCCGTCCGTCTGCCTGTCTGCTGGCTGGTGCGCACGATAACTCTCGAAAGGAATAACCGATTGACCTCATATTTGGTATGTGGTAATATTTGTTTCTATCTCCGGCTAAGTTCGAAGATGGGCCATATTGGTCCACTCCTTCTAGTACCTCCCCCACAAAAGGGTTAAAATGTTGCGAAATATTGATTCTTTAATAACTGCTATACTACTTATTCGAATCTTTTGAATTTCCACACATAGTATTAGCTTATTAGTCGCTATCAACTCGAGAAAAATGGGCGAAGTCGCCACGTCCCTTTTGGTACCTCCCACACAAATGCACCATTTTGCACCAAAAGTTAACAGCATATAACATTAATAACAGTGTATAAAAATACTTGAAATTTTGTACAGTATTATGCTTTTATATTGCCTACAGTCCAAGGAAAATGGGTGCTGTTGCCACGTCCCTTTTGGTAGCTCCCACTCAAAGGTACCTTTTTGCACCAAAAGTTAACAGCTTATAACATTAAAACCAGTGTATAAAAATACTTGAAATTTTGTACAGTGTAATGTTTTTATAGTGCCTATAGCCCTATGAAAAATGGGCGTTATTGCCACGCCCCTTTTTGTACCTCCCACACACAATGCCCAAATCATACCACAATTTAATGTCTCATAACGTTTATACCAGTGCACATAAATGCTTATAAGTCGACACAGTGCAATGAATTTAAAGTATCTAATGTTCAGCGAAAAAAAGGTGTATTTGATAAACCCCTCCTGGTACCTCCCATACAAATTGACAGAATAATTCGAGTAATATTCAATATTACATTACTCACAAAGTGAGGGTATACCTTAGTCGGTTTACCCGACTGAAACTTTCTTACTTGTTTTCTACAAATAATTACTTTCTGAATTAGAATACGCTGTGTGTCCTGCTAGAATATTATAAGCAGAAATCTTCTCAAAATAATGTTTAGGTCGGTTATTCTTGATTTTTTTAAGTTTCCACCTATTTTCTAAAATATATTGATATTTTTTAACTCCATTTGAGAAGTATTCTTATGCCTTTTATTCCAGAACCAATCAAAACCTTGTATCATTGAATGGGCTGATCTAAAATGACCTTATGGACCTTCACTGCCGCACACATCCTTATCTTAATGATTGCCCCTATACAATCTATTTATTTTTTCAATTTATACCGAAATTTCTGCTTTCTATTATTTAATTTCATACTTGACATTAAATTTTTAAATATACAATATTTTGAAATCGAATAAAAATTATTTACGATCTTTGCGTAACGGGTGTGACAATTATTAGAATGCAAATTCTACCGTAAATATTGCAATGATACTGAAGTATTTTGATTCACTTTATACTATGTATATAACCTTGACCTAACTTACACAAGAGAAGATATATGCATATCTACATAAAATGTTTTAAATGTAACTTTTTTATATTTTCGGTATATGTAGGGTGAGACAAACAAAACACTCCAAGATACAAAACCGTTTGCGGGCACTGAATATTTTCCAAAAGTTACGAATTTTACACTAAACTACACTTAAGGATGCGTACTTTCTTGTAGTCAAAAGAAAAATGTCAGAAAATAAAAAATATGTCGAAAAATATCTCGTCAGTTCAACAGTAAAATTAGTGCATCCAACAATTTTATAATAACCTATAGAAAACTCATTGCTAGGAATAAAACTATTCCTAAATTTCATCAACTCTTCATGAATTTCTAAAATTCAATTCTTCGTGACGTCCGTTATGGTTTTTTTTTGCAAAATCTGATTTATTTTTTATGTGTGATGGGGTCAGTTTAGGTGGAATCACCCATTTCTCAATTTCAGACTAATTCAATTTGATCCATGGAAAGATACACAATCGAGCAACGCGTTATAGTTTTTTAAGCCTTTACGAAAATGGACGTTTCGTGCACTTCGTGATGTTTTTTTTATCAGCATAATCGACCACATGTGTCCACAATCGGGAGAATTGTGCTCAAATTTCAGCTAACCGGGTCTGTAGGAGATGTGAAAACACCTGTGCATGCTCGCCCAGTTCGTTTGGTGCGGCTTATGGGCTGGCGACGTCATCGGGCCATACTTCTTCGAAATGAGGCCGGTCAGGCAGTTACTGTGAATGGTGTTCGCTATCGTGAGATGATAACGAACTTTTTATGGCTCGAATTGGAAGATATGGATGTGGACAATACGTGGTTTACGAAACAATGGCTCTTTTGCGCAACAAATTCAATGGCCGTGTTATCTCACGTCGTGGCGATGTCAATTGGCCGCCAAAATCATGTGATTTGACACCGTTGGACTTCTTTCTTTGAGGTTATTTGAAAGAAAAGGTGTACGTCGATAAACCAGCAACAATTCAAGAGCTAAAGGATGAGTTAATTCGGCATATTAACGGCATAGAACCTCAATTATGCCTCAGCGTCATAGAAAATTTGGACCATCGGATGGAGGTGTGCCGCCGAGGTCGCGGCGGCCATTTGACCGATATTTTGTTCCATACATACTTGAACCATACCAATATTATCATAATAAAAATAAATTACAATAATTTCCTAAATAATTTGTGTTTTATTCAAAATCAACATAGGCCCTTAAAATTTAACCACCCTATACTTAGTGCCCAGCACTGCCGATTTTATTAAAAAAAACAAAACAATTAATTACACTATGCAACAACATTTGTGTCGAGGTGGTGTTCATAACATTTTCTGGTGTAATATGGTGTCCTAAATACGAAAAATATATTTAAAACATGTAAAAGCGTTAAGTTCGGCCTGGCCGAATCTTATATACCCTCCACCACGGATAGCATGTGAATGGTTTCGGGCACAAATAAAGTCATATTACAAAATTTCAGCCTGATTCGTTGAAATTTGTGGTTTTTGTTGCGTTATTGCGGGGCTATATCAAAACATGGACCTATGGCTACCGTTTTTCGGTAACTTTCAACCACCTAGCTCAAGTATTATAGATTTTAGCGTGATTACAACAGACGGACATGGCTAAATCGTATTAGAATTTTAAGACGATTAAGAATATATATACTTTATGTGGTCTCAGATCAATATTTAGAGGTGTTATACCCCCCATCCTATGGTGGAGGGTATACAAATATGCTAAAAGTATAGTAGATGAGAACAGTAAGAATCACAAAATATTGTAAATGTAGAGTAGATGAGAACAGTAGGAATCACAATAAGTACTCGTGAGATGCTATATATGGGGGCTATTTCAAAACATTGTAGCGTGATTACAACAGACGGACGGACGGACGGACGGACGGACAGACGGATATGACTAAATCGTCTTAGAATTTTACGACGATTAAGAATAGAGAACGTATATGTATATGAAACAAGTAAGAAAGTTTCAGTCGGGTAAACCGACTAAGGGTATACCCTCACTTTGTGAGTAATGTAATATTGAATATTACTCGAATTATTTTGTCAATTAGTGTGGGAGGTACCAGAAGGGGTTTATCAAATACACCTATTTTTCGCTGAACATTAGATACTTTAAATTCATTGCACTGTGCCGAATTATAAGCATTTATGTGCACTGGTAGAAACGTTATGAGATATTAAATTGTGGTATGATTTGGGCATTTTGTGTGGGAGGTACAAAAAGGGGCCTGGCAATAACGCCCATTTTTCACAGGGCTATAGACACTATAAAAACATTACACTGTACAAAATGTCAAGTATTTTTATACACTGGTTTTAATGTTATAAGCCGTTAACTTTTGGTACAAAAAGGTACCTTTATGTGGGAGGTACCAAAAAGGGCGTGGCAACAACGCCAATTTTTCCCTTGACTGTAGGCAATATAAAAGCATAATACTGTAAATAATTTCAAATTTTTTTATACACTGTTATTAAAGTTATAAGCTGTTAACTTTTGGTGCAAAACGGTGCATTTGTGTAGGAGGTACCAAAAGGGACGTGGCAACTTCGCCCATTTTTCTCGAGTTGATAGCGACTAATAAGCTAATACTATGTGTGGAATTTCAGAAGATTCGAATAAGTAGTATAGCAGTTATTAAAGATTCAATATTTCACAACATTTTAGAAGGAGTGGACTAATATGGCCCATCTTCGTACTTAGCCGGAGATAGAAAAAAATATTACCACTTACCAAATTTGAAGTCAATCGGTTACTCCTTTCGAGAGTTATCGTGCGCATCAGCCAGCAGACAGACAGACAGACGGACGGACATTGCTCATTCGACTTAAAATGACCCAAAACGGTTTTCCTCCGAACATACTTGGGGTCTTAGGTCACTCCTTCGATGTGTTACACTTTTTTCCGTAGCAAATGATATATAGGGTGGGCCTAAAGAAACCAAGGGGTGTAAAAGTTTAATAACTTTTTCGTTTATTATTTTTTTTTTATTTTTTCTTTCAGATTATATAGACAACACTTGGAGAATATATAGTGGAGAGGTTCACAATTGAACAGAGAACCACAACAATATAATTTTATTATTTAAACCAGAGATCAATTATTTTAACGCAAAGAGCATATCGTAGACTTTTTGATTGAGATTGAGATTTGACAGCACCCGACTATTTTCTTTGGGGTTATTTGAAGGAGCGAGTGTATGTGAACAAGCCAGAGACAATCCTTGAACTCAAGGCAAACATTGTTGCAGAAATTCGAACGCTACAGCCACAAGTTTTGAAAGGTGTTATGGAAAATGCTCTAAAAAGAGCCCAAACGGTGCGAAGCTGAAAACGGTGGTCATTTAAGAGACATTATTGTTCATACTTAGTGTAAAAAAATTTGCCTTTTGTATATTATATAATCTGGAAGAAAAAATAAAAATAAATTAATAAACGAAAAAGTTATTAAACTTTTACACCATTTGGTTGCTTTAGGCCCACCCTTCTTTTATGTTTGTAAATTGTATGATCGCTCATATCCGAAAACGGATGCGCAAATAATGAAGAAAAGAATATATATCCTTTACGGGGTCTCAGATCAATATTTAGAGGTGTTACAAACGGAGTGGCAAAATGAATATACCCCCCCAACCTATGGTGGAGGGTATATGTATAGTAGATGAGAACAGTAGGAATCACAAGTTAGATGCTATATATGGGAGCTATATCTAAATATGGACCAATATCGCCATTGCAATCCCAAACAACCTGCAACTATAAGAAGTATTTGTACCAAATTTGATCAACCTAGCTCTATTACTGCGGACTGTAGCGTGATTACAACAAACGGACGGACGGACATGGCTAAATCGACTTAGATTTTTACGACGGTTAAGAATATATATACTTTATTTGGTCTCAGATCAACATTTAGAGGTGTTACAAACGGAGCGACAAAATGAATATACCCCTCATCCTATGGTGGAGGGTATAAAATTGTTTATGGTTGTTATCCCCTCACATTAGAGAGGAGGTGAGGTCACTCCTTCGATGCAACACATCTAAGACCCCAAGTATGTTCGGCGGCTATTCGTTTTAGGATATTTTGAGTCATTTGAGCGATGTCCGTGTCCGTCCGTCAGTCTGTGTGTTTGTCTGCTGGCTGGTGCGTAAGATAACACTCGAAAGTAGTAACCGATTGACTTCAAATTTGGTATGCGGTAAAATTTTTATCTATCTCCGGATGAGTTTCGAAGATGGCCCATATTGGTCCACTCCTTCTAGTACCTCCCCCACAAAGGGTTAACCTTTATTGAAATATTGATTCTATAGTAACTTCTATACTACTTATTCGAATCTTCGGAAATTCCAATCATAGTATTAGTTTTTTAGTCACTATCACCTCGAGAAAAATGGGCGAAGTTGCCGCACCCCTTTTGGTACCTCCCACACAAATGGACTATTTTGCACCAAAAGTTAACTGCTTATAACTATAATATCACTTCATGCAAATACTTGAAATTTTGTACAGTGTAATACTTTTATAGTACCTATAGTCCAGTGAAAATTGGGAGTAGTTGACACGCCCCTTTTGGTACCTCCCACACAAATGTACTATTTTGCGCTAAAAGTTAACAGCTTATAACTTGAATACCTGTGCATAAATATACTTGACATTTTGTGCAGCGTTGTTTTTATAGTGCCTACAGTCCTGTGAAAAACGGTGGTTATTGCTACGCCCCTTTTGGTACCTCTCACACAAATGTAAAATTTTATACAAAAAGTTAAGAGCTTATAGCGTGAGTGCCAATGCACGAAAATACAACAACATTTTGCACATTGTAATATTTTTAAAGAACTTATAGCCCTTTGAAAAATGGGCGTTTTCAACACGCTCCGTTTGGTACCTCCCACACAAAATGGCCAAATCATACCAAAATTTAATATATCATAATTTTAATATACCAGTTCACACAAACGCTTACAATTCGGTACAGTGCAATATATTTGAAGTATCTACTGTTTAGCGAAAAATTGGAGTATTTGTTAAACCCCCTCTGGTACCTCCCATACAAATTGACAGATTAAATCGTGTAATATTTCATATTACAGTACTCACAAAGTGAGGTAAACCTTAGTCGGTTTACACGACTGAAACTTTCGTACTTCTTTTTATTTTCACCTAAACCATTTCTAGGAAATATGTTCAAAATCAGTATTAAATATTTTTTTCGTTTAATTAAAAAATGTCATACAAAATGCACATGAAGAAAAGGTAAATTTTACGTTAACAAACGCTTAAAGTAGGGTCGAATCAATGATAAAATACAAAACGTGTTTTAGGCTAATAACACAGTACAACACAAAAAAAAAATAACAGGGTTCTGTCAATGGATTATGGTAGAGGAGACCAAAAAAATATATACGTATATCGGCGTTTTGAAAGATCACATCGGAATTTTATTTTAGGGGGGGTTAAAGTTTTCCCCCCTTTGCTAGTTCGTGCAGAATATCGGTATATAAAACTATGTGTTCTGTTCATCTGAGGTGTAGGGTATCTTCAGCAACTTTGTAGCAAATGTTAAGGCCTATGTTTTTGTGGAATATATTAACCCTCTAGCTTCCCGCCATAACGGTGATTTTTGCCTATATTTTAACAAATCGTAAAAAACTCCCCTAAAAATGGGTGGAGCGGGGTTGAAATATTCTACAAAAATGTCGGCCATAAAATTTTACTATAAGTGTCAGAACACACCAAAGCCCAAAACTTAACACAAACACCAAAAAGCCGGCCAAATTCAAGATTTGCTGTTAAGGGTTAATTTAGATATTATATAGTGTTAGTACAAAAAAGGTCTTTAAAAATTGATTTTTTTCGGGGTTGATGTGAGAGATGCCAAAAAAATAATGATTTTATTTTACAATTAAATAATATTTATTTTATATTAAATTATATTTCAGGACTATAAACAAAAAAATTATTAATAACGCATATACAAGGAGAAATACTTATTAAATACATAAGTTCATTTATTTTTAATTCACTTTTTTCACTCTTGGCAATTCGACGCCATTATCAAACAATGTCCAACATAAATCTGTTATAAGTGACAAAATGCTCTTGCCTTTATAGCGTTTTTCAATCGGAAGACATATCTGACGGAACCGTTCGCCATGCTCATCAGTTTCAGTTGAAAACTGAAAATCAAAATATAAATATATATCTAACAGGTGGCGCAAAAGTAACCTTTCGATGTTATGTCGCGATTGGCGGTCAGCAGCTAACAGCTGATGCACCGTCTGGACTTTGTACGGAAACATCTTCAAATCTTGTACCACAATTCGCTGTAGAGACCGTCGACTGATACCCATTTGCGTGGCACGTCGTCTGGTCGATGTCGACAGCGCTTCCATGACATCCTCGGCTACAGCAGCAATATTCTCTGCAGAACGGCTACTCCGGGGTCTGCCACGCCTGGCAGCATCTCGTGTTGTGCCAGTCTCTTCGAGACGAGCGGCTAAACGTCGCAGTGTTTCACCAGTAGGCGTTGGACGGCCAGGAAATCTGTGCCAAAGTCACCGACCGATTATTGGTCAAATAAATAGTCAGCAATATTCCGCGTTCTGGAGCAGTGTATTTACTACACAAATGTCAAAACAGATCTGACATTAGTGGCCAATCGCAAAATTTATAGCATTTTCTGATAGGAGGATTACTTTTGCGCCACCTTGTATAATCAAATATAAATCAAAACTTGTATTACCTTTAGAACACAGCATCAAACCGATATAGCAATTTCGGCATATATGTTTTGGCACCCATGGCTCATCTGGAAAAACTTCCAGTTCAAAATAAACTTAATATATATCCTCCACTTTGCTCGTAAAAAATGAAACCCTATGTTCCATAAGGGTATGCTTGCCACAGACGTAGCAAAACCAGTCAAGTTTTCCCAAAGACTCAGTCATTATTATTCTTACAAATTCCCTTGTAGACTATTGTAAGAAAACAAGTAAGAAAGTTTCAGTCGGGTAAACCGACTAAGGTATACCCTCACTTTGTGAGTAATGTAATATTAAATATTACACAAATTATTCTGTCAATTTTTGTAGGAGGTACCAGAAGGGGTTTAAGAAATACACCTATATTTCGCTGAACAGTCGATACTTTAAATACATTGCACTGTTCCGAATTGTAACCGTTTATATGGAGTGGTATATTAACGTTGAGATATTAAATTGTTGTATAATTTGGCCATTTTGTGTGGGAGGTACAAAAAGGGGCGTGGTGATAACGCTCATTTTTCACTGGACTATAGGCATTATAAAAGCATTACTCTGTACAAAATTTCAAGTAATTGTATACACTGATATTAATGTTATAAACTGTTAACTTTTGGTGCAAAATGGTACCTTTGTGGGAAAGGTACCAAAAGGGGCGTGACAATAACGCCAATTTTTCATTGGACTGTAGGCACTATAAAAACATTACGCTGTACAAAATTTCAAGTATTTTTATACACTGGTATTAGTGTTATAAGCTGTTAACTTTTGGTGCAAAATGGTGCATTTGTGTGGGAGGTACCAAAAGGGGAGCGGCAATAACGCCCATTTTTCACTGGACTGTAGGCACTATAAAAGCATTACTCTGTACAAAATTTCAAGTATTTCTAAACACTGGTATTAATGTTATAAGCTTTTAACTTTTAGTGCAAAATGGTGCATTTGTGTGGGAGGTACAAAAAGGGGCGTGGCAATTTCGCCCATTTTCCCCGAGCTGATAGCGACTAACAAACTAATACTATGTGTGGAATTTCAGAAGATTCGAATACGTATAATAGCAGTTATTAAAGAATCAATATTTCACAACATTTCAACCCTTTGTGGGGGAGGTACCAGAAGGAGTGGACCAATATGGCCCATCTTCGAACTTAGCCGGAGATAGAAAAAAATATTACCACATACGAAAATTGAAGTCAATCGGTTACTCCTTTCGAGAGTTATCGTGCGCACCAGCCAGCAGACAGACAGACAGACAGACAGACAGACAGACGGACGGACATTGCTCATTCGACTTAAAATGACCCAAAACGGATTTCCGCCGAACATACTTGGGGTCTTAGGTCACTCCTTCGATGTGTTACACTTTTTTCCGTAGCAAATGATATATACCCTCGTCACACTAAAGTGAGGGTATAATAAAAAGATTAACTGGTTGACCCACGATGTCAAACGTTAACGTTCATAAGTAACGTGCCACTCAAAAGTTCCGTTATGGTAATTTTGAGTGACAAAAATATAATGACAGAAATAATGAAGAAGAACAAAAGTACTCTTGGTAGTTGTTGAATAACAACCTTCTCTTCAGAGCTGGGAGAACCTACATATGCGAGGAATAACAAATTAACCCTTAACAGGCTATCTTAAATTTGGGCGTTTTTTTGGAGTTTGTGTTAAGTTTTGGGCTTGGGTGTGTTCTGACACTTATAGTAAAATTTTATGGCCGACATGTTTGTAGAATATTTCAACCCCGCTCCACCCATTTTTAGGGGAGTTTTTTACGATTTGTTAAAATATAGGCAAAAATCACCGTTATGGGGGGAAGCTAGAGGGTTAATATATTCCACAAAAATATAGGCCTTGACATTTGCTACAAAGTTGCTGAAGATACCATATACCTCAGATGAACAGAACACATAGTTTTATATACCGATATTCTGCACGAACAAGCAAAGGTGGGAAAACTTTAACCCCCCCTAAAATAAAATTCCGATGTGATCTTTCAAAACGCCGATACACGTATATATATTTTTGGTCTCCTCTACCAGAATCCACTGACAGAACCCTGTTATTTTGAAAAAAGTTTGAAATTGTTGTACAGTGTAATCGTTTATGAATACAGTTTTAAAAAATTTTGCTTAACAAAAGTTTGTAAAGCTGTTTAAAGTTTTCATGAATGCGGCTGTAAATAATCATCAAGTTAGGAGAAATTTTATCTTTGGACTTTTGACATCCTAAAAGTGCAAAAAGTCACTCTGTGCGACGCCGCATAAAATTAAGTTAATAGAATACGCTGTTGTGAATGTTTTTGTTTTATTTATCTGTATTTTCGTTCCTTAGAAATATTGTGTGGTCCATGTGCGTATTACATTCCCAGTAGGTAGAGGGATAGCCTGCCATAAGTTTATCCAAGGTGGCATCAAAATTCCGCCTTAAATCGCTACATTCTGAAACGAAAATATTAATTGGTATTTCACAAGTGTTCTTAAATACAAATACAAAAAAAAACAGTTTTAACCGTTATCAAAATACTAAAGGGTCCGCCAAATAACTTTTTTTTTTGAAAAAATAAAACTACTGAAAACGCATTGGATGGCCAGTTGGCTTCAACTCCTGAACCAATTGGACTTTGTATGGCGTCATACCAATCTCTTTATGGAAAATTCGTTTCAATGATGTCTCCGAAATGTTCAATTGTTGAGAACGACGGTGAATGTCGCACTGTTTTTGGCATTTCACGCTTTGGTTTATCGATGAGGATGCCAGTTTCTTTCACTTTTTTCACAAGATAACGAATCCGTACGCAATTTTCGCACACATTCTGCAACATTACTATGATTTTCAAAGTAATGTCTCAATATTCGCAATATACACATATTCGTTCAGCGGAAGGATAAAACTAATTATCTGTCAAATCAGACATGAGCTAAGGGCCTGTTTTTGTAACTTATTTTTTGTCACTTCGCACGTCTATTGGCAAGCGAATGAAATTTTTGGTTTTTGCACACTTTGTTTTGATTGTAAACAAAGAAGCTTTCAATTATCGCCAACATTTTGGTTCTTATAAGACAACAACGAACGAAATGAAATGTCAAATTAGACGATCAGAAAAATTCATTCGTGTCGGTTATGTTTACCGCCCTTTTGAATGATAAAGTGAAAATTGTTGGATAAATGAATAAAAAATTTATAAATGAACCAAACAACATACACATGTATCTTTTGCTGAAGTATCCACCAAAATTTCAAAAATTACTTTGTATAAAATGTTTTGAAATCTTACAACCGCACTGTTGCTTTTTGCATTTTTTCGTAATACTTTAAATTAGGTGACCCAAACAATTGTTTATTATACCTATCGACCTAGAATATCTTTCTGAATTGGTTTGGTTTTGTCCGTCCGTCTGTTTATAAATGTATCCTTGTTACCGAGTACAGGTCACAATTATGCTCAGATCACTAGGAATTTTGGCAAGAACTTCCTTTTTAACTCAAGAACTTACTAAAATGGGTGCAGAAGGTTTCCGATTTAGATATTGCCCCTATATATACATAAATGATCTATCAAACAAACAATTGTGTTTGCTTTCGGTTTTTTAATTATTTCTCATCGTCTAGAAACAGCTGTTGCAACTTTTACAGCTGTTAGATAGGGTTGCCCCCGTTCTGATATTTTCGTGTGGAAAAAGCTTTAAGAAATGTCAATAACAACATGAAGGTAATATTGGTCTTTGACAGGAAGACGATGAAGAAAAGAGCTTTCTTACCCAAACGATAAGTGACAATGAACCAAATTAAAAACATGATCGCTTGGGTGAGAATAAGAAGAAGAAAATTATTGCTTGGGTAGCTATCGCACGTCTGCGTTTTGGTACATTTAGCTGAACAGGCTGTAAGTGTTACCATTCACGAAATAAGCACTAGTTGAAACAAAAACGTTAGATGGCGGACCCTTTATAATTACTTACTGACTGTAAAACCGCGAACGTCCAGTGTTTTGCGATTTGTGGGAAACTTTTCATTAGTTATCAGTGTTCGCATGAATTCCGTGTGGCTCTCAGTGAAGCCGTACTCCTCCAATTGCAAATCGTCATTTTGAGCAACTAAATCCAGCCAAAAATCTAAAGCCATGGCAAATAGTTTTACAGCTATCCTCAATATGCGGACATTAGTGGGAAATCCTACCACTGGCAAATCCTTAGCATTGCGAAAGCATACTAGGTCTCCACTCCCTTCCAGAATAACTTCATTTAGGGGAGGGTGTTGCAGAATTGCCTTTATGTAGGACCAATTCGAAGCGAGCTTAGTGATTTGGATGGTCAATTTGTGCAGTAAATTAAATGTTGATAATGTTGTCGGGGATAAATATCCCTCCCCCAGAACGAGCTCTTCCAAGTTTGTACTATTTTGCAAACCAACATCATCATAGCGGCTATCCTCAGGTCTAGTGTTAACTTCCCAAGACAAATATTTTAAATTCTTACTGCCACCAAAGGCTAACTTGAAGCTTTGCATATAGGTTGTGTCATTAAAATGAAGTATCTGCAAGCTTTGTGAAAAAGCGAAGTTTTTCATATTTCCTTGACCATAATAACAGGATTGTGAGTAGAACTTCGTCAACCCCAGTAGTGTTAGAATTTGTCTTAAATTTGTTTTAGTTAAACCACTACATTCACTTAACGATAACTCTTTTACTTTTGGTGGTATGGAAAATGAATGAATATTTTTAAAATTGGAATTTCGTATATGGAGCACGTTTAGGTTAATGCAAGCATCGGAAATATTTCTTAGTAACATATCGCTGATAGTCTCTCCATGTACCGATACGACCAAAGTTACTAGATTTTTGAAAATGTGTACATATGGCGAAATATTTGCCTTTGGGTACAAATTTAATCCAATATTAAGTTCTTTTAGGTTTACTGGATGAAGAAGGGCGTTTCTAGTTGATTCCGATATATCTCTTTCTGGTAAAATGAAGCAGCCTTCCAGCGATAAGTACTCTAGTTTCAACTCCGTTGCCAATTCCAGGAAGTCTCGATAGTTTACGGTGTCCATTTCACCCAAATAGAAAGGCTGACCTAAGCTCAAGCTTTGCAGTTTTTTCATTGAAAGCAGCGATTTTGTACTTAAATTTTTTCCAACCGTAATTCTTTGCACACTTTCGTCGTGACAAATATTTAATTGAAGCAATTCTAATTTTGAACACAATTCCTCTAATTCGTATAAGTATTTAATCGATATTTTCGAAAAGCTATATCGAAGCGCGGTTATATTCTGCAGTGGTCTTAAATCAAGGATAGGACCACCAGGGATAGTACCTAATTGTTCTAGTATCTTCACATTTTGTCCGTGATAATGTATAAATTCCTGCAACTCTGCCGTCTTCAAAGAAACTCGATTACGATTACTTTCATTTGTCACTATGACATTTTCGCGGTTCCAGATGATCTTGAGGGTGCTGTAGTTTTGCTGCGGGAAAATATATCTCTCAAAGATCTTCTTCAGTTCTGTGTTAACCTGAGCCAGTCTGAATTGGTCTTCGATATTTAGCAGTTTGTATATGTAGATTAATATATCGACATTTGGCAGTATGTTATCAAATTCCATTTTCGGGTTTTTTTGGTTTTGTTTTTGCTTTTTATTTAATTTTTTGTTTATAAAAATTGACATAATTCGCATCCGAAGTAGCGGTGCTTTCACATTGAACACGAAATGAGTACTGAATACGAATGAGTGAGTCAACGAGGAATTTATTCTGTCATGAGCTGTGCGCTATAATAGGCAGTACGGTTATATTCTGTTTTCAAAACGAATGTTGCAAATGGGTCGATTTTGACGAAAATAAAGGCAGTGCATATTTCACTCCTTGTACGTGATTTTTTTGTTCAAAGAAGCCAGGTTTAGATAGAAGATTTTAAACCAAAGACAATTGAAGTTATAGACACCTTATATTAGTTTACAAAAATTTTGCCGGAGGGCTGTGCATTACACAGTGAAAAAAAGTGTACTGAAAATCATTGAAATTTTCTTAACTGTTAAGATTTTTTCTTTGATTTGGCTCCAAAGACAAATACTACTAAAATAAATACATTTTGTACTACAATTAAAGCCATTAGTTATCTTTAAATCAGAACACCAAACGTCTTTGAAAGAATTACGTCTTATACTTCAATGAAAGACTTCAAATTTTTAAATCAATTACGCCTTGTGCTTACATCAAATACATAAAATGGCCTAAGACTAAGTACATTCTGTAATTAAACCAGGCACCTTTTACTTTCCTTAAGTGTAAAATATTTTATTTAATTATTTGTTTACACGTTCATTTTAATTTTTATTATTTGCTTCCTTATTTAAACACTTGATTTTGATAAACAGTTTATTCAGTATGCTGCACAGCATACCTACCTGACGATACCCTTAGCCATTGTGTATAGTCGACTTTATTATTCAGTATTTCCAAACATATTTAATCGGTCCTGTTCTGAAATCACGCGATTTGATATCACGGTGGTATAGTATTATCAACGATTTTAAAATCACTCTTGGAGGGTATGAAAATCGTCCGATTTTGGTATAGTTGGTTTAAATTGATTGTTGTTTACAATAAATCGTACCATTTCCGAGCACCAATAATGATTTTAAAATCGATGGTGTTTTGAAATCACCATGATATCAAATCGCGTGATTACAGAACAGGCCCGTATATTGCTCGAAATACGACGCTTAGGATATGATGGATATTGTCGTACTGAAATTAGAGAGAGAATACTCTAGGTATAAGTACTCTGAAACTAGAAATTTATGTTTTACAAAATTTTGTATTGTCCATTATAACTGCGATATAACTTTACAATTTTAAACGAAATTCGAATACTTTTTACATCCTACACCACACTGTGGTACAGGGTATTATAAGTTTGTTTCGCGGCAGATGTTTGTAACACCTGAAAATAACACAGCTAGAGCTTAAAGTATACCGATCGACTCAGAATCACTAGCTGAGTCGATTTAACGATGTCCGTCCGTCCGTCCGTAAAGTTGTTCGTCGACTACAGGTCGCAATTTCACTCCGATCGTTCTGAAATTTTGCAGTTTAGAGTATTTCGCGGCTGTTAAGATCGCTATTGAATTTGGTTGAAATCGGTTCAGATTTAGATATAGCTCCCATATATATCTTTCGTCCGATTTGGCCCTTTAGTCCTATAGAAGCTGTATTTAAATCCAATCGTTTTGAAATTTAGAATGGTAGAGTTTCTTGATCCATGAACCAACTTTGCCGAATTTGAAGAAAATCTGTTAAGATTTAGCTATAGCCCCATATATATGTTTCGTCCGATTTGGCCCTTTAGTCCTATAGAAGCTGTATTTTACATCCGATCGTTTTGAAATTTAGAATGGTAGAGTTTCTTGATCCATGAACCAAGATTGCCGAATTTGAAGAAAATCTGTTAAGATTTAGCTATAGCTCCCATATATATGTTTCGTCCGATTTTGCTCTTTAGTCCTGTAGAAGCTGTATTTTACATCCAATCATTTTGAAATTTAGAATGGTAGAGTTTTTTGATCCATGAACCAACACTACCGAATTTGAAGGAAATCGGTTAAGATTTTGCTATAGCACCCATATATATGTTTCGTCAGATTTGGCCATTTAGTCCTATAAAAGCTGTATTTTACATCCAATCGTTTTGAAATTTTGAATGGTAGAGTTTATTGATCCATGAACCAACACTGCCGAATTTGAAGAAAATCGGTTAAGATTTAGCTATAGCTCCCATATATATGTTTCGTCCGATTTGGCCCTTTAGTTCTATAGAAGCTATATTTTACATCCAATCGTTTTGAAATTTAGAATGGTAGAGTTTCTTGATCCATGAACCAACATTGCCGAATTTGAAGAAAATCGGTAAAGATTTAGCTATAGCTCCCATATATATGTTTCATCCGATTTGGCTCTTTAGATCCAATCGTTTTTATACCCTACCCCACACTGTGGTACAGGGTCTTATTTAAGTATAAAATGTCCCAAAAGTAAATTTATGTAAACAATTTATACATGAATTACAAAATTTATATGTCAGAGTTGTTCAATATTACGAGAGTGGTGTAGGGTATTATATAGTCGGCACTGCCCGACTTTAGCCTTTCCTGACTGGTTATATTTGATAATGTCGCAAAATTTCTGAAAATTTCAATATCTGAAAACGATTAGCATTTATTTTACAGTTGTAATGATCAAGAGAATTTAAAAACAAGTAAAAAAGTTCAGTCGGGGAAACCGACTTATGAATCCCCTCACCTTGAGTCCCAAAAAATATATTCGTAAATTATTATTATTATTTTTGTTGAAATCAAATTAATATCAATTTAAATTGCACTTAAAAACCTTAAAGTATGTACTGGTACTAAAGTTATAAACTGTTAACTTTTGGTGTAAAATGTTCCATTTGTGTGGGAGGGACCAAAGGGGGCGTGATAATAACGGCCTCTTTTCTCTAGACTCCAGGTACTATAAAAGCATTTACTGTACAAAATTTCAATTCTTTGTATGCACCGGAATTAAAGTTATAAGCTGGTAACTTTTGATTCAAAATAGTCCATTTGTATGTGAGGTACCAAAAGGGGCATTCCAATGACGTACTGTACAAAATTTCAAGTATTTGTAGGAACTAATATAAAAGATGTAAGCAGTTAACTTTTGGTGCAAAATGGTCCATTTGTGTGGGAGGTACCAAAAAGGGAGTGGCGACTTCGCCCATTTTTCTCGAGGTTATATATAATACTATGTGTGGAATTTCAGAACATTCGAGTAAGTAGTATAGAAGTTATTAAATAATCAATATTTCACTAAATATTAACCCTTTGTGGGAAAGGTACTAGAAGGAGTGAACCAATATGGCCCATCTTCGAACTTAGCCGGAGATAGAGACAAATATTATCGCATACCAAATTTGAAGTCAATCGGTTACTCCTTTCGAGAGTTATCGTACACACCAGCCAGCAGACAGACGGACGGACATTGCTCATTCGACTAAAACGGATATCCGCCGAACATACTTAGGGTCTTAGGTGACTCCTTCAATGTGTTACACTTTTGGCTCGTAGCAAATGATATATAGCCTCCTCTCTAAGGTGAGGGGATAAATATATATATGTGGTAAACCTAATATGATCATTTTTATATTATCACAATTCTAATTTTAGTTCAAAATAAATAACGAAACATTTTAGAAAACAATATTCAAAACATGTTAAGCGATTCTGATTACCCTTTATAGTTATATCAATTCGTTGAATTGTATAAAAAAGAATGAGAAAAAAACAAGAAGTAAGAAAAATGAAAAAAAGCCGCAATAAAAAACAAAAAGCAAATAAAAACAGATGTTTAACGCAGTTTGAGATACTGAGAGGAATGTGGATTCCAATCAGGGATGGAAAAGTTAGTACTTGAGTACATTTTTCAGTACTTAATTTTTAATATGCCAATAAATTTACCACTCCATAAAGCTCGAAGTGAACCTATCATGTTTTACCTGGTTCTCTCCTACGGTTTCAGGGATAAGTTTAAAAACGTTTGGAAAAAATATATGTTGACGGTATGTATTAGGTGCGATCTTTAATGGTATTTATTATGGCAAAAGTTTATTTTATAGTTCTAAACTGATCTTATTGCTTTTAGCGGAGTGGACAAATTATAATATATATAGGCAAAATCATTAAATAGTTAAGGTTAGTTAGGTTGAAAGAGAGAACCCGTTATAATGTCTCATGTTTATGGACTAATATTTATGCCATCATTTAATATATACATAGTTAGAGATTTTTTTTATGAAAAATGGAGCAATTTTATTCTTTATAACTTTATTTAGCTGAAAAAATAAAAAAAATACTTTTCCTGCTTAAAAATACAATTTTAGTATTTTTCAAAAATTGAATTTTCCATCCCTGATTCCAATGAGTTTCTGGAAGAGCACAAAGTCATAAACACTCAACTACTAGATGTTCCTTCGCTCTCTTAAGCAAATTTCTCGAGTTACGAACGATTAAATTTTTGACATTAGTAGTTAAGAGAAGAAAGAGCACAAATTTGTTTTTATTTTTTATACATATTTTTGGCATTTTTCCTCAAACATTTCACTTTACAATCACAATTGGAGCAAACACAATTGATTTTTTAAATAAAATAGCAAAAAACACTTTAAATCGGCAAATTAAATCTCGAGAGCTAACAAGAGAGTGCCAAAATATCTCGAAGAGAGCAAAACAACTGTCAAAAATTCAATCGTTCGTAACTGTCACTTTTTAAAGAGTACGACGGACCATCTATTAGTTTGATTGTTTATGCACAAAGTATACTCTCAACTTAACAGAAAAAAGAGTAGTTCGTTTAATCAAAAAAAAAATAAAAAATTCAATCTCGAGAGCTAATAAGGGAATGCCAAAATAACTCGAAGAGTGCAAAACAAATGTCAAAAATTTAATCTTTTGTAACTGTCACTTTTTAAAGAGTCGGACGGACCATCTAGTACTTCTTTGTTTATGGTTTTTACATACCATTTATTGATCTCCGGACATGATGAAGGCCTTCCCCAATATATGGATGCTGGTGAGATTTGCTGTTAGGAGTTTAGTTAAATATCTTTCATTTACTGTAATTGTGATCATTTTCTAGCATGCGAAAAAAATTTAATAATGAGTTTGGGCAATGTTTTAAATTATCACTTTAGCATGTTATACCATGTTTACTTAACTCTAATAAATTAGAAATAAATTACATTAGAATTGAATTAAATTAATTAAAAATGAAAAAAGAATCATAACAAATATTCATTCTAAAACAAATGTTTTTCCTTATGCGAAGGAAACCATATGATTCTTTTAAATAAATATAAATGGAAAAAGTAAAAAGTAAATAATTTTTCGAAAAACTTATTTATAAGTGATACTAGGTGATTCGGAACGACGTTTTTTTCGGAGAATTTCACAAAATTATCTTCATCGATTTCACTATGTAACAAAATTGTTGTCCAAGGGATGTGGATAACAGTTTCTGGTGCAATTAGGTGTCACAAACACGAAAAAAATATTCAAAAAAAATTTTATGGTATTTTTTTTAAATTCCAGCTTTCATGGAAATGCACCATAATTTTGAGCCGTGTTATGCCTCAAATTAAAGGGAATTATGAGCATAAACACTCTACTACTAGATGGTCCTTCGCTCTCTTAAGCAAATTTCTCGAGTTACGAACGATTAAATTTTTGACATTAGTAGTTAAGAGAAGAAAGAGCACAAATTTATTTTTATTTTTTATTCATATTTTTGGCATTTTTCCTCAAACATTTCACTTTACAATCACAATTGGAGCAAACACAATTGATTTTTAAAATAAAATAGCAAAAAACATCTTTAAATCAGCAAATTAAATCTTGAGAGCTAACAAGAGAGTGCCAAAATATCTCGAAGAGAGCAAAACAACTGTCAAAAATTTAATCGTTCGTAACTGTCCCTTTTAAAGAGTATGACGGACCATCTATTAGTTTGAGTGTTTATGATTATGAGGGCTACATATGCAGCGAATATCGCTTTCTCGTAGTATCTTTGGTTTAGTAACAGTCGTCAAAAATATGAGAAAAAATGATTTTTTTTTAAAACACTTTTTCTTGGTACAAAAAAAACCATAAAAAATAGAAAAAAATCTAAACTATTTTATCGCATTTTTAAAAAGCCAGTATGCTAACGAAGAAAACGCTGTCTATTTGCAAAAAATCTATGGATAGATGTAAAAGTTATGAGCCATTTTGTAAATGTTAGGGAAATTCAATCAAATTTTGTTTAATTTTTTTCGTTTTTAAATTATGTTCTTGCTTATATTGAATTCGTCATATGTGAGAGAGACATATAAGAAACATTGCACTGCATTTTATTTTATGAGGATTGATGTCAGACATTATAAAATTATAGAGAGGACGAGGTTTTATGGCCGTTCGTAACCCTTCACCCTAACCTAAACCACACTAGGGACCTAAACTGGTCTATGTGAGCTTGTAAAAAAATACGGCTGCCACCCTAACCTAAAACCCTCCATAAAACATTATATGCAATGTGAGAGCTATATTGGATGAGATCTGCTCAGATAAAGGGTCATTCAACAATAGTTGTGGTTTTTATTTATGAGGTTTCCATTCAGTTACACCTTTTAGGGGCATGGACATCCCAATCGTATATACAGGTAGTATAATTATATGTACGCAATACAAAATAGTACGCGGCAGTCTTGAAAATATTGGGTGTCTACTTTCGAAGCAAACTATATGTCAGCTACAGGTATTGCAATTTATGAACCTTAAACCGGGAATTTATGAATGGAATTTCTTATTAATAAATTAGTGTAATTCAGCGCCTTAAAGAGATATGTCGATTTTCTGAAAAATATTTCAAGGTTATATTTCGAAGTATGAGTAAAAGGCAAAGAACTTTTCTATGTGTAAATGATCCCGACAATTTCTGCTACATCTGCGGAAAATATGTAATTAAAAAAAATTGGCGTGCGTTTAGTAAAATAATAGAAGAAATATATGTGTAATATTTTGGTATACGAGTTAAAAATATGAACGAACCGTGGACACCTATTATTTTGTGTAATTCGTGCCATGTAAATCTTACTCGATGGACTAGTGGAAGAATGCGGTAAGTACTTTAAAATTAATGTATTACAATGTTTTGTGGAATAAAACGTTTTAATTTTAGACTTCACGTGCAATTTGGAATGCCAATGAATTGGAGACAACCATTGGAGTAGGAAGTGTCCAAGTATAGCTAACAGCCTAATAACGGAAACATCATCAAGTCCAACTGAGTACTCAACTCTGAGCGATTCAAGTTTGGGTCAGAACTCATCGCTTTCAACCAGGCTATGAAGCCGACGCGGCGCAAATCAGCGGCGCGCCTCAGCCGGCTATTTTTTTCCAGCCGGAGCCGCCGCCGATTTCAGCGGCTCACATCGGCTGAAGCTCAGCCGCCGAACATTATTTAGTGAGTCAAAAAGATTTATTTTATGCAACCATGAAACTTAAGAAAGTGACTACTAAATAATACAATAGGGTCAGAAATTTTAATGAAGTTAATTTTCGCTATCATTTCCTTAAAGAAATTCATAATATATCGAATTTAATATTGAAAAATGCGTTTTTTGGTTTTTACGGAAATTACAATAGCTCTTGAGCGCCCTAACCAATTTTTAAAAAGTCTGTGTCGTTTTAGAGAGAAAGCAACAGGCACTATGTAATTCACAATAAATTCTCTTTCACAACAAAGACTAATAAGTAGAGATTTATTGAACCGATTTTCGACATTAAATCAAAACTTCCTTAACTTTTCTTTAATTTTTGTGTTAATTTTAGGTTTTTTCATCTAATTGTAAATATCTTAAAGCGCCATTTTTGCCTGAGATTGACATTCGTGCGCCATCGTTTTTTGGAACTTTATCGGCTCAGCCGATGGTTGATATTTGATCGGCTAAGCCGATCAGCCGCCACCGCCGATCGGTATTTTTGCATGCGCCGCCGCCGCCGATAATTTTGGTCGGCTTCATTGCCTGCTTTCAACTCATTGATCTAGTAAGAGATTTGGAACTGACCAAAGATAGGGCAGAACTACTTACATCTGGGATGAAACAGTACAATATTTTCGCCCCAGATGTAAACATATCATATTATTGAGTCCGTGATATACCATACAAACAATTTTATACAACTGTGGAAAACAAAACGTTAGATGGCGGACCCTTTATAATAGTATGCCACAATCTATACAAAAATAATTTTTATTCCATACATAATTTTATGTATTTTGTTCCATACATTTGAATTGAATATTATCATAATAAGAAGAAATGACAATAATTTCCTAAATAATTTGTGTTTTATTCAAAATCAACATCGGCCCTTAAAATTTAACCACCCTTTATATGTAATGGATTTTCCAATAGGGATGATATGATTTTGAAGTGACGTTTCGGCCATTTGTAATATGTCATGATCTGTCATTTGTTTTTCATTGTATTGAGTAGTGTTTACAATTTCATTATGGAGACATATACATACGCAAGAACAACGTTTACAAATTATTTAGTTTTATTATCAAAATAATATTTCTCCAATTGCAACTTTTCGTGCAATTGCAAATCCAAAAAAAAAAACACTTTCCAGTCGACCTACAACCTTGACACCCATGAGCAATATTTTAGCTCTCGTTATCTTTTTGCCATTGACCGATTGTGGCTACGTTCAACACAGCGAATGAAATAATTGAATTGTTGCAGGAAAAGTTTGAAGATTCAATTATTTCAAGAAATTGTGATATTGAATGGCCTCCAAGAATTTGTGATTTAACACCATTAGACTATTTCTTGTGGGGTTATTTGAAGTCAATGGTCTTTCGAAATAAACCAGACTCTATTCAAGCTTTACAAGTCAATATGGAACGTGCCATTCATGACATACGACTTGATTTAGTGGAAAAAGTGCTCGAAAATTGGGTTCATCGAATTCGTTTCTGCAGAAGAAGTCGTGGAGGCCATTTGAATGACGTTTTATTTAGAACTTAATTGTATCGATGGTACTTCACATTAAATAAAAAACTTTTGAATTTCCTTAACCATATCCAATTGGTTTTTCGTTGGAGGAGTGATCTCAGACCCTAAGTATGTTCCGCGGATATCCGTTTTGGGTAATTTTAAGTCGAATGAGCAATGTCCGTCCGTCTGTCTGTCTGCTGGCTGGTGCGCACGATAACTCTCGAAAGAAGTAACCGATTGACCTCAAATTTGGTATATGGTAATATTTTTTTCTATCTCCGGCTAAGTTTGAAGATGGGCCGTATTGGTCCACTCCTTCTAGTATCTCCCCCCCAAAGGGTTAACATTTAGTGAAATATTGATTATTTAATAACTTCTATACTACTTATTTTAATCCTCTGAAATTCTACACATAGTATCAGTTTAGTAGTTACTATTACCTCGAGAAAACTGGGCAAAGTTGCCATGCCCCTTTTGGTACCTCCCGCACAAATGGACAATTTTGAACTAAAAGATACAAGCATATAACTTTAATACCAGTACATACAAATACTTGAAATTTTGTACAGTGTAATATTTATACAGTGTAAATGTATATATCATTTGCTACGAAAAAAATTGTAACACATCGAAGGAGTGACCTAAGATTCCAAGTATGTTCGGCGGAAATCCGTTTTGGGCCATTTTAAGTCGCCAGAGCAATGTCCGTCCGTCTGTCTGTCTGCTGGCTGGTGCGCACGATATCTCTCGAAAGAAGTAACCGATTGACCTCAAATTTGGTATATGGTAATATTTTTTTCTATCTCCGGCTAAGTTCGAAGATGGGCCATACTGTTCCACTCCTTCTAGTACACCCACCACAAAGGGTTAAATATTCTGAAATATTGATTCTTCAATAACTGCTATACTACTTATTCGAATCTTTTGAAATTCCACACATAGTATTAGCTTATTAGTCGCTATCAACTCGAGAAAAATGGGCGAAGTCGCCACGTCCCTTTTGGTACCTCCCACACAAATGCAGCTATAACATTAATAACAGTGTATAAAAATACTTGAAATTTTGTACAGAATTATGCTTTTATAGTGCCTACAGTCCAGTGAAAAATGGACGTTATTTCCACGCCCCCTTTGGTACCTCCCACACAAAGGTACCATTTAGCACCAAAAGTTAACCGCTTATAACATTAATACCAGTGTATAAAAATACTTGAAATTTTGTACAGTGTAATGCTTTTATAGTGTCTATAGCCCTGTTGCCACGCCCCTTTTGTACCTCCCACACAAAAAGTACCATTTTACACAAAAAGTTAAGAGCTTACAGCGGGAGTACCAATGCACAAAAATGCAACATCATTTTGCACAGTGCAACGCTTTTGAAGTTCGTATAGCCCTGTAAAAAATGGGCGTTATCACCACGCACCTTTTTGTACCTCCCACACAAAATTGCCAAATTATACCAAAATTTATAATCTTATAACGTTAATATACCGGTGCACATAAACGTTTATTATTCGGCACAGTGCAATGTATTTAAAGTATCTACTTTTCACCGAAAAATAGGTGTATTTTTTAAAAACCTTCTGGTACCTCCCACCCAAATGGACAGAATAATTCGTTTAATATTCTATATTACATTACTCACAAAGTGAGGGTATACCTAAGTCGGTTTACCCGACTGAAACATTCTTACTTGTTTTATAGTACCTAGAGCCCAGAGAAAAATTTACGTTATTGGCTCGCCCCTTTTGGTACCTCCCACACAAATGGACTCTTTTGTACCAAAAGTTAACAGCTTTTAACTTTAATACCAGTGCATACAAATACTTGAAATTGCGTACAATGTAATGAATTTATAGTACCTACAGTCTAGAGAGAAGTGGCCGTAATTGACACGCCCCTGTTGGTACCCCCTACATATACAAATACTTGAAATTTTGTACAGTGTAATGTTTTAATAGTACCTAGAGCCCAGAATAAAATTGACGTTATTGGCTCGCCCCTTTTGGTACCTTCCACACAAATGGACTCCTTTACACCAAAAGTTAACAGCTTTAAACTTTAATATCGGTACATACTTGAAAGTTATTAAGTGCAATTTAAATTGATAATAATTTAAATAAAACAAAAAAAATAATAAATTTACTAATATTTTTTTTTGGACTCAAAACAGTGGCAAAAATGGTATAATTAATATAAATGGTATATACGTATAAAACGAAAGAAAGCATAATAATTCAGTTATGCTCAGGCTTAAATCAAGAACAGATCGGGCTTAAATTAAGCATTATCAGACTTAAATCAAGTATTGGGCCTAAAGAAAAAATTGAGTAATCCGTACTTGAATCAAGCCGTAGCGGTGTCAAAAGTACGGTAAGTACGGAATTTCTAAAACCAAGTACAAAATACTTGAATCAAGTACGGATTTTTAAGCCCCGAATTCTTAATCATAGCGCACATTAAGCCTGATAAGGCTTTATTTTAAGCCGATATATTCTTATTTCAAGCATAAAGCGATTTATTTGAGAATTTTATGGAATTGATTTGAGTGCAAAACGGGCTTCTATGAAGAAAATTTTGATTGAATTAAGCCTGATAATTCTTGATTTAAGCCTAACCAATACGTAAATC
This sequence comes from Eudasyphora cyanicolor, assembly GCA_963930755.1. Taxonomy (NCBI): domain Eukaryota; kingdom Metazoa; phylum Arthropoda; class Insecta; order Diptera; family Muscidae; genus Eudasyphora; species Eudasyphora cyanicolor. The sequence goes on from OZ005735.1 coordinate 238,448,761, forward strand.
AAACCTGATCAGTTCTTGATTTAAGCCTAAGCAATATTTGGTTTAAGCCATATCATATTGTTCTTTCGTTCGTTTTGTACCTATGTACCATTTATGTATATTAATTATACCATTTTTGCCACAAAGACATCGCTTTTAAAAATAGTAAATAATAATTTTTAATTTTACCTTTTATTAAAATGAAAAGAATTATAACATGTTCTCTATATATATATATATATATTTTATTCATTACATTGAAGGAATTTATTTTTTTGTAAATTAAATTAAAATGTTTATTAAATAAATGGACTGACGAATATTTTGTTTTTCGTTACTGGTACTGGAACAAAATATCATTAAGACATGAAGAGTGAAATACAAAGTTTTTAGGAGAGGTGAGTATACAAAAAATAGTTTCTTACTTTTTTCTATTACAACAATGTTTAAAAGAATTCTTTGAGCGTTGGCAATACTGTTCCGGCGAATCTGGTCTATAACTTCACATACAATTTATACTGGAGCAAAATCAATATCCAGTGTAGCGAGAATTTGTTTGGCATGGCTTGTGGTTTTCATCGGTTCCATAGTTGCAAGTTTGTAGCATATATTTATATATATTCATATTCTGCACCTAGTTCGTTGTAAGGTTAAATGACTTAACTCCACTTGTTGGGCAACTGACGATATTCTTTACCACTAAGTATTTTAATAAGTAATAAACTTATTGTGTTTGCATTTATTTCCAACGAAAGATTATGCGATACAAACTTTCATCATATTCCTTGCTAAGATGGACGGTGTCATTGCGTAGTTTTTCCATTGTAGCATCCAAATTGTTCCATAAATCACGACAATCTGAAAAAAAAAATAAAATATTTATATTTATCACTAAAAATTTCATAATGCGAAACATGATTTTATGAAGAATTGCTAATTAATTTTCTCAACTTATTTTCAAAATTATAAAAATTTTCCATAATTTTTTCCTCGGAATATTTCTGCAATACATTATACATTACAACAAACATTTTAAACGAATGAGAAAAATCTTGGACTAATACTGTATGACAGTTTATCGCCATTTTGACAAAAAACTCACTCTAAAAGTCAATTTTGCTGGGTGCATTGGACTCTCTTGGATACCAAAATTGAAGTCGACCATTGAGGCCTTTTTTCCCTATCAAAACAATCGGCTCCGCTTCACATCCTCTTAATCTTAAAAAATTCCAATCAAAATTTATCATGTGTGAAATGTTGACAAAAATAATTTCGCGGGTCATCGACACATACTTAAATCAAGTATGCGACCTCGGCATAAATTCAAGAACAATTTTCATTAAAATAACGACAAAATACACGTTTTTTTTAAAAAAAAAAAAAGTTCATTGATTTAATGAAACTACCAGTATTGTGCATGCCATCTTTAAATTTACGTCTTTAAATTCAAGAAAAAATTATTATTTTTGTGACATGTTTCTATTTTCTATTCTATTTCAAGTAATATTTAAACACCTTTGAGGATTTTGTGCATTAAAACAATGATGTAGATATGTAATACTATTTATTTTTTTATTTTTATTTTTCTAATATTAAAATTTTCATGGAAGTTAGTATTGTTTAGTATTTGGACCCTTTTTGGCATTTGGACCATATTTATACCCTACACCACACTGTGGCACAGGGTATTATAAGTTTGTTTCACGGCAGATGTTTGTAACACCTGAAAATAACACCGCTAGACCCACCTTAATGTATACCGATCGACTCAGAATCACTAGCTGAGTCGATTTAACCATGTCTGTCCGTCCGTCCATCTGTCCATGTAATGTTGTTCGTCGACTACAGGTCGCAATTTCACTCCGATCGTTCTGAAATTTAGCAGTTTAGAGTATTTTGCAGCTGTTAAGATCGCTATTGAATTTGGTTGAAATCGGTTCAGATTTAGCTATAGCTCCCATATATATGTTTCGTCCGATTTGGCCCTTTAGTCCTATAGAAGCTGTATTTTACATCCAATCATTTTCAAATTTAGAATGGTAGAGTTTCTTGATCCATGAACCAACACTACCGAATTTGAAGAAAATCGGTTAAGATTTAGCTATAGCTCCCATATATATGTTTCGTCCGATTTGGCCCTTTAGTTCTATAGAAGCTGTATTTTACATCCAATCGTTTTGAAATTTAGAATGGTAGAGTTTCTTGATCCATGAACCAACATTGCCGAATTTGAAGAAAATCGGTTAAGATTTAACTATAGCTCTCATATATATGTTTCGTCCGATTTGGCCCTTTAGTTCTATAGAAGCTGTATTTTACATCCAATCGTTTTGAAATTTAGAATGGTAGAGTTTCTTGATCCATGAACCAACATTGCCGAATTTGAAGAAAATCGGTAAAGATTTAGCTATAGCTCCCATACATATGTTTCATCCGATTTGGCTCTTTAGATCCAATCGTTTTTATACCCTACACCACACTGTGGTACAGGGTATTATTTAAGTATAAAATGTCCCAAAAGTAAATTTATGTAAAGAATTTATACATGAATTACAAAATTTATATATCAGAGTTATTCAATATTACGAGAGTGGTGTAGGGTATTATATAGTCGGCCCCGCCCGACTTTAGCCTTTCCTTACTGGTTTTGATATATATATGCCCGATAAAGCCTTCCTGCCATTCAAAGAAAAGGAAATTATGAGGGCTAGAAATGCTGAAAACGTCGCTTTCAGTTAGGGACTGAAGTTTACTAACTGTCGAAAAAAAAAACAATTTGAAAAAATTAAATTCTTTTGCAAAAAAAGTGTTTTTTGCAGGCTCGAAAAAACCATAAAAATAGAAAACAATTCGCAAAAAAATTGTTTGTTCAGTTTTTTTAAAGCTAGAATCCTAACAATGCACATTTGAAAAAAATTTAAGGATTAATGTGTAAATTATGACCCATATAAAACAGTAAGGAAAACTGAATACGAGTAAATTATTTATCATATTTGTTATTTTGGCCATTTTGTCTGGGAGGTACCAAAAGAGGCTTGGCAAAAACGCCCATTTTTCAATAGACTATAGGTCCTATAAAAACATTATACTGCACAAAATTTCAAGTGTTGAAGTTATAAGCCGTTAATTTTTTGTGCAAAATGGTCCATTTGTATGGGATGTACCAAAAGGGGCGGGGTAATACCCCGCCCATTTTTCACGAGACTATAGGTACTGTAAAAGTACTACACTCCACAAAATTTTAAGTATTTGTATTGACTAAAATCAATGTTATAAGCCGTTGACTTTATGTACAAAATGTTCCATTTGCTTGTGAGGCAACTTCGCCCATATTTCTCAAGATGATAGAGACCAAAAAACTAATACCTACTATCTGTGGACTTGTGAAAGATTCTGAGTAGTGTATAGATGTTATGATATAATCAATATTTCACTAAATTTAGTCCCTTCGATGTGGTGGTACTCGAAGGAGTGCGCCAACATAGTCTATATTTGCCCTTAGTCTGAGATAGTAAAAAATATTGACACGTACCAAACTTGAAGTCAATTGGTTGATCCTGTCGAAAGTTATCATGGGCACCAGACAGACAGGCGAACAGGCTGACGGACATTGCTCAAATGGCCCAAAACTGATTTTCACCAAATATTTTTGGGGTCTTTTAGATCAATCCATCGATGTATTACACCTTGTTCACAATAGTGGGAGTATGAAAATCGAATTATAGGAATAGGAAAAATTGGGACAAATAATAGCTTTGCGATTATTTTGTATTTTTTATTATTTTTTTCGTGCCAGCAAAGAAAATTTTTTTTGAAAAAAATCAACTACTACCGTTTCTAAACTACTTTTTCCACATGAAAGTGTCGTTACTGACATTTGCAGTCCTGGTAATTTTCTTTAATATAACGCTTATCCCGGATTTTTCAAGTATAACTTAAACAAATATAAAACCAAATACTTAAGGCACCTTTCAAGAAAATGGGAATTTAAATTAATTTAATTTTTTTTGTAAAAAAAATATTACCATATTAAATATTACATTGTTTTCGTGTTTAGGTCTCAACGTTACACCAGAAAATGTTATACACAGCCCTTCGACAAAAATTGTGTTGCATAGTGTTATTACTATGCACAATTTGAGGAATAAAATAATTATGTTTGTGCCGACTTTTTAAAAAAAGGCTCTGTAAGTTAATTTAATGGCAGTTGCCATTATTTTAAAGAATACTTCTTAAATTGACTCTATATGGGAGATAATTGTACTCTATTTCCTTCTCTAAGCATAATTTTTGGTTTTGTTAACGTTTGACTCTATAAAGATACGTAGAAGCCGAGTTGTGTTTCAGACAATAGAGGATCTGTTGTTTGTCTATTTTTGAGGGCCACAATTTAGCCTATGAAATTCATTTTTGCGTAAAAACATTATAAAAAGTTCCTAAATGGAAAAACAAAAATTATGCAGAAATTATAACAAAAAGTTGCTACCCATTCGATTTTTTCCAATTTTACACATAATATGCATCAGACTCTCAGAAATCCATAACAGTAATTGGATTTTTGGGGCCGCAATATTTGTAAATGTTATGGAAGAAATACAAAGGCATTTTTTGACATTCATAACATCCTTCTATTTAATGAACCAGGGTATATAAGTGTAACACATCAAAGGAGTGTCCTAAGTATGTTCGGCGGATATGCAATTTCATTGCCAGGTCATTTTAATCAAATAAGCAATGTCCGTCCGTCTGTCTGCCTGGCTGGAGCTCACGATAACTCTCGAAAGGAGTAACAGATTGCCTTCAAATTTGGTATGTGGTAATATTGTTTTCTATCTCAGCTTAAGTTCGATTATGAGCCATATTGGTCCACTCCTTCTAGTACCTCCCCCAAAAAGGGTTAACATTTAGTGAAATATTGATTTTTTTAACTAGACTTGTTAAAATCTTCTTAAATTTCACACGTAGTATTATTTTATAAGTCGCTTTCACCTTGAGGGCGAAGTTGCCGCCCCACTTTTGGTACATCCCACACAAAATAAAACATTTTGTTCCAAAAGTTAACATCTTATAACTTTAATATGAGAACATTGAAATGCTTGAAATGTTTTACAATGATTTTGTACCATTTTGTTCAAAAAGTTAACAGTTTATAAGGTGAGTACCAAATACACGCAACTACACCCAAGAAAATAATTGGTTGGAATTCGATTGTAACAATAAAAAAATAGTACTAGCAACAAAAAGTACATTGCCTACACCGTGTGTCGGTTGTATTTATATATAAATATAAACAATACAAATAAACAAATAAAAATGCTTGCAACTAAATTGATAGTTGTATCAATCGAATTAAGTTTTTTTTCATTGACACTCGGTTAGTTGTGGTAACTACTTTTAAACTTACATTATAGTACCATATGATCGATATTTGGTGGTGACAACGAATGTTTAATTCTTGACAACAGAAAGTGTATCAATAGATCAAAGATTATTATTGCAACAAATAATTTGTTACTACACGGGGCAAAATCGCCTTTTTTGATATGTTTGAATCGAAAGAAAGTATATTTGGAACACAAATTTTTAAATGTTTTATATTTCTGAGTAAATAAATTTTATTTGAAAATCAATAAAATTTACTTGGAACGCATATATTAATATATTACAACAAAATATATTTGCAAACTAATTTTCTCAAATAAAATATGTTTTTATATACCAATAAAATTATTGTTTAGGAATATCTTCAAATATATATAACTAGCTTACCCGGTGCGCTTCGCAGCCCCATCTTTTATCTATTTTCTGTTTAGGGTACTGTAAAATATCTATACCTCTTTCTTTCAAAATGACATGATTATTACATATAGTGCAAAATGAAGAAGATTTGATTACTTTTATATATAAAATACGAAGCCTCGTTTCATTTCTAGTGTGTGTTCCAAGTGTTACCCTGACATCATGGTACAATATTTATCCCTTTTCCCACTGCAACTCTGAACGTTGAAAAACTATTTTTTTTGGTTCATACGTTAGCAACTTTCCCCTAGTATACATTGCAATAACTACATTCACACCCTGCTACAATATAAAACCATGTTTGTCTCACTGTGTCTATAAAGGTACGAATTTAAAAATCTAAAGTGAATTGCTCCATAGTACCACATTTAACCCTTTCTGTGTCATTAACCAATTTTGCACGATTGTACAATATTTTAAAATGATAATTGATATTTCAAGATCCAAATTCGCAAGCTTAGGGCGTATTTCAACATTTTTGTACCCTATCTGTGCCATTTATTAAACTTGTTTTCCCCCACGGTTTAAGTAGAAGAATCAATTTGGAAAAACAATTTCTTAGCTTTGGCTTATGCTGTAAGATCTACCTTTGCACTCAGGGACCACATTCAACACCTTTTGCACCACTCTCCATATTAAACACTTTTTATTACACTGTGCTTCTAAAGTACGAATTTTTATAGATATCTGGGACTATTTTGTTCCCTTTTTTCCCCACTTATCACATTTAACCATTTTACCGTATTTAACTTTTTTGCTTCACCGTACCATATTTAAATCTTTTTGCTCCTCTAAACCATATTTAACACATTTTTTCCCCTCTGTAACATGTTGAACAATTTTTGCTTGCCCCAACTGCATCATAATTTTAACGTTTTTGCACCACAGTGCTACATTTTTGCAGTTCATCATAATTTTAACCTTTTTGCACCACAGTGCTACTAAAAGCATACATTTAGAAAAAAAAACATTCTTATTTCATATTTAACTTACCCTCTCTCCCTGCATCCATATTTGTACCCACTGTACTAAATGTACGTTTTTTGACCCACTATGCTATGTTTAACCTTTTGGGTCCACTAAATCAAATTTAACACCTTTTTGTCCTACTATATTTTGTCCACTATATTTAACCATTTTTGCCCCACTGTACCATAGTTAACACATTTTTGCCCCACTGTTCCATAGTAAACGCTTTTTGCCCCACTGTACCATTTTTAACCCATTTTGTTCCACGTTACCATATTTTACTATTTGTGCCCACTGTAACCATTTTTGTCATACTGTACCATAATTAACCATTTGTGTCCCACTGTACCATTCTAACACATTTTTTCCCCACTGTTCCATAGTTAGAGCTTTTTGTCCTACTGTACCATATTTAACCCATTTTGTCCCACGTTACCATATTCAACTAATTGTGCCCCACTGTACTATAGTTAATCCTTTTTGCCCTACTGTGTCATATTAAACCCTTTGTTTCACTGTACCATGTTTAACAGTTTTTGCACCACAGTACCATATTTAACCCTCTTTGATCCACTGTACAACATTTAACACAGTTATGCCCCACTGTACTGTATAGTTAACCATTTTTGTCACACTGTACCATATTTAACCCCTTTTGCCCCAGTATACCATTTTTAACCCATTTTGTTACACGTTACCATATTTTACTTTTTGTGCCCACTGTAACCATTTTTGTCATACTGTACCATATTTAACCATTTGTGTCCCACTGTACCATAGCTAACACATTTTTTCCCACTGTTCCATTGTTATGCCCCACTGTACTGTAGTAGTTATGCCCCGCTGTACTGTATAGTTAACCCTTTTTGCCCCACTGTATCATAGTAAATACATTTTTGCCACACTGTACCATATTTAACCCTTTTTGCTCCACTGTATCATAGTAAATACACTTTTGCCCCACTGTACCACTTTTAACCCATTTGTCCCACTTTACCATATACATATAACTATTTTTACCCCACTGTACCATAGTTAACACCTTTTGCGCAACTGTGCCCCATTCAACTCTTTATCTCACTGTACAAAATGTTTACCCACTGTACCATATTTAACAAATTTTTGTCTCAATGTATCGTATTTAAAATGTGTCTCCACGCTAGCGTACTTAAACCTTTTTCCCCGACTGTAACATATTTAATCATATTTTCTCCACTCCACTATTTAACCGTTTTTGACCGCAGTGCTCCTAAAACCATATAAACTCTTCATATCTTATGTTTAAGTTCCAATTTTGGCAGATTGTTCCCTTTTTTCCCCATGCTCCATAATTAACCCGTCGTGTCCCACTGTGCCTCTTAAAGTTAGAATTACTAAAAATCACATCCAATCTCTATTTTATGTTCCAAAAGTTACCCTGGAACCATTGATCCATGTTTGACATTTTTAAGCCACTGTACTATATTTTAAACTTTTTGGCCCACTGTGCCCGAAAACCACGAATACAAAAAAAAACTTAATACCCCGATCAGTTGTCATAAAGACAACCCTGGCTTCAATTTTCACCATTCTAATATTAGGCTTTAAATTTGGCGGTGGTACCATATTTATACCTTTCTGTCCCACTGTGCTCTAAATTTTAAAAAAAAAATCACTCCTTGTTCTTGTTTACGTCTTAAGAGCTACTCTCACACCAAATTTCACGATTCTAGGTCTTGCCATTTGGATTTGGCTGTTGTACCACATTTTTCCCTTTTTACCCCACTGTGTACGTAAATGTTCGAATTACGAAAAATCCTGCCAATTTCAGAGTCTACCTCATAAGGGCTACCATCGCACAATATTTCACGATTCTAGCTCTTGCCATTTGGATTTGGCTGATGTACCACATTTATCACTTTTTACCCCACTGTGTGCGTAAATGTTCGAATTTCGAAAAATCCTGCCAATTTCTGAGTCTACCTCCTTAGGACTACCCTCATACCAAATTTCACGATTCTAGCTCATTCCGTCTAGATTTGGCGATGGTACCATATTTATCCCTTTTTGCCCCATTGTGCGGCTAATAGTACGAATTTCTAAAAATCCCGCCTTATTGCTCGTCTACGTTCCAAGGACTACCCTCCCACCAAATTTCATGATTCTAGCTTCAGCCGTTTGGCCTGGGCGATGATCAGTCAGTCAATCAGTCAGCCAGTCACGCAACAATTTTATATATATAGATTTAAGAAAGATTTTCAAAACTTTGGTGAATTTTTCTAATTTCATTTTTAATTTTTCCTTCGTTTCGAATTATTTCTCCCAGTCAAAAATACCATTAGCAGCATTGCATTCTGTTTTAAGGGACTCATTTTAAATTTCTGGGTATTTCATGTCAGCATTTTTTTCAATCCTTCGAGTAAATTAATGTTATCAAAAATTATACGATTTCAATTAATAATTTCTAAAAAAATTGTCATTAAATTTCTGAAAAACTTAACACAATTAAGGTTCGATATTTTCGGAATACTTAAATTTAAATACATTTTTGTTTCGTAATTAAAATCCCAAATAAAAGGTATTAGGGTGAAAACCAGGATTTATTTAGAACAACATCTTCCCAAATATATAATTTTTGTGTGTACCAAATATTATATATTTAGAGTGTACCATAAACATATATATGATTCAAGCCGAATATGTTTGGGACAATATACTACAGAAGCGATTTTTTTTCAGCGTGTACAACAGAAAAAATATTAATAAATAATCGTTTTTTGGTTAACCCAATCGTCTCCCAAATTTAGAATAATTGAATGTTTGTGGGAAATACAGCCGAAAGATTGGTTGCTGTTCAGTAAGGAAAGGCTAAAGTCGGGCGGGGCCGACTATATAAACCCTACACCACTCTCGTAATATTGAATAACTCTGATATATAAATTTTGTAATTCATGTATAAATTGTTTACATAAATTTACTTTTGGGACATTTTATACTTAAATAATACCCTGTACCACAGTGTGGTGTAGGGTATAAAAACGATTGGATCTAAAGAGCCAAATCGGATGAAACATATATATGGGAGCTATAGCTAAATCTTAACCGATTTTCTTCAAATTCGGCAATGTTGGTTCATGGATCAAGAAACTCTACCATTCTAAATTTCAAAACGATTGGATGTAAAATATAGCTTCTATAGAACTAAAGGGCCAAATCGGACGAAACCTATATATGGGAGCTATAGCTAAATCTTAACCGATTTTCTTCAAATTCGGCAATGTTGGTTCATGGATCAAGAAACTCTGCCATTCTAAATTTCAAAACGATTGGATGTAAAATATAGCTTCTATAGAACTAAAGGGCCAAATCGGACGAAACCTATATATGGGAGCTATAGCTAAATCTTAACCGATTTTCTTCAAATTCCGTAGTGTTGGTTCGTGGATCAAGAAACTCTACCATTCTAAATTTCAAAACAATTGGATGAAAAATACAGCTTCTACAGGACTAAAGAGCAAAATCGGACGAAACATATATATGGGAGCTATAGCTAAATCTTAACCGATTTTCTTCAAATTCGGTAGTGTTGGTTCATCGATCAACAAACTCTACCATTCTAAATTTCAAAACGATTGGATGTAAAATACAGCTTCTATAGAACTAAAGGGCCAAATCGGACGAAACCTATATATGGGCGCTATAGCTAAATCTTAACCGATTTTCTTCAAATTCGGCAGTGTTGGTTCATGGATCAAGAAACTCTCCCATTCTAAATTTCAAAACGATTGGATGAAAAATACAACTTCTACAGGACTAAAGAGCAAAATCGGACGAAACATATATATTGGAGCTATAGCTAAATCATAACCGATTTTCTTCAAATTCGGCAATGTTGGTTCATGGATCAAGAAACTCTACCATTCTAAATTTCAAAACGATTGGATGAAAAATACAGCTTCTACAGGACTAAAGAGCAAAATCGGACGAAACATATATATGGGAGCTATAGCTATATCTTAACCGATTTTCTTCAAATTCAGTAGTGTTGGTTCATGGATCAAGAAACTCTACCATTCTAAATTTCAAAACGATTGGATGTAAAATACAGCTTCTATAGGACTAAAGGGCCAAATCGGACGAAAGATATATATAGGAGCTATATCTAAATCTGAACCGATTTCAACCAAATTCAATAGGGATCTTTACAGCTGCGAAATACTCTAAACTGCAAAATTTCAGAACGAGCAGAGTGAAATTGCGACCTGTAGTCGACGAACAACTTTACATGGACGGACGGACGGACGGACATCGTTAAATCGACTCAGCTAGTGATTCTGAGTCGATCGGTATACTTTAAGGTGGGTCTAGCTGTGTTATTTTCAGGTGCTACAAACATCTGCCGTGAAACAAACTTGTAATACCCTGTACCACAGTGTGGTGTAGGGTATAATAAAACGAAAGTAAGAAAGTAAGTTCAGTCGGGTAAACAGACTAATGAATCCCCTCACCTTGAGTCTCAAAAAAATATTAGGAAATTTATTTATTTTTTTTTGTTTTATTTAAATTATTATCAATTTAAATTGCAAATTATAACTTTAAAGTATGTACTGGTATTAAAGTTTAAAGCTGTTTACTTTTTGTACAAAATGGTCCATTTGTGTGGTAGGTACCAAAAAGGGCGTGGCAACTTCGCCTATTTTTCTCCATGTAATATTGACTAATAAATTAATACTACGTGTAGAATTTCAGAGGAGTCAAATAAGTAGTATAGAAGTTATTAAAGAATCAATATTTCACTAAATGTTAACCCTTTGTGGGGGAGGTACTAGAAGGAGTGGACCAAAATGGCACATCTTCGTACTTAGCCGGAGATAGAAGAAAATATTACCACATACCAAATTTGAAGTCAATCGGTTCCGCCTTTAGAGATTTATCGTGCGCACCAGCCAGCAGACAGACAGACGGACGGACATTGTTCATTCGACTTAAAATGACCCAAAACGGATATCCGCCGAATATAATTAGGGTCTTTGGTCACTCCTTCGATATGTTACACTTTTGGTTCGTAGCAAATGATATATACCCTCCTCTCTAAGGTGAGGGGATAATTACTCGACATAAATTAATCTTCAACATTTTGTTCAAGAGCGGTATATGTAGTCCAAAATAATCTCGTGCGGATAATAATTTGTGGAATGCAGAATATGTTGTACAAAATATTTTACATAAATAAAAGCATCAATCATTAAATTGAAAGCACAGAGTTAAGCGATATTTGCACAAAAGTTTTGTTTTTTTTTTTCGTTTACTAAAATTTGAGTCAAATATTTCCACATCTCATAATAGTGGTGAATTTGTAACATTGGATTTTTAATTTTGTTATGAATTGTTTGGTTTTTTGTTCTATAAATAAAATAAAAATTAATGAAAACTGTTTTTAATTAATTGTCGGTAGTATATGACTGACAAATTGTCAGAACAACCATTTTTTAAAACAGTTGGTTGTGGCAACATACAACAGATAACACAGGGCGACAAAATAAACTCAAGTTGAGAAGCAAATGACGCGATACTGTTTTTCCTGTAGGTCTTGTCGAGTGAAACACGAATCTTTTTTTGGAATTCCCCGGACACCCCCAAAATCCGGAAAGATGAGAATTAGACCTTTCGCACGATGTATATTTTGTTTATTTGAGGCTGTAGAAATATAGGTTTATTTGTCATACAAACACATATTTCGTTGAAAAAAATTGTTTGTAGGACAAATAAACCTATATTCCTACAGTTTCAAATAAACATCGTATACATCGTTCGAAAGGTCTTTCATCTTTCCAAATTATTTTAGAGATTGAAAATCGGTTTATAACTAACAAAGTTATAGGCGTACAAGTAAAAAAGGCAAGAAAGTCGGTTTTTTACCCTTAAATCCGGATGTTGGGGGTGTACGGCAAATTTCGTAGAACAAACGTTGTTCTACTCGTCAAGGCCTATAAGAAAAATGATATCGCGGTTTTTGGTTTTTGGACTGTCGCACGGTGTAATTTTAGCCACCATTTTCGAAGTTGGCGCAAACAAATATGATTGTTGTCAACACGGAAGCAGAAGTATACCACAACCAAAATATTGGTTATCCTGATGGAATCGCATGATAGTAGACAAAACTACCAAAATTCGGTTGGCAAATAATTCGGTTGAGGCAACCAAACTGTATTTTCTGTGTAGTTTGTGATATCACGTATTCTTTAATCAAAGCTATGTCTTAGTTACAATTTTCATTCGAAGACTTAAACTTACTTATGTTAAAACAGCAAATATCCATTGATTTTAGATTTCGCGGGAATTGTGCGTGATTAATAAGTGTTCCCATGTATTCCGTATTTCTCACGAAATTATATATCACCATCTTCAATGTTTTATTTTGATTAAATAAATCCAGCCAAAATCCCATAGCTATGTCAAAGACTTCTTGACTTATCTTAATGGTCGTGACGTTTGAGCTAAAACCTAGAACAGGGGCATCCAAAGCTTTTCCCAGGCCATAAATCAGAGAGTGGTCATTAATAACAAAGTCCTCCAGCTTAGGATGTTTCAGAATTTCCTCAACGTAAGTCCAATTAAGTCGGGTCATTGATTGTGGAATGTTTAGCTTACGTAAATTCGGCAATTTCAGTACCAACTGAAGTGGCACAGAGTCACGCGTGTTATAGAAGTCACCATACCATGTCAATTCTTTTAGATTCACATTGCCTTCATAGGCCGATTTAAAGGCATGTGTTTCAACACCGCTACAATTAAAACTGTGTATATTCGGAGATATGGGAAAATCTACAAATGTGCCTTCGTAATCAACGCTGACGGAGGAGAATTTTGTTATTTTCAATTTAGTCAGCATTTGCCTTAGGTTTCGTTGGGTTAAACCATGGCAAGAGTACAGTGATAATTCCAATACTTTGGGAGGTATTGAAAATGTGTGTATATTTTCAAAATTACTTAATTCAATAAATAAATTTTCGAGATTTTGGCAGGCTTTGGTCATATTATTCAGAATATCATCATTAATGATGTCCAAGAACTGTACCTTTAAATTGCGGAGATTTTGAAAATTAATTAAATATGAGGTGAAATTTTTGGGGTAGGCGGCAGAATCAAATGTTGTCCATATCTTTAGTTCCTTGAGTTGCACTGGATCAATTTTGTTTTCAACAACAACTTCCTCCGGATGTAGGCTACCCTGTAGATAAAGATACTCCAGTTTCAAGTTTTTGACCAATTGCCGAAAATCGCCGTAATTTATGGATGCATGTGTAGTATTTTCTAAACTCAATCTCTTCAAGTTTTTCATTTTCAGCAAAGTCTCCATACTCCAATTTTTTCCAATTACCATAAATTCATTGTCTTCGTCGCAACAACAATATAAGCCAATACTTTGCAATTGTGGGCAAATTTCGGCTATCAATTGCAGATGTTGCCGGTGAATTCGCATGTTGCGATAGCAAAGACTGGTAAGATTTCGAAATGGTCCGATATCGATGCGGGGACCACATCTTTCGGTTAGTATCGTAATTTTCAATGCATTAAATTGTAAAAATTTCTGAAATTCTGCGGGTTTTAAAGTCACTCGGTCGCAATTAGTTTCATTAGTCACCACAAAATCTTCGTTATTTGTATTAATGGTCAGAGTTCTGTAGGTTTTGCGGCAAATGCACGACTCAAAAATACTCCCAAATTCGCTGGTGACCTGAGCCAATCTCAGCTGGTCTTCGAGATGAAGCAATTTGAATAGATGGATTATTACATCGGTGTTGGTTGACAATTTTTCAAAACTTTTTATAGAATTCATTTTGTGTGAGCTGTGGTTTCGCTGATAATATTAATTTTATACCACGATCCGCCACTGTTGCTTGCACCTTGAAAACGAAACGAGCACTGCCAACAAGAGAGTGTGTCAGAGCTAATCTCTCGTATGCATACCCTCGAGTACCCTACGTACTAAAGCATCGCTATATTGATGTAGGGGAATGAATGTTGGGCTGCTAGAATTATTACCAAGTAGAATACATAATTACAACTTTTTGGATTTTTTCAATATTTTTTGAATACATTCCTTAAAATCCAACAGCTCATTTCTGATAAGCATCAGTCTTTTTATATATCATTTGCTACGAACTAAAAGTGTAACACATCGAAGGAGTGACCTAAGACACTAAGTATGTTCGGCGGATATCCGTTTTGGGTAATTTTAAGTCGAATGATAAATGTCCGTTCATCCGTCTGTCTGTCTGTCTGCTGGCTGGTGCGCACGATAACTCTCGAAAGGAGTAACCGATTGCCTTCAAATTTGGTATGTGGTAATATTTTTTTTCTATCTCCGGCTAAGTTCAATGATGGGCCATATTGGTCCACTCCTTCTAGTACCTCCCCCACAAAAGGTTAACATTTAGTGAAATATTGATGATTTAATAACTTCTATAGTACGTATTTGAATCCTCTGAAATTCTACACATAGTGTAATTTTATTAATCACTATTACCTCGAGAAAAATGGGCGAAGTTGTCACGCCCCTTTTGGTACCTTCCACACAAATGGATAATTTTGAACCAAAAGTTAATAGCTTATAACATTATTACCAGTGCATACAAAGACTTGACATTTTGTACAGTGTAGTGGTTTAATAGTACCTACAATACAGTGAAAGTGGGCATTATTGCCACGCTTCTTTTGGTACCTCCCACACAAATGGATCATTTTGTACCAAAAGATACCAGCTTATAACTTTAATACCAGTGCAATACTTGCAATTTCGTACAGTATAATGTTTTTATAGTACCTAGAGTGAAGAAAAATGTGACCGTTATTGGTTCGCCCCGTTTAGTACCTCTCACACAAATGAACCATTTTGTACCAAAGGAAACAGCTTTTAACTTATCAGTACATAATTTAAAGTTATTAAATGCAATTTAAATTGATAATAATATAAATAAAATAAAAAAAAAACAAGTAAGAAAGTTTTAGTCGGGTAAACCGACTAAGGTATACCCTCACTTTGTGAGTAATGTAATATTGAATATTACATGAATTATTCTGTAAATTTGTATCCCTTCTGGTACGGGTTTAGGAAATACACACCCGCGTTTATGTGGACTGGTATATTAACGTTATGAGATATTAAATTGTGGTATTACTGACCATTTTGTGTGGGAGGTACAAAAAGGGGAGTGGTGATAACCGCCATTTTTCACTGGGCTATAGGCATTATAAAAGCATTACACTGTATAAAATTTCAAGTATTTTTATACACTGGTATTAATGTACACTGGATATAATGTTAGCTTTTGGTACAAAATGGTGCATTTGTGTGGGAGGTACCAAAAGGGGGTGGCGATAACGCCCATTTTTCACTGGACTGTAGGCACTACAAAAGCATTACCATGTACAAAATTTCAAGTATTTTTATGCACTGCTATTAATGTTATAAGCTGTTAACTTTTAGTGCAAAATTGTCCATTTGTGTGGGAGGTACCAAAAGGGGCGTGGCAATAACGCCTATTTTTCACTGGACTGTAGGCACTACAAAAGCATTACACTGTACAAAATTTCAAGTATTTTTAAATACTGGTATTCATGTTATAAGCTGTAAACTTTTAGTACAAAATGATGCATTTGTGTGGGAGGTATCAAAAGGGGCGTGGCAACTTCACCCATTTTTCTCGAGTTGATAGCGACTAATAAACTAATACTATGTGTGGAATTTCAGAAGATTCGAATAAATATAATAGCAGTTATTAAAGAATCAATATTTCACAACATTTTAACCCTTTGTGGGGGAGGTACCAGAAGGTGTGGACCAATATGGCCCATCTTCGAACTTAGTCGGAGATAGAAAAAAATATTACCACATACCAAATTTGAAGTCAATCGGTTACTCCTTTCGAGAGTTATCGTGCGCACCAGCCAGCAGACACACAGACAGACAGACGGACGGACATTGCTCATTCGACTTAAAATGACCGAAAACGGATATCCGCCCAACATACTTAGGGTCTTAGGTCACTCCTTCGATGTGTTACACTTTTTTCCGTAGCAAATGATATATACCCTCGTCACACTAAAGTGAGGGTATAATAAATTTACTAACATTTTTTTGAGGCTCAAGGTGAGGGTAATTTGTTAGTCGTTAGTCCCGACTGAACTTTCTTACATGTTATTTTTTACAAGCCTAAATCAGTATTTCTGTTTTCGTTGCGTTTAAATAAGTTTATGGAAATGGAATTTAAACGCGACTGGTTTAAAGCTTTGTATTTGGCGGTAAAATAGCCTCCAGCCATTTTTAGTGAACTGCGAAAGTCTTGCATATTTAGTGACGAAGGCTTCACTTTAGTGACGAAGGCTAAATAAATGGTGATCCATTTCGAGGTTCCCTACTTTTTTAAAGAAAAAAACACAAAAAATTCAAATTGGAAATGTTTACTATCATTTAAAAGAACATTCTTTGCATTTTTTTTGAAGATTATGTCTATTAAATGTTGGCCGCGGCTATGTCTCAGTTGGTCCATCCGTTGAGTCCAATTTTTGATGACTCGTTCGGGCATTTCGACTGGTAACTGGCGATTGACACGCGTGATGTTTTGCTCCAAGGCCTGAATCGAAGCGGGTTTGTCCGCATAAACTTTAGACTTTACATATCCCCACAGGAAAAAGTCTAACGGTGTGATATCACACGATCTTGGTGGCCAATCGACCGGTCCAAAACGTGAAATTATCTACTCATCGAAGTGTCTCTCAATAATTGAAGCGATGTGTGGGAAGTGTCGCCGTCTTGTTGAAACGAAATGTCGCCGAGATCACGAGCTTCAATTTCAGGCATCAAATAGTCGGTTATCATGCCACGATAACTGTCGTCATTGACGGTTACGTTCTCACTGGCATCACTTTTGAAGAAATATGGACCGATGATTCCGGTACGTCGGATCGGGAAAGGATAGCTCTTAACGAGAGCTAAATTATTGCTCATGGGTGTCAAGGTCGTGGGTCGACTGGAAAGTGTTTTTATTTTTGGATTTAAAAAAAAATGGACTTAGCGCAATTGGCGAACGATTATTTTGATAATGAAACTGAATAATTTGTAAACGTTGTTCAGGCGTAAGTCTTTCCACGATGAAATGCCAAACAATACTTAACAAAAATAACATGACAGCATGACACTACTCACACGTGACCTGTCCAAAAAAAACTATTGAAAAAAGTATCTCTACTTAGATCACTGTATATATATCACTTTCTGCGGACCAAATGTGTAACTTATCGAAGGACGGACCAAAGACCCCAATTATGTTTGGCGGAAATCCGCTGTAAAACAGCGGATTTCGAGTCATTTGAGCAATGTCCGTCCGTCTGTCTATCTTGCTGGTGCACACGATAACTCTGGAAGTCAACTGCCAATTGACTTGAAATTTTGTACGTGGTAAATTTTTTTTCCATCGAAGATGGGCCATGGTCCACTCCTTCTAGTATCGCAAAATGTAGTGAAATATTGAGATATTTTATATATGAGTTATTCTCTGGATGATCCGCTCATACATAAAAATAGTTTGCTTAATTTGTCTTGTCGGATTCACTAGCTTATCTGTTTACAAAATTATGTGCAAAGTGGCAAGTGCGGCAGCAGACCCATTTTCACGCTATGCCGAAGTTTGGGGTGGGTTAAAGGCTAAAGAACATTTTCAATTACGCAATTATGGGCTACTACGAGGGCGGACCCAAAATTTGCCAACCTAATAAAGAAAACGCAATAAATTTGGTAAAATTTTTCTCAATTTATCAACATAATCTCCAATCTCACTGTCTCCTGAAAATGGCCATCAACCGCAACCTCCACTTCTTCATTGCTCCCAAATCTTTTTCTGCCGAGCTATTTTTTCTAGTTTGGAAACAAAACATAAACGGAGGGAGCTAAATCTGGCGAAAAAAGTGCGTGCTGCAGCAATTCGAACTTTAACTCATTGATTATGGTCATCACAATAACGGATGTGTGGACTGGTATACTGTCTTGATTGTGAGCAAACGCGGCACCCATCATGCGCACAGCTTTCTCATCGTCAATATGCGATGTATAGCACTTTGTCGACAACTTCTGGACGAATTATAGAAAAAATCTCAAAAAATTCTACAAAACGTTTCTTCAGGTGTACTAAAAAATATAAAAAAGTGGGAAAAGTGAAAACCGAAATTTTGTTCAAACCGTCGATTTGTCGTGGAATTGCCCATGTGTAAAAAAACCACTGGGTTCCTATTAAAGTGCATTGTGGGGACCTATAGTGATATTTTACAAGGAATCTTTGTTTTCAAATACATCACCCAAAACGATTTATACGACTTATGATACATAATTATTTTTGGAAGGGAATTTTCAGTGGCAAGGGGGGGATGAGCATGGGCGTCGGGTGTTTTGATAAAAATACTTTTTGAAGTGTCTCCTTTATTTTCTTCTTTAGCATGGAAAATCTTTTCTGAATCCTTCTATACTAAAATTTTGTCTGAATTTACTAACATATGTATGTACAAGTAAGAAAGTTTCAGTCGGGTAAACCGATTAAGGTATACCCTCACTTTGTGAGTAATGTAATATGGAATATTAAACGAATTATTCTGTCAATTTGTATTGGGAGGTACCAGAATGTTTTTAACAAATACACCTATTTTTCTCTGAATAGTAGATTCTTTAAATACATTGCACTGCGCCGAATTATAAGCGTTTTTTGCACTGGTATATTAACGTTATGAGATATTAAATTTGGTATGATTTGGGCATTTTGTGTGGGAGGTACAAAAAGGGGCGTGGTGATAACGGTCATTTTTTACAGGGCTATAGGGACTTCAAAAGCGTTACACTGTGCAAAATGCTGTTGCATTTTCGTGCATGGTACTCATGCTGTGAGCTCTTAACTTTTTGTGCAAAATGGTACCTTTGTGTGGGAGGTACAAAAAGGGGCGTGGCAATAGCGCCCATTTTTCACAGTGCAAAATACACTATTAAAGCATTACACTGTACAAAATTTCAAGTGCTTTTATACACTGGTATTAATGTTATAAGCTGTTATCTTTTGGTGCAAAATGGTACCTTTGTGTAAGAGGTACCAAAAGGGGCGTGAATATGACACCCATTTTTCACTGGACTGTAGGCACTATGAAAGCATTACACTGTACAAAATTTCAAGTATTTTTATGCACTGGTATTAATGTTATAAGCTGTTAACTTTGGTGCAAAATGGTGCATTTGTGTGGGAGGTACCAAAAGGGGCGTAGCAACATGGCCCATTTTTCTCGAGTTGATAGCGACTAATAAACTAATGCTATGTGTGGAATTTCAGAAGATTCGAATAAGTAGTATAGCAGTTATTAAAGATTCAATATTTCACAACATTTTAACACATTGTGGGGGAGGTACTAGAAGGAGTGGACCAAAATGGCCCATCTTCGAACTTAGCCGGAGATAGAAAAAAATATTACCACGTACCAAATTTGAAGTCAATCGGTTACTCCTTTCGAGAGTTATCGTGCGCACCAGCCAGCAGACAGACAGACAGACAGACAGACAGACAGACAGACGGACGGACATTGCTCATTCGACTTAAAATGACCCAAAACGAATATCCGCCGAACATACTTAGGGTCTTAGATCACTCCTTCGATGTGTTACACTTTTTTTCGTAGCAAATGATATATACCCTCGTCACACTAAAGTGAGGGTATAAAAATGTCACAGGTAAAACTGACAATGCTATTCGATTTAGGGGGCCGAAATTATGTAGAGAGAGGAAGGTATGTAGCATTTGCTACGATTCAAAAGTGTAACACATAGAAGGAGTGACCTAAGGTGCCAAGTATGTTTGGCGGAAATTTGATTTGCATCATTATCCCCTCACCTTGGAGAGGAGGGTATATATAATTTGCTACGAGCCAAAAGTGTAACACATCGAAGGGGTAACCTAAGACCCTAAATATGTTCGGCGGAAATCCGTTTTGGGTCACTTTAAGTCATTTGAGCAATGTCCGTTCATCCGTCTGTCTGTCTGTCTGCTGGCTGGTGCGCACGATAACTCTCGAAAGGAGTAACCGGTTGACTTCAAATTTGGTATTTGATAATATTTTTCTCTATCTCCGGATAAATTCCTTCTAGTACCTCCCCCATAATGGGTTAACATTTAGTGAAATGTTGATTCTTTAATACCTTCTATACTACTTACTCGAATCTTCTGAAACTTCACTCATAGCATTTGCTTGTTAGTCACTAACACGTCAAGGAAAATGGGCGAAGTGGCGACTCCCTTTTTGGTACCTCCCACATAAATGGAAAATTTTGCACCAAAAGTTAACTGCTTATGGCTTTAATATAAGTTCATACAGATACTTGAAATTTTGTACAGTGTAATGCTTTTATAGGGCCTAGAGTCCAGTGAAATGTGGGCGTTATCGGCAGGCCCCTTTTGGTACCTCCCACACAAATGGATAATTTTACACCAAAAATTAACAGCTTATAACTTGAATACCAGTGCTATAAATACTTATAATACAAGTAATGATTTTATAGTACCTAGAGTCCAATTTGGAAGTGGGCGTTATTGGCATGGCCCCTTTGGTACCTTCAACACAAACGAACCATTTTGTACCATTTTTTAATTTTAATACCAGGACATACTTTAAAGTTATTAAATGCAATTTAAATTGATAATAATTTAATTACAACAAAAAAAATTTCGAATATTTTTTGAAACTCAAGGTGAGGGAATACATAAGTCTGAACTTTCTTATTTGTTTTAAGTCATGTGAGCAATGTCGGTCCGTCCGCCTTTCTGTGCGTCTGTATGACCTTCTGCAGGCTGGTGCGTACTCTCGAAAGGATTAACCGATTGACTTCAAATTTGGTATGAGGTAATATCTCTCTATTTTTGGGTAAGTTCGAAGATGGGCCATATTGCTCAACTCCTTCTAGTATCTCCCCCACAAAGGGTTAACATTTATTACAATGGTGATTATTTAATAACTTCTATACTACTTACTCGAATCTTCTAAAATTCCATAAATAGTAATAGTTTTTTTTTGTCGCAAACACCACAAGCAAAGTGGGCGAAGTTAGCCGCCCCTTTTGATACCTCCCACACAAATGAACCATTCTGCACAAAATGTTAACCGCTTACAAGTTTAATACAAGTACATAGAAATACTTCAAATTTGGTGTAGTGCAAAGTCTTTATGGTATCTAGAGTCCAGAGAAAAGTGAGCGTTATTGGAACGCCCCTTTTAGTACCTCCCACTCTAATGGACCATTTTGCACCAAAAGTTAAGAGCTTATAACTTTAATATCGGTACATACTTTAAAATTATTAAATGCAATTTCAATTTATAAGAATAACATTTGAAACAAAAAAGTAAATAAATTTACGAATATTTTTTTGGGACTGAAGTTGAGATGATTTTTAAGTCCGTTTACACGACTGAACTTTCATAATTGTTATACCCTCGCATTAGTGGCACGAGGGTATATATCATTCGCTACGGGCCAAAAGTGTAACACATCGAAGGAGAGACCTAAGACCCTAAGTATGTTCGGCGGATATCCGTTTTGGGTAATTTTAAGTCGAATGATCAATGTCTGTCTGTCTGCTGGCTGGTGCGCACGATAACTCTCGAAAGGAATAACCGATTGACTTCAAATTTGGTATGTGGTAAAATTTGTTTCTATCTCCGGCTAAGTTCGAAGATGCGACATATTGGTCCACTCCTTTTAGTACCTCCCCCACAAAGCGTTAATATTTAGTGAATTATTGATTATTTAATAACTTCTATACTACTTACTTTAATCCTCTGAAATTCTACACATAGTAATACTTTATTAGTCACTATCACCTCGAGAAAAATGGGCGAAGTTGTCAAGCCCGTTTGGGTACCTCCCACACAAATGGACCATTTTGCTCCAAAAGGTAACTCATTATAGCTTTAATATCACTTTATGCAAATACTTGAAATTTTGTACAGTGTAATGTTTTTATAGCACCTACAGTCTGTTGAAAAATTGGAGTTATTGTCACGTCCTTTTTGTACAAAAAGGACGTGACAATAAATAACGAATATCAATACATATATAAACTTAAAATTTTTGCACAGTGTATAGTTTTTAAAATTCCTACAGTCCTGTTAAAAATGGAAGTTATGAGCACACCCGCCTTAGTACCTCCCATACAGAAAGAGCCAAGACATACGAAAATTATATAGCTCATAATATTAGTACATATACCAGTGCATATATACGTAGCTCACAATGTGAGGGTATACCTTAGTCGGCTTACCTGACTAAAAGTTCTTAGTTGTTTTAATATGCATTTTGCACAGGAAAACAACATTTGCCTCATTTCATTTGAAACAAGATCACTTAGAGCAGTCTTATAGCTCTGTTTGAATTATACATTATTGATTACGACAAAGTTATTCGACAAAAATAATGAAATTTTAAAAATAAAATACGGAATATGATGCAATGTCGGTTCTTGTTAATACGAGTATACATATATACATCTACCTATATATTCTTCGAATTATAGTATATGATTGATTACAGATGATATTATATTTTTTATTATATTTTTTTTTTAATTTTTTTATTAAAAATACTACTATCGTCGAAGGTACCCTTAGTATTTGCACAATAATTTTTGGATTATATGCCCGATCAGGTCGTCTTATACGTTTAATTGAACTTATTAATGTCGACTACCAATGTTGGAAATATCTCTTTCACTTTGAAACAGTGGTTTAGTAACAGTCATTAAACAGATTGAAAAAAGTAGATTTTTTTCAAAAAACAAAAATTCCTGGGACGAAAAAAACATAAAAAATAGAAAAACTATCTAAAAAAAATATTTTATTTTATTTTTTAAAAGTTTGCATCCTAGCGAAGAAACTAATGCCTATTTGAAAAAATCTATGGATAAATGTAGAAATCATAGGCCTTTTGGTAAGAGAATTTAAAAAAAAAAATTTTAAATTTCTATTTAAATAGCAATTTTATTTATTACTTTTATTTATATTCGGGTCTGTTCTATAGCAAGGTGATTTGATATCACGGTGATTTTAAAATCAACAGCAATAAATTTTCCAGTCTTTCCTTAAGGCTTTTACAAAATTTTTAAAGAGCCCCAGCTTAATATGCAGTGTTGGCAAAATAATATTTACTTTTTGTACGAGAGGTGTGTGTTTTATGTTGTTTTCACCCGATGTAATGTGTTTTCTTGTTGGCCATTTCTTTCTTCTGTAATGAACTTCGCGAGTACGGCTATCGCAGAGGCATAACATACCAACTACCAATGATTCCTTAGTGTTGAGAGCATGAGCAATGGGAATCGACGGTTTCTGATTTCCGTTGTGTAAAAGTACTGCTTTCAAACCTTCTTTACTGCTGTCAATAATTAACCGCCATTCCTTTGAATTGTATGTTTGATTAAGTTCCTCGAACAATCCGGGAATGTCCCTGCAAAAGCATCTGTTATCCACAGTTGTATAAAATTGTTTGTGAGGTATATCACGGACACTATAATATGATATGTTAACATCTGGGGTCAAAATTTGTTACTGTTTCATCCGAGACTCAAACCTGAATCGCTCAGAGTTGAGTACTCAGTTGAACTTGATGATGTTTCCGTAATTAGACTGTTAGCTATACTTGGACACTTCCTACTCCAATCTATTAACTTAGACAAAAATAGCAGTCCGTATCGTGAATGAATGGTTGTCTCCGAATCATTGGCATTCCAAATTGCACGTGAAGTCTAAAATTAAAACGTTTTATTCCACAAAACATTGTAATACATTAACTTTAACGTACTTACCGCATTCTTTCAATAGTCCATCGAGGAAGATTTACATGGCACGAATTACACAAAATACTAGGTGTCCACGGTTCGTTCATATTTTTAACTCGTATACCAAAATATTACACATATATTTCTTCTATTATTTTACTAAACGCACTTCGATTTTTTTAATTACATATTTTCCGCAGATGTAGCAGAAATTGTCGGGATCATTTACACATTGAAAAGTTCTTTGCCTTTTACTCATACTTCGAAATATAACTTTGACTTATCTCTTTAAGGCTCTGAATTACACTAATTTATTAATAAGAAATTTCATTCATAAATTCCGGGTTTAAGGTTCATAAGTTGCAGTACTTGTAGCTGACATGCATATAGTTTGCTTCGAAAGTAGACACCCAATATTTTCAAGACTGCCGCGTACTACTTTGTATTGCGTACATATAATTTTACTACCTGTATATACGACTGGGATGTCCATGCCTCTAAAATGCGTAACTGAATGGAAACCTCATAAATAAAAAACCACAAATATTGTTGTATGACCCTCAACCTGAGCGGATCTCATTTAATATAGCTCTCACATTGCATATCATGTTTTATGGAGGGTTACGAACGGCCATAAAACCTCGTCCTCTCTATAAGTTTATGTCTGACATCAATCGTCTTAAAATAAAATATAAGTGCAATGTCTCTTATATGTCTCTCTCACATATGGCGAATTGAATATAAGCAAAAACATCATTTAAAAACGAAAAAATATAAAACAAGATTTTTTTGAATTTCCCTAACATTTACAAAATGGCTCATAACATAACTCAAATAGACAGTGTTTTCTTAGCTAGCATGCTGGCTTTTTAAAAATGTGATTAAATAATTTTTCTATTTTTATACCCTACACCACACTGTGGTACAGGGTATTATAAGTTTGTTTCACGGCAGATGTTTATAACACCTGAAAATAACACAGCTAGACCCACCTTAAAGTATACCGATCGACTCAGAATCACTAGCTGAGTCGATTTAACGATGTCCCTCCGTCCGTCCGTCTGTCCATGTAAAGTTGTTCGTCGACTACAGGTCGCAATTTCACTCCGATCGTTTAGAGTATTTCGCGGCTGTTAAGATCGCTATTGAATTTGGTTGAAATCGGTTCAGATTTAGATATAGCTCCCATATATATCTTTCGTCCGATTTGGCCCTTTAGTCCTATAGAAGCTGTATTTTACATCCAATCGTTTTGAAATTTAGAATGGTAGAGTTTCTTGATCCATGAACCAACATTGCCGAATTTGAAGAAAATCGGTTAAGATTTAGCTATAGCTCCCATATACATGTTTCGTCCAATTTGGCCCTTTAGTCCTGTAGAAGGTGTGTTTTACATCCAATCATTTTGAAATTTAGAATGGTAGAGTTTCTTGATCCATGAACCAACATTGCCGAATTTGAAGAAAATCGGTTAAGATTTAGCTATAGCTCCCATATATATGTTTCGTCCGATTTTGCTCTTTAGTCCTGTAGAAGCTGTATTTTACATCCAATCATTTTGAAATTTAGAATGGTAGAGTTTCTTGATCCATGAACCAACATTGCCGAATTTGAAGAAAATCGGTTAAGATTTAGCTATAGCTCCCATATATATGTTTCGTCCGATTTGTCCCTTTAGTTCTATAGAAGCTGTATTTTACATCCAATCGTTTTGAAATTTAGAATGGTAGAGTTTATTGATCCATGAACCAACACTACCGATTTTGAAGAAAATCGGTTAAGATTTAGCTATAGCTCCCATATACATGTTTCGTCCAATTTGGCCCTTTAGTCCTGTAGAAGGTGTGTTTTACATCCAATCATTTTGAAATTTAGAATGGTAGAGTTTCTTGATCCATGAACCAACACTGCCAAATTTGAAGAAAATCGGTTAAAATTTAGCTATAGCTCCCATATATATGTTTCGTCCGATTTTGCTCTTTAGTCCTGTAGAAGCTGTATTTTACATCCAATCATTTTGAAATTTAGAATGGTAGAGTTTCTTGATCCATGAACCAACATTGCCGAATTTGAAGAAAATCGGTTAAGATTTAGCTATAGCTCCCATATATATGTTTCGTCCGATTTGTCCCTTTAGTTCTATAGAAGCTGTATTTTACATCCAATCGTTTTGAAATTTAGAATGGTAGAGTAGAGTTTCTTGATTCATGAACCAGTAGAGTTTCTTGATTCATGAACCAACATTGCCGAATTTGAAGAAAATCGGTAAAGATTTAGCTATAGCTCCCATATATATGTTTCATCCGATTTGGCTCTTTAGATCCAATCGTTTTTATACCCTACACCGCACTGTGGTACAGGGTATTATTTAAGTATAAAATGTCCCAAAAGTAAATTTATATAAACAATTTATACATGAATTACAAAATTTATATATCAGAGTTATTCAATATTACGAGAGTGGTGTAGGGTATTATATAGTCGGCACCGCCCGACTTTAGCCTTTCCTTACTGGTTTATGTTTTTTTTTGTATCAGGAAAAAGTGTGTTTTTTTTAAATCATTTTTTTCTCATATTTTTGTCGACTGTTACTAAACCAAAAATTCTACGTGAAAGCGATATTTGTCGACTGTTACGAAACCAAAAATTCTACGTGAAAGCGATATTTCCAGCATATGTAGCCCTCATAATTCCCTTTAATTTGAGGCATAACACGGCTCAATCAGGCTTATACTTGCAAAATTATGGTCCAAATACTGAATGTACTTTCCATGAAAGCTAGAATTAAAAAAAATTTACCATACACATTTTTTTAATAGTTTTTCGTGTTTGTGGCACCTAATTGCACCAGAAACTGTTATCCACATACCTTGGACAAAAATTTTGTTTCATAGTGTAATCATATATCTAAAGTAGTATAGTCTATATTTGCAATAGCTCTATGCTCCACTTTTACATGATGTATTCGACAAAAAGATTACTTGTAAAAATCGCTATAGGTCCAAACAATACAATTTAAGTGTTTTTTTTTATATATACGAGGGCGATTCCAAAATTAGCCGATGTGACATATAGATGACGGTAGTAGTTTGAAAAAAAATCATTCGTGAAAAGTGGCAACCTTCTAAAACATTTGTTTCAAGGCTCCACGTAGTTTAGTCTTTTTTTGAGCACTCAACGATGACAGTAAATTTGTTAACATGGAAAAAATTGGTCACCGATATATAATACAATTATTTGAAATTATCTCAATGGCAGACAGACATTTGTGGAGTTTCGTGGCAAAAATTCTAAATACCGCAAGATGAAAATGGGCGTACCACAGGGAGGAATAATATCACCACTGCACCATCATATCGTATGGCGTAGATATCGATGAGATATGCGCCAAATATTGTTAATGGACCGATATTGTTAATTTTCAATCCAAAGTTACCTGCACCTACAAGAAGTATCTGTACCAAATTTCAGTCATCTAACTCAAGTATTGTAGTACTAACTTTGTACTAAAAGCTGTTGCGAATATAATTTTTGTGGAGGTTTACTGTTTGTGAAAAAGTTAAATTTGGAGGACAAATCTAGCATTTTGTTAGAAGGAGGGAGGACGGGAGGGCACTTGTTAAAAATGGGGACATGTCCTCCGAAAGGAGGACGTATGGTAACCCTGCATACAAAGCCATCAGTCGCTCCGTCATAAGCTACGGTGCTCGGTCTGGACTTCTTTTGTAAGCGACACGCAATTACAAGCATTGCAGATGACGCAGAACAGTGCCATGAGAACTGCCACCGGATGTGTCCAGATGTCGAGTGTGGACCATCTACTGGAGGAGACAAAGTTGCTGTCAGTAGAGCAACATAATGTGTTGCTAGCTAGACAACATCCTCTGGCCTGCCACCTGCCTTGTCATCCAAACCATCACATTGTGATGCAGGATCCACCTCCACAACACATCCGGAAGAACATCAGGCACTACTGCCCGGACATCCAAGACGTCATACCATCCGACGTCAACCGATTGTCAATCGCAGTAGGCCTGAAGCAGCTGCACACGATGTCGATAACGCAAGCTGTCAGAAGTTACAGCCTCTCAATAAGGTCCTTCAAAGTCATCCCCCGGCAATCTCAGATAGTGAGAGGCTTTTGCCCAGATCAACAAGAACCACCTTAACTCAACTCAGATCAGGATGGAGTACTATTCTAAACTCTTATCGAGCTAGAATAATCCCGGGCACTGAAGGCCAATGCCCAAGCTTCCGACAAAGCCCCCACAATACAGAGCACCTGTTTGCTTGCCCCAAAAAACCTGCTTCCTCTTGTTCTTTGGGTCAATCCGGTAGAAGCGGCAAATTTCCTACAACTCACACAATCCCACATCACCTAAAAATACCATACATCTCACACACAACCCATTATCCCACACATCAACACATCCCTCATCCCACGCATCTCGCACAAGATATAGTATCTAATCACAATATCTTCCATTGGGAAAAACAATTGAGAACAGAAGGCCTGTTACAACAACAATGATTTAATTTGTTCAGTCCAATCAATATTAAAACCGAGCTAGGTTCTACTTTGGGGGAGTCTGCTGCTTCGTTTACAACTATAAAATATTGGGTGGCAGCATTTAAATGAGGCCATACGAGCCATAAACACTCAACTACTAGATGTTCCTTCCATCTCTTAAGCAAATTTCTCGAGTTACGAACGATTAAATTTTTGACATTAGTAGTTAAGAGAAGAAAGAGCACAAATTTGTTTTTATTTTTTATACATATTTTTGGCATTTTTCCTCAAACATTTCACTTTACAATCACAATTGGAGCAAACACAATTGATTTTTTAAATAAAATTGCAAAAAACACATCTTTAAATCAGTAAATTAAATCTCGAGAGCTAATAAGAGAATGCCAAAGAAACTCGAAGAGAGCAAAACAAATGTCAAAAATTTAATCGTTCGTAACTGTCACTTTTTGAAGAGTCGGACGGACCATCTAGTAGTTCTTTGTTTATGATACGAGCTGCCAAGACGAATGCCGTAGTGGTCGACCAATTGAGGAGTCCACGCCAGAAATGTTTAAAAAAAATCTACAAAAGTGTATTGGATGACCATCGGTTGAAGGTTTGTGGGCTAGCTGAAGTCATAGGCATTTCAAAAAGTGCTATACATCGCTTATTGAAGAAACAGTTGGTGATGAGAAAGCTGTGCGTATGATGGGTGCCGCGTTTGCTCACAATCAAGACAATGCAACAGTTCATACATTCACTATTGCGATTGCCTAAATCAATGTATTAAAGTTCGAATTGCTTCAGCGCGCACTTTATTTGCCAGATTTAGCTCCCTCGGATAATTTTTTTCCTCCAGACTTCAAAAAAAAATTACAATGCTTTGAGAACAATGGTTGCCATTAAATAGTAAAATTGTTCCGTGGAAAGGACTGAATTTTTCCCATAATAAAGCTGTGTTAAATGGGAACATTTTAACTCGACAAATCAAATTTCCGATAACTTGTTTACTATTAATAAACATACTTCGAATATTCAAACTTACTTATGGTAAAACAGAAAATATCCAGTGATTTTAGATTTCTCGGGAATTTTTTATGATTTATCAGTGTTTTCATGAATTCCTTTTCGGTCCTGAAATTATACACCACTAACTCCAATGCTTCACTTTGATTAAACAGATCCAACCAGAAGTCCAAAGCCATGGCAAAAACTTCTTCAGTTATTTTGACAGTTTTGACGTTTGTGCAAAAACCTACAACAGGGACTTGTGACTCTTCTTTCAGACAATCCGGTGTAAGGTGATCGTTTAGAACAAACTCTTCCAGTTTTGGATGTTTCAAAACTGTCTCAACGTAAGTCCAGTTAAGTCGTCGCATTGATTGCGGTATATTGAACTTGCGTAAATTCTTCAGGTGTAATATTACCTCCAAGGGAACAAACCCATCCGTCGTATGGAACACCTCCAAATTAACACAGCCCTCCAAATTAACCTCATCGGGGGTGTCATCAGTGTGATAAAAGGTATCCTGCCAAGTCAATTCCCTTAAGTTCACATTGCCTTCATAGGCCGATTTAAATTTATGCGTAAAACCACTGACAAATTCCAAACTCTGTATATTCGAAGATATCCGGAAATCTGTAAATGCTCCTTCATAATCAACGCAGATAGAGGAGAATTTTGTTACTTTCAATTGAGTTAGTATGTGTCTTAGGTTATTTTGGGTTAAACCGTCGCAAGAAGAAAGATATAGTTCCCAGACTATGGGAGGTATTGAGAAAATGCATATATTTGCAAAAGTACTGAATTGAATATCTAACGTTTCGAGATTTGGACAAGCTTTGGACATATTACTCAGTATCTCATCAGTAATGATGTCCAAGAATGTTACCGTTAACTTGCCGAGATTTTGGAAATTTATTAAATATGAAGTGAAATTATTGGGATAGGCTTCAGGATCAAATGTTGTCCATATATTAAGTTCCTTTAGTTGCACTGGATCAATTTCACTTTCTACAACATCTTCCTCCGGATCCAGACTACCTTTCAAATAAAGATATTCCAATTTGAGGTTTTTCACCAATTGCCGAAAATCGCTATAATTTATGGAGACCTGTATGGCATTCTCTAAACTCAAGCTCTTTATGTTTTGCATTTTCAACAAAGTCTCCACACTCCAATTTTTTCCGATTGCAATAAATTCTCTATCTTCGTCGGTGCAGCAATCGATGCTAATACTCTCCAATTGTGGACAATTTTCGGCTATCAATTGCAAATGTTGGCGGGGCACTTGCATGCTGCAATAGCAGAGACTGGTAGGGTTTCGAAGGGGTCGTAGGTCGAGGCAGGGACCACGCCTTTCGGTTAATATCTTAATTTTCAATGCATTAAATTGTAAAAATGTCTGAAATTCTGCTGGTTTTAAAGCCACTCGGTCGCAGTTAGTTTCATTAGTCACCACAAAATCTCCTTTGTTTGGGTTAATGGTCAGAGTCCTGTAGGTTTTGCGGCAAATGTAGGTCTCGAAAATACTCCCAAATTCGCTGTTGACCTGAGCTAATCTTAATTGGTCTTCGAGCTTAAGCAATTTGTATAGATAAATTATTACATCAATGTTGGTTGAAAAATTTGCAAAGCTTTGTATAGTATTCATTTTTTGCGATTTGTGTTTTTTCTGTTTCGTTGTTACAGATATTTTTGCACAAGTACTCTTAGCATTTAATGTGATTTAAATTACAAGTATATTCGTATCCGCCACCGTAGCTTTCACATTGACAATGAAACGAGCACTGTGACCAAGAGAGAGTGCCCGAAAAAATGTCTCGTGTATACGCTACGCAGTAGCGAATAGGCAAAACTCTAAAGACAATAAAGACGGCACAAAATGCAAACTGCAGGGGATATTGACATGAAGATGGCGTTACAGCAGACTGCAAATGTATTCATTTCACAAACAGCTCTCTCATTAAGTAATATATAATAATAATAATATAATATATATAATTGGTGACCAATTTTTTTTGTGGACTTCAAAAGATTCTGGATATCAGTGGGGCCCCTCGATAAATGTGACATTAGTTTTTGACCAAGAGCTAATTCAATATGTAGCATGTTATGCAAAAAACAAGTAAGAAAGTTTCAGTCGAGTAAACCGACTAAGGTATACCCTCACTTTGTGAGTGATGTAATATGGAACATTACACTAATTAATCTGTCAATCTCTAAACACTAGATACTTTAAATACATTGCACTGTGTCGAATTATAAGCGATTATGAGAACTGGTATATTTACGTTATTAGCTATTGAATTTTGATATTATTTGATTAATTTGTGTGGGAGGTACAAAAAGAGGCGTGGTGATAACGCCCATTTTTCACCCGGCTGTAGGCACTATAACAGCATTACACTGCACAAAATTTGAATTTGCACTGGTATTAAAGTTTTAAGCTTTTTACTTTTGGTGCAAAACGGACCGTTTGTGTGGGAGGTATCAAAAGGGGTTGTAAAGTAATGCCCATTTTGTACCGGACAATAGGCGCTACAAAAACATTATATGTAAAAAATTTCACGTATTTCTATGCACTTGTATTAAAGTTATAAGCAGTTCAACATTGATATAAAATGGTCCATTTGTGTGGGAGGTACCAAAAGGGGTGTGGTCTCGAGGTGATAGCGACTAATTTCTGTTGAATTTCAGAAGATTCTAAGAAGTAGTATAGAAGTTATTAAAGAATCAATATTTCACTAAATGTTAACCCTTTGTGTGGGAGGTACCAGATGGAGTGGACCAATATGGCCCATCTTCGAACATAGCCGGAGATAGAAAAAAGTATTACCGTATACCAAATTTGAAGTCAAACGGTTACTACTTTTGAGAGTTTGTAAATTTCGTAAATTTGTTAATTTGTAATACTTTGATTATTTTATTAATTGAGCTCGAGGCACAAGAGAGAAGAGAAGAGAGAAAATGCATGAAAACGGAAATTGCAATTGCACAGCGAATATACGGACTACCGAAAGTCCATAAACAGGATTACCCTTTACGACCAATATTCTCACAGATAGACGCCCCCGCGACATCGTTATGTAAATATATAGCTACGATCCTCGGAAAACTAACAGAAAACTCAAAATACAACATTAAAAATGCAATGGAATTCAAAGAAAGATTGAAACATACTGTTATAAATGATGACGAGACGATGTTTTCACTTGACGTAATTTCCCTGTTCCCTAGTGTACCTGTAGATCTAGCTATAAAAATAATTGACAACAAAATGGTCAATACTTGAAAAACACACAAAGATGACTAAAGGAATGTTCATGAAAAGTCTTCAAATTCTGTGTCCAGGACAACAGGTATTTCCAATATAAGGACACATTCTATCAACAAAAACGTGGTCTCCCCATGTCTTCATCAGCGTCCCCTGTTATAGCTGATATAATGATGGAAGAATTATTGGAAGAATGCATAAATAACTGTGATACTAGACCTAAGTTTTTGACCAAGTACTAGACGACCTTTTTGGGATAGCGAAACGATGTGCAATAAACAACATCTTGACGAATTTCAATAGTTTTAACCTCCATATACAATTTACCATAGAAATAGAAAATGAAAACAAACTATCGTTTTTAATACGAGACAATAATAGAATAATAACCAACTGGTATTAGAAACCAACGGCATCGGGTAGATTAGTGAACTTCCATTCAAAACATCCGAAGAAGATCATTTATAATACAGCAAACAATTTCATAGATAGAGTTTTATTCATAAGCGACTCGTTGTTCTATAAAGAAAACATTATAAAGAATTACGACGTATTGTATTAAAACGGCTTCCCTCGGCATTCCATCCAAAAACTTTGGCAATGATAAAACCAAAGAAGAAAAGCCAATAACAACATATAAATCGGTAATATACATGCCATAATTATCGGAAAGATTCGAAAAATCAGACTGCATAAATATTCAAAAATAAAAACCAGTAAGGAAAGGCTAAAGTCGGGCGGGGCCGACTATATAATACCCTACACCACTCTCGTAATATTGAATAACTGAGATATATTAATTTTGTAATTAATGTATAAATTGTTTACATAAATTTACTTTTGGTACATTTTGTACTTAAATAATACCAAAACGATTGGATCTAACGAGCCAAATCGGATGAAACATATATATGGGGGCTATAGCTAAATCTGAACCGATTTTCTTCAAATTCGGCAATGTTGGTTCATGGATCAAGAAACTCTACCATTCTACATTTCAAAACGATTGGATGTAAAATATAGCTTCTATAGAACTAAAGGGCCAAATCGGATGAAACATATATATGGGAGCTATAGCTAAATCTTAACCGATTTTCTTCAAATTCGGTAGTGTTGGTTCATGGATCAAGAAACTTTACCATTCTATATTTCAAAACGATTGGATGTAAAATCTAGCTTCTATAGAACTAAAGGGCCAAATGGGACGAAACCTATATATGGGAGCTATAGCAAAATCTTAATCGATTTTCTTCAAATTCGGTAGTGTTGGTTCATGGATCAAGAAACTCTACAATTCCAAATTTCGAAATGATTGGATGTAAAATACAGCTTCTACAGGACTAAAGAGCAAAATCGGACGAAACATATATACGGGAGCTATAGCTAAATCTTAACCGATTTT
This sequence comes from Eudasyphora cyanicolor, assembly GCA_963930755.1. Taxonomy (NCBI): domain Eukaryota; kingdom Metazoa; phylum Arthropoda; class Insecta; order Diptera; family Muscidae; genus Eudasyphora; species Eudasyphora cyanicolor. The sequence continues at coordinate 238,483,528 of OZ005735.1, forward strand.
CTTCAAATTCGGCAATGTTGGTTCATGGATCCAGAAACTCTACCATTCTAAATTTCAAAACGATTGGATGTAAAATACAGCTTTTATAGGACTAAAGGGCCAAATCGGACGAAACATATATATGGGAGCTATAGCTAAATCTTAACCGATTTTCTTCAAATTCGGTAGTGTTGGGTCATGGATCAATAAACTTTACCATTCTATATTTCAAAACGATTGGATGTAAAATCTAGCTTCTATAGAACTAAAGGGCCAAATCGGACGAAAGATATATATGGGAGCTATATCTAAATCTGAACCGATTTCAACCAAATTCAATAGCGATCTTAACAGCTGCGAAATACTCTAAACTGCAAAATTTCAGAACGATCGGAGTGAAAGTGCGACCTGTAGTCGACGAACAACTTTACATGGACAGACGGACGGACGGACAGACATGGTTAAATCGACTCAGCTATTGATTCTAAGTCGATCGGTATACTTTACGGTGGGTCTAGCTGTGTTATTTTCACGTGTTACAAACATCTGCCGTGAAACAAACTTATAATACCCTGTACCACAGTGTGGTGTAGGGTATAAATAGCACCAAAAACCAAAACACACATCAAAAATTATTCACAAACCTAAAACACACAAATTGGACAAATCAAACCTTATATATGAAATTAAATGTGACGGAGATATCACTACAAAATGCAACAAAGTGTACATAGGCACCACCAAAAATAAATTACGAACTCGATTAGCCGGCTACGAATCTGACTTTAAATTAAAACTTAACAAAGCAACACCAAAAACAGCACATACCAACCATTGTTTAGAAGAGAAACACTGTGCAGACCTGGAGAGCGTGAGGGTGTTACAATGCGAGAACAGTTACAGCAAACGCATGACTCTTGAGATGCTACACATACAGACGACACACACCATAAACACTCAACTACTAGAGGTTCCTTCCCGCTCTTAAGCAAATTTCTCGAGTTACAAACAATTTCATTTTTGACATTAGTAGTTAAGAGAAGAAAGAGCACAAATTTGTTTTTATTTTTTATTCATATGTTTGGCATTTTTTCTCAAACATTTCACTTTACAATCACAATTGATTTTTCAAATAAAATTGCAAAAAACACATCTTTAAATCAGCAAATTAAATCTCGAGAGCTAACAAGAGAATGCGAAAATAACTCGAAGAGTGCAAAACAAATGTCAAAAATTTAATCGTTCGTAACTGTCACTTTTTAAGGAGTATGACGGACCATCTATTACGTTGATTGTTTATGGACAATATAGCTTCGATTCTAACCCTCTCTCAGTTTGGCGAAATTGTTGACCAATTATTTTTTATGGGCTTCAAAAGATGCTGAATATCAGTGGGCCCCTCGATAAATGTGATATACGTTTATAACCAACAACTAATTCAGACTTGGTGATTTGGATACCGCTTATCTATATTTGGCAATAATGTAGCTTAGAATAATGTAAATAAAAAAAATGTTTTTTCCTGCACTTTTTTTGAAAAAGTTAAGGAAAAACAAGTAAGAATGTTCAAAATGTACAAAATTTCAATAATTCTTATGCACTGGTATTAAAGTAATTAGCTGTTAACTTTTGGTGGAAAATGGTCCATTTTTGTGGGATTTACCAAAAGGGGCATGGCAAATTCGTCAATTTTTCTCACGGTGGAAGCGACTATTAAACTAATAATACATATGTGTAAAATTTCAGAAAATTCGAGTAAGTAGTATAAAAGTTATTAGGTGATCAATATTTCATAAAATCTTAACTCTTTCTGTGAGAAGTACCAGATGCACTAGACCAATATGGCCCATCTGCGAACTTAGCCAGCTTTGGTTGAGCTCATATGACACACCCAGGATTGATTTTTTAGCCACCGCCAGTGAAAAGAGTAAAGAGGTGTATTTGCGGAAGTTGATAATTTATTGATCTGGAAATTACATTATTTTTTCCAATTGGTAAGTTGCTAATGTCATTGGCGTAAGGCCAGGCGAATGAACCTTAGAGAAACCAAATTTCTGACGAAAGTGAGTGACTGGTTTTCGTTCGCAGAGATTTTCGTTAGAAATACAGAAACAGGCCGTTAAATTGGTGTCTTAGGTCACTCCCTCGATGTGTTACACTTTTGGTCCGTAGCAAATGACATGTATCCTCGTCACACCAAAGTGATGGTATCAAAATTTGAAGTTCCTGTAAGTTATGCTGAAACCAGTAAGGAAAGACAGAAAGTCGAGCGGGGCCGTCTAGATAATACACCTCCTTGACCATGCAAAAAGGGACATTGCTTTAATAACGCTATGCTACAAAATGTTTGGGGAAGGACTGTGCCTAAAATTGGTGTTCTAAACACGAAAAAAATATTAAAAAATTTTGATGGCATTTTTTTTTAATTACCATTTTCTTGGAAGATGCTTTTTTAGTATTTGGACCATATTTTTGCCACTCAAGCACCGAAACCATTGCTCTGTTACGGGAAAAGTTTCTGGACCGTGTTATCTCTCGAAGAGGTGATCACAATTGGCCACCGAGATCGTGACTTCTTCCTTTGGGGCCACGTAAAAGATAAGGTCTACGCCAACAGCCCAGCATCTATTCAAGACCTCAAAGATAGAATTCGTGAGGCTATCGAGGACATAGGGCAGCCACTTTGCGATTTGGTTATGGAAAATTTCATGAAAGGGATATGGTCCTATAAGCGTGGTCGTGGCGGTCATTTGGCTGATGTTGTTTTTCGTTATTATCGGCATACCTTCCTCTTTATTATGATATAAACATCCGATCATTTATCTCAAAAAATGACATTTTTCTTTGAATACCAAAATAACACCTCTTGCTGGAAAACCCTGTATATAAATAGTTGAAACAACAATAATAACAAGGATACGATCAAATGAAAATGCTTGCAACTTAATCGGTGGTTGCATCAATCGAATTAAGATTGTTTTTTTCATTGACACTCGGTTAGTTATGGTAACTACTTTTATACTACTTTCATTATAGTACCATTTGATCGATATTTGGTTGTGACAACGAATGTTTTATTCTTGACAACAGAAAGTGTATCAATAGACCAAAGATTATTATTGCAACGAATAATTGGTTACTACAACAGAAAAAATAATAACAAATAATCGTTTTTTGGATATCCCAATCATTTCGCGAATTAGAATAATTAAATGTATTTTGGGAAATACAACCGAAAGATTGGTTGCTGTTCTTTTGCTGATACATGATACAAACAAAAATAAAATTACTCGACATAAATCAATCTTCGACATTTTGTTCAAGAACGGCAGTAGTCAAATATAATCTCGTGTGGATAATAATGTTTCACATAAATAAACCAGTAAGGAAAGGCAGAAAGTCGGGCGGGGCCGACTATATAATACCCTACACCTCCCTAACAATGCGATAAAGGTCATTGCGATAATAATTGGGAATAATTGGTAAATGGGTAAGAACATATATACATGTGGATTCTGAACCGATAATCGCTAAATTAAGCAATATTCGTTCCTAAATTGAGAAACATCTTTCGGGAGAATTTGTAATGATCGGAAGTAAAGTACAACTTCTACAGCGCTTTGTAACCAAATCAGGCGAAACATATATATGGAGGTTATATATAAATCTGAATCGATTTTCCCTGAATACTCATTCATGTAAAATAGAAACCTCTTTCAGTCGAATTTCGTACTGATCGGATAAAAATACAGTCTCTACAGCGCTTAGATGTCAAATCGGGGCTTACATATATATGGGGGCTATATCTAAATATGAACCGATTTTCTCCGAATTTGGCAGTATTCCTTCATGTAATAACAAACCTCTTTCTGCTGAATTTCGTACTGATCGAATATAAAGTACAGTTTCTACAGCGCTTACGTGTCAAATCGGGGGTAACATATTTATGGGGGCTATATCTAAATCTGAAACGATTTCCCCCAAATTTTGTATTGTCTCAAAGTGTATCGCGAGACTACTCTCTGTCAATGTTTGTACAAATCGGTTCAAAAATGTTGCTTATATCGGAGGTACGAAGCTATATGTAAATCTCAACCGATTTTAACCAAATTCAAAAAGGAGAGTCCTTGGGCCTAAAGAAAGATATGTGCAAAGTTTCGTTGAGATCGGACCATAATTGCGACCTGTACTGTGATCACAAGAATACATGGACGGACGGCCGGACAGACAGAAAGGGCTAAATCGACTCAAAAAGTGATTCTATGTCGATCGGTATAATAAACTATGGGCCTACCTTTTGTCATTTTGGGTGTAACAAACAAATACACAAAATCATAATACCCTGTACCACAGTGTGGTGTATCTGTTTCAAATATTTCCACATCTCATAATAATGATAAATTTGCAATATGGGATTTTTAATTTTGTTATGAATTGTTTGGTTTTTTGTTCAATAAATAAAATAAAATATTTTTTAATACAGCTATGTCTATAATGAGTAAAAAAAGGAAAATTTTTAAAGTGTCTGCTACTTTTAAAACGTCTGTTATGCTTCAATTGTCGGTAGTATATGACTGACAAATTGTCAGAACAGCCAATTTGCAACACAACCAATTTGCAGTTGTTTGTGGCAACATACTAAAGATAATTTTAGCCACCATTTTCGTAGTTGGCGCAACCAAATGTGATTGTTATCAAAATGGAAGCAGAAATATACCGTAACCAAAATGTTGGTTGTCCTGATGGAATCGCATAATAGTAGACAGAACTACCAAAATTCGGTTGGCTAATAATTTGGTTTAGGCAACCAAACTGTATTCTGTGTGTACATATGGGGGATGTCATGTCAAGTGAGTCAAGTTTGTACCATCAAATTTAGTCCTATGTGAGAGTGCGAAGTGTTGAATTTTGAAATTTAGTTCAAACAGTCATTTTTTCCATTATCAGGCATACTTTTTGCAAGTGATAGCCAAAATTCCTCAGAAAAGACACTAAAGCCCACTTGGTTATTGAGTTTGAGACCGTCTGCATAGAAGTAAACGAATCCCCTAAGTCCTGGGATACGACCACTCCATTTTCATCTAACAGGTATAGGAGTGAGATACTTCTTGGTAATGAGTGGTTCATTGGAAGGTCAGACATTTTGTCTAGAATGACACTGTCTATTTCCGTAGACATTTCCTGGCCACAGTTCCCTGAGTCTAATCGCAGTACAAGCGGCATATTGCACTGCACTGCTATTGCACTGTTTCTAGCGGCATTAATTGTAGTATAACATTTAGTGACTCAGTAGGTGTCGTTCTCAGCGCACCACTGATATATATAGCAGCCATTCGCTGAACCTTGTTTAGTATCGCGCAAAAGCTGGATTTCTGCAGAGCTGTCCAGCAGACGACAATGCCGTACAGCATTATCGGTATGCTGCCGTATTCAACCAATAAACTATATGCGGGTTTAGACCGCGTCGTTTTCATATTGCCCTATTTACAGGTATATAGCGCTACCACAGCCTTCTTTGCTCTTTCCAGAATGTTGGGTTAAACGTTCAACTTCCTGTCAAGTAAAATACCTTAGTATTTTGCGCTTTCAGAGAGGGGAATTGCAATATCCCCAAGGAGACAAGTGTAACGGGTGGTACCTTAATTCTCCTGGTAAAAAGACCTAATTTCCTCTTCATCGGGTTAACACCAATAACTTTAGCGGTGAATCGTAAAACATTTTGCGGTTATAGTCATTTAAAATTCTGTTAATCGGTCTCAAAATACTGTTTCGATGTAAATCTAAAATATAAATTTTAATTCAGAGAACTGACTTAATAAGGCATGTAGTAGCATACCTTTAATTTACCATTTTTATAATTTTGTCATATAGTTAACTCTTAAAAAATCTATTTCTTACCTATAACTTTCCTTTGAACAATTAAACTTACTTATGGTAAAACAGAAAATATCCAGTGATTTTAGATTTCTCGGGAATTTTTTGTGATTTATCAGTGTTTTCATGAATTCCTTTTCGGTCCTGAAATTATACACCACTAACTCCAATGCTACACTTTGTTTAAACAGATCCAACCAGAAGTCCAAAGCCATGGCAAAAACTTTTTCAGTTATTTTGACAGTCTTGACGTTTGTGCAAAAACCTATAACTGGGACTGCTGACGCTTCTTTCAGACAATCCGGTGTAAGGTGATCGTTTAGAACAAACTCTTCCAGTTTTGGATGTTTCAAAACTGTCTCAACGTAAGTCCAGTTAAGTCGTCGCATTGATTGCGGTATATTGAACTTGCGTAAATTCTTCAAGTGTAATATTACCTCCAAGGGAACAAACCCATCCGTTGTATGGAACACCTCCAAATTAACACAGCCCTCCAAATTAACCTCATCGGGGGTGTCATCAGTGTGATAAAAGGTATCCTGCCAAGTTAGTTCCCTTAAGTTCACATTGCCTTCATAGGCCGATTTAAATTTATGCGTAAAACCACTGACAAATTCCAAACTCTGTATATTCGAAGATATCAGGAAATCTGTAAATGCTCCTTCATAAACAACGCAGATAGAGGAGAATTTTGTTACTTTCAATTGAGTTAGTATGTGCCTTAGGTTATTTTGGGTTAAACCATCGCAAGAAGAGAGAGATAGTTCCCAGACTTTGGGAGGTATTGAGAAACTGCATATATTTGCAAAAGTACTGAATTGAATATCTAACGTTTCGAGATTTGGACAAGCTTTGGACATATTTTTCAGTATCTCATCAGTAATGAAGTCCAAAAATTTCACCGTTAACTTGCCAAGGTTTTGGAAATTTTTTAAATATGAAGTGAAATTGTTGGGATAGGCTTCAGGATCAAATGTTGTCGATATATTTAGTTCCTTCAGATGTACTGGAGCAATTTCAGTTTCCACAACATCTTCCTCCGGATCCAGACTACCTTTCAAATAAAGATATTCCAATTTGAGGTTTTTCACCAATTGCCGAAAATCGCTATAATTTATGGAGACCTGTATGGCATTCTGTAAACTCAAGCTCTTCAAATTTTTCATTTTCAATAATGTGTCCACACTCCAATTTTCTCCGATTACAATAAATTCTCTATCTTCGTCGGTGCAGCAATAGAAGCTAATACTTTCCAATTGTGGACAATTTTCGGCTATCATTTGCAGATGTTGTCGGGGAACTTGCATGTTGCGGTAGCTGAGACTGGTGAGGTTTCGAAAGGGTCGTAGGTCGATACGGGGACCACGTCTTTCAGTTAATACCTTAATTCTTAAGGCATTAAATTGTAAAAATTTCTGAAATTCGGTAGGTTTTAGGGCCACTCGGTCGCAGTTAGTTTCATTAGTCACCACAAAATCATCTTTGTTTGGGTTAATGGTCAGAGTTCTGTAGGTTTTGCGGAAAATGTAGGTCTCGAAGATATTGCCAAATTCGCTGTTGACCTGAGCCAATCTCAATTGGTCTTCGAGATTAAGTAATTTAAATACATGAATTATTAAATCTGTGTTGGTAACAACATTTTCAAAGCTTTGTGTAGAATTCATTTTTATTGCGAATTGTGTTTTTTCGTCGTTCTTACAGATTGCTTGCAACAATAATTCGTAGATAATGTGTAATTTTTAAATTGCGATTCTATTCGTATCCGGCACCGTTACCTTCACATTGACAACGAAACGAGTACTGACATCAAGAGAGTGCGCCGGAGATATTGTCTCGTGTGCCTACTCGTATATGTACCATGCATTACATTATAGTCAAAGAGCTAAAAACAATAAAGATACAACAAACTGCTCTTTGTCTCTCGCATTGGCCCAACCATTGAGTGTAATATATATGTATCAGCAAATATTTGAATGTATTTGAAGAAATAAGTAAGAGAGTTTCATTAATCCCACTGAGGTATACCCTCACTTTGTGATTAATGTAATATAGAGTACTTTGTGGTGAAGTCATAAGGGTGGACAAATTTTTCGTGCTCTAAAATACAGAATATGAAAAGATTTTATTGGCAACACTGTCTATAAAATATTTTTATTGGCAATCCTGCATGTAAATAAAGGGTGGTTAAATTTGTAAAGGCCGATGTTGAATGTGAACCACACCTAAACGTCAAGTTTTTTTCTGCATTTCATTTGACATTTCTCAATTTCAGACCAACTCAATTTGAACCATGGAGCAACGCGTTTTAAGCCTTTTACGAAAATGGGCGTTCAAATCAAAATGAATTTCGTGCACTTCGTGATGTTTTTTTGATCAGCATAATCGACCAAGTGTGTCCACAACCAGGAGAATTGTGCGCAAATTTCAGCAAACCGGGTCTGTAGGAGTGGAGAAAACACATGTGTATGCTCGCCCAGTTCGTTTGGTGCACCTTATGGGCTGGCGACGTCATCGGGCCATACTTCTTCGAAATGAGGCCGGTCAGGCAGTTACTGCGAATGGTGTTTTTTATACCCTACACCACACTGTGGTACAGGGTATTATAAGTTTGTTTCGCGGCAGATGTTTGTAACACCTGAAAATAACACAGCTAGACCCACCTTAAAGTATACCGATCGACTCAGAATCACTAGCTGAGTCGATTTAACGATGTCCGTCCGTCCGTCCGTCCGTCCATGTAAAGTTGTTCGTCGACTACAGGTCGCAATTTCGCTCCGATCGTTCTGAAATTTTGCAGTTTAGAGTATTTCGCGACTGTTAAGATCGCTATTGAATTTGGTTGAAATCGGTTCAGATTTAGATATAGCTCCCATATATATCTTTCGTCCGATTTGGCCCTTTAGTCCTATAGAAGCTGTATTTTACATCCGATCGTTTTGAAATTTAGAATGGTAGAGTTTCTTGATCCATGAACCAACATTGCCGAATTTGAAGAAAATCGGTTCAGATTTAGTTATAGCTCCCATATATATCTTTCGTCCGATTTGGTCCTTTAGTCCTATAGAAGCTGTATTTTACATCCGATCATTTTGAAATTTAGAATGGTAGAGTTTCTTGATCCATGAACCAACATTGCTGAATTTGAAGAAAATCGGTTAAGATTTACCTATAGCTCCCATATATATGTTTCGTCCGATTTGGCCCTTTAGTCCTATAGAAGCTGTATTTTACATCCGATCGTTTTGAAATTTAGAATGGTAGAGTTTCTTGATCCATGAACCAACATTGCCGAATTTGAAGAAAATCGGTGCAGATTTAGATATAGCTCCCATATATATCTTTCGTCCGATTTGGTCCTTTAGTCCTATAGAAACTGTATTTTACATCCGATCGTTTTGAAATTTAGAATGGTAGGGTTTCTTGATCCATGAACCAACATTGCCAAATTTGAAGAAAATCGGTTAAAATTTAGCTATAGCTCCCATATATATGTTTCGTCCGATTTGGCCCTTTAGTCCTATAGAAGCTGTATTTTACATCCGATCGTTTTGAAGTTTGGAATGGTAGAGTTTCTTGATCCATGAACCAACATTGCCAAATTTGAAGAAAATCGGTTAAGATTTAGCTATAGCTCCCATATATATGTTTCGTCCGATTTGGCCCTTTAGTCCTATAGAAGCTGTATTTTACATCCAATCATTTTGAAATTTAGAATGGTAGAGTTTCTTGATCCATGAACCAACACCACCGAATTTGAAGAAAATCGGTAAAGATTTGGCTATTGCTCCCATATATATGTTTCATCCGATTTGGCTCTTTAGATCCAATCGTTTTTATACCCTACACACCACACTGTGGTACAGGGTATTATTTAAGTATAAAATGTCCCAAAAGTAAATTTATATAAACAATTTATACATGAATTACAAAATTTATATATCAGAGTTATTCAATATTACGAGAGTGGTGTAGGGTATTATATAGTCGGCACCGCCCGACTTTAGCCTTTCCTTACTGGTTTTTTTTTTTGTATATGTATAGCGTTTATTTACTGTATGTGTTACATAACATAAAAAATTAGGGCCTCAGCGCCATTTAGGCATTATTGAGGCATGTTGGCAACGAAATTTACTATACGATAAATAATTACATTACATTTCAGAATAAATATAAAAAAGTATAAGTGTTAAAGAATAAATTCTAGTACATGATTCACATTTTCTAACATTATCTTAGAAGCATTTCGAGATTCAGTTGCAAATAATTCAATAGGCGAATTTTAAAAGAAGACAAACTGTTAACATATTTCACATCATTTGGCAAACTGTTATAGAAAAAACCACCCGTATACTCAACGCGCTGCTTGGTCATTTCTAACCTGCATCTTACAACTCTTAGGTTAAGCCTATTTCTCGTATTAATAGATGTCTGGTTTTGTGCAAATTGAATCGTATGGTATCCGACATTATTCAAGGATTTATAGACATAATGTAAGGTCTGATATTGGTATAATGCGTGCACAGGCAACACTGTCTTACAAACATCTGTATACAGCTGTATAGTAGAGTGAGTTAATGGTAGGTTAAAAATTGTCTTTAATGCTTTATTTTGCATACATTGTAACGTTCTCAAAGAATTCGAATTTTTAGACCCATATATAATTGCTAAGTAATTAATATGACTTTGTATTAATGACTGATATAGCAATAATTTAGTTTTGACGTTTAAAACGTATTTCATTTTGTACAAGATTCCAATTGCCGGTGCTATTTTAGACTTTAGATCACGAATGTGAGTATCCCAGGAAAGGTTACTCTGCAAGGTAACTCCTAAATATTTTACTTCACTTGCTTCATTCACAACTTTGCCATCAAAAACTATATTGAAATTTCTTTCAGAATTGTATGCATTTGGTCTAAATCGAATTAAATGTGTCTTGGATGCATTAAGGACCAATTTGTTTATTCTTGCAAATTCCAGAATTGAAGATAAATCTTTTTCTATTGCTGTTTTCAAAGCCAAATCACTTTTATATGGATAAAATAAACATATATCGTCAGCGAACATATACAAACGACCAGTCAAGTTTAAATTTGCCAAATCATTTAAGTATATAGAGAACAATAAGGGTCCTAAGCATCTTCCTTGGGGTACTCCACTTCCTACATGAGTCATATAACTCTTCTCTCCGGAAACTGTTACGAATCGTAACCGATCAGATAGAAAATTTCTAAAGAGTACGTTTTCTTTTCCACAAATTCCGTAATATAACAGTTTCCTTAACATTATGTTATGGTCAACAATATCAAACGCCTTAGAGAAATCCAAAAATATTCCTGCGACTCCCGAGTAGCCTTGATCCAAACAACTACAAATGAAATTCAAAACATTTACCACTGCTTCCTCTGTCCCACATCCTTTTTTAAACCCAAATTGATACTTGTACATAAAGTTATTCTCATCCAAATATTTTAGTAGTTTCTGATGAATTAATTTTTCAAATATCTTATCTATGACAGATAACAATGCAATGGGCCGAAATTGTTCCACAGACGTGGCATTTGAAACCTTAGGAATTGGCACAATCTTCTCTATTTTCATGCTTTGGGGGTATTTAGCAGTAACTATGATTTTATTGAAAATATTTAACATCGTTGGGATTATATAATCTTTGCATTCTACAATTATTTTCGCTGTAATATTATCATATCCTGGCGAAGCATTGTACTTCAAAACACTTACCACTTCATCTAATTCAAGTATATTAAATCGACCAAGAACAAATCGCTATCGTGAGATGATAACGAACTTTTTATGTCCCGAATTGGATGATATGGAAGTGGACAATATGTGGTTTCAACAGGACGGTGCCACTTGTCACACAGCTAACGAAACAATGGCTCTTTTGCGCAACAAATTCAATGGCCGTGTTACCTCAAGTCGTGGCGATGTCAATTGGCCGCCAAGATCATGGGATTTGACACCGTTGGACTTCTTTCTTAGGGGTTATTTGAAAGAAAAGGTGTACGTCGATAAGCCAGCAACAAGAGCTAAAGGATGAGATAATTCGGTACATTAACGGCATAGAACCTGGATTATGCCTCAGCCTCTTCGAAAATTTGGACCATCGGATGGAGGTGTGCCGCCGAGGTAGCGGCGAACATTTGGCCGATATTTTGTTTCATACGTAATTGAACCATACCAATATTATCATAGTAAAAAGAAATGACAATAATTTCCTAAATAATTTGTGTTTTATTCAAAATCAACATCGGCCCTTAATATTTAACCACCCTTTATATATGTGGGATATATCTAAATCTGAAACGATTTTGACCAATTTAAGTAGGTATCGTCCCAGGGCCAAAAAAGAGCACTGTGCTAAATTTCATCACAATCGGACTATAAATTCGACCTGCACTTTGATGGCGGACAGACGGACATGGCTAAATCGACTCAAAAAGTGATTCTATGTTGATCGGTATAATAAACTACATATGGCTATATTTTTTTCCTTTTTTGGGTGTTACAAACAAATGCACAATGTCAAAATACCCTGTACTACAGTGTGGTGTATGTTATAAAAAGTGGACATTTTGACGTGTTTTTCCCCTTATATAGATAAACAGTCTTTTGTCTTAAAAAAATAACATAAAATAAATTGCATAAATCATTTTTTGTTTTGGTTTCACAAAATCTCAATCTATATACAAAAAAAAGTTCTTGGGTCTCCGACACAAAAAATGTTTTTTTTTTTGTTGCATAGTGTAATAGCTCTAGATCTGACAAAATGTGGAGCGTTTACTTGTCATTAAAAAATGTTACCTCAAAAAAATACCTAATACTTTGCTGTATTGTATTTCTTGTCGTTCGCATTTATTCAATAAAATATTTTACAGTTGCCTGAATTTTTCCTACGAAAAACACAGCATTATAAATTTCGTAAAGCATTTATTTTTAATTTAATTTCCTTTAATGGAACAATTGTAATTGATTGAGACAAGCAGTCAGTAAATATACATAGTTTGCATTTAATAGTTCCTTATATAATTTGCCAGAACTTTTTTTAAATATATGTAATTCTAAAACTGTATCGTTGAGCGTTGGCAATACTGGTGCGTCTTCTCTGACCTTGAACTTCACACACACACACACACATTGTATGACTGGAGCAAAATCAACATTCCCCGGGAAGAGAATTAGCTCTGCATCGTTTGTGGTTTTTCGTTTTCTTCTGTTCCGCTATAAGTGAGCGTAGTAGGGAGATTTTAGAACTTTTTTGTTCGTATTTAGTTGAATGGCAAAATTAACTGAATTCACTTGTTGTAAAATTGAGATTGACATATACATATATATATATATACTTTACTACAAAGTAAATTAGGATAAAATAATAAATAATTTGCCAGAACTCTTTTTAAATATATGTAATTCTAAAACTGTATCGTTGAGCGTTGGCAATACTGGTGCGTCTTCTCTGACCTTGAACTTCACACACACACACACATTGTATGACTGGAGCAAAATCAACATTCCCCGGGAAGAGAATTTGCTCTGCATCGTTTGTGGTTTTTCGTTTTCTTCTGTTCCGCTATAAGTGAGCGTAGTAGGGAGATTTTAGAACTTTTTTGTTCGTATTTAGTTGAATGGCAAAATTAACTAAATTCACTTGTTGTAAAATTGAGAGTGACATATATATATACTTTACTACAAAGTAAATTAGCATTTGCACGTTATTTCCAACAAAAGATAATGCGATATAAACTTTCATCATATTCTTTGCTCAGATGAACAGTATCATTGCATAGTTTCTCCATTGTAGCCTCCAGATGTTTCCTTAAATCGCTACAATCTGAAATGTAGAATAATCACAGAAGAGTATTTGAATATTTAAGTTAGTTAATATAAACAATGTGTATCTGAGTTTGTTTTTTAAAAGGCCAAAAATAAAATTGGTTTTAAACCTAACTTTTCTAAAATAATTACTGACCACAACAGTATTATAAAACATGAAAATAACAGCTTGAGGCATACTAAGGAGATTTTAGAATTATTTTCGCCATATTGTGAGCAAAAATTATATTTGCTGCTTTCTATCACAGACAATATTTACAGAACAGACTTGAGGGATAAATACACCGTCACGCGTAATTTTAAAATCTCTATGGCATCTGTCTTAAAAGATGCCGACTTTGGAGGCAACATTTTTGCTGTTTTGATAGAACCAGAGCGCCCCTTGAGATATCATCGGTATGTGTCGTTTGGTATATATCTCGTTGATGTCATCTGAATGGTATAGATGTACTGCGATTGTAAAGTAACGGGTTTTCCAATAGGGATGATAGGAGAGATATACGCAAGAACAACGTTTACAAATTATTCAGTTTTTTTATAAAAATAATCTTTCTCCTTCTTTTAAAATCCAAAAAAATCCACTTTCCATCGACCTACGACCCTAACACTCATGAGCAATATTTTAGCTCTCGTTAAGAGCTATCTTTTTGCCATTGACCGATTGTGGACATGTGCCACACAGCAAATGAAACCATTGTATTGTTGCGAGAAAAGTTTGTAGATTCGATTATTTCAAGAAATTGTGATATTGAATGGCCTCCAAGAAGTTGTGATTTAACACAATAAGACTATTTCTTGCGAGGTTATTTGAAGTCATTGGTCTTTCGAAATAAACCAGACTCTCTTCAAGCTTTACAAGTCAATATTGAACGTGCCATTCATGACATACGACTTAATTTAGTGGAAAAAGTGCTCGAAAATTGGGTTCATCGTATTCGTTCCTGCAGCAGAAGTCATGGAGGCCATTTGAATGACGTTTTATTTACAACTTAATTGTATCGATTGTACTTCACATTAAATAAAAAACTTTTGAATTTGCTTAACAGTCGGGTCTGTTCTGTAGCAAGGTGATTTGATATCACTGTGATTTTAAAATCACCGGCGACTTACAATCACTGTTGGAGTTCTACATTGGCTGGTTTATTATTCATAGCCTCCCAAAAAAGATGGTTCGAATTATTTTCGGCTGATTTCGACCCCAAAAGTGATGTTAAGTCGCCGGTGATTTTGTTTACAGAACAGACCCGAATAAGTGTGTTTTTTTTCAAAAGTAGTAGTAAAAATTGAGCGTGGATTTTTCGAAAAAACATATTTTTTGGGCTAAAAATTTGCAATCATTTTTCGAGTGCTGCGGAACCCAGTCAATGAAGCCGACCAAAATTATCGGCGGCGGCGGCGCATTGAAAAATACCGATCGGCGGCGGCGGCTGGTCAGCTTAGCCGATCAAATTTCAACAATCGGCTGTGCGAACAAAGTTCCAACAAACGATGGCGCACGAATGTCAATCTCAGGCAAAAATGGCGCTTTAAGATATTTACAATTAGGTGACAAAACCTAAAATTAACACAAAAATTTAAGAAAAGTTAAGGAAGTTTTGATTTAATGTCGAAAATCAGTTCAATAAATGTCTACTTATTAGTCTTTGTTGTGAAAGAGAATTTATTGTGAATGACATACCGCCTGTTGTTTTCTCTCTAGAACGATGTAGACTTTGTAAAAATTGGTTCGGCCGCTCAAGAGCTATTGTATTTTCCGTAAAAACCAAAACACGCATTTCTTTAAATAAATGATACCGAGATTAAATGTTTTTAGAAGTTTTTTTTTGTTAATGATCGATTTAATTTTTATTTAGATTTATTTATTGAATGTTTTCACATTCGAATTGTTCAGCTTTTCGATCAACTCTTCCTTTCGAAAGAGAGGTTTTTGTGGTGTATTGGAAAAGATAAGACACTGCGCTCTGAAAGCCATGTAAACACATACCCTTATACGTATTTCAATCCTGTGCGGGGATATCATCAGAGGGTCTTATACATGACACAGTGTGAGCTTGTAGTTGTGGAGATCATCACTTGTATATATACCAATCTACAAAGAAATTTGCATATGGGAATTATATATACCTACGAAGAAAGCGTACAAGTCACACAGTCAAAGCTTTAAGCGAGACTTAAATTCACCATTTTCACCACCCATGTGACTGGTAAGGGTTGCCAGTTCGACACAGTTGTCTCTACACCAATCGCCAGGTAGATGGCGTGGATTCTGAGATTAGTTGGACGATTAGAAAGACTTTACTACATTTCAGTAAGCATAGTATTTTTTTGTTGAATATCAAATATTTTTATGTTATTATTTAGAATTCATTAACACTGCGTGTTGAAGATGAGCAGCTTCTTTCTAATTGTTTTTAGAAAACTTTTTATACATTTTTATGCAAAAATGAATTTCTGACCACATTGTATTACTTAGTAGTCACTTTCTTAATTTTCATGGTTGCATAAAATAAATCGATTTAACTCACAAATAAATAATGTTCGGCGGCTGAATTTCAGCCGATGTGAGCCGCTGAAATCGGCGGCGGCGCCGGCTGTGGCGCGCAGCCGATTTGCGCCGCGTCGGCTTCATACCCTGGCGGAACCCCGCTTGAATTGAATGTTTTTCATAACACTTGCTCACCACAATTACGATAATTTTTGGCCCTATTTTAACAAATCGTAAAAAACACTCCTAAAAATAGGGAGGGCGGGTATGAAATGTTCTACAAAAATGTTAGCCATAAAATATTACTATACATGTCAGAACACACCAAAGTCTAAAACTTATCACAAACATCCAAATTACAGTTCCACAATCTCTAAATACGACTCCATCCAGTGCCTTAAAAATCGCAAAAATGCCCACAAAGTCATAACATATCTGTCAGTAAAATATTGAAAAATACGTATACCTATACGTAATCGTATAAAACAGAACATTTTGAGCACCCCAGTAGGCGAGTTGGTAGCGTACTCGCCTATGAGTTTGGGGGTCGTGGGTTCGATTCCCACCAGAGGCTCTGGTCTGTCGCTGGAAAATTCAGCCATATGGTCTTTGTAACCCGGCCTTTCCCTGGACCTTAAAATTAGAATATAAATTTACTTTGTATTGTAATTCATATAAATAAATAAATAAATAAAACAGAACATTTAAAAAGAACATTGTAAAATAGAACAGATTATTTTTGCGATTTTTAAGCCACTGGATGCACATTCTTCAGGTAGGTTTGTTCCGCATTTTTTTCTCCAATTCAATATCTACAACTTTGCTTCAGACACAAAAGAGATATTCCGTACGGTGTGCCAAGAAAAAAATACAGAAAGTGCAAAAAAACCACCTTGAGAAAAAAATTCGTATGGCCATTAAATTATTAATTAAGTCACCCTGACTAAACGAATGATGCAGAAGTTCTTATTTTTGGGGCTACTTTCACGTCTAAGGGCCTGTTTCTGTAACTTATTTTTGTTCGTCTACGGCGAACGATCAAAAATCACTCAACTATTACTTGAATTCTATAAAACGCAGGTTAGAAATATTTTAGGTACAAGCTTTTTACGTGATTTCCTAAAGACACAACGAATTATAAACTGCTGTGACTTATAGATTTCTCAGAATAATTGAGTGATTTTTGATCGTTTGCGGTAGACGAACGAAAATAAGTTACTGAAACAGGCCCTAATTCTCTGAATTTACGGCCTGTTTCTGTATTTCTAACGAAAGTCTCTGCGAACGAAAACCAGTCACTCACTTTCGTCAGGAATTTGGTTTCTCTAACTTTCTATCGTTCGTTCGCCTGGCCTTACGTCAATAACGTTAGCAATTTACCAATTGGAAAATAATGTAATTGCCAGATCAATAATTTCACAACCTCCGGTCTAAAAAAGCACACATTTTTGTATGGTCGACCTTAGCAAATACATCTCTGTACTATTTACACTAGCGGTGGCCAAAAAAGCAACCCTGGGTGGTCAGCTGAGCTGCACCAAGATTCTAATTTCTCTCTCTCTCTCATTGTGCACTGACAATTTTTTTCCATCGTAGCGAGCAACCAAAATATGGACTTTTTTATGCTAAAATATGTACACATATGTACACAATTTTATTATTATTTAATTGTTTTTACCATAATTATATTAATATCTACTTATTTTTTGCCTTTAATAATGTTTATTTTTATGAAATGATTACGTTTTCGTACGAGTTCATTATCGTACGACTTCTCGTTGTGATGGTAGTTAGTGAAACCCAAATCAGCTGTTTGTCGTCTGGCAGGCGAACGAAAGCAAATGTTTAAGTTACAGAAACAGGCTGTTAGTCCCAAATCAATAAGCTAAAAAATGCTGTACTGTGTTACGAGTATTTTCAAAAATTCCATTGAAATTACATTTCTCTAAAATCGAGCTGGAATTCCATTTCTGTAAAATTAAATTTTTCTACAAAATTTAATGGAAATTGCAATTTCGTACAAAATTTCATCATACGTTCCCAAAATTAGCCGACCTAACAAAGAAAACACAACAAATTTGGGAAAATTTTTCTTTATTTCTCAACATAATCTCCTTTAAGCTCGATACACTTTTTACAGCAATTTTTAATAGCTGCAATACCCTTGTTTATATGAAGAACTGTCTAGCTCCTGCAAATAGCCATCAACCGCAACCTTCACCCCTTCATTGCTGGCAAATATTTTTCCGCCGAAACATTTTTTCAAATTTGGAAACAAAAAATATTACAATGGAGCTAAATCTGGCGAAAAAGGTGCGTGCTAAAGCTATGCGAACTTTAAATCATTGATTTTGGCCATCGCAATTGCGGATGTCTGAACTGGAGCAATGTCTTGATTGTGAGCAAAGGCGGCACCCATCTCGCGCACAGCTTTGTTCGTCTTGACAGCTCGTACGACCGCTTTTAAACTCTATCAACCAATATTTTATAGTTGTAAACTAAGGAACAGCCTCCCCCAAAGCAGAATCTAGCTCAGTTTTAATATTGGTTGGACTGAGACCTTTCAAATGAAGTTATTGTATCACATATCAGTTTTCAATGTTTGCCATGTTTAAAGATTCATTGAAATTGTGTACTTTTGAGTGCTCAAAAAAAAATAATAAACAACGTGGCGCCTTGGAACTTAAAACATATTTTTTAGAAGGTTACCTCTTTTCACGAAAGTCATTTTTTTTCAAACTACTACCGCACTATATACATATGTCAGGTCGGTTATTTGTTAAAATCAAATTTAACTTTCAACGATTTTTTTTTTAGAAATTTGCAATTTTTTTTTTAAATTTAACGAAAATTTTATATTGTATAGAAAAATTCTACTAATTTTTTTAAAAACAAATCTTGAAATTGAATTTGTTTGGAAGTTCCTACAAATTTGCATTTCCTTTAAATTAGTATTTTTTTAAAAAAAATTTTGCTGAAATCAAATTTTATTTTCAACAAAAATTTTTAGAAAAATTTAATTTTGGTGAAAAAATGCCAAATTTGACAAAATTTTTCTGCAAAAAAATCAGTTTTATTAGATTTTGCTGAAGTTTTCTAGAACAAGTAAGAAAGTTCAGTCGGGTAAACCGACTAATGAATCCCCTCACCTTGAGTCCCAAAAAATATTAGTAAATTTATTTATTTTTTTTTGTTTTGTTTAAATTATTATCAATTTTAATTGCTTTTAATAACTTTAAAGTATGTACTGATATTAAAGTTAAGAGCTGTTTACTTTTGGTACAAAATGGTCCATTTGTGTGAGAGGTACCAAAATGGGCGTCCCAATAACGGTCACTTTTCTTGGGACTCTAGGCACTATTAAACCATTACACTGTACAAAATGTCAAGTCTTTCTATACACAGGTAATAGAGTTATAAGCTATTAACTTTTGGTACAAAATTGTCCATTTGTGTGGGAGGTACCATAAGGGGCGTGACAACTTCTCCCATTTATTTCGAGGTAATAGTGACTAATAAGCTAATACTATGTGTAGAATTTCAGAGGATTGAAATAAGGTATTAAATAATAAATATTTCACTAAATGTTAACCCTTTGTGGGGGAGGTAATGGAAGGAGTGGACCAATATGGCCCATCTTCAAACATAGCCGGAGA
Organism: Eudasyphora cyanicolor; assembly: GCA_963930755.1. Lineage (NCBI taxonomy): Eukaryota > Metazoa > Arthropoda > Insecta > Diptera > Muscidae > Eudasyphora > Eudasyphora cyanicolor. The sequence goes on from OZ005735.1 coordinate 238,503,376, forward strand.
TAGAAGAAAATATTGCCACATACCAAATTTGAAGTCAATCGGTTGCTTCTTTCGAGAGTTATCGTGCGCACCAGCCAGCAGACAGACAGACAGACGGACGGACATTGCTCATTCGACTTAAAATGACCCAAAACGGATATCCGCCGAACACACTTAGGGTTTTAGGTCACTCCTTCGATGTGTTACACTTTTGGTTCGTAGCAAATAATATATACCGTCCTCTCTTAGGTGAGGGGATACAAATGCAACTTCTTCTCAACTTACATTTTATATACAATTTTTATGAAATTTGCAACAAGATTTTAATTTAGGGAAGATATTTTAGAAAAATAAAATTTCGTGCTGGGCAACGCTGTTGTAGTACCTACACTCCGGCCACAATTTGGCTTAACGTCACACTCCTTTTGGATAATTATTTACGCTTTATAAGCAATTACTGTTTTTTGTTTAAAATTATTGCAGAGCAATTTAGGCCATATCTATAGATAGGCTCATACTAATGTTAAAACTTACTTATGGTAAAACAGCAAATATCCAATGCTTTGAGATTTCTCGGGAATTTTTTGTGATTTATCAGGGTTTTCATGAATTCCGTATCTCTCCTGAAGTTATACACCACTAACTCCAATGCGTCGCTTTGATTAAATAAATCCAACCAGAAGTCCAAAGCCATGGCAAAGACATCTTCAGTTATCTTGACGGTCTTGACGCTTGAGCTAAAACCTTGTACAGGGACATTCGAAGCTTTTGCCAGACTTCGTGGTGGACAATGATCGTTCATAACAATCTCTTGCAGCTTTGGATGTTTCAAAATTCCCTCTATGTAAGTCCAGTTAAGGCGGGACATCGATTGTGGCATATTTAATTTGCGCAAATTCGGCAGTTGCATTATTGCCTCTAGGGGCATAAAGCCAGCCAACATATGAAGAACCTCCAAATTAATGCAGCCATCCAAATTAACCTGATAATGTCTGTCGTCCGTGAAATAGAAGTCATCATACCAAGTCAATTCTTTTAAGTTCGCATTGCCTTCATAGGCCGATTTAAATTTATGTGTATGAACAGCATTAAAATCCAAACTCTCTATATTTGGAGATATATGGAAATCTGCAAATGATCCTTCATAATCAACGCTGACGGAGGAGAATTTTATTATTTTCAATTGGGTTAGCATTTGCCTTAGATTATTTTGAGTTAAACCTTTACAAGAGTACAACGATAATTCCAATACCTTGGGAGGTATTGAAAATGTTTGTAGATTTTCAAAAATACTGAATTGTATAGATAATGTTTCGAGATTCGGGCAAGCTTTAGACATATTATTCATTATCTCATCATTGATGTAGTCCAACGATTTAATCGTTAACTTTCGGAGATTTTGATAATTGGTTAAATATGCCGAGAAATTGTTGGGATATGCCTCAGGATGAAATGTTGTCCATATATTAAGTTCCTTCAGATGCACTGGATCGATATCAGTTTCCACAACATCTTCATCAGGATATAAGCCACCTTTAATATGAAGATACTCCAATTGCAGGTTTTTGACCAATTGCCGAAAATTGCCATAGTTTATGGAGACTTGTATGGCATTCTCTAAACTCAAGCTCCTGAGGTTTTTCATTTTCAACAAAGTCTCCACACTCCAATTTTCTCCGATTACAATAAATTCCCTATCTTCGTCGGAGCAGCAATAGAAGCTAATACTCTCCAATTGAGGACAATTTTCGGCTATCAATTGCAGATGTTGCCGGGGAACTTGCATGTTGCGGTAGCTGAGACTGGTGAGGTTTCGAAAGGGTCGTAGGTCGATACGGGGACCACGCCTTTCGGCTAATACCCTAACTTTCAAGGCATTAAATTGTAAAAATTTCTGAAATTCTGTAGGTTTTAGGGCCACTCGGTCGCAGTTAGTTTCATTAGTCACCACAAAATCTTCTTTGTTTGGATTAATGGTCAGAGTTCTGTAGGTTTTGCGGCAAATATATGTTTCAAAAATATTCCCAAATGCACTGTTGACCTGAGCCAATCTCAATTGGTCTTCGAGATTAAGCAAGTTGAATAGATGAATTATTACATCAATGTTGTTTGAAAAATTTTCATAGCTTTGTTTGTTTGAATTCATTTTTTGCGAATTGTATTTTTTTGTTTGTTTTCGTTGTTACATATGTATATTCTTGCACAAGTACTCGAAGATAATGTAATTTTTTAAATTACGAGTCTATTCGTATCCGCCACCGTTGCTGCTTTCACATTGAACACGAAACGAGAACTGCGAGCAAGAGAGAGTGCCACAAATAATCTCACATGTGCATAGCCGTACACCCCATAAACACTCTATCTAATAGATGGTCCGTCGTACTCTTTAAAAAGTGACAGTTACGACCGATTAAATTTTTGACAGTTGTTTTGCTCTCTTCGAGATATTTTGGCACTCTCTTGTTAGCTCTCAAGATTTAATTTGCCGATTTAAAGATGTCTTTTTTGGTATTTTATTTTAAAAATCAATTGTGTTTGCTCCAATTGTGATTGTAAAGTGAAATGTTTGAGGAAAAATGCCAAAATTATGTATAAAAAATAAAAACAAATTTGTGCTCTTTCTTCTCTTAACTACTAATGTCAAAAATTTAATCGTTCGTAACTCGAGAAATTTGCTTAAGAGAGCGAAGGACCATCTAGTAGTTGAGTGTTTATGGTACACCCTACGTACTAAAAATCTGCATATAGCTTAGAGAAATGAATGTTGGGATGACAGAAATTTTTGCCACATAAAAGGATTTTTTTTTGAATTTAATGTTTATTTTTTGCTATATTATTAACATAACGGATCCTTACCCAGCAAAATCTTGGTAAGTACATGCCATTATTCCCCGCATTACCAAATAATGACATCTCAACATTGTGATTTTTTATCAAAATAATTTTTGGCAAATTTTAGTATAATGCAATTTTGGCTATATGTGGGTTATTGTAGAAGATTTATTAATTTTCAACAAGTTTTCCAAAAATACGTGCAAATTGAATGAACTGCTTCCATAAGTATTTCAGCTGATTTAAGTTAAAGACATATGTACACTATTGCTACTGAATTCTGAAGATGATAGAGTGGTGTCTATCGAAACTGCAGTCAATTCTACCAAGCAATTAAAACTCTCTACCAATTTTTGTATTTGTTTCTATTACTTTTTTGGAATAGACAGAAAGTAAATGGAACATATGGTCTCAAACCAAAAATAAATTCTGACTGACTAATACCAAAAATATTTACGTATATCGTATGATGTTAGACCATTGAAGAATTTTTTACATGGTGGTTTGGGTTCAGAAATTCGAAATATGCGCGAGAATATGCACAAAATTACTTTCACTGGCCTTCTCTACATATGTACCATATCTACTACGTATTTTGTAACTTATTGGTAATGCATTATTCAAGTACTTAAAATCGTGAAAACATAAGCACATATTTATGTGGTATGCCTATGCTACAAATAAGTACTTATTATGCTACTTTATTGTATGCTTTTGGGAAGTACTTCCCTCCAATGACATCCCCATGTTAAAATAATGAGAAAAGTGGCTAAATAATAAGTACTTACCATTATCGAACTTTGCTTACTCGTCGGATTATTTGGTAATGAGAAATTTTGCTGGGTAGAGTTACAGAACTTTAAAATAAAGAGAGAAGTAAAATAGAGCAAATAAATATCAATTAAACTGGCATTATTAGATAGATAATTTTATGCCATTATTGTTCAAGTATACTTTGGGTCATATGTAGACCTCGGATCATATGCAATTGCATATTTTTTTTTTGCAGATTGATAGAAAAATTCTGATTGGACAAAAATTCGTTTTAAAGAAAGGGGAATCGTGAAACAGGTGCATATTGTTAATTTTTTGCATATTTGTAATATGCTAAAAGTGCGGAGGTACCCATGCCCATTATTTCTGGTGACTCCAACTCTAGATCAGTAACGTCCTTCTCTGAGGACGAAAGCTCTACTTCTGACACAGAGGGGCTGAGGGGAGTCTCCGGACTCTTTGACGCGCTTCTCGATGATACGGACGAAGAGTTCGATAACACCCTTATCGGGGTGGATGTTAATCTGTCAATTACCAATGATGGTAAGAATTCTACAGATTAACCTCCATCACTCTAAAGCAGCCTCAGCCGCTCTATTGCTGCGCCAGGCTAATTTAAGTGGTAAAGACCAAACATCTGCTAGTCTGGAGATCGGTAATCGCATATATTTGGTGGTCTCCAGTTACTTGCCTCATGAAGCTGTAGTACCGACTGCTCCATTCAGGGAAGTAAAGGGTTTTTCAACAGGGACGCTACAAAAGTAGACCGACAGGGACAGCAAATGACGCCATATTTTTTGCCGCTCTTTTGACATTTCTCTTCAGTAAGGTTTGCCATTTCATGATGGAAAATATACGAGCCAACAACGAGTCGAAATTATTAAAATTTATTACCGAAATTCGGAATCAGTGGCCTCAACGTTAAGAGCGCGAAAAATCATCTTCAGCGATGAGGCTCATTTCTGGCTGAATGGCTTCGTCAATAAACAAAATATGCGTTATTGGTCAGACAGCAATCCACACGTACTCCATGAGTCATCATTGCATCCCGAAAAAATTACGGTTTGGTGCGGTTTATGGGCCGGCGGCGTCATTGGGCCGTACTTCTTCCGTGATGATCAAGACCGGCACGTTACTGTTAATGGGAATCGCTACCGTTCAATGATAACCGAAAATTTTTGGCCCCAATTGGATGATATGGACTTTGAGGATATGTGGTTCCAACAGGAGGGCGCCACAAGCCACACAGCGAATGCCACAATCAATTTATTGGAAACCAAGTTTGGAGAACGTGTTATCTCACGAAATGGTCCAGTCGATTGGCCGCCTCGGTCGTGCGATTTGACGCCGTTAGACTATTTCCTGTGGGGCTACGTCAAGTCTATGGTCTATGCCAACAAGCCAGCGACGATTGATGAACTTCGTACGAATATCGAACGTGAAATTGCAGCAGTATCGGCCGATTTATGCTTGAAAACCGTCGAAAATTGGGTTCAGCGTCTGGACTTCTGCAAGCGTGCCCGTGGTGACCATGCAAAAGAAATCGAGTTCCATACATAATGGCATCGAACGTACTTTCACAGGAATAAAGAATTTCATTGATATCCAAAACCGTTTTTGTTTTATTTTAAAAAAAAAACGTTTGTAGCGCTCTTATTGACGGACCCGATAGTAGAAGACGCAACGTCTGACGAGGTCGAGCTGATTATTGGCGCAGACACGAACGCTCATCATACTTCTGGGGTAGTACGGATATAAACAATAGGGGTGATTCGCTTCTTGAATTTATTCAAACTACCAACCTAAGTATTTGTAACATAGGTAATAAACCGACATTTACAATTAAAGACAGAAAATAATTACTAGAATTACTGACCGGCTGTCAGACAAAATTATTGCGTGGAATGTACTGGACGACCACTCATTCTCAGATCACCATTATGTTGAGTTCAAACTCGCAGAAAAAGCGCCTGAACCTGCCGCCCACAGAAATGTGAGGAAGACAAAGTGGCACATGTATAAGAAGAATTTTAGAAAGGTCCTCAACTCTAAACTTCTTTATGAACCGAATGACAAAGCCGGTCTGAATAATCTGGTAGAGCATATCACCACATCATTCAATAGTTCCCTTGAAGAAGCCTGTCCAAAAACAAGGTACAAGGGTAAAACTAAACCTCAATGGTGGACTTCTGAGCTAACGGCAAGGAAAAAGACCTGCAACAAGGTATTTAACAAGGCGAAATCTACTGGAGCCTTTGATGATTGGGATGCATATAAAGGGCAACTCATGATCTATAAGAAGGAGCTTATGAAGGCGCAAAGACGCTCTTGGTATTCCTTCTGTGGCGAAGTGGAAAAGGTCTACGACGCCGCAAGGATGAGGAAAATACTATCAGCTTCACCCTGTACAGTGGGTTACTTACATACAGCGAGCAGTCGCTGAATGTAGTGCTCGACACACATTTTCAGGGGAACTCACCAACAGAACCCGAAGATCAACAAGACCAACTAGAATGCGAGTGGACTGCGAGCGTTGCTAGCTTGTTGACTGAGAGATCCAGAATAAGCTGGGCTATTAACAGCTTTGAGCCCTTCAAGTCACCTGGACCAGATCGCATCACTCCAGCAGAAATGCAGAAAATGTTAAAGTACATTATCACCAGGCTGGAAAAAATTTATGTAGGCTCTACCAGGCTTCCCTCCCGAATCGATGGAGGGATACCAAAGTGGTATTCATACCTAAAGGGTGGAAAATATAACACACTAGGCCAAAAGACTTCAGACAACTTAGCCTATCCTCCTTCCTATTGAAAAGTCTGGAAAGACTTTTAGATTATTTCATTAGGGAAAACCTGGATACAAAACTCCTGTCGGTGAACCAACATGCTTACAATAAGGGGAAGTCTACAGAATCAGCCCTGCACGAACTTATGAGCACTATCGCATCGTCCCTGCATTTCAAGGAATTCACCATGGTGTCATTTCTTGACATAGAAGGGGCTTTTAACAACATTCACTCAGATGCAGTAATTGCGACACTGTCACATCTAATAGTTAACTCTAGTTTGATTAGACTAATTCAAACAGCAGAATACGCATGACAGCATGTCTTGGGTCCACAACTCTAACAAAGTTTGTAAACAGAGGGACCCCACAAGGAGGAGTACTGTCTCCACTAATTTGGAACATAGCGGTGAATGAAATCCTGCTAGATCTAGAACGTTGTGGCTGCAAGGTCGTGGCATATGCGGACGACGTGGAAATCGCAGTAACTGGCAAATTCGAAAACGTCCTCCGAGACATTCTACAGGTGGCTCTGAACAAATTGGCTAGATGGGCCAGAATCAGCGGTTTGGGCGTAAACCCAAACAAGACAGAATTGGTTCTCTTTACTAGGATGAATAAAGTCCCACATGTGGACCCTCCACCTCGGATAAATGGAACAGATCTAGTCTTTTCTGAAAGTGCAAAATTTTTAGGAATAATTCTAGATAGAAAACTATTTAGACTTAACGTATTGGAACATGTAAGGAAGGCCAACGTCGCCTTATATTCCTGCAAAAAGGCTCGCGGTGGGGCCTCTCCTAAAATCGTCCCCTGGATATATACGAGTATTATACGGCATTGTTGTATGGTGGACGGCAACTGACAAACTAACCATCACCTACTAACAAAGGTTCAGAGAACAGCCTGCCTTAAGGAGTACAGCGACCGAGTCTCTACAAGCCCTACTCCATATACTGCTGATTAATATTGTGGCGAGTGAAGTAGCAACCAAAACGGCAATAAGATTAAATTGCCTAACAATGTGGAGGTACAAGAACTACGGTCACATGAGGATATCAAAGTGTAGTGTTATGGTAACCGACCGAGTGGACTATATGCTCGTACCAACTGTGTACGCCTTCGAGAGAAATTACATCACTATGATTCCCGCCAGAGATGAATGGGTTGGAAGAATACCAGGTAATAGAAACCATCTCCACTTTTACACGGATAGTTCGAAGCTTGCTGAAAAGGTTAGCTTCGGAGTACACTGTGCAGAGCTTAGTTTGGATATAGCTCACAGACTACCAGATAACTGCAGTGTCTATCAAGCCGAAATAATGTCAATATGGGAAGTAGCCAAGTGACTGAGTCGCAACATAGTAACCAACACTGGCGTTGTCATTTAGTCGGACAGCCAGGCTGCCATCAATTCTCTGGAGGCAACATCCCTAAATTCACAAACAGACCTCGACTGCCGCAGATCTCGTAACGAGATGGCTGAGCAGTTTAATATACACCTCATATGGGTGCCTGGGCATAGGGGTATCCCGGGGAACTGCAAAGCCGATGAACTTGCTAAGAAAGGGACGACATTACAAATTCTCGAAGAATTTCCATATATTGAAGCGCCACGTGCAAGCTTTGGCTTAGGCAAGACGCAATCAGGCAGTCCAACGAAAGATGGACAGAAATCGGCACCTGCAGGGTAGCTAGACAAATCTGGCCAAGGTATGACCTGAGAAGGTCAAAATATCTCCTCGCACTAGAGAGGCAAAAATTGTCTACGTTAGTATCAGTTCTGATGGTCACGCCGCTTCTTGATCGGCGAACACGCCAAAAGATTGGGTATTGACTTTAATGACTTCCGCAGAAGCTGTGGAGATGAGGAAGAAGTGGAGAGCATTGAACACTTGCAATGCGACTGCCCCGCTCTGAGTAAACGACGACAGGACTTAGTAGGGTCGGCTTTTTTAGGCAGCCGATATTCGTATTATCGATAAATTTGCATATCAAACAGGTTGGTTTCGATGAGGGGCAGTTCAGCCCGTGGTAACACTAGGGACCTAAACTGGTCTATGTGAGCTTGTATAAAAAAAATACGGCTGCCACCCTAACCTAATATGCAAAAAATATGCAACAAAAATTGCGATATATGAATGAAAAATTCGAAATAGTAGAAGGATATCTATGTCAATACTATTTAAAAAATCATGACACAAAAATGGATGATTTAAAAAATCGTCCAAAAAAGTGCCTAAATATTTGGAAAGTATGGGGTAATTTCAAAGCACACCGACCCACTCTGAATATTTATGAATTTAGATTTGAATGAAATTTTGCACGCGTATACTACAAGACAAACCGGAATTATGACCAAATTTAAAGCAGTTTAGTTTTTATATTTAGTTTGCCAAATGGGTATCTACACATTTTTTTTTACAAATTTAGTCTATTTGAAGTCGATATAACTTTTTAACTGAATATCAGATTTGAATGATATATACTAGTTAATAAAATCATGGAGGCGGCAATGTCATGGTCTGCGGATGCTCTTTCGGTAACGTGGTTGGGGCCCTCTATACAATAAACGGAATAATGAACAGGTTTATGTACTGCGAAATCTTGGAGAATTCCATGCGTCCCTATGCTGAGTGGAATGTTGCTCTATTACGGCAATTTCAACACGACAACCACCCGAATAATACCGCGAAATGATTCAATGATTTAGTTCGAAAGGAAGGGGTTGACGTTATGGAGTGGCCAGCTTAATCGTAGACTTGAATCCCATTGAAAATTACTGGAAAATTCTCAACAAAGAGATAAATCAAGAAAGTGTAGGTGGAGATAAAAATAAGCTATTTCAGGCTATCGCAGATGCTTAGAACTCCGTAGTTACAAAGATAACAACCAATCTTATTGATTCCTCGCAAGAAGGGGCAACGCCGTCCTTGATAATCAATGTTTTTCCACAAAATCTTAGTAGAAATGCATAGTCCAATCGGTTTTGTCGTGCGAATTTTCGACCTTTTTGTTTTTTTGTAAAATAAATTTTTATTTCCAAATAATTTAAGCAGTCAAATTGTCATTTTTTTTTGGTAAATTGATGCAATTTCTTAGATAATAGGTAACATTTTTGGAATATATCATTGATAGTTTTCAGATGTTGGCGATTGAAAAGACGTATGAAGTAAGTCCAATATGTATAGGGTGATCCAAGTAGAGATACTTTTTTCAACAGTCTTTTTATGACAGATCACATGTGAGTCGTGTCATGCTGTCATGTTATTTTTGTTAAGTATTGTTTGGCATTTCATCATTAAAAGACTTACGCCTGAACAACAAATTGACGGATTAACTAGTGTAACGTTATAACGGGTGATCCAAGTAGAGATTCTTTTTTCAATATCCTTTTTTTGACAGATCACGTGCGAGTCGTGTCATGCTGTCATGTTATTTTTGTTAAGTATTGTTTGGCATTTCATCATGGAAAGACTTACGCCTGAACAACGTTTACGCGTATCATTCGCCAGTTACCAGTCGAAATGCCCGAACGAGTCATCGAAAATTGGACTCAACGGATGGACCATCTGAGACGTAGCCACGGCCAACATTTGATAGACATAATCTTCAAAAAATAAATGCTAAAGAAAGAATGTTCTTTCAAACGATAATAAACATTCCCCATTCAATTTTAATTTTCTGTGGTTTTTTTCTTTAAAAAAGTAAGGAACCTCGAAATGGATCACGCTATATAAGTATTGTCCGATACTGTAAGTACCATTTGCAAGATTTAACACCCTCTCTAAGAATTATAAATTAAGTAACCAATTTTTGTGTATTGCTACTCCCCACACAAAGTGACCATACTTTAATGCTTGAAATTTTGTGCAGTACAGTACAGTGGGCGAAAAAAAAATAAATCGATTTAGAGATATCTCAATTTATATTTTTAATTTCCGTGAAAAGTGACCGAAATAAATTGTTTTATATAAACTTAGTATTTTTTTGAAAAGTACGCGAAACAAAGCTTCAGGAAATTATATGTTTTATTTTTAAATTCTTATGCTTTGTAGCATTAAAATTAACTTCAAAAAAGGTTTGGAATTACCTCATACTTTTCATATATTTAGGCAATTTTTTTGGACGTTAATTTTGAAAATCACCCATTTTTCATTTTTGTGACACGATTTTTTAAATAGTATTGACATATGATACCTCCCACACAAATGGACTTGTATGTACCAAAAGTTAACAGCTTTTAACTTTAATATCAGTGCATACAAATACTTGAAATTTCGTACAGTGCAATACTTCTATAGTAACTAGAGTCTAGAGAAAAGTGGCCGCAATTGGCACGCCCCATTTGGTACCGCCCACACAAATGGACCATTTTATAGCAAAAGTTAACAGCTTTTAACTTTAATACCAGTGCATACAAATACCTGAAATTTCGTACAGTGTAATGCTTTTATAGTACTAGAGTGCAGAGAAAAGTGACCGTCCGGGGCGTCCCAACCCCTTTTGGTACCTCTCACACAATTGGATCATTTTGTACCAAATGTAAACAGCTTTGAACTTTTATACCAGTACATACTTTAAAGTAATTAAATGCATTTTTAATTGATAATAATTTAAATAAAACAAAAAAATAAATAAATTTATTCATAAGTCGTTTTACCCGACTGAACTTTCTTACTTGTTTAAATAAAAACTCGGTAAATTAATATATTCACTTCCTTGTATTTAAATTAGTTTATTCTATTTATTTTAGTTTTCTTTTCTAGAGAAAATTATACGATACAAGTATTCATCATTTTCATACTTGAAGTGTGCTAAATTTTTCCTCAGTTTGTCCATAGTACTTTCCAAGTGGCGCCTTAAGTCACTGCATTCTTAAAGGAAATATTAATTCGCATTACCATCACAGTATTGTTACTTCAAAATCTACAAGATTTAATACTTACTTATTGTAAACAAGCAAACATCAAGCGTTCGCAGATATCTGGGAAATTTTTCATGGGTTATTAGTGTTCTCATGAATGCAGAATCTCCTCTGAAGTTATACACCTCTAATTGGAGCTCCTTATTTCGATCAAATAAATCCAACCAAAACTCTAAGGCCAGGGCGAAGACTTCTCGAGTTATCTTCACAATTCGAACATTTGTGGCAAATCCGGCAACTGGTATATCCATAGCTGCCTGGAGATTTTCGGCCTTATAATATTTGTTCATAATAAATTCTCTAAGAGAAGGGTGCTGAAGGATAGCTATAATATAGGACCAGCTAGAAGGAGCCATCGAAGGTGTTATAGTCAACTTGTGGAGCATGTTCAATTGTGCTAATGTATTTGTGTCCATGAATCCATCCTGCATATCCAATACCTCTAAATTGATACATCTTCCCAAAGCAACATTATCTGCAGTGACCATGTGGCTAAAGCCACCATTATTCCAGGACAGACTTTTTAAGCTCACACTACCGCCAAATGCTAGTTTTACGTCATTCGTATAACTGACATAAAAGTCCAACTCTTGTAAGTTATCTGATAAAGCAAAATCTTCTAATACTCCATCATAATCCATATCTTGTGAGGAGAACTTTGATAGCTTCAGTTCTGTTAGTATTTGTCTTAAATTATTGCAGCTTAAACCTCCACATCGGAGCAGCGCTAATTCAGTTACCTGCGGTGGTATGGCAAACGATAGAATATTTCCAAATCTTGAATCTTGTATGTGGAACACCTTCAAGTTAACACAAGCGTTGGCAATATTAGTTAAAAGTAAATCAGTGATTTCCTCTCTTCTTACGATTGCGATTAAGGTAACAAGGTTTTCGAAAATTTTCAAATACGGTGAGAGATTGGCTTTTGGACCAAAGTTAAAGCCTATATCAATTTTCTTCAGATGAACTGGATGGGCAAAGATATTTCCAGTCATCTTGGGAATCCCCTTCGCCGGTTGTACTATACACCTTAAATTTAAATACTCCAGTTTGAGTTCGGTTACCAATTTTCGAAAGTCCTGATAACTTAAAGGCGTCCAGTTAGAAGGACCATGCGGCATATTTACTTTTACACTCTTCAGTTTCTTCATAGGCACCAGAGAATCAACACTCCAGTTCTTTCCAACCATAATATCGGATCCATTTTCATCCAAGCAACAATCTACATGTAATAATTCCAATTTTGGACAATTCTTTTCTAGTTGGGTTAAAAATTTTAAATGTTTCTGGGAAATGTGCATGAAGCCATAGAACAGTTTCGTTAGATACTGAAATGGTCTTACATCGAATACGATACTATTCAGTTCAGCAAATACCTTCACACGATGTGCATGGTAATGTAGAAACTCCTTCAACTCTGCCGGTTTCAAGGCCATTCGGTTAAGATTCGTTTCATTCGTCACTACAAAATAATCATGATTCCCAATGACGGTCAGGGTGCTGTAGTTATCTTGCGGAAAAATATATCTCTCAAAGACATCTTTGAGTTCCGCATTAACCTGGGCCAGTCTGAATTGGTCGTCAACATTCAGCTGTTTGTATATATAGATTGCTATATCAAGATTTTGCAAAACGTTATGAAATTCCATTTTATGTGTTTAGAGTGTACGTTTCGTTGTTATTTATACTAAATAAATAATATTTTTTTGACGTAAACTTTTTTGCGGCACCGATGACTCGCCATTGAAAACAAAATGTGCACTGAATACCCTCACAGAGAGAGAGAGAGAGAGAGAGTGTCAACGAATATTACATCTTCGTATGCGCTATAACACAAAGTGCGACCGCTTTTGTATGGCAATTTATAAGTTACAGTACGAGTATGACTCGTCCCAGCGGCGGAAGGCATGAGCTATAAGGCCTTATATTAGGCCTTCTTAGTCATGACGGAGGCCTTCCCTACACATTACCTGTTCCTTTCCATTTAACATTGCGTGAGATTGGGAGGCAAGGCCTTCCTTTCCATTTCCCTACAAGAATGCCTCCAGAAGGCCTTCATAGATAAGGGATAACGCATGTCAGAAAAAATCAGGCCTTCCGGAAGGACTATAAAAGAAGGTCTGCTGAAGGCTAATTTAAATAATGCATACATCATGTCTGAAAAAATCAGGCCTCGAAAGTCTTCGAAGTTTTGATAGACGCCCATCTGGTTCTTCCGCTGCAGAATTGAAAAAATGATACTAATATTAATTTTTTTAGTAACTATTATTTTTTATTTTGATGTTTCTTTTATTTGCATAACACACAAAAAAATAATTTAATTCAACTTAAAAAGTATAAACCAAAAAAAAAAAAAAACAACAAAATAATTCAATTCAATAAATAACCTAAAATCTTTTATTATTTAAAACCTTTAAAACACCCGAACCGATGAATGCAAGATCAGAAGCTGATAACAACTGATAGCGTTTTATGAAAACTGTTTTTGGTTTTGTTTTTTCTTGCTTTTTTCATCCCCCTCTCTAAGCACAAGTTCCTGTTGTTGTGTGTACGAAACAAAAGTGATAGAATTTAACAAGATGATTCGTCCCGCGGCGATTGTTTTTTTGCTTGTTTTAAGACAGATTTTTTGTAATTATGTATCACAATTAAAAAATTAATATTGATTGATAAGTGCAAAAAAGTAAAAAAACTATTTCCGCGTTTGCAAAATCATTTCTCCTCGTTCGTAACTCAAGAAAATTTAAACAAGCGCGACGAACCGTCTTGTTAATTTGCATTCCCTTCACATTACGTTGGAATTTGTATAACGGCATACTTCGTTTTGTTGTTGCTGCTCTTTCATTTGTGGTATTTAAGCACGATGGACTACGAACCACTCGCTTTTGCATTCCCTCTGCCTTCGTTTTAGAAGGCCTTCTTCAGGTTATCAAAAAGGAAGATTATAGGTATGTTGAGATTTACATAGCGTTTATTGTTTTTGCTCTTTCATTTGATAAGAACGATCGACGATGAACCACTCTCTCTTACAGTCCCTCTGTCTTCGCTTTAGAAGGCATTCTTCAGGCTATCAAAAAGGAAGATTCTTTGTTGGGATTTGGATAACGTTTTTTTTTTTTCATTTGTTGTATTGGTTATGAACGCTGGACTACGAACCACACGCTCTCACATTCCCTCTCCATTCTTTTAGAAGTCCTGTATCATACCTGATATTGGCATGCCTTCAACTGATCAATAATCATGCATTTGGCAGGCCTTACATAGGGAAGTCCTTGCCGAATAAGGCCTTCCGCATGTCTTATATATGGAAGGCCTCGCAATTTCCGCCGCTGGGGTGTTCTGTACTTTGTAGTGTGTGTAATTGGAACACTTGAGGTGCAGAAATTGAAATTGACATACATATGTATGTGTAAGTGAGAGTTTCTCTGCAAAACGGCTATGTTTGCTTGTTTTTTGTCTGATTAAATAGCTAATGTAAATGCTGAACATGTTGTAAATGGACAAGTGTTGCCAATGTGCCGTAATTGCTTTACACGAGAGGCAATTATGGGGATGAGTTAGGAGTTATTTAGTTTAAAAATGAACAAATCATACGTGACGAACGCTACATTCGTGCGCGTTTTCGGATTAAAATATAACAACTTTTTGAGGTATATCCTTTTGACCATATCCTTTTTGACCATATCCTTTTCATGAAATTTTCCATAACCAAATCGCAAAGTGGCTGCCCTATGTCCTCGATAGCCTCACGAATTCTATCTTTGAGGTCTTGAATCGACGCTGGTCTGTTGGCGTAGACCTTATCTGCCACGTGGCCCCAAAGGAAGAAGTCGCTAGGTGTTAAATCACAAGATCTCGGTGGCCAATTTTGATCACCTCTTCGAGAGATAACACGGTCCGGAAACTTTTCCCGTAACAGAGCAATGGTTTCGTTGCTTGTGTGGCACGTAGCGCCGTCTTGTTGAAAGTAAACGTTGTCCAGATCAATACCATCCAACTCCGACCATAAAAAATCATTAATCATGCCTCGATAGCGCAATCCATTCACCGTAACTGTTGATCCAACCTCATTTTCGAAAAAGTAAGGTCCAATGAACCCGCCGGACCATAAAACGCACCAAACAGTCACACGTTGAGGATGGAGAGGGTTCTCAACAATAACTCTTGGGTTTTCTGAGCCCCAGCTGCGACAATTTTGCTTGTTGAAGTAGCCACCGAGGTGGAAATGGGCATCATCAGTCAAGATGATTTTGTATCGTTCGTATCGTTTTTTTGTTCGATCGTTTTGTATCGTTCGATGATCGTGTATCGTTCCATTTTTAGTAATGGCTTAGTTTCTACTTGTCAAATTTCAATGAATAAAAGCTTCAAAAGTGACAGCTGCCGAAATACCGGGTGATTCAAAATAACACCTCTTGTTGGAAAGCCCTATACAATTACTTGAAAGCTCCGATCATTCAGCTCTAAGAGACATAGCTTCTTCCAAGCGAATAAGAATTATTACCTCACTTCTGTTATTTCAACACGAAAAAAAATCTCGTCAAGTAATCGTATTGCGTCGACCGTATGTACAAGAAACAAATTGTGTTACGTTACAAACGAGAATACAATAATTGTCATAAGATAAACCCGCTAAGACGGAAGATATGGCCGTTTGAATTTATACTTTACAAACATTTTTTTTTGTATTTTTGCAATTTATTGTATTTTTGGAATTTTTTCATTGTTTTTGCTCATTCGTATCGTTCAGCTTTTGTGTTAAGATCTGTTTATATGCTGAATTGGACACTGCGCTCTGGAGGCCATGTAAACACATATCCAGATACTTAGATCGATTCTGCGCGAAAAATTTTCTATCGCTGAAGTCACTAAAGCGTTACTAAAATAAAAGTTTAACATTATCGCGATACAAGACACTTCTTCGTTAAGAAGTGCCCTCTATCGGAAAGAAATATGTCACATCTGCGATACACCGCACCAGTAACCATTTAGTGACTTCCACATGTGAGAAACACGATTGTGTTAGTATTTGCCATTTGCCTGAGCCAGGGTTTGAACTCACGACATTCCGCTTGCATGTCGAACGCACTTTGTTCTTGATTTCAAAGCTCGTTTTGCATATTATGAGCTTCGTGTATGTTTTATTAGACGATCATCCCAGCGGTAATCAGAAAAGAACTATTTTTAATCAGTTCAGAAGAAGAAATTTCAATAGTTTCTTAGTTTGTTGTTGCTAACAGGAAACTATCGAACTATTTTCTACAGATTATTTCGAAATGTTGTCTTCTAGACCAGGAAGTGAGAAATGCAATGCACACTTTTTCTACGTTGGTCCATGTTTGACCACATCTTTTCCCGTTTAATGTAATTTTTGTAGTGCTGACCAACTGAAAAATCTATAATGCTTGATCTTGCATAGTTTATTCATTTTTCATCTTTCAATTTTAAATATAAAGTTCATTTAACTACATTTATATTTCTTGAAAATATTAAGCGGTATAGGTATTCGTTGCACTCATATTTGAAATGGACAATATCTTTCCTAAGTTTTTCCATTGTGGCATCTAGGCTTCGCCTTAATTCGCTACATTCTGAAAGAAAGCATTAGTTGTATTTATGTACTTACAAATCTCCCAATAACACTAAACATTCTAAACATTCTCCGGTAATTGTACTTACTTATTGTAAAACTACAAATGTCCAATGTCCTTAAATATCCCGGGAATTTTTCATGACTAATTAGAGTTCGCATGAATTCACTTTCCCCTCTGAAATTGTACACTTCCAATTGCAGCTCTTTATTTTGATGAAATAAATCCAACCAGAAATCTAAAGCCAGAGCAAATATTTCTAGAGTTATCTTCAATATGTGGACATTTGTGGCAAATCCAATTACTGGTACATTCGTGGCATTCCGGAGATTTCGTGCGTCATAATATTTATTCATAACAAATTCAGTTAACGATGGATGCTGGAGGATACCTGCAATATACTCCCAGTCCGAAGGGGGCGTCGATGGTGCTATAGTTAATTTATGCAAAGATTTTAGTTGCGATAGTGTGGTCAAATTCGAAAATCCAGAATGCATGTCCAGCACCTCCAAATTGCAACATTTTCGTAAAGCAATATCATCAGCAATTTTATTATGGCTATAGATACAATTATTCCAGGACAAACATTTTAAGTGATCACTGCCGCCAAAAGCCAATTTTAAGTTCTCCCCATAGTTTACTTCAAAGTGCAACTCCCGCATGTCGAGTGATAAAGCAAAGTCTTCGAAAGGTCCTCTATAACTGATTCTTTGTGAAGAAAACTTTGTTAACTTCAGTTCTGTTAGTATTTGTCTTAGGTTATCATTCGTCAAACCAGAGCATTCAGACAGTGATAAATCTGTTACTTTGGGAGGGATGGAAAATGAATGAATATTTTCAAAAAAAGAAGATTCAATATTGAACACTACTAGATTGGGACAAGCTTCTGCAATCTGTTCTAGAATCTCGTCGGTGATTTCCCCTACGCATACAATCATGGTAAATGTTACAAGATTTTCAAAAATTTTCAAATAGGGCCTAATGTTCCGTATATTCCGAAGAAATTTAAATCCTATATTAAGTTCTTTTAGGTGCACCGGGTTATGAGAATCAGTTGGTGCATTCGAGTATTTCTTATCCGGTTTTACAACACATTTCAAATTGAGATACTCCAATTTTAGTTGCGTTACTAATTCGTGAAAATCTCGATACCTTAGAGGAACCCAGCTCGCAGGACCATGAGGCATATTTACGAACAAACTTTTCAATTTTTTCATGGGAAGTAGGGACCGTACACTCCAGTTTTTGCCAACCATCATATCCTTTCCCTCGTCGTCCAAACAGCAGTTTATAACCAACTCCTCCACTCTGTCAACTTCTGCTATAAGTTCTAAATGTTTTCGGGGAATTTTCGTAAATCCATAACCGAGAGTGGTCAGATAACGAAATTGTTCTATATCGTTTACAATACCATTTCTTTCTACGAAGACTTTGACTTTGTTTCGTTGATAATGGAGGAATTCCTTCAGCTCAGCGGGTTTTAAAGCCATCCGATTACTGTTTGTTTCATTTGTCACTATGAAATAGTCGAGATTTCCAATAACGGCCACTGTGCCATAGTTTTCTTTGGTGAAAACATATCTCTCAAATATATCGTTCAGTTCGGAATTAACCTGGGCCAGTCGAAACTGGTCATCAATATTTAATAGCTTGTATATATAGATCACTATATCAATATTTTGTAAAATGTTATGAAATTCCATTTTGTCTTGACAGCGAATGTTTCGATTTATTTATACTATGTACATAAAATAATATTGGCGTAAACTCTTAACCGGCATCGATGCTTTCGCATTGAGAACGAAATGGGCACTGAATACGAACACAAACATGTGTCAACTGAGCACTGCATCTCATAAACACTCGACGAATAGATGTTCCTTCCCGCTCTTAAGCAAATTTCTCGAGTTACGAACGATTAAATTTTTGAAATTAGTAGTTGAGAGAAGAAAGAGCACAAATTTGTGTTTTATTCATATTTTTTTTTTGCATTTTTCCTCAAACATGTAACTTTACAATCACAATTGGAGCAAATACAATTGATTTTTTAAATAAAATTGCATAAAACACATCTTTAAATCAGCAAATTAAATCTCTAGAGCTAACAAGAGAATGTCAAAATAACTCGAAGAGTGCAAAACAAATGTCAAAAATGTAACCGTTCGTAGCTGTCACTTTTTAAAGAGTACGATGGTACATCTAGTACTCCACTGTTTATGCTGCATCTTCCCCAGCACTACAACATAAAGTATGGTCACATTTGTGAAGGCAAATATGCGTTACAGGAATTGGGACGCAATGCTCAATACATATTTATTTTAATAGTACACGAAGACAAATTGTTTTTTTTTATTCTAATTTTGTGTTATTTAAATGTTATTTTATTTTAATCTTATTTTATTTTAATGTTATTTTATTTTACTGTTATTTTATTTTAATCTTATTTTATTTGAATGTTAATTTATTTTATTTTAATTTATTTTATTTTAATGTTATTTTATTGGTATTTAATTTTAATGTTATTTTATTGTAATGATATTTTATTTAATGTTATTTTATTTTAATGTTATTTTATTTTACTGTTATTTTATTGTACTGTTATTTCATTTTACTATTATTTCATTTAATATTTTTTTTACTGTTATTTTTTTTTATTCTATTCTATTTTATTTTATTTTATTTTATTTTATTTTATTTTATTTTATTTTATTTTATTTTATTTTATTTTATTTTATTTTGTTTTGTTTTATTTTATTTTATTTTATTTTATTTTATTTTATTTTATTTTATTTTATTTTATTTTATTTTATTTTATTTTATTTTATTTTATTTTATTTTATTTTATTTTATTCTATTTTATTTTATTTTATTTTATTTTATTTTATTTTATTTTATTTTATTTTATTTTATTTTATTTTATTTTATTTTATTTTATTTTATTTTATTTTATTTTATTTTATTTTATTTTATTTTATTTTATTTTATTTTATTTTATTTTATTTTATTTTATTTTATTTTATTTTATTTTATTTTATTTTATTTTATTTTATTTTATTTTATTTTATTTTATTTTATTTTATTTTATTTTATTTTATTTTATTTTATTTTATTTTATTTTATTTTATTTTATTTTATTTTATTTTATTTTATTTTATTTTATTTTATTTTATTTTATTTTATTTTATTTTATTTTATTTTATTTTATTTTATTTTATTTTATTTTATTTTATTTTATTTTATTTTATTTTATTTTATTTTATTTTATTTTATTTTATTTTATTTTATTTTATTTTATTTTATTTTATTTTATTTTATTTTATTTTATTTTATTTTATTTTATTTTATTTTATTTTATTTTATTTTATTTTATTTTATTTTATTTTATTTTATTTTATTTTATTTTATTTTATTTTATTTTATTTTATTTTATTTTATTTTATTTTATTTTATTTTATTTTATTTTGTTTTATTTTATTTTATTTTATTTTATTTTATTTTATTTTATTTTATTTTATTTTATTTTATTTTATTTTATTTTATTTTATTTTATTTTATTTTATTATCCCCTCACCTATATATCATTATTATCCCCTCACCTATATATCATTTGCTACGAGCCAAAAGTGTAACACATCGAAGGAGTGACCTAAGACCCCATGTTCGTCGGATATCCGTTTTGGGTCAATTTAAATCGAATGAGCATTGTCCGTCCGTCCGTCCGTCTGTCTGGCTGCTGGCTGGTGCGCACGATAACTCTGGAAAGCAGTAACAGATTGACCTCAAATTTGGTAAGTGGTAATATTTTCTTCTATCTCCGGCTAAGTTCGAAGATGGGCCATATTGGTCCACTCCTTCTAGTACCTCCCACATAAAAGGTTAACATTTAGTGAAATATTGATTATTTAATAACTTCTATACTACTTATTTGAATCCTCTGAAATTCTACATATAGTATTAGTTTATTAGTCACTAATACCTCGAGAAAAATGGGCGAAGTTCCAACGCCCCTTTTGGTACCTCCCACACAAATGGATAATTTTGTACCAAAAGTTACCAACTTATAATTTTAATACCAGTGCATACAAATACTTGAAATTTTGTACAGTGTAATAGTTTAATAGTACCTAAAATACAGTGAAAAATTGGCATTATTGCCACGCTCCCACCATTTTGTACCAAAAGTTCTCAACTTATAACTTTAATACCAGTACATACAAATACTTGAAATTTTGTACAGTATTATGCTTTCACAGTACCTAGAGTCTAGAGAGAAATGGGCGTTATTGACACGGCCCTTTTGGTACCTCCCACACAAATGGGCTATTTTACACCAAAACTTAACAGCTTATAACTTTAATACTAGTGCATAAAAATACTTGAATCCAGAGAAAAGTGACCGTTATTGGGAAGCCCCTTTTGGATCCAC
This sequence comes from Eudasyphora cyanicolor, assembly GCA_963930755.1. Classification (NCBI taxonomy): domain Eukaryota; kingdom Metazoa; phylum Arthropoda; class Insecta; order Diptera; family Muscidae; genus Eudasyphora; species Eudasyphora cyanicolor. Next base: position 238,524,689 of record OZ005735.1, read on the forward strand.
CACACACAAATGGACCATTTTGTACTTTTGCTCTTAACTTTAATAACAGTACATACTTTAAAGATATTAAAGGCAATTCAAATTGATAATTAAATTAAAACAAAAAAAATAAATAAATTTACTAGTATTTTGTGGGACTCATGGTGAGGGGATTCATAAGTCGGTTTACCCTACTGAACATTCTTACTTGTTTTATTTTGTTTTATTCTATTTTATTATTTTTTCAGCTACTTGAAGTTTCTCGTGTATACGAGTACCTTTCGGAAAAAGTTGTCGACTAAATATTAATGAAAGAGAAATGCATTCAAATTGTTCTCAATACCCAGTACGCAAAATGGTCTGTAGTGACGCTGTCAATGATTCATCAATTACATGCCGCAGAACCGGAAGACCACATAAGGGAAACCGTTATTCACGGTTCATAAGTATTAAAAATCCATCCCTTCAAGACAAGTGCAGTGACAAAACCGGCATTGAGCTCTCTGTTTTCCCATAGGTGTTTTCAACGATTGCTAATGGTATTCAGGTATGTATTAAATAGATGACCAACCGGGTATATCTAGTACTAGCTGGACCCGGTCCACTTCGTTGCCCCAGACTTCAGATTTCCGATTCCGTCTATTTTTGAACCAACTACCTAGACTGCCATCAAATGCATACTTTTTAGACCATTCATGTAGGCTATCATCAGATACATATGCACAAAATTACAGAACTGTCGCTAAAAAAATGTGTAAGACATCTCAATTTTAAAATTTAGTTTATATGGGCGGGGCCCCGGCCATTGTTCCGATCCCGACCCTTTTTGGACCAATAACGTAGACTACCACCAGACATGACTTTCGCTAAAAATTGTGCAAGATATGTGTCTCAATTTCAAAATTTGGCTTCTATAGGCGGGGCCACGTCCATTGGTCTGATCCCGCCCATTTTGGGCGAATCGCGTAGACTGTCATCAGAAACATGTGCCCAAAACTGCAGCACTCTCGATAATAAATTGTACAAGATATTTATATTTCAAAATTTGGCTTATATAGACGTGGCCACGCCCATTGGTTCGATGCCGCTCATTTTTGGACCAATCATGTAGACTACGACCAGATATATATACACGAAATTACAGCACTCTCGGTAACAAATTGTTCAATATATCTCAATTTCAAAAGTTGGCTTATATGGGCGGGGCCACGCCCATTGTTCCGATGCCGCCCATTTTTGGACCAATCACGAATACTGCCACCATATACATATACACAAAATTCCAGCACTCTCGCTATCAAACTGTGCAAAATATATCAATTTCAAAATTTGGCTTATATACGCGGCGTCAGGTCCATTGGTCTGATCCCGCCCATTTTTCGGCGAATCGCGTAGACTGTCATCAGATACATATACCCAAAACTGCAGCACTCTCGATAATAAATTTGGCTTATATGACCGGGGCCACGCAAATTAGTCTGATCCCTCCCATTTCCTGAACAATCAGGTAGACAGCGCTCACTTAAACAAATTGTGCAAGATATCTTAATTTCAAAATTAGGTTTCTATGGGCGATGCCGCCCTTTTTTGTGTAATCACGTAGACTGCCACCAGACATCACTCTCGCTAAAAATTGTGCAAGATATGTGTCTCAATTTCAAAATTTAGCTTATATAGGCGGGGCCACGTCCATTGGTCTGATCCCGCCAATTTTTGGGCGAATCGCGTAGACTGTCATCAGATACATATGTCCAAAACTGCAGCACTCTCGATAATAAATTGTGCAAGATATTTCAATTTCAAAATTTGGCTTATATGGGGGGGCCACGCCCAGTGTTCTGATCCCGCCCATTTTTGGACCAATCACGTAGACCGCCACCAACTACATATACACAAAATTCCAGCACTCTCGCTATCAAATTGTGCAAAATATCTCAATTTAAAAATTTGGCTTATATGGGTGGTGCCACGCCCATTGGTCCGATCCCGCCCATTTTTGGAAAAATCACGTGGACTGCTACCAGATACATACGTACAACATTACAGCACTCTAGCTAACAAATTGTGCAAGATATCTCAATTTAAAATTTTGGTTTATATGGGCGGGGCCACGCCCATTGGTCCGATTCCGCCAATTTTTGGACCAATTACGAAGACTTCCACCATATACATATACACAAAATTCCAGCACTCTCGCTATCAAATTGTGCAAAATATCTCAATTTAAAAATTTGGCTTATATGGGCGGGGCCACGCCGATTGGTCCGATCCCGCCCATTTTTGGAAAAATCACGTGGACTGCTACCAGATGCATATACACAACATTGCAGCACTCTCGCTAGCAAATTGTGCAAGATATCAAAATTTCAAAATTTGGTCTATGTGGGCGGGGCCACGCCCATTGGGTCGATCCCGCCCATTTTTGGACCAATCACGTAGACTGCCACCATATACATACACACAAAATTCCAGCACTCTCGCTAACAAATTGTGCAAAATATCTCAATTTCAAAATTTGCCTTATATGGGCGGGGCCACGCCCATTGGTCCGATTCCGCCCATTTTTTGAAAATTCACATAATCTGACACTAAATGCATACACACAAAATTTCAGCACTCTAGCTAAAAATTTTTCTCAATACCAAAATTTGACCCACATGGGCGGGTCCACGCCCACTTGACATATCGAAAATTCAAGTACCCTATTTTCAGCACCCCCTACACATGTACATTCTGTGAAAATTTCAAGATGATCGGTCTAGCCGTTTAGACGTCTATACGGAACAAACATACAAACATACAAACAAACAAACAAACCCACAAACAGACACTCTCTTTTATATATATAGATAACAGAAACATCAATATGTGGTTGAGAGGCACGCAGTGACTGAATAATTTAATCTCTTTCAGTGTTCATTTCGCTTTCAATATGAAAGATTCGTGGCCGGAGTTTATGTGAATATTGTGAAATACTCGTATTTGTTACAAAATCCCAGAGCTACCCAAGGCTACGGAAAAATAAAATGGAATATAGCAACATTTTTGAGAGCCTTGATATTGTTATCTATATATACAAACTCCTGAATATGGACGACCAATTTAGATTGGCCCAGGTTAATACGGAACTTAGAAATGTTTTCGAGAAGTATATTTTCCCCAAAAACTATGACACCTTAACCGTCAGTGGGAACCACGACTATTACGTAGTGAGAAATGAATATCATCGTAATCGAATGGCATTACAACCGGCAGAGCTGCAGGAGTTCTTACACTACAATAGAAGAAGGGTGAAAGAATACGGCGAATTAAATAGTATCATATTTGACATTAGACCATTTCAAAATCTAACCACTCTTTGCTATGGATTCATGGAAATTCCACGCAAATATTTGCTACTTCTGTCGGAATTAGAAAGAATATGCCCGAAATTAGAAAAGATTGACGTCGATTGCTGCCGTGACCAAGACGGGCGAAATATAATGCTTGGCCGAAACTGGAGTGTTGATTCTCTACTTCCAATGGAAAAACTAAAAAGCTTTAAAGTAAATATGCCTCACATTCCTGAAAACTGGGTTGTTTTAAGTTACCATGACTTTCGAAAACTGGTTGACAATCTTAAACTGGAGTTTCTATTTTTGAGATGCATAGTACAACCGGTAAAACAAGTCTCAACAATGCCACGGTATTCCTCCAATACCGTCCAACTAAAGGCCCTTAATATAGGGTTTAACTTCGGCCCGGAAGGTAACATTTCGCCGTATTTGGACATTTTTGGAAACCTTGTTACATTAGTCGCTACCATAAGACAAGGACGTATCACCGATGCGCTTCTAAGAAATGTCACCGAAGCATGCATCAACTTGAAAGTACTACATATACATAGCACATATTTTCAGAATATCCACTCATTTATCATACCAGCAAATGTAACAGAATTATCGCTACATCGATGCCATGGCTTAACAGCGGCTAACCTACGACAAATACTTACAGATCTAAATCTGCAAAAATTTATTTCCACTGAAACCCAGTACAATGGAAGTGAATCTGATTTCATCATATCTCCCACTATATTAGAATTGAATTTTGAAATAGGCTACAGAAATAACTTCAAATTAGCCTTTGGGGGTACTGAGCACTTAAAATGTTTATCCTGGAATAGTTGTAGATATAGCTCGAGTGTGACTGCCAATGATATAGCTTTGCAAAACTGTATTAATTTGGAAGAGCTTAAATTGCAGACAGGATCTCTATCACTGAATACATTATCACAGCTTAAATCACTGAAAAAATTGTCCATACCACCCTCGAAGCTACCATCCAATTGGTCTTATATTATAGCTGTCATAAAGCATCCTTCGTTGAATGAATTTTCCGTGAACAAATATGCTGACGCACACAATCTCCAGAAAGCCACAGATATACCGCTGGTTGGATTTCCCATAAATATCCGTATACTGAGGATAACTCGTCAGATCTTTGCCATGGCTTTGGATTTTTGGTTGGATTTATTCGATAAAAATAAAGAATTACAATTAGAGGTGAACGACTTTAGAAAGGATGAAACTGAATTTATGAGAACAGTGATAGCTCACGAAAAGTTTCCGAGATATTTGCGTACACTGAACTTTTGCTGTTTCAAAATAAGTATGTACAAAGGTACATAGAAATAATGATTTTTTAAGAGATTAATTGGAATCACTTTCTTTCAGAATGTAGTGATTTAAAATGGAATTTGGAGGCTACCATGAAGAAACTTCGGAAAGACATTGCCCATTTCAAATATGACAACGATGAATATTTGTATCGCATAGTTTTCACGAGAAGTGAGAATTGAGAGAATTAAAGTTTATTTTTTATATTGAAACTATTATTATTTTTAAATAAAACTCAAATTATTAAATAAATGACACTAATACCAGCGACATCATTGAAACTTTGGAATAGTGGGTGTGGAAATTCGTGATTCTTGCCACTACGAGCGCGATCAAAATGTTTTAATTGCTTGTGCGTACTACTATCACTACAAAACGTCTAACGAAATTGTATCGAAACTTGGATATAACGGGTTTTCCAATAGGGATGATATGATTTTGAAATGACGTTTCGGCCATTTGTAATATGTCATGATCTGTCATTATACCCTCACTTTAGTGTGACGAGGGTATATATCATTTGCTACGGAAAAAAGTGTAACACGTCGAAGGAGTGACCTAAGACCCCAAGTATGTTCGGAGGAAATCCGTTTTGGGTCATTTTAAGTCGAATGAGCAATGTCCGTCCGTCTGTCTGTCTGTCTGCTGGCTGGTGCGCACGATAACTCTCGAAAGGAGTAACCGATTGACCTCAAATTTGGTATGTGGTATTACCACACATTTTTTTCTATCTCCGGCTAAGTTCGAAGATGGGCCATATTGGTCCACTCCTTCTAGTACCTCCCCCACAAAGGGTTAAAATGTTGTGAAATATTGATTCTTAAATAACTGCTATACTACTTATTCGAATCTTTTGAAATTCCACACATAGTATTAGCTTATTAGTCGTTATGAACTCGAGAAAAATGGGCGAAGTCGCCACGTCCCTTTTGGTACCTCCCACACAAATGCACCATTTTGCACCAAAAGTTAACAGCTTATAACATTAATAACAGTGTATAAAAATACTTGAAATTTTGTACAGTGTAATGTTTTTATAGTGTCTATAGCCCTGTGAAAATGGGCGTTATTGCCACGCCCCTCTTTGTACCTCCCACACAAAATGCCCAAATCATACCACAATTTAATGTCTCATAACGTTTATACCAGTGCACATAAATGCTTATAAGTCGGCACAGTGCAATGAATTTAAAGTATCTAATGTTCAGCACAAAAAAGGTGTATTTGATAAACCCCTTCTGGTACCTCCCACACAAATTGACAGAATAATTCGAGTAATATTCAATATTACATTACTCACAAAGTGAGGGTATACCTTAGTCGGTTTACCCGACTGAAACTTTCTTACTTGTTTGTTTTTCTTTGTATTTAGTAGTGTTTACAATTTCATCATGGAGATATATACGCAAGAACAACGTTTACAAATTATTCAGTTGCCATTGCCATTTTATGGTCGTAAAAAGTGCGTCCAAGTGCGCTCGCTATTCGCCGAATTGTTGAAAATTTTGAGCTTACATTTTCTTTACATAATGTTCAAGTGGTTCGCGTTTCCCTCGAAGTAATGCAAATATTGCTGCCGTTCAGGCATGTGTTGCTGAATACCACAATTTGTCGATTCCAAGACGTTCTCAGCAATTCTCAGCAAGACGTCTCAAACAACAACCTGCCGGATTTTGAGAAAGGATTTGGGTTTGCATCTGTATAAAATTGTTCTCACTCGAGATCTGAAGCGATTAGAACACCGAAAACGTCGTGAATTTGCTGTTTTTGCCTTGAAACAACTTCAAAACGATAACTATTTTTTTAAGAAAATCATCTTCTCCGATGTGGCTCAATTTCATCTGAGTGGTGCGGTAAATAAACCAAACTGTCTATTCTGAAAAACCATTACATTCACCTAAATTGACAGTTTAGTGTGGTTTTTGGTCAGGTGGAATCATCGGTCCGTACTTCTTTCGAAACGAAGCTGGTAACACCGTTAGTGTCAACGAAGAGCGCTATACTCGTAGATCGATGATAACCAACTTTTTATGGCCAAAATTGGAAAAAGTTGATCTTGACAACATTTGGTTCCAACAAGGCGGGGCTACGTGCCACACAGCAAATGAAACAATTAAATTGTTGCGAGATAAGTTTGGAGATTCGATTATTTCAAGAAATTGTGATATTGAATGGTCTCCAAGAAGTTGTGATTTAACACCATTACACTATTTCTTGTGGGGTTATTTGAAGTCATTGGTCTTTCGAAATAAACCAGCCTCTCTTCAAGCATTACAAGTCTTGACTTGTAATGATTTAGTGGAAAGAGTGCTCGAAAATTGGGTTCATCGAATTCGTTCCTGCAGAGGAAGTCGTGGAGGCCATTTGAATGAAGTTTTATTTAGAACTTAATTGTACCGATTGTACTTCACATTAAATAAAAAAAGCTTTTGAATTTCCTTAACAATAAGTGTGTTTTTTTCAACGAAATTATATCACTCTTATTCGTAAACCCTGTATTTGTTTCGGAAATAATAGTCCCAAATAAAAACATATTGGGATGTAAACAAAGAATTGTTTAGAAAAACATCTTCCCAAATATATAATTTTTGCGTGTACCAAATAATAGAGTGTACTGTATGTTTCAATCCAAATATGTTTGGGACAATGTAAGACAGAAGAGATCTTTTTCAGCCTGCATTTACATAGATTATACATGTTGTATGTATTAAATAAAAAGAGCATTAACTGGGGCAGCGCTGTAGAAAGCATAAACACTCAACTACTAGATGTTCCTTCGCTCTCTTAAGCAAATTTCTCGAGTTACGAACGATTACATTTTTGACATTAGTAGTTAAGAGAAGAAAGAGCACAAATTTGTGTTTATTTGTTATTCGTATTTTTGGCATTTTTCCTCAAACATTTCACTTTACAATCACAATTGGAGCAAATACAATTGATTTTTAAAATAAAATAGCAAAAAACACATCTTTAAATCAGCAAATTAAATCTCGATAGCTAAGAAGAGAATGCCAAAATATCTCGAAGAGAGCAAAACAACTGTCAAAAATTTAATCGTTCGTAACTGTCACTTTTTAAAGAGTCGGACGGACCATCTATTAGTTTGATTGTTTATGGTAGAAAGAGCCACAGACTCTCAATTAAACAGATGTACCGTCGTGACTTTGTTTACATTTTCGTGAGTTACGAACGAATAGAAATGATTTTCAAACGCGAAGAAAATAGTTTTTGACAGTCTCTGTTTCGATGGATATTAATTTTCTAAATGTGATGATTACAAAAAATCTCAAAAATCGGCCTTAAAATACTAAAAAATCAATCGCTGAAACCAAATTTCTATTCGTTCGACACTGATAGACTACCCGCTACTTTATAACTTACTATACCCTCAACCATAGGATGGGGGATATACAGGTTTTTTCAACAGGGACGCTACAAAAGTAGACCGACAGGGACAGCAAATGACGCCATATTTTTGCCGCTCTTTTGACATTTCTCTTCAGTAAGGTTTGCCATTTCATGATGGGAAGATATACGAGCCAACAACGAGTCGAAATTATTAAAATTTACTACCGAAATTCGGGCTGAGCAACAGCTTGAAAATGATTCGGATTTTCATCGAAAAATCATCTTCAGCGATAAGGCTCATTTCTGGCTGAATGGATTCGTCAATAAACAAAATTTGCGTTATTGGTTAGACAGCAATCCACACGTACTTCATGAGTCATCATTGCATCCCGAAAAAATTACGGTTTGGTGCGGTTTATGGGCCGGCGGCGTCATTGGGTCGTACTTCTTCCGTGATGATCAAGACCGGCACGTTACTGTGAATGGGAATCGCTACCGTTCAATGATAACCGAATATTTTTGGCCCCAATTGGATGATATGGACTTGGAGGACATGTGGTTCCTACAGGACGGCGCCACAAGCCACACAGCGAATGCCACAATCAATTTATTGGAAACCAAGTTTGGAGAACGTGTTATCTCACGAAATGGTCCAGTCGATTGGCCGCCTCGGTCGTGCGATTTTACGCCGTTAGACTATTTCCTGTGGGGCTACGTCAAGTCTATGGTCTATGCCAACAAAAGCCAGCGACGATTGATGAACTTCGTACGAATATCGAACGTGAAATTGCAGCAGTATCGGCCGATTTATGCTTGAAAACCGTCGAAAATTGGGTTCAGCGTCTGGACTTCTGCAAGCGTGCCCGTGGTGGCCAAGCAAAAGAAATCGAGTTCCATACATAATGGCATCGAACGTACTTTCACAGGAATAAAGAATTTCATTGATATCCAAAACCGTTTTTGTTTTATTTAAAAAAAACGTTTGTAGAGTGTGTTTTGAATCACCCTTTATTCATTTTATCACTCCGTTTGTAACACATCTAAATATTGATCTGAGACCCCATAAAGTATATACAGGGAGTCCCTCGGGTAGTATACTACTTTGTTTGTTTATAATTTTTGATTAAATGAAAGGGAGAAAGTGACATTTTTGATTTAATGAAAGTGAAACATGCAGTTGTGGCGTTAAAAAGATTTCAATCATATCACGATATCACTCCCCATTGACAGTTAACGTTATGCCGTTTTCATAGAAGTAAGGTCCAATGATTTTTCCTGACCAAATTGCACACCAGACTGTCACTTTTAATGGGTGCAAAGGTGACTGATGAATAATTTGAGGGTTTTCTATTGCCCATAGCCGACTATTCTGTTTATTCACATATCCACATTCAAATGAAAATGTGCCTCGTCACTCATTATGATTTTTTCATGAAAATCTGGGTTGTCATGGGCGAGCTGTTTTAACGATTAAAACACGTTGGTTTATCGAATATTTTCCATAATATATTTGCCACGTCTCTACTTCACGACTGCCAAATATGAACTGTCAAGACTAATGTTTACCATAATGGCCGCAAACACCCTGTATATTCTTAATCTCCGAAAAATTCTAAGACGATTTAGCCATGTCCCTCTGATATACATAGCTCCCCTATAAATGTCGCTGCAAAATACGGTTTTTGAGCCATAGATACCACATTTTTGAAGAAGCTGAAACATCGTAGTTTTTAGTCTATTTCGACAGGAATTCATCACAGCAAAAATTTTACAAATCGGTCCATATTTTCTTATAGTCGCCCTATAGAGGTCGCTCCAAAATATACGTATTTAAGCCATAAATACCGCATTGTCTAAGCTTTTTAACTGAATCTTTGCAGTTTGTATTTAATTTAGACAAGAATTAATCACAGTAATTATACCCTCACTTTAGACTGATCAGGGTATATATCATTTGCTACGAGCCAAAAGTGTAACACATCGAAGGAGTGACCTAAGACCCAAAGTATGTTCGGCGGATATTCGTTTTGCGTCATTTTAGGTCGAATGAACAATGTCCGTCCGTCTGTCTGTCTATCTGCTGGCTGGTGCGCACGATAACTCTCGAAAGGAGTAACCGATTGACTTCAAATTTGGTACGTGGTAATATTTTCTTCTATCCCCGGCTAAGTTCGAAGAGGGGCCATATTGGTCCACTCCTTCTAGTACCTCCCCCACAAAGGGTTAAAATGTAGTGAAATATTTATTATTTAATAACTTCTATACTACTTATTTGAATCCTCTGAAATTCTACACATAGTATTAGTTTATTCGTCGCTATTACCTCGAGAATAATTGTCAAAGTTGCCACGCCCCTTTTGTTACCTCCCACATATATGGTAAATTTTTATCCAAAAGTTAATAGCTTATAACATTATTACCAGTGCATACAAAGACGTCAAATTTTGTACAGTGTAATGGTTAAATAGTACCTACAATACAGTGAAAAATGGGCATTGTTGCCATGTCCCTTTTGGTACCTCCCACACAAATGAACCATTTTGTACCCAAAGTTACCAGCTTATGACTTTAATACCAGTGCACACAAATACTTGAAATTTCGTACAGTGCAATGATTTTATAGTACCTGGAGTCTATAGAAAAGTGGCCGTAATTGACACGCCCCTTTTTGTACCTCCACACAAATGGACCATTTTGTACCAAAAGTTACCAGCTTATAATTTTAATACCAGTGCATACAAATACATGAAAATTTGTGTAGTGTAATGTAAAAGTGACCGTTATTAAGACGCCCCTTCTGGTACCACTCACACAAATGGACCATTTTGTACCAAAAGTAAACAGATTTGAACTTTAACACCAGTATATAGATTGAAGTTATTAAATGCAATTTAAATTGATAATAATTTAAATAAAACAAAAAAATAAATTTACTAATATTGTTTTGAGACTCAAGGTGAGGGGATTCATTAGTCGGCTTACCCGACTGAACTTTCTTTCTTGTTATCCCCTCACCTTAGAGAGGAGGGTATATATCTTTTGCTACTAGCTAAAAGTGTAACATATCGAAGGAGTGACCAAAGACCCTAAGTATGTTCGGCGGATATCCGTTTTGGGTCATTTTAAGTCGAATGAGCACTTCAAATTTGGTATGTGGTAATATTTTCTTCTATCCCCGGCTAAGTTCGAAGATGGGCCATATTGGGCCACTCCTTCTAGTACCTCCCCCACAAAGGGTTAATATTTAGTGAAATATTGATTATTTAATAAATTCTATACTACTTATTTGAATCCTCTGAAATTCTACACATAGTATTAGTTTATTCGTCGCTATTACCTCGAGAAAAATGGGCGAAGTTGCCACGCTCCTTTTGGTACCTCCCACACAAATGGACAATTTTGAACCAAAAGTTAAAAGCTTATAACTTTATTACCAGTGCATTAAAATACTTTAAGTTTTGTACAGTGTAATGGTTTAATAGTACCTAAAATACAGTGAAAAATTGGCATTATTTCCCCGCTCCTTTTGGTACCTCCCACACATATGGACCACTTTGTACCAAAAGTTACCAGCTTATAACTTTAATACCAGTGCTTAAAAATTTTGAACAGTGTAATTTATAATACCTAGAGTCCAGAGAATAATGAGCGTTATAGGCGCGCCCCTTTTGGTACCTCCCACACAAATGGACCTTTTTGTACCAAAAGTAAACAGCTTTTAACGTTAATACCACTGCATACAAATATTCGAAATTTCGTACAGTGTAATGCTTTTATAGTACCTGTAGTCCAGAGAAAAGTGACAGTTATTGGGAAGCCCCTTTTGGTAGCTCCCACACAAATGAACCATTTTGTACTAAAATTAATCTGCTTTTAACTTTAATACGAGTATATACTTTAAAGATATTAAAGGCAATTTAAATTGATAATAATTTAATTAAAACAAAAATATTAATAAATCTATATATATAAAATTGTTGCGTGACTGGCTGACTGACTGATCATCGCCCAGGCCAAACGGCTGAAGCTAGAATCATGAAATTTGGTGGGAGGGTAGTCCTTGGGACGTAGACGAGCAATAAGGCGGGATTTTTCGAATTTCGTACTCGTAGCCGCACAATGGGGCAAAAAGGGATAAATATGGTACCACCGCCAAATCTAAACGAAATGAGCTAGAATCTTGAAATTTGGTATGAGGGTAGCGCTTAGGAGGTAGACTCAGAAATTGGCAGGATTTTTCGAAATTCGAACATTTACGCACACAGTGGGGTGATAAATGTGGTACATCAGCCAAATCCAAATGGCAAGAGCTAGAAAGAGCGTTAAATATTGGACAGTGGGGCAAAAATGGTTAAATATGGTAAAGTGTGACAAAAATGGGTAACTATACAGTACATTGGGGCATAACTGTGTTAAATATTGTACAGTGGAGCACAGAGGGTTAAATATGGTACAGTGGGGCAAAAACTGTTAAATATGGTACAGTGAGACAAAACGTTTAATATGACACAGTGGGGCAAAAAGCTTTAACAATGGAACAGTGGGAAAAAATGTGTTATCTATGGTACAGTGGGACACAAATGGTTAAATATGGTACAGTATGACAAAAATGGTTACAGTGGGCACAAAATAAAAATATGGTAACGTGTAACAAAATGGGTTAAAAATGGTACAGTGGGGCAAAAAGCGTTAACGATGGAACAGTGGGGCAAAAATTTATTTACTATGATACAGTGGGGTAAAAAGGGTTAAATATGGTACAGTGTGACAAAAATGGTTAACTATACAGTACAGTGGGGCATAACTGTGTTAAATATTGTACAGTGGAGCAAAGAGGGTTAAATATGGTACTGTGGGGCAAAAACTGTTAAATATGGTACAGTGACGTACAATTAGTGGTACAGTGGGGCACAATTAGTTGAATATGGTAACGTGGGACAAAATGGGTTAAATATGGTACAGTGGGCATAAATAGTTAAAAGTGGTACAGTATGACAAAAATGGTTACAATGGGCACAAATAGTAAAATATGGTAACGTGGAACAAAATGGTTTAGGTATGGTACAGTGGGGAAAAAAGAGTAAACTATGGAACAGTGGGGCAAAAATGTGTTAACAAAAAGGGAACAAAATAGTCCCAGATATGTATAAAAATCGCACTTTAGAAGCACAGTGTAATAAAAAGTGTTTAATATGGAACAGTGGTGCAAAGGTGTTGAATGTGGTCCCTGAGTGCAAAGGTAGCTCTTACAGCATAAACCAAAGCTAAGAAATTGTTTTTTCCAAATAGGTTCTTCTATATAAACCGTGGGGATAAAGTTAAATAAATGGCACAGATAGGGGACAAAAATGTTAAAATACGGCCTAAGCTTGCGAATTTGGATCTTGAAATATCAATTATCATTTTAAAATATTGTACAATCGTGCAAAGTGGTTAATTATTACACACTAAATGTTAAATGTGGTACAATGGAGCGATTTACTTTAGATTTTTAAATTCGTACCTTTACAGACACAGCGGAACAAACATGGTTTTATATTGTACCAGGGTGTGAATGTAGGTATTGGAACATAAACAAGGGGAAAGTTGCTAACGTATGAACCAAAAAAAAATAGTTTTTCAACGTCCAGAGGTACTGTGGGAAAAAACGAGGGTTCGTATTTTATATATAAAAATAATCAAATCTTCTTCATTTTGCACCATATGTAATAGTAATGTCATTTTGAAAGAAAGAGGTATAGCTATTTTACAGTACTCTAAACAGAAAATAGATAACATATGGGGGCTGCGAAGCGCACCGGGTAAGCTAGTTTACTTATATAGTCGGTTTACCCGACTGAAACTTTCTTAATCGTTTATTTTTAAATCAGTTCATATTTTTTTATATGTATTCCACCTATAGATGTCGCTTATTTAAGCCATAAACACCACATTTTCTAAGAAATGAAGCTGAGGCTTTTCGGTTTTAATTCTATTTTGGCAAGAATTCATCTCAATAAAGTTTGTACAGATCAGTTATTATTTTGTTGTAGTACCCGTGTAGATATAATTCTCAAATATACTAATTTAAGCCATAAATACCACATTTTCAGGTGAAGAGTTTGGCTAAAGAATTTGCGGCCTAAAATGGGGCTAAAAACAAAAGGATTGTTTCATGATTTGCTCCACATCCAAATATTTTTCCAATAATATAATTGAATACAATCCATGGGGGAGGGTATATAAGATTCGGCATGGCCGAACTTAACGCTTCCACTTATTTTCATATTGCATGACTAGCCGATTCCGGCAGACGTTGTCCTGCCCATCCTGTTTGGGATCTATTGGTTTGTTATTGGACAGAAGTCAAACATAAGTTTGAAGACAAACCACACATGAATTTTAAATGTCAGTCTAAGTGCTCTGGAAATGAGCACTGCGCCACTTATCGCGGTTTTCTGTGTTCCAAACCTTTGCGTAGCAATTACGGACAAAATCGCAGTAGGAAATACACAATGTGTTATTGTCCTTTTTATTTTTATATATAGGGTGATCCATTTCGAAATTCCCAACATTTTTAAAGAAAAACCAGTAAGGAAAGGCTAAAGTCGGGCGGGGCCGACTATATAATACCCTAATACCCTAATACACCACTCTCGTAATATTGAATAACTCTGAAATATAAATTTTGTAGTTCATGTATAAATTTATTTATTTATTCTAATTTTCAAAACGATTGGATGTAAAATACAGCTTCTATAGAACTAAAGGCCAAATCGGACGAAACATATATATGGGAGCTATAGCTAAATCTTAACCGATTTTCTTCAAATTCGGCAATGTTGGTTCATGGATCAAGAAACTCTACCATTCCAAATTTCAAAACGATTGGATGTAAAATACAGCTTTTATTGGACTAAAGGTCCAAATCGGACGAAACATATATATGGGAGCTATAGCTAAATCTTAACCGATTTTCTTCAAATTCGGTAGTGTTGGTTCATGGATCAAGAAACTCTACCATTCTAAATTTCAAAATGATTGGATGTAAAATACAGCTTCTACAGGACTAAAGAGGAAAATCGGACGAAACATATATATGGGAGCTATAGCTAAATCTTAACCGATTTTCTTCAAATTCGGCAATGTTGGTTCATGGATCAAGAAACTCTACCATTCCAAATTTCAAAACGATTGCATGTAAAATACAGCTTCTATAGGACTAAAGGTCCAAATCGGACGAAACATATATATGGGAGCTATAGCTAAATCTTAACCGATTTTCTTCAAATTCGGTAGTGTTGGTTCATGGATCAAGAAACTCTACCATTCTAAATTTCAAAATGATTGGATGTAAAATACAGCTTCTATAGGACTAAAGGGCCAAATCGGACGAAAGATATATATGGGAGCTATATCTAAATCTGAACCGATTTCAACCAAATTCAATAGCGATCTTAACAGCTGCGAAATACTCTAAACTGCAAAATTTCAGAACGATCGGAGTGAAATTGCGACCTGTAGTCGACGAACAACTTTACATCCACAGACGGACGGACGGACGGACGGACGGACATGCTTAAATCGACTCAGCTAGTGATTCTGAGTCGATCGGTATACTTTAAGGTGGGTCTAGCTGTGTTATTTTTAGGTGTTACAAACATCTGCCGTGAAACAAACTTATAATACCCTGTACCACAGAGTGGTGTAGGGTATAAAAACGCAGAAAATTCAAATTGAATGGGGAATGTGTATTATCGTTTGAAAGAACATTCTTTGGCATTTAGGTTTGGAGGTTTATGTCTATCAAACGTTGGCCGCGGCTACGTCTCAAATGGTCCATCCGTTGAGTCCAATTTCGATGACTCGTTCGAGCATTTCGACTGGTAACTGGCGAATGACACACATTATGTTTTGCTCCAAGGCCTGAATCGAAGCGCGTTTGTCCGCATAAACTTTAGGCTTTACATATCCCCACAGGAAAAAGTCTAACGGTGTGATATCACACGATCTTGGTGGCCAATCGACCGGCCCAAAACGTGAAATTATCAGCTCACCGAAGTGTTCTCTCAATAAATCCATTGATTGATGCGATGTGTGGGAAGTGGAGCCGTCTTGTTGAAACCAAATGTCGCCGAGATCACGAGCTTCAATTTTAGGCATCAAATAGTCGGTTATCATGGCACGATAACGGTCGCCATTGACGGTTAAGTTTTCACCGGCATCATTATTGAAGAAATATGGACCGATGATTCCGGTACGTCGGATCGGGAATCGGTCAATGGCAAAAAGATAGCTCTTAACCAGAGCTAAAATATTGCTCATGGGTGTCGAGGTCGTGGGTCGACTGGAAAGTGTTTTTTTTGGATTTTTAAAAAAATGGACTTAGCGCAATTGGCGAATGATTATTTTGATAATAAAACTGAATAATTTGTAAACGTTGTTCAGGCGTAAGTCTTTCCATAATGAAATGCCAAACAATACTTAACAAAAATAACATGACAACGTAATACGACTCACACGTGAACTGTCAAAAAAGGGCTATTAAAAAAAGTATATCTACTTAGATCACCCGTTATAGCGGTTTGGTAATCGTTTTTTATTTGGTGCAACATTTTCATTTGTGTTTGCAATACCAGTCGTATTTGCACAAAAAAAATCAATTCTGCAACATCATCGATACCGTTGTCTTCTTTAAAAATAGGTCCTAAGCCATTAGCTACGATGCCAATTTAACTAATTAATCTTTTAACTAAAATCATAAATGTGAAAAAAATTCCCGGAAATGAAAAAGACTGGTTTTCCCGGGAATTCCCTGGTGAGAAACTTTAATAGTACTTAATGTTTACAAAGTTTTAAATTTTGTATCTTTTAAGAGGCTTCTGAAAAAACAAACAAAATATTATATAATATATTATTTAAATTTTAAGAAAATATTTTTTTTTACTTTAATATGAAAATAAATTAACAATGTAAACATCTCTTTAAGCATTTTTTTGCAACATTGATTTATCGCTTCTTTATCAGCTGTTTTGTGTGGGATTTCTAAATGAGTTATCAAATAACAATTTTTTTAGTAATTTTAAATTAATTTTTTCATATTAATAATTCACAGTTTTTTGAAATTGAAGAAGGAAAATTTAATGTCGAAGATGAGCACTTAATTAGTATGTAGTGATATTTTCGCGAACTCGTATATTAGATCGATTAAACTGCAAAAAAAAAATGAAAGTGACCTTAAGATGAGCTAATAGAATTATGAATTGGAATTTTATTTAGACTTATACAGGGTTTTCAAACAAGAGGTGTTATTTTGAATCACCCGGTATTTCGGTTGCTGTCACTTTTGAAGCTTTTATTCTTTGGCATTTGACAAGTAGAAACTACGCCATTACTAAAACTGGAACGATACACGATCATCGAAAGATACAAAACGATCGAACAAAAAAACGATACGAACGATACAAAATCATCTTGACTGATGATGCTCATTTCCACCTCGCTGGCTACGTCAACAAGCAACATTGTCGCATCTGGGGCTCGTAAAACCCAAGAGTTATTGTTGAGAAGCCTCTTCATCCTCAACGTGTGACTGATTGGTTCGGCGGGGTCATTGGACCTTACTTTTTCGAAAATGAGGTTGGATCAACAGTTACGGTGAATGGATTGCGCTATCGAGAGATGATTAATGATTTTTTATGGTCGGAGTTGGATGGTACTGATCTGGACATCGTTTTCTTTCAACAAGACGGTGCTACGTGCCACACAAGCAACGAAACCATTGCTCTGTTAAGGGACAAGTTTCCGGACCGTGTTATCTCTTTAAGAGGTTATCACAATTGGCCACCGAGATCTTGTGATTTAACACCTTGCGACTTCTTCCTGTGGGGCCACGTGAAAGATAAGGTCTAGGCCAACAGCCCAGCGTCGATTCAAGACCTCAAAGAAAGAATTCGTGAGGCTATCGAGGACCAAATCGCAAAGTGCCCTATCACTTTGCGATTTGGTTATGAAAAATTTCATGAAAAGGATGTAGTCCTGTAAGCGTGGTCGTGGTGGCCATTTGGCTGATGTTGTTATACCCTACATCACACTGTGGTACAGGGTATTATAAGTTTGTTTCACGGCAGATGTTTGTAACACCAGAAAATAACACAGCTAGACCCACCTTAAAGTATACCGATCGACTCAGAATCACTAGCTGAGTCGATTTCAGTCCGTCCGTCTGTCCATGTAAAGTTGTTCGTCGACTACAGGTCGCAATTTCACTCCGATCGTTCTGAAATTGTGCAGTTTAGAGTATTTCGCAGCTGTTAAGATCGCTATTGAATTTGGTTGAAATCGGTTCAGATTTAGATATAGCTCACATATATATCTTTCGTCCGATTTGACCCTTTAGTCCTATAGAAGCTGTATTTTACATCCAATCATTTTGAAATTTAGAATGGTAGAGTTTCTTCATCTATGAACCAACGTTACCGAATTTGAAGATAATCGGTTAAGATTTAGCTATAGCTCCCATATATATGTTTCGTCCGATTTGGCCCTTTAGTCCTATAGAAGCTGTATTTTACATCCAATCATTTTGAAATTTAGAATGGTAGAGTTTCTTGATCTATGAACCAACTTTACCGAATTTGAAGATAATCGGTTAAGATTTAGCTATAGCTCCCATATATATGTTTCGTCCGATTTGGCCCTTTAGTCCTATAAAAGCTGTATTTTACGTCCAATCGTTTTGAAATTTAGAATGGTAGAGTTTCTTGATCCATGAACCAACACTACCGAATTTGAAGATAATCGGTTAAGATTTAGCTATAGCTCCCATATATATAATCGGACGAAACGATTTGGCCCTTTAGTTCTATAGAAGCTGTATTTTACATCCAATCGTTTTGAAATTTAGAATAAACAATTTATACATGATCTACAAAATTTATTTCAGAGTTGTTCAATATTACGAGAGGGTATTATATAGTCGGCCCCGCCCGACTTTAGCCTTTCCTTACTGGTTTTTCATTATTAACGGCACACCTTCCTCTTTATTATGAAATAAACATCCGATCATTTATCTCAAAAAATTACATTATTCTTTAAATACCAAAATAACAAATCTTGTTGGAAAACCCTTTATTACTCACAAACTGAGGGTATCCCTTAGTCGGTTCACCCGAGTGAACTTTTTTACTTGTTTAAATTAGACTGACGATATGTACAGCCCTTTTAACAAAAATGTTGTTGCATAGTGTTATAGACTGAGCACAATGCTTTCACTTTTCTGACTCCCACATAATGTCTAGAATAAAATTAACTTTCTTGGTTTTATTTCGGCTGTAGCATATTTAATTAATATTTATTTAGGTTTTATACAGAATTTTCCTGGGGTAATGCAAATACTTTATATGCGGTTTGCTTCAGCTGTCATTTCTTGAAAAAATTATGCGATACATCATTCCGTCATTTTCATATTTAAAATGGGCAGTGTCTTTGCGTAGTTTGTCCATGGTTGCCTCCAAATGCCATCTTAAATCACTACACTCTGAAAGAATATATATTAACCATTAATATTACAATTATATTATCTTAGTATTGTGTTTACTTATTTTGAAACTGCAAATGTCCACCGTTCGCAGATATCTTGGAAACTTTGCATGAATTATCAGAGATCTCATAAATTCCGTTTGATCTTCCCTGAAGTCGTACACCTCTAATTGCAGGTCTTTATTTTGATCAAACAAATCCAGCCAAAAATCTAAGGTCATGGCAAATATTTCAAGCGTTATTTTTACTATACGTATATTTGTGGGAAATCCAATCAACGGTGGTACATCCAAAGCATTCTGGAGATTTTGTGCCGGGCAATATTTATTCATAACAAATTCGATAAGAGAAGGATGCTGCAGCAAGGCTATAACGTAGGACCACCTAGACGGCGGCAATGATGGGGGTATGACCAATTTACGGAGTGACTTTAACTGCGATAATGTGTTCAGTGATAGAGATCCGGTCTGCAAGTTGAGCTCCTCCAAGTTGATGGATTTGCGTAAAGCTATATCATCATCTGAGACACTAGAAATATGACTAAGACTATTCCAGGATAAACGCTTCAAGTGTTTACTGCCGCCAAAGGCAAATTTAAAGTTATGCCAATAATCTGCTTCAAAGTCTAGCTCTTGGATGGTAGGAGATATACGAGTATTAAAATCCAATCCACTTTCGTAATAAGTGTTTTGTGAAGAAAACTTAGCTAACTTTGGCTCCATTAGTATTTGTTGAAGGTTAGTATTGGTTAAACCGTGACAGCGGTACAACGATAATTCTATTACATTGGCCGGTATAAAGAACGACTGAATATTTTTAAAATATGAGCTTTGTATATGCAGCACTTTCAAATTAATGCAAACTTCGGCTATATTTCTTAAAAGAATTTCGGTGATTTCTTCTTTCCTAATGGTTGCGACTAACTTTACAAGGTTTTCGAATATGTCCAAATACGGTAAAAGGTTACCTTGCGAACCGAAATTAAACCCTATATCAAGCTCCTTAAGGTGAATAGGATTAGGGGAAACATACCGTGGCCTTTTCCATGCCCTCTTTGCGGGTTGTACAACACACTTCAAATGCAGAAACTGAAGGTTCAGTTTAGTTACCAATTCTCGAAAGTCTTGATAACTCAAAAGAACCCAATTTGCGGGGATATGTGGCATATTTACTTTTAAGCTTTTCAGATGTCTCATACAAAGCAACGTTTCAACACTCAAGTTTTGTCCTACCATAATATCGTTGCCTTCTTCGTTCCAGCAGCAATCGACATGAAGTTTTTCCAATTTAGGATAATCATTCTCCAATTTGCCCAAAAATGTTAAATGTTCACGTGAAATTTTCATGAAGCCATAGGAAAGAGAGGTTAGATTTTGAAAGCGTCTTATATCGAAAGTTATGCCATTTACTGCCCCAAATACCTGCATCCTGTTTTCATTGTAATGTAAAAATTCCTGCAACTCAGCGAATTGTAAAGCCATCCGATTTTGATACAATTCATTGGTAAATATGAAATAATCCAAGTTCCCAATGACGTTCAGGGTGCGGTAGTTCTTAGGAAAAATGTACTTCACAAAGACATTCCTCAGGCCCGCACTGACCTTGGCCAGTCTGAATTGCTCATCGATATTTAGTAATTTATATATGTATATTACAATTTCTAGATTGTTAAATATATGTAGGGATTCCATTTCAGATTTGCAGATGTATTGTGTTCGATGGCTTTAATTAATAAATAAACTCTGAAAGCTACGCTTCCACCTGGATAATGAAATTTAGACTGAATTTCAATGACTGTGTCAACATCGCCTATCGATTGATCACATTTTCGTATAGGCCACCAACAAATTATTATCGCCTTTGTGTAGCAAAATCTGT
Organism: Eudasyphora cyanicolor; assembly: GCA_963930755.1. NCBI lineage: Eukaryota > Metazoa > Arthropoda > Insecta > Diptera > Muscidae > Eudasyphora > Eudasyphora cyanicolor. Next base: position 238,546,072 of record OZ005735.1, read on the forward strand.
GGTGCCAGATGCATAGTGCATTGACTTGCGAAAATAAAACAACACAACGCATTAAAAAAACAATGTCCCAAATAATTTTTATCGGTTAGAATTTTTAGCATTGACCTACGAATTATCAGAGGAATGTTCTGAATTCTTTGTATGTTCTCACTTAACAGGGGCACGCTTTGGAATAAATGTAATATATATATATTTCCCGCACGGGTTTCGCAAATATATTTATACCTTTGCACAAGGGAAATAATTCGACTGTTTCTTAACGAGACAACCGAACGCGACAAAACTTGGCAAAGCGGGAACTAACAAAGAAAAGACAACAAATTTGGGAACATTTTTATCCCCTCACCATAGAGAGGAGTGTATATATCATTTGCTACAAGCCAAAAGTGTAACACATGGAAGGAGTGACCTAAAACTCTAAGTATGTTCGGCAGATATCCGTTTTGGGTCATTTTAAGTCGAATGAGCAATGCCCGTCCGTCCGTCCGTCTGTCTGTCTTCTGACTGGTGCGCACGATAAGCCTCGAAAGTAGTAATCGATAGACTTCAAATTTAGTATGTGGTAATATTTTCTGGTCGAAATTTCCACGCTCCTTTTGGTACATCATACACAAATGGACCATTTTACTATAAATACTAGAAATTTTGTACAGTGTAATGCTTTTATAATGCCTAGTACCTCCCACACAAATGGACCATTTTGTACAAAAAGTTAAACAGCTTTTAACTTTAATACCAGTACATACTTTAAAGTTATTAAATGCAATTCAAATTAATAATAATTTAATTAAAACAAAAAAATAAATAAATTTAATAATATTTTTTTGGGACTCAAGGTGAGGGGATTCATAAGTCGGTTCACCAGACTGAACTTTCTTTTTTGTTCTTTATTTCTAAACATAGTCTTGTTTTAGCTCGATACCCCTTTTCCAGCGATGTTCTATGTATAGCTTCTATAACCTGTTTATAGTAGGAACTGTCTAGCTCCTGAAATATTCATCAACCGCTACCTCCACCTTTTCATTGCCGGCAAATCTTTTCCCGCCGAACCATTTTTCAAGTATGGAAACGATCAATAATCCGAGGGACCTAAATCTGGCGAATAAGGTGTTTCCTGAAGCAGCTCGAACTTTAGTTTATCATATTGGACATCGCAATGGTGGATGTGTGAACTGTTGCATTGTCTTGATTGTGAGCAAACGTGGCACCTATCTTGCGCACAGCTTTCAAATGTATTACATATTGGTGACCAATTTATTCCATGTTAACAAATTCGCTGAGATCGTTTAATTTTGATTGAATTTTTAATTATCTGATGTATGTCAGCTGAGTTGGATTTTTCTTCTGTAACCCATGTAATTCTGGGGCGATTAGGGATATTGTTCTTTCGTCAACATCCATCTGGGCTCCCGGCCAGATGGTGATACTGATAGGGCATCTCCGAAAGCTAAGAGTAAAGCTCCCCTGATGCCAACCTACATCGTTGCAGATTGAGGGTGTGCCCAGCATCTCTCTGAGGACAGCGAAGCATTGAGCCATAATGACCACTCATCGTACATCAATTAGCTGGTATTAATCTTACTGACATGTGGTTTCAACAGAACGGAGCCATACAGCGCACGCTTAAATTAATTCACCTGATGACTGATCACAAAGATCGTGTGATTTATTCTCATTGGATTATTTTCTTAGGGATTATGTAAAGTCACTCCTCTACTCCTATAAACCAGACACAATTAAACACCTGAAAATCATCATTCGGCGAGTTATTGGCGAAATGAGGCGAAAAGTGCAGATTGCGCCATGTACGCGCCAAAAGTGGGGGACAAAATCATTTTAAGCATAAATGGCATGACATGATCAATCCAAAAATGCCAGATTTTTCGTTGCCCTATATTAATTTAATGTTGTGTAAATCTAACAAACACCCGTTATAAGAAATCCGCCCTTGTTTCATTATATTCCATTTATATTTATATATATTTATTTATATTTAATAATGTATAACATCATTAGTTTAATATATTTTCCTTCTATTTTTCAGATTGATATTAAGACGACGTGGACAATGGAAAGGACCACTACCGATCAAGATGGGTATCTGGATATCTTGAAATGTCATTGGAAAACATCATCCGAGTATGGGCATGACGTCACAAATCGCCCATTGCTCAGTGAAAATCGTATTCTAGGGATCAAAATAAGAAACTTTGCCGAAGGAACCATACCTCTAAAACGAATTCTGATGTCCCGGAAAAAATCCCACTTTGACCCATTTAGAGTGCTCCAATCGAGTCCAAATGTATGACCGACCCCCACTCAGTGAATTGCTCAGTAAAAATCGTATTCTAGGCATCAAAATAAGAAACTTTGCTGAAGGAACCGTACCTCTAAAACGATTTCTGATGTCCCGGAAAAAATCCCGCTTTGACCCATTTAGAGTGCTCCAATCGAGTCCAAATGTATGGAACCCCCAGGGGGTGTGCCACTGGCATGGGTGGGTCGGGCCTCCAAAGTTAGTGGGGGTCAGTCATACATTTGGACTCGATTGGAGCACTCTAAATGGGTCAAAGTGGGATTTTTCAAAATTTGCCCCTACCCAAAAGTTCGACCCAAATTCCGGGACATCAGACTTCGTTTTAGTGGTATGATTCCTTCGGCAAAGTTTCTTATTTTGACGTACAATTTATTTATTTATTATACTCGTACTAAGTCTAAAATATTAGATATGAGTATACATATTATAAGGTCGACATTAACAGACTATAATCTACCGAAATGCAAAGAAAATTTAAATCCTAACTAGGATACTCTCCCGGCTTCAAGACCATTTTGTTTCTATATTATTATAGAAACAAGTATTTTATACATGGAGGTGTATAAATATGTATTAAAAATTGGCAGCACACATACTGGATCATGATTTCTGAGCCGTGACACTCGTTATCAACAGTTCTGCTGCGCCGAATTATAAGCGTTTATGTGCACTGGTAAAAACGTTATGAGATATTAAATTGTGGTATGATTTGGCCATTTTGTGCGGGAGGTACAAAAGGGGGCGTGGCGATAACGCCTATTTTTCACAGGACTATAGGCACTATAAAAACATTACACTGTACAAAATTTCAAGTATTATTATACATTTGTATTAATATTATAAGCTCTTAACTTTTGGTGCAAAATGGTACCTTTGTATGGGAGGTACCAAAAGAGGCGTGGCAACAACGCCCATTTTTCTCTGGACTGTAGGCAATATAAAAGCATAACACTGTGCAAAATTTCATGTATTTTTATACACCTTTATTAATGTTATAAGCTGTTAATTTTTGGTGCTAAACGGTGCATTTGTGAGGGAGGTACCTAAAGGGACGTGGCAACTTCGCCCATTTTTCTCGAGTTGATAGCGACTAATAAACTAATACTATGTGTGGAATTTCAGAAGATTAGAATCAGTAGTATAGTAGTTATTAAAGAATCAATATTTCACAACATTTTAACCCTTTGTGGGGGAGGTACTAGAAGGAATGGACCAATGTGGCCCATCTTCGAACTTAGCCGGAGATAGAAAAAAATATTACCACATACCAAATTTGAAGTCAATCGGTTACTCCTTTCGAGAGTTATCGTGCGCACCAGCCAGCAGACAGACAGACGGACGGACATTGCTCATTCGACTTAAAATGACCCAAAACGGATTTCCTCCGAACATACTTAGGGTCTTAGATCACTCCTTCGATGTGTTACGCTTTTTTCCGTAGCAAATGATATATACCCTCGTCACACTAAAGTGAGGGTGTAAAAATAGAAAAACTAGCGAAGAAAATAATGTCTATTTGAAAAAATCTATGGATAAATGTAGAAATTATAGCCCTTTTGGTAGAGGTAAGAGAGTTTCAAAAAAATCTTTTTTTTTATTTCTGTTTAAATTGCGATTTTAGTTAGTACTTTTATTTATATTATGTGCATTTGAGTTTATTTACATGTACAAGTTTCATTAGAAGTAATTGTGAGTTCTTTGTTGTCGTTTGTAGATTTCGGAATCGGTTTCTATAATGAGGAAACAAATATAATCTCCCACCATTCTTTCATCTCAGAGCCCTTGGTAACGCCGCTCGATGACTTCATTTCTTCGTGACACCTTTCGCCATGTTCGTCGCTTACGTCGCCTAGATTCTCGGGGAAAAAATTGAATGACAATGCAAGAAATGATAGAAGAAGAAAGACTTTTAAATAAACATTTTAAATGTGAGAGTGAATCCATCTTGCCTCAAGGCTTTTACAAAATTTTTAAAGAGCCCCAGCTTAATATGCAGTTGTGGCAAAATAATGTTTATTTTTTGTACGAGAGGTGTGTATTTTATGTTGTTTTCACGTAATGTAATGTGTTTTCTTGTGGGCCATTTCTTTCTTCTGTAATGATCTTCGCGAGCACGGCTATCCCAGAGGCATAACATACCAACTACTTTTAAATCGCAACAAATTTTCCAGTCATGTTGTTCATATTTTATGTATTTTATCAATTAAGCCATTGTTTCGTATGATTCCTTAGTGTTGACAGCATGAGCAATGGGAATCGACGGTTTCTGATTTCCGTTGTGTAAAAGTACTGCTTTCAAACTTTATTTACTGCTGTTAACAAATAACCGCCATTCCTTTGAATTGTATGTTTGATTAAGTTCCTCGAACAATCCGGGAATGTCCTTGCAAAGCATCTTTTATCCACAGTTGTACAAAATTGTTTATAAGGTATATCATTGACTCTATTATATGATATGTTAACATCTGGGGCCAAAATATTGTACTGTTTCATCCGAGACTCAAACTTGAATCGCTCAGAGTTGAGTACTCAGTTGAACTTGATGTTTCCGTAATTAGGCTGTTAGCTATACTTGGACACTTCCTACTCCAATCTATTAACTTAGACAAAAATAGCAGTCCGTATCGTGAATGAATAGTTGTCTCCAAATCATTGGCATTCAAATTGCACGTAAAGTCTAAAATTGAAACGTTTTATTCCACAAAACATTGTAATACATGAATTTTAAAGTACTTACCGCATTCTTCCACTACTCCGTCGAGTAAGATTTACATGGCACGAATTACACAAAATACTAGGTGTCCACTGTTCGTTCATATTTTTAACTCGTATACCAAAATATTACGCACGTCGATTTTTTTAATTATATATTTTCCGCAGATGTAGCAGAAATTGTCGGGATCATTTACACATTGAAAAGTTCTTTGCCTTTTACTCATACTTCGAAATATAACTTGTAATATTTTTCAGAAAATCGACGTATCTCTTTAAGGCGCTGAATTACACAAATTTATTAATAAGAAATTTCATTCATAAATTCCGGGTTTAAGGTTCATAAGTTGCAGTACCAGTAGCTGACATATAGTTTGCTTCGAAAATCCTAATATTTTCAAGACTGATGCGTACTACTTTGTATTGCGTACATAAATTTGACTACCTGTATATACGACTGGGATGTCCATGCCCCTAAAAGGCGTAACTGAATGGAAACCTCATAAATAAAAAACCACAAATATTGTTGAATGACCCTCTATCTGAGCGGATCTCATCCAATATATCACTCACATTGCATATCTCACATATGGCGAATTCAACATAAGCAATAACATCATTTAAAAACGGAAAAATTTGAAACAAGATTTTTTTAATTTCCCTAACATTTACAAAATGGCTCATAACATTTACATCTATCCATAGATTTTTTCAAATAGAGAGTGTTTTCTTCTGGCTTTTTAAAAATGTGATAAAATAATTTTTTCGATTTTTTTCTATTTTTTATGTTTTTTTTGTACCAGGAAGAAGTGTTTTTTTTAAATCATTTTTTTCTGATATTTTTGGCGACTGTTACTAAACCAAAGATTCTACGTGAAAGCATATTTGCAGCATATGTAGCCCTCAAAATTCCCTTTAGTTTGAGGCATAACACGGCTCAATCAGGCTTATAAAAATTATGGTCCAAATACTAAATGCATTTTCCATGAAAGCTAGAATTAAAAAAAACATTTACCATAAAAATTTTTTTTAATATTTTTTTCGTGTTTGTGACACCTAATTGCACCAGAAACTGTCCCTTGGACAAACTTTTTGTTGCATAGTGTAATTAATTATATTTCGATTTTCCTTCATTTTCAAAAAAGTATGTAATTTTGAAACAAAAAAACACCAATCATTTCTACATACAAAAACCAGTAAGGAAAGGCAGAAAGTCGGGCGGGGCCGACTATATAATACCCTACACCTCCCTAACAATGCGATAAGGGTCATTGCCATAATAATTTGGAATAATTGGTAAATGGGTAGAAACGTATTCTAATTCTGAAACGATAATCGCTAAATTAAGCAATATTCGTTCCTAAAGTGAGAAACATCTTTCTGGAAAATTTTAATGATCGGAAGTAAAATACAACTTCTATAGCGGTTTGATACCAAATCAGGAGGAACATATATATGGAGCTTTAATGTAAATCTGAACCGATCTTCCCTGAATACTTATTCATGTAAAAAGACCTCCTTCTGTCGAATTTCGTACTGATCGGATATAAATACAGTCTCTACAGCGCTTACATGTCAAATCGGGGGTAACATATATATGGGAGCTATATCTAAATCTGAACCGATTTTCTCCAAATTTGGCAGTATTCCTTCATGTAATAAGAAACCTCTTTCTGCCGAATTTCGCACTGATCGGATATAAAAAAAGTTTTTACAGCGCTTACAGGTCAAATCGGGGGTAACATATATATGGGGGCTATATCTAAATCTGAACCGATTTCTTCCAAATTTAATAGTGTTCATCCATATAATAAGAAACCTCTTTCTGCCGAATTTCGCACTGATCGGATATAAAAAAAAGTTTTTACAGCGCTTACAGGTCAAATCGGGGGTAACATATATATGGGGGCTATATCTAAATCTGAACCGATTTCTTCCAAATTCAATGGGGATCGTCCTTGGGGCAAAAAAAAGATGTGTGTAAAGTTTCGTCGAGATCGGACAATAATTGCGACCTGTACTTTGATTACAAGAATACATGCACAGACGGACAGACGGACAGACAGACAGACAGACAGACGGACAGACAGATAGACAGACAGACGGACAGACGGACATAGCTAAATCGACTCAGAAAGTGATTCTAAGTCGATCGGTATAATAAACGATGGGTCTATTTCTTCTCCTTTTGGGTGTTACAAACAAATGCACAAAGTTATAATACCCTGTACCACAGTGTGGTGTAGGGTATAAAAAGAATAGTTTGTAGCAGATTTAACTTGAAATAATCTACAAACACTGGAAATATCGCAAACAAATTCGAAAAATTGGGCTCATTTTTCATTTAATTTTTTAAAAAATTCAATATTTCGCAAAGAAAAATTACATATTTTGCTGGCTATAAATGCTGGACGCCTAGTATTTCAGTCGGAAAATAAAGTACAATTAGGATTTTGTCTTTTGTAAATATGAATTTTTGTAAATTTAAATTTTTTTAAATTTGCTTGCTGAAAATGCTTGGCGCATGGTATTTCAGTCGAAAATAAGGCAATAATTGGATTTTGTCTTTTGTAAATAAGCCCTTTTGTAAATTTGTGAATTTACAAAATTCTAAATTTGGGTGCTGAAAATGCTGGTCACTTGGTATTTCAGTCGGAAAATAAAGCAAAATTCGGATTTTGCTTTTTGTAAATATGCAAATTTTTAAATTTGTAATTTTGTGAATTTAAAATTTTGTAATTTTGCTTGCTGAAATGAAGAAGCTGGGCGCCTGGTATTTCATTCGGAAATAAATCAAAAATTGGATATTTTAAATATAAAATTTTTTTATTTTTAAATTTGTGAATTTACATTTAAGTAAATTTGTAAACTGGCTTGCTGAAAATGCTGGGCGTCTGGTATTTCAGTCGGAAAATGAAGCAATATTTTGAGTTTTTCTTTTGACAATATATAAATTTTAAATTTGTAAATTTACAATTATTTGATTTTGCTTTTTGTAAATATGAAATTTTTGAATTCACAGTTTTGTAAATTTGCTTGCTGGGATTTCAGTCGAAAAATAAAGCAATGTTGGCATATCGCCTTTTGTAAATATGCAATTTTTGAAATTAGTGAATTTACGATTTTGTAAATTTGCTTGCTGAAATGCTGGGCGCAGTTATGACCTTTGATTTAAGCTGTCGCTTGTCGCGATACCTCAATTAATTTAAAAGTTGGGGGTATTTTAGCTGACGTTTCTGGCGTTATTGGGAAAAACTTTGCGAAAAAATACATTTAGTAAAAATTTGTTTTTTTTTTTTCAAGAAATATTAGGAGCTGGTAGAAAATAAAAATTTCCCGTGAATGAGCATAACGTCAGCTATCATATGCCAAAAAATCACGAATCTCCACAACAATTAGCCTTTGCAAAAAAAATTCGCAAAAAATCTACCAGTCGATTATACCCACAAAAAAAGGGGAATGCATTTGATTTTGCTCCAATTTGGGTAAAAACGTTGTCAGTATGGGCAATTTAAGAAAACAAGGAAGTAATTATTTATATTTCATGAAAATGATTTTTCCAGTATGATATAGAAAACTCACATGTTCTGAAATTTAAAGTAAACGTTGTGACCGATTATGACGTTATGATCAATTACCTTACAAGTTACGGGTATTTTAGCTGCGACATTTCTGGCGTTATTGAAGAAAACTAAGCGGAAAAATACATTTAGTAAGAATGAGTTTTCTCATGAAATATTAGAGTCAAATTTCCCCTTCATCAGCACACCGTCAGCTATCATATGCCAGAAAATCCTGGAACAAAAAATTTTCATAAATTTTCGTAAAAAATACAAAGGGGTAAGCTTTTGCAAAAAATTTCGCAAAAAATCAAAATTTCTCAAAATGATGGGCGCCTCGTATTGGAGTCGGAAATAAAGCAAAAATTGAATTTTGCCTTTTGTAAATATGCAAATTTTTTAATTTGTATTTTGTGAATTTACAATTTTGTAAATTTGCTTACTGAAAATGCTGGGCGTCTGGTATTTCAGTCGGATAATGAAGCAAATTTTGGATTTTGCCTGTTGTAAATATGATAATTTTTGTAAATTTGTAATTTTGTGAATTTACAATTTTATAAATTTGCGCGCTGAAAGTGCTGGGCTCCTGTATTTTAGTCGGAAAATTAAGCAAATTGTGGATTTCCTTTATGTCAATATGAAAATTTTTGTAAATTTATTAATTTACAATATTCTAAATTTGCTTGCTGAAAATGCTGGACGGCTGGCATTTCAGTCGGAAAAAAGAAAATTTTTTGTAAATTTACAATATTCTAAATTTGCTTGCTGAAAATGCTAGGAGCCTGGTATTTCAGTCGGAAAATGAAGTACATTTTGGATTTTGATTTTTGTAAATATGCAATTTTTTGTAAATTTGTGAATTTACAATTTTGTAAATTTGCTTGCTGAAAATGCTGGGCGTCTGGTATTTTATTAGGAAAATATAGGAAAATTTGAATTTTTCTTTTTGGAAATATGCAAATTTTTATAAATTTGTGAAATTACAAAATTTTAAATTTGCGTGCTGAAAATGCTGGGCGCCTGCTATTTCAGTCGGAAAATAAAGCAAAATTTGGATTTAGTAAATATGCACATTTTTAAATTTTGAATTTTGTGAATTTACAATTTTGTAAATTTGCTTACTGAAAATGCTGGGCGCCTGGTATTTCAGTTGGAAAATAAAACAAAATTTGGATTTTGCCTTTTGTAAATATGCAATTTTTTTTTAATTTAGAAATTTGTGAATTTCCAATTTTGTAAATTTAATTGCTGAAAGTAATGAGCGCTTGGTATTTCAGTCGGAAGGAAAAATATTGGATTTTGCCTTTTCGTCGGCTTAATGCTATTTTGGTCCATACGCCATTTTCTTAGGAGTTGATAATATGGGTTCCAAGCATGCTCTTTCAGAATCTTTAATCATTTTTTTCCTATCTCGCCTAGTTTTCGAGATATTGGTAGGGTAAATTTGTTTTACTCTGAATAACGGGAAATAATTTCGATATTTTTATACCCTACACCACACTGTGGTACAGGGTATTATGACTTTGTGCATTTGTTTGTAACACCCAAAAGGAGAAGAGATAGACCCATTGTTTATTATACCGATCGACTTGTAATCACTTTCTGAGTCGATTTAGCAATGTCCGTCTGTCTGTCCGTCTGACGTATTCTTGTAATCAAAGTACAGGTCGCAATTATGGTCCGATCTCAACGAAACTTTGCACATATCTTTTTTTAGGCCCAAGGACGATCCCTATTGCATTTGGTTAAAATCGGTTCAGATTTACATATAGGTCACATATATATGTACCTCCGATTTGGCATATATGCAACATTTAAGCAACTGTATAAGCAACATTTTGTAACCGATTTGTACAAAAATTGACAGAGAGTAGTCTCGTGATACACTTAGATACAATACAAAATTTGGGGGAAATCGGTTCAGATTTATATATAGCCCCCATATATATGTTGCACCCGATTTGACATGTAAGCGCTGTAGAAACTGTATTTTATATCCAATCAGTACGAAATTTGGCAGAAAGAGGTTTCTTATTACATCAAGGAATACTGCCAAATTCGGAGAAAATCGGTTCAGATTTAGATATAGCCCCCATATATATGTTAGCACCGATTTGACATTCAAGCGCTGTAGAGACTGTATTTTATATCCGATCAGTACGAAATTCGACAGAAAGAGGTTTCTATTTTACATGAATGAGTGTTCAGGGAAAATCGATTCAGATTTATATATAAGCTCCATATATATGTTCCTCCTGATTTGGTTACAAAGCGCTATAGAAGTTGTACTTTACTTCCGATCATTACAAAATTCTCCAGAAAGATGTTTCTCAATTTAGGAACGAATATTGCTTAATTTAGCGATTATCGGTTCAGAATTAGATATATCAGCATATATATGTTCTTACCCATTTACCAATTATTGCAAATTATTATCGCAATAACCCTTAGGGTAGGGTATTATATAGTCGGCCCCGCCCGACTTTCTGCCTTTCCTTACTGGTTGTTCTATGTCTCAATTTTTCTATCGCCCTATATTTTTCACTCAGTATTTTACGTTCTTTCGATCACAATATGTAAATTAGTGTCCTTCCATACCGACCCTTTTTGTGGTCCATGTAATACAAATAAAAGTGGATATGGACCAAAATGCCAAGTACAAAAATTGTTATAACTTGCTTATTTTTGGATGTAATGGCATAGAAATGCATGAGAATCATACAAACACTGTTGGGAACCCTATGAAATAAAAAGTGTGTAACTCTTCAGTCCCGTTTTTACTCAAACAATAAATTGCCATTTTCTCCGATCATACAAAATGGCGTATGGAACAAAATAGCATTGAGCCGACGTTTTGTAAATATGCAAATTTTTAAATTTGCGAATTTACAATTTTCTATATTTGCCTACTGAAAACACTGGTATTTTAGCAGAAAATAAAGCAAAATTATGATTTTTCATTTTGTTAATATTCAAATTTTTGATTGGTGAATTTACAATTTGCTTGCTGAAATGCTGTGCGCTTTGTATTTCAGTAGGAAAATAAAGCAAAATTTGGATTTTGCCTTTTGTAAATATGCAAATTTTTTGTAAATTTGTGAATTTACAATTTTGTAAATTTACTTGCTGAAAATGCTGGGCGCCTTGTATTTCATTAAAAAATAAAGCAAATTTTGCATTTAGCTTTTTGTAAATATGCAATTTTTTGTAAATTTTTGAATTTACAATTTTGTAAGTTTGCTTGCTGAAAATGATGGGCGTCTGGTATTTCATTAGAAAAATAAAGCAAACTTTGAATTTTGCTTCTTGGAAATATGCAAATTTTTATAAATTTGTGAATTTATAAAATTCTAAATTTGCTTGCTAAAAATGCTGGGCGTTTGGATTTTTGCTTTTTGTAAATTTACAACATTCTAAATTTGACAAAAATTCAGGAATATCCAGGATCAAAAAATTTTCATAAATTTTTTTCGCAAAAAATTTCGCAAAAATCCAAATTTCACCAAATTTCCAATTTTAAAACGAATCATATACCAGTCGACTATATCCACAGAAGATAGTGGAATGAATTCGATTTTACTCCGATTTGGGTAAACACGTAGTTAGTATGGCCAATTTAAGAAAAAAGGAACACATTTGTATATATTTCATGAAAGTAATATGTCCAGGATGACAAGGGAAACGAACATGTTCTGTAATTTAAAGTAAACGTTATTACCTTTCATTTAAGCTATCGCTTGTAACCATATCTCAATTCATTTAAAAGTTATGGGTATTTTAGCTGAGACATTTCCGGCATTATTGGGCAAAACTATGCGGAAAATACATTATTATGCGGAAAATACATTTAGTAAAAATGAGTTTTCTCATGAAATATATGTAAGGGTCCCGTAGAAAACACAAATTTCCCCTGAATCAGCATAAATCAGCTATCATATCGTTTGTTCCATACGTCAATTTGTATGATCGGAAAAAACCACAATTTCTTGTTTAAGTAAAAACGGGACTGAAGAGTTTCACACTTTTTATCCCATAGGGTTCCCAACAGTGCTTGTATGATTCTCATATATTGCTGTGCCATTACATTCAAAAATAAGGGAGTTATAACCATTTTTGTACATGGCATTTTGGTCCATATCCACTTTTGTTTTAATATTGTTTCGTAGTTGTATTACATGGACCACAAAGAGGATCGGTATGCAAGGCGAGTAATTTACATATTGTGATCGAAAGAACGTAAAATAGTGCGTAAAAAATATAGGACGAAAGAAAAATGGACCCATAGAAGAAAAATATCAAAATTATTTCCAGTAAATCAGAGTTAAATCGATTTACCGTACCAATATCTCGAAAACTAGACGAGGTAGGAAAAATTATTGCAGATTTTGAAAGAGCATGAACAACTCCTAACTCAAAAAACACAAAAAAATCGCGTATGAACCAAAATAGTATTAAGCCAACAATATGCCAAAAAATCAGGAATATCCAGGACCAACAAACTTTCATACATTTTGTAAATAAAAACACAAAAAAATTGCAAAAAATTTCGAAACAATTTGTTTTTTTTTTTTGCTGTGATTTTTCTCAAAATTGTGTAAAAACGTAGTCAGTATGGGCAATTTAAGGAAAAACGGAGTATATATTTATCTTCCATAAAATTGTATGTCCTAGCTGAAAATTCTACAGACCATTGTCCATAGATTTATGGTAGCAGTTAAGAAATATTAGGGTCCCGTAGAAAACACAAATTTCTCCTGAATCAGCATAACATCAGCTATCATATGCCAAAAACTCAGGAAAATCCAGGACCAAAAAATGTTCATAAAGTTTTGTAAACCATACAAAAATTTTCGCAAAAAATCAAAATTTCACAAGATGGCCAATTTCAAAACGAATCAGATACCAGTCGACTATAACCACAGGAAATAGTGGAATGGATGTGATTTTACTCAAATTTGGGTAACAACGTAGTCAGTATGGGCAATTTAAGAAAAAAGGAACACATTTATATAAAGTGTGATCCATTTCGAGGTTCCCTACATTTTTTAAAGAAAAAAACACAGAAAATTCAAACTGAATGGGGAAAGGTTTATTATCATTTGAAAGAACATTCTTTGGCATTTATTTTTTGAAGATTATGTCTATCAAATGTTTGCCGCGGCTACGTCTCAGATGGTCCATCCGTTGAGTCCAATTTTCGATGACTCGTTCGAGCATTTCGACTGGTAACTGGCGAATGACACGCGTGATGTTTTGCTCCAAGGCCTGAATCGACGTGGGTGTGTCCGCATAAACTATAGACTTTACATATCTCCACCGGAAAAAGTCTAACGGTGTGATATCATACGATCTTGGTGGCCAATCGACCGGCCCAAAACGTGAAATTATCTGCTCACCGAAGTGTTCTCTCAATAAATCCATTGATTGATGCGATGTGTGGGAAGTGGGGCCGTCTTGTTGAAACCAAATGTCGCCGATATCACGAGCTTCAATTTCAGGCATCAAATAGTCGGTTATCATGGCACGATAACGGTCGCCATTGAGGCTTATGTTCTCACTGGCATCATTTTTGAAGAATTATGGACCCATGATTCCGGTACGTCGGATCGGGAATCGGGTAATGGCAAAAAGATAGGTCTTAACGAGTGCTAAAATATTGCTGATGGGTGTTTTTTTGGATTTTAAAAAAATGGACTTAGCGCAATTGGCGAACGATTATTTTGATAATAAAACTGAATAATTTGTAAACGTTGTTCAGGCGTAAGTCTTTCCATGATGAAATGCCAAACAATACTTAACAAAAATAACATGACAGCACGACACGACGCACACGTGATCGGTAAAAAAAAAGCCTATTGAAAAAAGTATCTCTACTTAGATCACCCTATATGTATATTCAGAGTTGGTCGGTTTCCTTTGGAATTACCCCGTACTTTCCATATATTTAGGCACTTTTTTGGATGATTTTTGAAATCATCCATTTTTGTGTCATGATTTTTTTAAATAGTATTGACATGTCCTTCTAAAATTTCGCATTTTTGATTCATATATCACAAAATTTTTTGGCATATTTTTTTTGCATATTTTGCATATTTTTGCATATTTTGTATATTTTTTGCGTATTTTACATATCAAAAATATGCCAAAAAAAATAAAAATATGAACCTGTTTTTCGATTTTTTTTCTTTGAAACGAATTTTGGTCCAATCAGAAGTTTTCTATCAATCTGCAAAAAAATATCAATTGCATATAATCCGAGGTCTATACATCAGTGGGGGCAAACAATATTGTATAGTGAAAAAATTTAATTGCTATTATATCAGAAAGTGATTTTGTGTCGATGGGTATTATAAATTACTAGCTGGACCCGGTCCACTTCGTTGCCCCAGACTTTAGATTTCCGATCCCGTCCATTTATCAAAACATGATAAGGACAGTAGGAATCTCGTTATTCTATTCGTAGGTACGGACAGTAGGAATCACGCCCCCTCAACCAAGAACGTATAAAGCCTATGTCACCCTCTAGGCTTATCTGAACATTCCCTGAAAATTTCATCAAAAACGATTCAGCCGTTTTGGACTCCATACGCAAAAAACACACATCCATTTATACAAGGTGGCGCAAAAGTAATCCTCCTATCAGAAAATGCTATAAATTTTGCGATTGGCCCCTAATGTCACTTCTGTTTTGACATTTGTGTAGTAAACACATGCGAAATACACGTTAATAAACAATGTTACGCTACACTGCTCCAGAACGCGGAATATTGCTGACTATTTATTTGACCAATAATCGGTCGGTGACTTTGGCACAGATTTCCTGGCCGTCCAACGCCTACTGGTGAAACACTGCGACGTTTAGCCGCTCGCCTCGAAGAGACTGGCACAACACGAGATGCTGCCAGGCGTGGCAGACCCCGGAGTAGCCGTTCTGCAGAGAATATTGCTGCTGTAGCCGAGGATGTCATGGAAGCGCCGTCGATCTCGACCGGACGACGTGCTACGCAAATGGGTATCAGTCGACGGTCTCTACAGCGAATTTTGGTACAAGATTTGAAGATGTTTCCGTACAAAGTCCAGACTGTGCATCAGCTGTTAGCTGCTGACCGCCAATCGCGTCTAACATAACATCGAAAGGTTACTTTTGCGCCACCTGTTATATATAAAGCTTGACCCGGTCCACTTCGTTGGCCCAGATTTAGATATCCGATCCCGTCCATTTTTGAACCAATCACGAATACTGCCACCAAAACATCTCCATAAAATAAGAGTACTCTCGCTGAGAAATTGTGGAGATATCTCAAATTCAAAATTTGGCTTTGGCCCATTGGTCTGATCCCGCCCATTTTTGGACTAATCACGTAGACTGCCACCAGATACATACATATAAACATAATTACAGTACTATGGCTAACAAATTGTGCAAGATATCTCAATTTCAAAATTGGCTTATATGGGCGGAGCCACGCCCTTTGGTCTGATCCCGTTCATTTTTAGACCAATCACATAGACTTTCATCAGACACAAATACACAAAATAACAGCATTCTCGCGAATAGATTGTGGAAGATACATCAATTTTAAAAAGGTTGCTTACATGGATTGTCCCTCGTCCATTGGTCCGATTCCGCCCATTTTGTAACCAATCAGGTAGACTACCACCACATACATATGTACAAAATTACATGACTCGCGCCAAAAAATTGTGCAAAATGTCTTAATTTCAAGATTTGGCTTATATGGGCGGGGTCACGCCCATTAGTCCGATCCCGCCCATTTTTGGACCAATCACGTAGACAGCCACCAGATACATATACATAAAATTCCAGCACTCTCGCTAACAAATTGTGCAAGATATCTCAATTTTAAAACAAACAAACAAACCAACAAACAAACAATCACACATTCTTCTTTATATATATAGATAGATGGGTTTTTCTGTTCTCCTTGAATTCTTTACAGACAAAGGCACAACGCCAGCATTCCTTGTACCACAGTGTGATGCAGGCTATAATTAAAATATTATTAATAATATGTATATGTTCTTTATATATCACTTTCCAAAAGCAAATAAATACGAATTTATTAAAACAAAGAAATGAATTACTCATTTAAATGAATTACTCATTTAAATGAATTACCCAAAGAAATATGACCGCAGTTACTAATAACACTCAAGCAAAAAAATATTTGCAAGGCAACTCCGTTATAAATAACATATCACATACAGATTAAAACCAGTAAGGAAAGGCAGAAAGTCGGGCGGGGCCGACTGTATAATACCCTACACCTCCCTTACAATGCGATAAGTGTCATTGGAAAGAACATATATGGGCAAATATCAAAATTTTTTAATTTTGAAGTAAATTTTTTTCCACGATTTTTTTGGCGAGCACATCAACGGCTTTTACAACAGACGAAGATAAAAATATAAACATGGAAAAACCGTTGTTGTGAATAAATTTCATCAAAGGCCGCGAAAGTTATGGCGGTTCCAAATTGAAATTTAAAACAAAATTGTATAAAATGAAATTTTCAGCGGAATTCGGAAAACTAAAATTACAATCATAGAACATTAGCATTTCACTCAGCCTATGACAAAATATTCGCTGTTGCTTCATTATTCGGATAAATATAGCGAATCAAAATAATTTTTAATTGAAAAATGATGTAATATATCGAATACCATGAAAATCGGAAAAATATAAGTCTAATTTTCACGATTATATTAGGCAATTTTCTGTGACCTACAAAAGGAATGAGGATAATATCGCTATTAGTTCAAAAGTCATGTTTGTTCCAAAATTCGAAGTTCACATCATATGTGTTTTATTTAGTAAAAAAAAATTATGATTTCATCGTTATCATACGAACATTATTTTTGTGGAAATATAATTTTTGTAATGTGCATAATTTGCACAATCATCAAAATAAAATGACGGCCCTCCGATTTCGGAATAGAGCGTTAAAAATCCTTTTATTTCATATACACTTCCGCCATATCTGTACCCCGCACTCGGTGTGCCTTGACGATCATTGCTGAGACAAAAGTGTCACGTTCTTCGCGTACAAGACTTCAATCTTAAATAAGTATCCATGATTGTTAAGTGCACCCCAGCAGTCCGCCTAAAGAACATAGAAATGAATTTTTGCAAAAATTGAAAAAAGTGAATAATATTTCAGCGATTCATTATTTTGTTACGGCCCCCCTGATTTTTGGATTCACCAGGTCAAAAGCCATCTGGGATAATTAATTCAGCTCAACCTATACATAAGTAGAGGGAGACTGTCTTTTTTGAATAATAATGGGGTGTTAATTTGACAGCTTGTCACCGCAGGTGTGATTTATTGATCATTAATGTCAAGAGGTGTGAATAAATGGTATATCTGAGATTTTTATAGCCATCAGGTGTACATATAGATCGCACCCCCCATCCTAATGTGTATTGAGATCCCACCCCATCCTAAGTGATCGCATATTGGTTGCCGTGTGTTTGTGTCAAATGAGATTTTTATAGCCACCAGGAATGTATTAAGATCCCACCCCATCCTAAGGGATGGCATATTGGTTGTCGTGTGTTTTGTGTATGTTGCCTTTTTTTGTCTAAATCTGTTGAATATGAATGAACAATTTAGGTTCGGCAGGCAGTATTTTTTTCTGTTTGCTTTTTATGTTTGAGATGGAGTTAGTCCTGCATCTAACACGTGTTTACTGGTTCTTTCCTGCGTTGTGGGAGGGCGGTTTGCTAGTTATTGATTTATGAGTTTACTTATGTGTGCGGACTGCATGTTTTCACACTTGACTCGTGTAATTGGTTGGATAGTTTACTGTTTATGTGCGGTTTGGTTAGCCATTCGTTTTACTTAGGTGTGTGAAGTAGATGTTTTCGAAGACGATAATTTTGGGGTCGTGTGTAATTTTGTTTGGTTAAATAAGTCTTTCAGACCCAACATGTTTAAGTTGTTGCTTCGTTACTGTTTATGGGTGATTTTGATAGATATTGATTTATGGGTTTCCTTATGTGTGCGGAGGGATGTTCAAAGAGAAACTTATACTAATGATCTCTCAAACAATTTGAATAAATAGCGTAAAATTTCATGTCGATGACACACTTTGAAAAGTAATTTGAACATCATGACATCTAACACGGAGATTATAGAAACCTTCAACAAATTGAATTTTAAAAAAATTTTAAGTGTGAAGGATATGCTGCTTAATACAGAATATCCCATCAAGGCAGCATATAAGTCTTCAACTCCATATGGTGACAAAATTGTGCTACAATTGGATGAATGCATTTTATATTTGCCATCAAGATTCCTATCTCTTACGGATGCAGTTATAAAACGATTGGGTGATGGAGTATTTGCTGTGGTTAAATCACAATTACGTGAAGGATCGGAACTTTCTAAACTAGAATTAAGACAAATGTTACCTACAGATATATTTTTTACACCATTTTATAAATAAATAAAAATAGTATGTAATGAAATATTTTATGTTCTTTTCATTTGGTTGGAGGGGGAGAGGTTTAGAGTAATTTTCTTAATAAAAGAACAACGTTGCTTTTCCTTGAAGCAGTCGCATTTAGAAAATCTAAAAAGAAACATGATTTTTTTGGAAATAGAGAATTTTAAACCTCGATATGTTATGAACGAACGATTTAATCGAGAAGAAGAACGATTGCGAACTTTCGACTTATGGCCACTAGATTTTATAAATTACAAAGAATTGGCTATGCTGGGCATGTTTTACACTGGTGAAATGGACAAAGTTAAATGTTATTTCTGTGAAGTAGAAATATGGGCGTGGGAATATACCGATACACCACTTGCTGAACATTTGCGATGGTCGAAGAATTGTTCATTATTAAAACGAATGACCACCAATAATGTTGCTCTGAATTCAGCAGAATTACATCGTATCCTTCCAGAAATAAGTTTTGATGTATGTGGTGTTAACGATTATATATTTCATTCGAATTAAGACAAATGTTATCTAAAGATATATTTTATGTTTCATTCTATAAATAAAACAAATCCTAAATATTTCATTGAAATTAAACGAAATTGTTTTCTTTTTTTTTTTTTTTTTATTTGTTTTATTAATAATTTATTGTGTCAATAATAATATCATGAATTTGATAATAATTTTTCTCCATAAATACAAATATCTTAAATAAATTATTTAGTGCACACTTAAATTTTGTATTTGAGTGAATAGGACAATATGTGAAATAATTTTTTAAATTTTTTAGATTAATTTTGTTCTCTAAATTAATAACAGTGGTTTTTACGTATTTTGTTAAGAAATCTTTTTTTGTCTGTCCAACAACAAAAACGTACTTAAAATTATTTAGTGGTGATAGAATATCCCCCATACTGCAGTAGTCAATGGAACCCATCGACCATTCTAATCCATTTACATATTTTTTACAAAAGTCATTTTTTCTCCGTCCCTCTCTGCTTAGTTCTCGGATGTCAAACGGTTGTTTGAAAACAAAGTAATTCGGCGCAACAGAGGAGCCACTCATATATGCCATCTCTTTCATGTATATAACGTCATCATTGCCATGACAATATTGAAAATCGAGTAGGGCTATCTCAGATCTTTTAAAGGACATCATTTTAATTGGAGTATTCGTATTAAACTAAAATGTGATTCAAAAATTCATCGATTTATATAGCAGTTTCTTAGACTCATTAGTAGTAAGCCACATGTTCAGGGGAATGGAGTACTCAATACAAGAGAAGAAAAAATTTAAAAATCATGACGTCGTATTCGAATTTGAATATTTTATTAATTTTAATTTAAAACTGATATGTGGATTTTCAACAACGTGGAGATTTGAACCTATGATATGGTTCCAAAATAAATCTAAGAACTTCATTGGACTTACTCGTGATATCTGGCTGCACATCATGCACTTTAAGGATTATATTCAAGTGCGACTTGATCAACATGAATTTTTAGATTCATTAAATTTATTGAATGATCCTCCAAAAGAAGCAATTTGTTTTGAATTCAAGCAAAAATATGGCAGAAATTTTCTTGTAATGAAACAAAACAAAAACAAAATCAAAATAGATGCTGAAACATGGCGTACCATAACTCGTATCGAAATATTTCTCACGACATTTGTACGCTGGAATAATATACTTCAAAAACAAATTTCACTCTTCTACTATAATTTTTATATACCTACTTGTGTGAATATGAAGAAAACGTATGTTCAAGTATCTGATATAAAGGACTTCTATGATAGAGATGTCGAAATTGACTTAACTCGCCTATGCTTTGAGTTTTATAAAAAAATGGAAAATGTTATTAAACAAGATATTAAAAATTATAAATTATATTCTAAAAATAAGTTTATAAAAATAAATTGATTTAAACAAAATAAATTGCGTTTTCTTTTTTAATTCATTTATTTATTTATTTAAATGTAATAAGAATCTTAAACATAAATGGCCACAATTTACAGTATCAAATTGTTGTCTTCTCTTATAGTTGTAGTTTATGTTCGCCCCCAAATAATTTATTAATTCCAAAGGCGGTTGAAGATTTCCAAAACTGTCGAAATACTCATTTTGCTGTTTATTTTTATAGTATGCCACCCAATGAGTGCCTCTCCCCTTATATGAGTCAAGATTAACCACCCCAGACTCTATTGTGCGTGGTTTTCTTGGGAGTTTATCGCGCATGAATACACCTCTAAAATGAGGAATATACATTTCTCCAAATTCCTTTAAATCGATATCAGTTAGAGGTCTCTTAGGTAGCTGTTTTATTAGTTTTTTGAAAACGATTTTTTTCCACTGTATGCAATACCCATTCCTTTTCTATATGGCTTTAGAAAAAGTCCTTTTCCAATAGAAATACGCTCCATAGCCTTATTATGTCGTCTGTCTTCTTCGAGCTGTTGTCTAGCGGTTTTTACAGAGTTGGCAGCCTTTACAATGGATGCACTTCCAGAAGCCAAAGCACCCAATGCTCCAAGTCCAGTTAAAATGGGTATAAGAGGAAGGAACCCACCTGTTTTGGGTACGTTGATTACTCTTGGAATAACAATTTTAGCTTTTTTCCCACGAAACGATTTTTGAATTACTTTTTTAGCGATTTTTAGGGCGCTATAAATATTTTCAGGTTTTTCCTTTTTTAAAAGCATGGTGGCTTTCTTAATGGCAGCAATGAAAATATTTCTGCCACACAATTTTTGAGTTTTCTTCTTTACTTGCCTCTTTATACCCATCCCAAACTTAGTTTTAGCTTTCATAGCGTTAGTGACAAAGTATGCGCTGATTTTCTCTCCAATTCTACTATCTGTGGCTTTTACTCTTTCCCACGCTCTTTCTGTTAACACTTTATCAGCTTGATGGCGCAAAGCAATATCATTGCTTTGTAAATATGCAATGTCGTGTACTCGACAGGCAGCGTCCAATGGATTTATACCCTTGTCACCTCTTTCCAATCGTTTTCTCAACTTTGTACCAGGACCACAAAATTGGTATCCGGGGATATGTAACTCAACTGGCAACGAATTTATTAAGTTATTCACCAACCCTCTTCCTTCAACGGTTCTTTTGGATTTAAGTGCATTTTTCTGATACACAATCATTTTATATTTTTTTTTTTTTTTTTTTTCTTGCTAAAATAAAAATTTAATATAAGAGATGTGCACTTCTCTAAAACTTTTTAGTAATCAAGATGCGATTAGTAAAGCAACAATCAAATATTTTTGTACGAAATTTGGATTTCGTGCAAAATAATAGGAAAAGACATAGCTCCCTGTTACCTAATTATATTCGAGCTTTGATAGTGGGTCCGTCAAATTGCGGAAAGACAAATGTCATGCTCAGCCTTATCGAGAGCCCCAATGGTTTGAAATTTGAGAACATATACATTTATTCAAAGTCGCTTTATCAGCCAAAATATGAATATCTAAAGAAGCTTGTTGAATCGGTAAAGGGTATGGGTTTCTTCACCTTCTCTGAAAATGCTGATGTGATTCAACCTGAAAATATAAACCCGAATTCGATCATAATTTTTGACGATGTTGCCTGCGACAAACAGAATAATATTCGAACGTATTTTTGTATGGGTAGACATAAAAATGTCGACTCATTCTACCTGTGTCAAACATACACCCGCATACCAAAACACTTGATTCGCGATAATGCTAATATGATTATCATGTTTAAGCAAGATGAATTGAATTTGAAGCATATTTATAATGATCATGTCGGAGGTGATATGAGTCTCGAGAATTTCCGAAACATATGTCGAGAATGTTGGAAGGATAAGTATGGGTTCCTAGTTATTAGTAAAGACGATGAGCTTTGTGGCGGTCGTTATAGAAAAGGCTTTGACATTTTTATACACGTTTAGTCGTATTTAGACGTTTACATATAAAGGTTATAATGGATGAGCAAATATTAAAGCAACTAGTAAAATCCCGAAATATTTTGAAGAAAAAGTTCCAAAGCATAAAACTGGGTGAGGATGCAACATCAACTGAATTGCAAAATACCTTTAAACCGCTTACGGAACCGCTACAAAAACTGGTCAAATTATCAAACGACCACGTACACGACTCAATCATACCAAAAATGGAAAACACGTTTTTTTCAAGAAAGCCCTTTCAAGAGTCTTTAATTGGTAGCACACCCAACAAATTAAAACTAAATCATGAACTTTTGAGGCAAAGTACTCTGAAAAACAATACAGGTAGCGTACGAGAAAATGTCAATACTTTTAAAGATGGTGACCTATATAATGAAGA
Source organism: Eudasyphora cyanicolor (assembly GCA_963930755.1). Classification (NCBI taxonomy): domain Eukaryota; kingdom Metazoa; phylum Arthropoda; class Insecta; order Diptera; family Muscidae; genus Eudasyphora; species Eudasyphora cyanicolor. Next base: position 238,569,443 of record OZ005735.1, read on the forward strand.
AAATTTTGGTAATGAGGAAACGTTTTACTCGCAACTCGATGATGAAGTACCTAATCTATCTTACTTGAAAACGAATAAAAAATTGGATGTTATATATGGTCCTAATAAAGACGAAAATGGAGAATGGAAATTTGGAAATGAAGTTTTGAAAGTTAGCGATGAGAAAATTATTATTGGTAACCAGCATTGGGCATACACTCCGGGATTATTTGAACTGCTTTTCTTTAAAAACCCAAAAAACTATGATAAATCTGAAATGCAAATATATAAAGCTATTTTACTTAAAACAAATGCACATAAAGTAAATTATGACTCCAGTGAGCGAATTAAAAGTAACAGAGGAAACAAGTACAAGAAAACAAGTAAGAAAGTTTCAGTCGGGTAAACCGACTAAGGTATACCCTCACTTTGTGAGTAATGTAATATTGAATATTACTCGAATTATTCTGTCAATTTGTGTGGGAGGTACCAGAAGGGGTTTATAAAATACACCTTTTTTCCGCTGGACATTAGATACTTTAAATTCATTGCACTGTGCCGACTTATAAGCATTTATGTGCACTGGTATAAACGTTATGAGACATTAAATTGTGGTATGTTTTGGGCATTTTGTGTGGGAGGTACAAAAAGGGGCGTGGCAATAACGCCCATTTTTCACAGGGCTATAGACACTATAAAAACCTTACACTGTACAAAATTTCAAGTATTTTTATACACTGGTTTCAATGTTATAAGCTGTTAACTTTTGGTGCAAAAAGGTACCTTTGTGTGCGAGGTACCAAAAGGGGCGTGGCAAAAACACCCATTTTTCCCTGGACTGTAGGCAATATAAAAGGACAATACTGTACAAAATTTCAAGTATTTTTATACACTGTTATTAATGTTATAAGCTGTTAACTTTTGGTGCAAAATGGTGCATTTGTATGGGAGGTACCAAAAGGGACGTGGCGACTTCGCCCATTTTTCTCGAGTTGATAGCGACTAATAAGCTAATACTATGTGTGGAATTTCAAAAGATTCGAATAAGTAGTATAGCAGTTATTAAAGAATCAATATTTCACAACTTTTTAACCCTTTGTGGGGGAGGTACTAGAAGGAGTGGACCAATATGGCCCATCTTCGAACTTAGCCGGAGATAGAAAAAAATATTACCACATACCAAATTTGAGGTCAATCGGTTACTCCTTTCGAGAGTTATCGTGCGCACCAGCCAGCAGACAGACAGACAGACAGACAGACAGACAGACAGACAGACAGACAGACAGACAGACGGACGGACATTGCTCATTCGACTTAAAATGACCCAAAACGGATTTCCTCCGAACATACTTGGGGTCTTAGGTCACTCCTTCGACGTGTTACACTTTTTTCCGTAGCAAATGATATATACCCTCGTCACACTAAAGTGAGGGTATAATAATAAAGCATTTATTTGAGGATACTTACACTGGTAAAGGACTAATGAGAGTAAATCTTCAGAAGCCCAACTATATATACTGGGATGACCCCAATGAAATGGTAGAACGTTTACAGCTTTTGACTGCATCACAACAAGCTGGTCACAATAATCATACAAATGAAATTGTGTCAATTATTGAAGAATTACGAGAAGCAAATATTATAGAATAAAAATATCTATGACTGTCGACAAATTTGGACACTATTACAGTCAAAAATACAATTCTGTGGCTTTAAAGAAAAATGATTCGAAAACTTTGGAAATCGTTCTGGATGAAGATAACAATGTGGACATTCAAAACAAAAGAATCCGAAACGTCGCACCCCCCAGAGAAGGAACGGATGGAATCAACCAAACATATCTACATGCGCAAATCAACCACATACAACATACAAGAAGTATTGAGACTAGATTTAACTAAAGAAATTGCTACTCTCAGAACCGAAATTTCCGAGATAAAGAAAAATCTTAGAGATATTCGCACCGATTTGTCTAGATTTCTATCAACCTCAACCATAATCTATGACAACAACAGCAAAAGAAAATAAACAATGGAAAAAAGGGCTTTAGTAAATGAGCTTCATACTCAAGCAAGGAAAAATTTTAAACGTCGAAGAGTTATTATGAAAGGTTTCGATGATTTATGGCAAGCTGATTTAGTAGAAATGGGTAATTACTCTAACATAAACAATGGCTACAGGTTTTTACTCACTGTTATCGACACATTTTCCAAATACGCATGGGCTGAAGCAACTAAAACGAAAAATTCTGCTGATGTATCTGATGCATTTCACAAAATTTTAAAATGTGGGCGAATCCCCAAAAATTTACAAACTGATGATGGTAAAGAATTTTTTAATAAAGAATTTGATAAACTTATGAAAAAGTACTCAATCAATCACTACTCAACCTTCAGCGTGATGAAAGCTTCAATTGTCGAACGATTCAATAGAACTCTAAAAGGTATGATGTGGAAAGAATTTAGTTATAATGGTACCTATCACTGGGTTAATCTTTATAAAGACTTGATAAAACAATATAATAAAAATACACATCGAACCATTAAAATGCCTCCAATTAACGTTAATGCATCAAATGAGAAAAATTTGCTGGACACTGTATACAGCCATTTGAAAATTTATAGATCTCCACATTTTCATGTAGGCGACAACGTACGCATCAGTAAATATAAAAATGTATTTGAGAAGGGATATACTCCAAACTGGACTACAGAAATATTCAAAATACGTGCTGTAAGAAATACCGATCCGACTACATACTTGTTGGAAGACTATGAAGGAAATCCAATACAGGGAGGATTCTACAAGGAAGAGCTTTTACGTACAAGATACCCAAACGTGTACCTAGTAGAAAAAGTGCTGAGACGGAGGGGTGATAAAGTGCTGGTAAAGTGGCTGGGATTCTCAAGTCAACATAACTCTTGGATAAATAAAAATGATGTCTTATAAATTATACTTTAAGTTTTTCAATACACAATAAATTATATAATAAAACACTATGTACAAAGCGTTTTCATTTAATCGTATTTAGTATTTCATGATGTTGAGAACATTTACTTTGAGCGGTAAAAAATCAATTTTGACGTCAAATTACTCACCACCAATCGAACTAGGTGATGATGATTATGAATGTTGTCTTATCGACTTTCAGTCATACAACTCAATCCCCAACGTCGACATTGACAATAATTTATTTCATATTGGGAATGAAATAATAGAAATTCCTATAGGATCATATGAACTACAAGACATTGCAGATTTTATTACTGCAAAGTTCGAGTCTCTTAACAAGACAAAAAAGTCAATTGAAATCGCAGCCAACAATAACACATTACAAATTGAGATCAAGTCATCACACGACCCTGTGTTTTTCAATAAAAAACGGTCAATAGCTAGACTCCTTGGGTTTGATGCACGTATATTAGAGTCTGGAAAAAAACACATTTCAAATCTTCCTGTGAACATTTTAAAAGTCAATGTGTTGCAAATACACTGTAACATTGTAACTGGATCATTCCTTAACGACTCTCCTGCCCATATTCTTCACGAATTTTCCTTAGATGTTCCTCCGGGCTATAAATTAACTGAGAGACCTAGCAATCTAATTTATTTGCCTGTAAACGTCAGAGAAATCAGTTACCTTGAAGTACGAATCGTGGATCAAGAAGGACGTTTAATTAACTTTCGCGGAGAAGAAATCACCCTTAGAATTCACCTTAGACCGAGATAAATATGATAATTTATAATAAATATAAATATAAACAGAATGTTGTAAACATTCCTATGCAATCTGTCAAACCAACAAGACCACCCCTAACAAAAGAAAATAAGCAATTTTTAAAACTACTTAAACTGAAAATTAAACAACATGTCTAGTATCTTAAATATTACCGAAAAACCTTTCTCAGACGAGTCAATTGTGAAGAAGGACTACCACAGCTATGTCCCATACATTCAGTCATATAAAAACAATGACGAGATAAGAATAAGTATTCAAAACCAAGATTTGTATATTCTACCGTCTGAGAGCTACTTGTACATTGAGGGTCATTTGAAAACCGTAAGTGAGGAAATAACTTCAAGTGCCCGGCTGAGAAATAATTGTGTGGGATACATGTTTGACGAAATTCGTTATGAATTGAATGGCATTGAAATTGATCGTACACGTTATCTGGGTGTTGCAAGTAAAATTAAAAATTACATTTCTCTAAATGAATCTGAAAGTATTATGATGAGTAATGCTGGCTGGAGTACAGATGGAGATTTATCGAGAACTTCTTTCAATTTCTGCATACCCCTAAACCGTCTTCTTGGTTTTGCTGAGGACTTTAACAAAGTACTATGTAATAGTAAACATGATCTAATACTTTTGCGTAGCGCCAGTGATAGCAACGCATGCTATTCGACTAATACAAAGGAAGATATTCGTTTAACAATTACAAATATTGTATGGAAAGTTCATCACATTCATTTGGCCGACTATATAAAAATAAACTTTATGAAGACTATCAAGGATGGGAAAGCGCTACCAATAGCTTTCCGCAGCTGGGACTGCTATTTTAATCCTACATTTACTGGTGGAACCAAACATAGTTGGAACGTTAAGCTCTCTGCCAACCGCGAGAGACCACGATATGTCATTGTAGTTTTTGAGAAAGAGAATAAATTTGTACACTGTGATTTGAGTAATATAAAAGTACACTTGAATTCAGATACTTATCCCTATGACGATTTAAATTTAAAGTTTGGAGAAAACCGTTATGCTATTCTATATGACATGTATACAAAGTTTCAACAAAATTTTTATATGAGGGAGCCTCAACCATTGCTTTCCTTCGGAAATTTCAAGGAAAACCCAGTTGCTGTAATCGATGTTAGCAATCAGAACGAAGCTGTTAAGAGTGGCCCGATTGATTTGAAGATTCAGTTTGAGACAAGCACATCCATACCTCAAAATACATCAGCATACTGTCTAATTATTCACGATCGCTTAGTGGAATACACTCCGTTGACTGGCATTGTTAGAAAAATTATTTAAATATAAATGATGTATAAATATATTACTTACCAGCAAACCATTGTTAATAAATAAAAAACATATATTATTTTACAATGAAAATACGAATCTTTTTTTTTTTTATTTTATTTACAAAATCATTTAAAATAAAACTAAAAATAAAAAATATCATTTCTTAATTTAGTTACAAATTATAAATTAAAAAATCCAATCGGGGATTTCATCCGGAGATGCTATGTCTTGACAGTCAATGCCACTTAGATTTATATTACATACCTCCATTGGAGTTATAGAATTTAAATCTATTGTATCTACAACTATGTCCTTATCAATATCTTTATGGCCCCAAGCATATGTATTTATGCCATCAGCTCTAATTTTACGTTTATCGTCTTCATAATTTAGACATATTTTATTGACACTATTAGTATATATCACATGATTTTTTGATCTAAAATTAATCATACTATCACAATATTTTTTCCTGTTTAAAAGACAATCTCTATAAGTGTCTATTGTATACTTATTAAGTACGGATTTTTTAACGCCCTTAGATTTTTTTGTTTCTTCCCCTCCTTCTACTTTTATGGCATACATTTTTGGTTTAAGCCCTACAAACTCCGTCATTATTTTACCACAATTTTCATCCTTCATCATACCAATTACCTTTTTATTTACAAGAGGTATACCATCACGATTGTCTGGCTGGAAATCTGATGTATCAAAACGCATAATTAAATCTTCCTTGGATATGTCTTTGAATAAATTTACACCATAAAATGTTAAAATGAATGAGTCAGTATCCATATAGTTCAGACAAAAACTATCACCAAATTTCTTCTTAAGAAAATCATAAAAGAAATCATACATCACCCACTTAGATAGCTCTAAAATACAAAAACCTAAATATAATGGTTTATCATACAATGTTTTAACTCTATTCATTTCTATAGCAACCATATTTTCAGAAAAGTGTGCTAAACTATTAAAATTAGGCTTACATATTAAATCTTTTGCGCCTAACTTGTTACAGTTCGTTCTATCCCAATGTCTAACAATTTTAATATCCCTTCTTTTATCAACATTTTCCATGGTTTTTCCATATACAGCGTTATTTAAAAGTTTATAAAAATCTTTTTCAAACGTATTTTTAGCTTGCTTTCTACGCTCGTTATTTTTCGTTATATATTTTTTTAACCAATTATCTTGCGTAAAAGAAAGGATGCGGTTAACTTTTTTCAATTTTAACCCATTGTTTAAACATTGTTTAAGTGTTCTATAATGGATTGTATATGACTCTTTATCACTGAAATCGGTGATTAATTTTTTGAACTTTGAACCCCCAACCCTCTTATTTTCTGCACAGAAGGGGAGATCATTATGATCGTCATGTTTTTCAACTGGGTATTCCAAGTCGACACTGAAAATGTATCCGATTTTAGAATCGTTTGGTATACTTTTTATACATTTTTCTTCACATAATTTTTCAAAGTCATCGCCTTCAACCCATTTAAAATTGTTAACTGGTAGATACTGACTCATTGCTTCCCCATAAAGGTTGTTAACATCTAGATAATAAATATTTATGATAGGCTTATTTGCATCATAATTTGTCATCCCTGGAGTATTTGCTAGAGAGTGTCTTTTTGAACACTGAACAATTCCCCCTCTTATAGCATTTTTACAGAAATTATACATATTTATATCCGTTAGAAGCTGTAGCTCAACCTTTGTACACAGCAACATAGCGTCCCATGAAAGAGATGGTGCTGTATAATATTGACAAGGGTCTAGCTCATGGACTTCAATACATAAATTTCTAAAATTTTCGAAAATATCAGCTAATAATAGTACATCAGTCTTTAGATACAATTCCATATAATCTTTGAGAGTTTGACAACCAAAATTTGACCAAACATCTTGAGCATGTTTATAATCACTTTTAGAACATTCCGTGTTGGTCAAATTGTTGAAAAACTCTTGACGCGAAGGGAGTTTGTTTTCAGACAATTTACTAAATGAAGATATATAGTCGTATGGAAATACTCCCTTCCTCTGCATAAGATTAAATTCGATATCTAATGGAAAGTGCTCTCGAACTGTTTTTAGTGCCTCCCTAGGTAAATTGTTTGCTAACACATCTAAACTTGCAGCCATAAATCTAAAGCTATCTAAGAACCTTAATTGTAGTGGCTGGCTGTCTTTCATTGGAATGTGTTTAGTCATAGAAATATATTTTTCCTTATTGAGTGGAATAACTGTGAGGTCTCCTTCAATATCCATAAGGTCTTTAACAAAAAGATGACTATCATAGGACGAAAAATTGTGGAAGAAAATGGGGATAAATTTAGAAACTCTGAACTGAAGGTTGCATTGACTGTGAGCTGCACCTCGATATTTTCCCGTTAAGTGACAATGATCCCTTACCCTATCCCCCTCTAAAACATTCCCACATATATGACAGTTTTCACATGTTGTGAAACTGTTTTCTTCTAAGGGCGTTAATCTATCCATTGACTTATATTTACATAAATAATTATTGTAAATTTCTCTACAATCGCTAACAAGAGAGTCTACAAATTTTTTAGAGGCATCATCCCCTGTGTACTTAACAAACTTATCGAGGCTACTATTAAAACTACATTTTATTATGTAGCTGAAAGCACATGGTATATGTTTCTTTAATACCTGAGTTTTCCCGCGTTGTACTCCTACATCCTCCAGTAAACATTCAAAATCGGCGTACACGACGAATGGTACTCGTAGCTTTCTCTCATAATGTTTAAATTTGAGAATGGCCTTGTCTTCACTGGGTAAATGTGTTACAATACCTCCACATTCTTGTTTGTGTTCCGAATATTTTGTTGCAGATGTAAAATGTTGTATGCACCCATTACATACATAAAGGCTACCAGTATTTGTAGTTAGATGCCTTCTTAGAAGTCTAAAAAAAAAAAAAAAAAAAAAACAAAAAACATTAATCAGTTTGTTAGTATATACTAATAAAACAAATTTTAGTACCTTGTCATATCTTTTATTAAAATGTAGTGGAAATGTTGATCTTCCTGAAGCAGCATTAAATTTATATGGATGTTTTTCTCTTGCTTTGTAAGGTAGTATGGTCCTACTACTTCATCCCCCTCATAACCAAAGACATTTACGCTAATATGAGGATTATTAGCTTCAAACATTTTTATATTCTTGATTGATAATGGGAAATGTAATCCTTTAAAATTTAATGGTATACCACTTTCTAGCAAAAGTATATCGCTATTAATATCCACATTGTATGATGATGTTAAGCATTGATTATGAGGGGGCATGACGTCCAACGCTGCTACGAAGCACCATTTGAAGCAAAAGTCATCCGAATTTTTAATGTTGAGGCATGCCTTTTTATTAAACAGAGATGTAGGTGTCCTAATAAATTTAGCTCCTTTTGTTAGCTTTGATTTATTGATATTTATTTCCAGCGACTCAATTCTCTGCAATGCCCATCCTGAGTCTCTCTCCTGGAATTCCGACATTTTATTTAATATTTCATCGATTTGGTCTGCGTATATCGATTCTATGTCATCGGACAGTGTCAGCAAATTCATTTTTGTTATGTGGGCTATATTAAGTGGTAATGGGGATTTAGCATTAGCTTGTGAATCTGTGTTTGATTCCGTAGCTGGTTGTTTATATTGCCCCACTAGTTGCATATTGAATTTTATAGTCCTATATTCATCCAATTTTAACTTTAAAAGTTTAATTAATGTCTGCTTCGCCTCCAGTAAAAACTCTTGTGGAAGAAGAATATTTTTTGAATTAGGATATTCATAAATTGCAATACGCTTGTCGAATGAACTTTTTAGAACGTTGATATGTTCGCTAAGTTTCCTCTTGACTATCGTCTTATGCTCTTGGGTACGCTCATGAACATGCTTCACCTGAACAGGTCTATTGCAGTCTTCACAAAAGTCATACGGTTTCCCATTTTTGTTAACTAGAGCATGGCCAGAGTGCGATGGTTGCTCTAGTAGCGAAATATTAAAGCTCTGTCCTACTTGTCCAGTATTAGGAGTTGCCACAAGTTGGTTTTGGTAGGTACTCTGTAAGGTGTCCCATGTTTGGGGTTCATGATGTTGAAGAACGGCTTGATTGTAGTATGCTGACGGTTGATGCTGGAAATATTGATAATAATTTTGAATATTGGCCAGCGGTAGCGCATTCTGGTAATCAATCTGCTGTTGATGATGATTGGGGGCTTCATATGCATTTTGTTGCTGAGTAATTGAATGAGGTTGTGTGTACTGCCAATAATTTTGTTGTTGTTGGTGGTAATTTGGTGCCGCATACCGCATACTATCATAATTATTAGAAAATAATTTAGCTGTACGAGCTTTATTGCATACTTTTTGATGATATCTCATCACATATACATTTGGAATGTATTCATTGCACGATGGACAATGCTTTTTCATGTGTTGCATGTAAAATCTCATTGCACTGAAAACTTCATTGCAGAACATACACACGTTGGGAGCCATTATTTCCTTTCTTAATTTTTTAATAAACTTGAAGTAAATTGTCTAGTTGGTTGAGATGGGATGTTTATCCGTCTGCGGTTTAAGACACACTAAATCCAACACTACACTCCTCTACAATTACTCACATCTAGACGAAAAATAGTATTACAACGAATACTAGAAAATAAAATAGTGATCGACGCAAGAAAAAAGACTAGTTAAACAAAATTTCATGAGAGGTCAATGGTCTTAAGGATGAATAGAACCCCCGACAATCCTATCCATAAACAATGAAAAGAGAAAATGTATTTTATTACAGCTATGTTACTGAAAACACAATGTTTTGTAGGTCATCGAGCTCAAGCATGTGTATCATTCGAAAACGTTTTCCTGTAGGGAAAAACCGTGTAATTCTTTTACTAAGAAAACCTCCCCTCCACCCAATAAATAAGAAAACAAAATATTTCGGATTTACATATTTCTTTATTGTTCATAACAAATTAAAAAAAAAAAAAAATAAAAAAAAAACTGTTAGATCTTCTAAGGATCCCCACCCTGTATAACCCAGATGAATGAGAAGACTAAATATTTCGATTTATATAATTTTTATTGTTTATAACTAAATAAAATATGTATTAATTAAATTATAAAAAATTAATATTATTGTATATAAAATCTTAATAAATATTAACTACATATTTAAATTTGTGTAGCGTAATCCAAATACATTTTATTTAGCGGTTTCCTTGACCGCTTCACATTTTTAGGTTTCCAATTTGGCCTTTCTTCCACATTTAATATTAGGGATGGCAGACCCCCAATCGCATCATCCATCTGAATGTCATCCATCCCCAACAATTCGTCTAAATATTCATCGGTCAATATTTGGCCATTGGGTGTAATGGACTCGGGGTCATCATCATCCACTAAATCTGTATGGTGGTTTACTTCTTCCTTGAAGGCTGCTCGCAAAGCAATCAGCTGTTTTTTTAACAGCTTCTGCACCTCACCCTTTATTAAACTTCTAATATTCTTTAGAAGTTGGCGATTTCCTTTCTTTTTTTGAGTTTTCACCCTTTTACTCATCAACATCTTTCTCCTCCTCTTGTTCATTAATGGGATTAAAGGTAAATCCTCCGGAGGAGACACCAACTCTCGCTCAGCCGCAACCTCTTTGTTTTCCGAGAGATTTTTCGGCTCCTCGGGTAGTTTCGTTGAGGGTTTGGGTGCAAAGTCTTCAGGAGTCCATTCCTCCCATTCTGCCGCAAAACACACATTAGTTTGGCTACTCATGATTTTCTTTTTTTTTTAATATTTGTTAGATACCCAGATGAGGATCAAACACACACTGATTTGAAACCACTATTTTGCTTAATATATATATATTTTTTGAATTTGAAATTACAAAAAAGGATATAAGTCTGCATCTATTTAGCTACCACCAATCATTGGTAATCATGTATAAGTCAACTAGAAATCTTTGAAAGATTTCCGGGGGGTCAAGCAATTCAAAATTGTTTAATAAAGAAGTCTGAAGTAATAGACATGACACCATTACTTCACATATGATAAGTCTGGATATATATATTGCTACATTATAAAAATAACAAGTGTATAGGCTAATTAGAAATGCTCAAAAGGGTATGATGTGTCTGCTAAAACCAGAATTTCAATAAATGGCGACAGAATATTCTTCAACAGAAGTCATTCGAAAAATGTTTATAATATCATACACAATGAAAATGAAGCAACATACCCAAAACAATAACTAAAATACAGCCGATTCCCAATGTTTATCTTTTAAACATCTTGTACAAAAGAAAACCGAAAAACCAATGCTTGACGATATCTAGTCGTTGCAAATAAGAAAATTATTATATTTTTAGACAGCCTTAGACAAATGAAGCAACATACACCAAACACACGGTAAACAATATGTGATCTCTTAGGATGGGTGAGAGTACAATATACATATATGACAACAACAAAACAAACAGTCCGCACACGAAAACATGCAGTCCGCACACATAAGTAAACTCATAAATCAATAACTAGCAAACCGCCCTCCCACAACGCAGGAAAGAACCAGTAAACACGTGTTAGATGCAGGACTAACTCCATCTCAAACATAAAAAGCAAACAGAAAAAAATACTGCCTGCCGAACCTAAATTGTTCATTCATATTCAACAGATTTAGACAAAAAAAGGCAACATACACAAAACACACGACAACCAATATGCCATCCCTTAGGATGGGGTGGGATCTTAATACATTCCTGGTGGCTATAAAAATCTCATTTGACACAAACACACGGCAACCAATATGCGATCACTTAGGATGGGGTGGGATCTCAATACACATTAGGATGGGGGGTGCGATCTATATGTACACCTGATGGCTATAAAAATCTCAGATATACCATTTATTCACACCTCTTGACATTAATGATCAATAAATCACACCTGCGGTGACAAGCTGTCAAATTAACACCCCATTATTATTCAAAAAAGACAGTCTCCCTCTACTTACATAATTGTCGATGTGCTCCGCGAAATACACTATCAATAAAAATCACGCAAGTTTAACAAAGGTTTGGGAAGCAATAGCGGTGGTTCCATTAAGAGCACATCAACGACACCTATAAAGATTTATAGGTATTTCAAGCCGCTATCACCGCTTCTTTAGTGTTATTTCGCGCTGACCGCGGTCAAAAAACAAAAAACACTTGAAATCGCATTTCAAAAAGTTATGAGCTATAATTGTTTGCGGAAAGATCTGACATGAACAGTGCTCACGAAAAATTCTTCCTCCATGTGTCTCTCGTGTTTTTTGTAACTGACCAGTAACTTCAAAATAAATAGTTTGGCCACCAACTTATAAAAGAATGGATACAGATATGAACATTTCTAGGAATTTTTTCACAATTTTGAAATGTATGTGCTTATAACTTCTAAAGTTTTTTAGATAATAACAAACTTTTTTGGGAAAAAACTTGTATGTTTGTGGTTTATCTAATTCCATCAACTTATGCACCAAAATCTGTACACAAAGCGAGAAAAGGGTAAAACAACATACATTACCCCTGTGTTGAAAAATTTTGATATTTGCCCATATATGTGGATATATCTAATTCTGAACCGATACTAATGGCTAAATTAAGAAATATTCGTTCCTAAATTGAGAAACATCTTTCTGGAGAATTTTGTAGTGATCGGAAGTAAAGTACAACTTCTATAGCGCTTTGTAACCAAATTAGGAGGAACATATTTATGGAGGTTATACATTAGGGAGGGTTGATTTGTATGGATGAAAAAAAAATTAAAAATCGTATAGCAAAAACGTAATCTACATTAAATTCTAAGAAAATTCTCCGAAGAAACCATGGGTCTAAAATCAAAACCTAATCCGCGCCTCTAGACTTGAAAATGTTTGTCCTCTTCTTTCGCTAAAACTATTTTCTTTTTATACCCTACACCACACTGTGGTACAGGGTATTATAACTTTGTGCATTTGTTTGTAACACCCAAAAGGAGAATAAATAGACCCATCGTTTACTATACCGATCGACTTGGAATCACTTTCTGAGTTGATTTAGCTGTGTCCGTCTGTCTGTCCGCCTGTGCATGTATTCTTGTAATCAAAGTACAGGTCGCAATTATGGTCCGATCTCGACGAAACTTTACACATATCTTTTGTTTGGCCCAAGGACGATCCCTATTGAATTTGGTTAAAATCGGTTCACATTTAGATATAGCCCCCATATATATGTTAGCCCCGATTTGACATGTAAGCGCTGTAAAAACTTTATTTTATATCCGATCAGTATGAAATTCGGCAGAAAGAGGTTTCTTATTACATGAATGAACACTGTTAAATTTGGAAGAAATCGGTTCAGATTTAGATATAGCCCCCATATATACGTTACCCCCGATTTGACATGTAAGCGCTGTAAAAATTTTATTTTATATCCGATCAGTGCGAAATTCGGCAAAGAGAGGTTTCTTATTACATGAAGGAATACTGCTAAATTCGGAGAAAATCGGTTCAGATTTAGATATAGCCCCCATATATATGTTACTGCCGATTTGACGTGTAAGCGCTGTAAAAACTGTATTTTATATCCGATCAATGCAAAATTTGGCAGAAAGAGGTTTCTTATTACATGAAGGAATACTGATAAATTCGGAGAAAATCGGTTCGGATTTAGATATAGCCCCCATATATATGTTACCCCCGATTTGACATGTGAGCGCTGTAAAAATGTTATTTTATATCCGATCAGTATGAAATTCGGCGGAAAGAGGTTTCTTATTATATGAATGAACACTGTTAAATTTGGAAGAAATCGGTTCAGATTTAGATATAGCTCCCATATATATGTTACCCCCGATTTGACATGTAAGCTCTGTAGAGACTGTATTTTATATCCGATCAGTACGAAATTCGACAGAAGGAGGTCTTTTTACATGAATGAGTATTCAGGGAAGATCGGTTCAGATTTGTATTAAAGCTCCATATATATGTTACTCCTGATTTGGTATCAAACCGCTTTAGAAGTTGTATTTTACTTCCGATCATTAAAATTTTCCAGAAAGATGTTTCTCAATTTAGGAACGAATAGTGCTTAATTTAGCGATTATCGTTTCAGAATTAGATAATATGTTTCTACCCATTTACCAATTATTCCAAATTATTATGGCAATGACCCTTATCGCATTTTAAGGGAGGTGTAGGGTATTATATAGTCTGCCACGCCCGACTTTCTGCCTTTCCTTACTGGTTTTGAAATATATTATGTTTTATTATACACTCACTTTAGTGGTACGAGGGTATATATCATTTGCTACGGGCCAAATGTGTAACACATCGAAAGAGTGACATTATACCCTAAGTATGTTTGGCGGATATCCGTTTTAGGTCGTTTTAAGTGGAATTAGCAATGTCCGTCCGTCTGTCTGTCTTTCTGCTAGCTGGTGCGCACGATAACTCTCGAAAGGAGTAACCGATTGACTTCAAATTTGTTATGTGGTCATATTTTTTTCTATCTCCGGCTAAGTTCGAAGATGGGCCATATTGGTCCTTTCCTTCTAGTACCTCCCCCACAAAGTGTTGATATTAAGTGAATTATTGATTATTTAATAAATTCTATACTAGTTATTTGAATCCTCTGAAATTCTACACATAATATTATTTTATTAGTCACTATCACTTCAAGAAAAATGGGAGAAGTTACCGCGCCCCTTTTGGTACCTTTCACACAAATGGACCATTTTGCTACAAAATTTAACAGCTTATAACTTGAATACCTATGCACAAAAAGACTTGAAATTTTGTACAGTGTAATGATTTCATAGTACCTACAATCCGGTACAAAATGAGCGAAGTTGCCACGCCCTTTTTGGTACCTCCCACACAAAATGGCCAAATCATACCAAAATTTAATAGATCATAACTTTAATATGGCAGTAAATTGACATATATTGCACAATTTGTTAGCGAGGGTGCTGTAATATTGTGCATACGTATTAGGTGGTAGTCTACTTAATTGGTCCAAAAATGGGCGGGATAGGACCAATGGGCGTGGCCCCGCCCATATAAGCCAAATTTTGAATTTGAGATATCTTGCACAATTTGTTAGCGAGAGAGCTGTAATTATGGGTAAATATATCTGTTGGCGACCTACGTGATTGGTCCAAAAATGGGCGGAATCAGACGAATAGGCGTGGCCCCGCCCATATAAGCCAAATTTTGAAATTGAGATATCTTGCACAATTTTTTAACTAGAGTGCTCTAATGTTGTACATATGTATCTGGTGGCAGTCTACGTGATTCGTCCAAAAATGGGCGGGATAGGAGCAATGGGCGTGGCCCCGCCCTTATAAACCAAATTTTTAAATTGACATATATTGCACAATTTGTTAGCGAGGGTGCTGTAATATTGTGCATACGTATTAGGTGGTAGTATACTTAATTGGTCCAAAAATGGGCGGGATCGGACCAATGGGCGTGGCCCCGCCCATATAAGCCAAATTTTGAATTTGAGATATCTTGCACAATTTATTAGCGAGAGAGCTGTAATTTTGTTTATATATATCTGTTGGCGACTTACGTGATTGGTCCAAAAATAGGCGGGGTCGGACTACTGGGCTTTGCTCCGCCCCTTTAAGCCAAATTTTGAAATCGAGATATCTTGCACAATTTGTTAGCGCGAGAGCTGTAATTTTGTGCATATGTATCTGGTGTCAGTCTTCGTGATTGGTCCAAAAATGGGCGGGATTAGACCAATGGGCGTGGCCCCGCCCTTATAAACCAAATTTTTAAATTGATATATATTGCACAATTTGTTAGCGAGAGTGCTGTAATGTTGTGCATATGTATTAGGTGGTGGTCTACTCAATTGGTCCAAAAGTGGGCGGGATCGGACCAATGGGCGTGGCCCCGCCCCTATAAGCCAAATTTTGAAATTAAGATATCTTACGCAATTTGTTAGCGAGAGTGCTGTCATTTTGTGCCATGTATCTGGTGGTAGTCTTCGTGATTTGTCCAAATATAAGCGGAATTAGACGAATGGGCGTGGCCCCGCCCATATAAACAAAGAGTTTAAATTGACATATCTTGCACAATTTGTTAGCCAGAGTGCTGTAATTTTTGCATATGTATTAGGTGATAGTCTAATTGGTTGGTGCAAAAATGGGCGGGATTGGACCAATCGGCGTTGCACCGCCAATATAAACCCAATTTTGAAATTGACATAACTCGCACAAATTATTAGCGAGATTACTCTAATTTTGTGCATATATATTAGGTGGCAGTCTACGTGCTTGGTCCAAAAATGGGCGGGGTCGGACAAATGGGAGTGGCCCCGCCCATATAAGCCAATTAAATTTTGTGTTTGATATATCTTGAGCAATTTGTTAGAGAGATCAATGTAATTATGTGCATATATATTTGGTGTCAGTCTACGTAATTAGTCCAAAAATTAACGGGATCGGAAATCTGAAGTCTGGGGCAACGAAGTGGACCGGGTCCAGCTATTATCTATATATATAAAGAAGAATGTGTGTTAGTTTGTTTGTTTGTACCGTATAGACGTCTAAACGGCTGGACCGATCTTCTTGAAATTTTTACAGAATGTACATGTGTGGGGCGTGGTGAAAATAGGGTACTTGAATATTCGATATATTACGTGGGCGTGGCCCCGCCCACATAAGACAAATTTTAAAATTGAGATATGTTGCACAATTTGTTAGCGAGAGTGCTGGAATTTTGTGTATATGTATCTGGTGGCAGTCTACGTGATTGGTCCAAAAATGGGCGGGATCGGACCAATGGGCATGGCACCGCTCATATAAGCCAAATTTTAAAAATTATATATCTTGCACAAATTGTTATCGAGAGCGCTGTAAGTTTGTGCATATGTTTCTGGTAGTAGTCTACGTGATTGGTCCAAAAATGGGCGGGATCGGACTAATGGGCGTGACCCCGCCCATATAAGCCAAATCTTGAAATTAAGATATTTTGCACAATTTTTTGGCGCGAGTCATGTAATTTTGTACATATGTATGTGGTGGTAGTCCACCTGATGGGTTAAAAAATGGGCGGGATCGGACCAATGGACGAGGGACAGCCCATGTAAGCAACCTTTTGAAATTGATGTATCTTCCACAATCTATTCGCGAGAATGCTGTTATTTTGTTTATTTGTGTCTGATGAAAGTCTATGTGATTGGTCTAAAAATGAACGGGATCAGACCAAAGGGCGTGGCTCCGCCCATATAAGCCAATTTTGAAATTGAGATATCTTGCACAATTTGTTAGCCATAGTACTGTAATTATGTTTATATGTATGTATCTGGTGGCAGTCTACGTGATTAGTCCAAAAATGGGCGGGATCAGACCAATGGGCCAAAGCCAAATTTTGAACGAAGTGGACCGGGTCAAGCTTTATATATATAAATGGATGTGAGTATGTTACGTATGGAGTCCAAAACGGCTGAATCGTTTTTGATGAAATTTTCAGAAAATGTTCAGATAAGCCTAGAGGGTGACATAGGCTTTATAAGTTCTTGGTTGAGGGGGCGTGATTCCTACTGTCCGTACCTACGAATAGAATAACGAGATTCCTACTGTCCCTATCATGTTTTGATAAATGGACGGGATCGGAAATCTGATGTCTGGGGCAATGAAGTGGGCCGGGTCCAGCTAGTACATATATAAATCTGAATCGATTTTCCCTGAATACACATTCATATAAAATAGAAACGCCTTTCTGTCGAATTTCGTACTGATCGGATATAAAATACAGTTTACTGTTTAAGCGACTTATGCTTAAACTTCTAAACGCGTTTTTATCCGCGTCATGGGTCACACTGATACCGCTGAGCTTAGGTTTAAACACCATCTATATATATAAAATTGTTGCGTGACTGGCTGACTGGCTGACTGACTGACTGATTGACTGACTGATCATCGCCCAGGCCAAACGGCTGAAGCTAGAATCATGAAATTTGGTGGGAGGGTAGTCCTTGGGACGTAGACGAGCAATAAGGCGGGATTTTTCGAAATTCGTACTATTTGCCGCACAATGGGGCAAAAAGGGATAAATATGGTACCACCGCCAAATCTAAACGAAATGAGCTAGAATCGTGAAATTTGGTGTGAGGGTAGCTCTTATGAGGTAGACTCTGAAATTGACAGGTTTTTTTCGAAATTCGAACATTTACGTACACAGTGGGGTAAAAAGGGAAAAATGTGGTACAACAGCCAAATCCCAATGGCAAGACCTAGAATCGTGAAATTTGGTGTGAGAGTAGCTCTTGGGACGTAAACAAGAACAAGGAGTGATTTTTTTTTAAATTTAGAGGCACAGTGGGACAGAAAGGTATAAATATGGTACCACCGCCAAATTTAAAGCCTAATATTAGAATGGTGAAAATTGAAGCGAGGGTTGTCTTTATGACAACTGATCGGGGTATTAAGTTTTTTTTGTATTCGTAGTCTTCGGGGCACAGTGGGAAAAAAGTGTAAAATAAAGTACAGTGGCTTAAAAATGTCAAACATGGATCAATGGTTCCAGGGTAACTTTTGGAACATAAACTAGAGATTGGAAGTGATTTTTAGTAATTATAACTTTAAGAGGCACAGTGGGACACGACGGGTTAATTATGGAGCATGGGGAAAAAGGGAATAATCTGCCAAAATTGGAACTTAAAAATGAGATATTAAGAGTTTATATGGTTTAAAGAGCACTGTGGTCAAAAACGGTTAAATAGTGGAGTGGGGAAAATATGATTAAATATGTTACAGTCGGGGAAAAAGGTTTAAGTACGCTAGCGTGGAGACACATTTTAAATACGAGTACGGTACAGTGAGACAAAAATTTCTTAAATATGGTACAGTGGGTAAACATTTTGTACAGTGAGATAAAGAGTTGAATGGGGCACAGTTGTGTAAATAGGGTTAACTATGGTACAGTGGGATAAAAATAGTTATATGTATATGGTAAAGTGGGACAAATGGGTTAAAAGTGGTACAGTGGGGCAAAAAGCGTTAACTATTGAACAGTGGGGCAAAAATGTATTTACTATGATACAGTGGGGCAAAAGGGGTTAAATATGGTACAGTGTGACAAAAATGGGTAACTATACAGTACAGCGGGGCATAACTGTGTTAAATATTGTACAGTGGAGCACAGAGGGTTAAATATGGTACAGTGAGACAAAGCGTTTAATATGACACAGTGGGGCAAAAAGGGTTAACTATGGTACATGGTAACGTGGGACAAAATGGATTAAATATGGTACAGTGGGGAAAAAGCTTTAACATTGGAACTGTGGGAAAAAATGTGTTAGCTATGGTACAGTGGGACACAAATGGTTAAATATGGTACAGTATGACAAAAATGGTTACAGTGTGCACAAAAAGTAAAATATGGTAACGTGTAACAAAATGGGTTCAAAATGGTACAGTGGGGCAAAAAGGGTTAAATATGGTACAGTGTGACAAAAATGGTTAACTATACAGTACAGTGGGGCATAACTGTGTTAAATGTTGTACAGTGGAGCAAAGAGGGTTAAATATGGTACTGTGGGGCAAAAACTGTTGAATGTTGTACAGTGGAGCAAAGAGGGTTAAATATGGTACTGTGGGGCAAAAACTGTTAAACATGGTACAGTGAAACAAAGGGTTAAATATGACACAGTGGGGCAAAAAGGGTTAACTATAGTACAGTGGGGCACAATTAGTTGAATATGGTAACGTGGGACAAAATGGGTTAAATATGGTACAGTGGGGCAAAAAGCTTTAACTATGGAACAGTGGGGAAAAAATGTGTTAGGATGGTACAGTGGGACACAAATGGTTAATTATGGTACAGTATGACAAAAATGGTTACAGTGGGCACAAATAGTAACATATGGTAACGTGGAACAAAATGGGTTAAAAATGGTACAGTGGGGCAAAAAGCGTTTACTATGGAACAGTGGGGCACAAATGTGTTAACTATGGTACAGTGGGGCAAAAATGGTTAAATATAGTGGACAAAATATAGTAGGACAAAAAAGTGTTAAATTTGATTTAGTGGACCCAAAAGGTTAAATATAGCATAGTGGGTCAAAAAACTAACATTTAGTACAGTGGGTAAAAATATGGATGCTGGGAGAGAGGGTAAGTTAAATATGAAATAAGAATGTTTTTTTTTCTAAATGTATGCTTTTAGTAGCACTGTGGTGCAAAAAGGTTAAAATTATGATGCACTGCAAAAATGTAGCTCTGTGGTGCAAAAAGGTTAAAATTATGATGCAGTTGGGGCAAGCAAAAATTGTTCAACATGTTACAGAGGGGAAAAAATGTGTTAAATATGGTTTAGTGGAGCAAATATGGTACGGTGAAGCAAAAAAAGTAAAATACGGTAAAATGGTTAAATGGTTAAATGTGATAAGTGGGGAAAAAAGGGAACAAAATAGTCCCAGATATGTATAAAAATTCGTACTTTAGAAGCACAGTGTAATAAAAAGTGTTTAATATGGAACAGTGTTGCAAAAGGTCTTGAATGTGGTCCCTGAGTGCAAAGGTAGATCTTACAGCATAAGCCAAAGCTAGGAAATTGTTTTTCCCAAATTGATTCTTCTACTTAAACCGGGGGGAAAACCAGTTTAATAAATAGCACAGATAGGGTACAAAAATGTTGAAATACGCCCTAAGCTTGCGAAGCTTGGATCTTTAAATATCAATTATCATTTTCAAATATTGTACAATCGTGCAAAAATGGTTAATTACGACACAGAAAGCGTTAAATGTGGTACTATGGAGCGATTCACTTTAGATTTTTAAATTCGTACCTTTATAGACACAGTGGGACAAACATGGTTTTATATTGTAGCAGGGTGTGAATGTAGTTATTGCAATATAAACTAGGGGAAAGATGCTAACGTATGAACTAAAAAAAAATTGTTTTCAACGTTCAGAGGTGCAGTGGGAAAAGGGATAAATATTGTACCATGATGTCAGGGTAACTCTTGGAACACACACTAGAAATGAAACTAGGGTTCGCATTTTATATATATAAGTAATCAAATCGTCTTCATTTTGCACCATATGTAATAATCATGTCAGAAAGAAGGTATAGATATTTTACAGTACCCTGTTCAAGGGTCCAGGATTTGAGCTGGACTTGCCTTCCGAAAAAAGAGATATTTGTTTAAAATTTTCAGTTTCACAATCTTTATTTGTTTTTTCTTTCAATTCATTGGTTTTGGGTATGTTACAGTGTACAAATGTATGTGAATATATTAAATTATGTAGTGTTTTTTATGTTTTAGCAATTTCAATGGTTTATCTTTGTTTCAACTTGTGTTGTTCTTATAATAACTATTTGTTCTTAATTTAATTGTTAAACTTTGGGTCGGTTGAGTTCACTGTGATGTTCTCTATGTACATCGTTTTATATATAAAAAAACTAACACTTTGAATTATTAAACTTATTTAAACACAGGAAAACTAATCACGGGGGAGAGGCGCACGAGTTTGGTTTAAGGATCGGTAAAAGACTGATTACTTGTGCTTGCCATCTATCTCTTCTAAGCTCACTTAACGACTTTCGTTAAGCTACAGATGGCAAGCGACAAGTAAACAAACAAATAAGCAAAAGGGAAATTAGAGTAATGAGTGCATGTAATGAGTGATGAGTGCATGGGTGCTTTAGAGTGATGCATAGGTTATGCATGTATGGGCATATAAATGCATTTGCATTTATACACCTACACATATAATGCCGCGCAGTAGTGGAAGTTTCACACTGATGTTCAAAAGTGCGGTGTCACCTTTGAACATTCTCCCCCCCCCCCGTGATATAGTGTAGATTATTCTATCTTAAACTAGCTTAATCTAAAACTTCAGCTCATGTGGCTCCGGTGGATGAAAACCCCATCCAGTTTTTGGGCCTGTCAAGGATCCAAGGCTTGAGAATATAATGTTGATGGAAATGCGATGGTGGGTCTTAATAGGGTCGAAGTTGTAGGGTACTGGATACCACAGCATCTGTCTTCAGGGTATATGGGCTCTCCTCGTGTCGTATAACGGTACTTCGTGAGTTGGATGAGTAACGACGCTGGGTTGGGCTAGGCAACTGAGAAACCTTATCTAGAGTAGAAGAGATGTGAGTACCAAGTTCTTTTACAAATAGAGTTTTAGTCAATCTGAAAATAGTTTGACGATTTTCGTTATCGGTCTACTAACTACTCCGTGTGCTGTCCGAATATCTACGACCCTAATGTTTTGATCAGTTCCCAGGTATGTTCTTTCTATACGGCCTAATTTCCATTCTGTCGGGGCCAATCTCTCATCTTTAATTACAATTAAATCGTTTTCCTTTACATTTTCTGTCTGGTACTTCCACTTATATCGACGATGTAGCTCATTTAAGTACTCAGTTTTCCATCTTTGGCAAAAATATTGAGAGATAATTTTTAATCGTTTCCATCGATTGGCAAGGGTGATGTTTCCGTCTGAAACATCTGGTTCCGCTGGGGTCAAAATGGAGGTACCTATCAGAAAATGAGCTGGGGTAAGAGGATTTAAGTCGGAAGGGTCATCGCTGGCTGGACTTAGGGGCCGAGAATTAAGACAGGCTTCAATTCGCGCTAAAATGGTCGAGAATTCTTCAAAGGTAAAATTCATTTGCGGTATAAATTTTCTTAGATGTGTTTTGAATGATTTAACTCCCGCCTCCCATAATCCTCCCATATGAGGGGCACCGGGAGGAATAAAACTCCATTCTAAATTTTGATAAACATTGTTCTGGGTGGCGTCCTTTTGCAGATTCTTCATAAACTCTAGCCTATCTTTTTTTATTAACTCTGCTGCTCCTACAAAATTAGTCCCATTATCTGAGTAGATCCTGGCTGGGCTTCCTCGTCGCCCAATAAAGCGAGATAAAGCGGCTAAAAAAGATTGAGTTGATAGATCACTAGTGGGTTCTAAGTGAATTGCTTTTGTGGAAAAGCAAACGAAGACGCAAACATAACCCTTTGTTATTAAACAAGCTCTTCCTGTAAAATTCTTTATGTTGAAGGGTCCTGCAAAATCTACTCCTGTATTGGTAAAAGGTCGAGTCAGTATAGTTCGCTGGGGCGGAAGTGAGGCCATAATTTGCGTTTGAGTCTGGTGTTTATACAAAACACAAGTTCGACAATTATGAATTACCTTCTTGATTAAGGGCTTCAATTTAAATATCCAGAATTCAGACCTGATTACTCGAGTCATGAGTTGATTTCCGCCATGCATCGTAATTTTGTGAACAAATTCTACTAACAAAAGGGCTAATCTCGATTCGTATGGGATAAGAATGGGATGGCGCTCGTTATATGTAAGTGCTGGGGACTGAACAAGGCGGCCATTTGCCCTAATGATTCCTTTTGAATCAATGAATGGATTGAGAGATAAAAGACTGCTGCCAGATGAGAGTCTTCTCTTTTGGGTTAACACTAAATACTCCTCTGAGAAATAATGTTTTTGTGTTAAAACAATAAGACGATCTTTGATATCTTGTATTTCACCATGGGTGATTTCTGCTGAAGAAATTCTAAGTCGGGTCCGATTGACGCCGGTATTTCGCCAAAAACGAATCGCAAATGCTAAGACTTTGTATGCCCTAGATAGAGAAGAAAATCTATCCAAAGGATCTTCAACTGTTGTGGTCGCGAAAACTTTAACTGCCTTTGCTTCTAACTCTGTGTCGCTCCTAATGTCGTGTCTAGGCCATCGGTCTTTTGGAAACTTCAGCCATTGGGGTCCAGTCCACCACAAATGATGTGACTGCAAAGCATCTGGCGAACATCCTCGACTGGCTACATCAGCAGGGTTGCTTTCTGAATCTATATGCTTCCAATTGTCGTTGCCTACATTGTCTAAAATGTCTGCAATTCTATTTCCTACAAAGGCACTCCATGAACACGGGGGTTTTTTGAGCCATGCTAACACAATTGTTGAGTCAGTCCAAAAGTGAGTTGAAATATTTTCAATTTGTAAGTTGGGAACCACCGCTGTGGTTAATTTTGCTAAGAGAACGGCTCCGCATAATTCTAATCTAGGCAGAGATATTTTTTTGATGGGTGCTACTCGAGTTTTCGCTGCCAAAAGAAACGTGTCGACTGTTTGATCTAAATGTTCTACTCTAACATAAAGAGTCGCGGCGTAAGCGCTTTCTGAAGCGTCACAAAAACCATGCACTTCAATTTTACTTGAAGGTTTAAATCTGATCCACCTAGGTACTGAAACTGAATCTATTGAGGGACAATTTTTAATGAAATTCTTCCAATTCATTCGAGTTATGGGCTTCAACGCATCGTCCCAATCTACTTTATCCAGCCAGACTTGCTGCATGATAAGTTTCGCTACGATGATTACTGGAGCCAGCCATCCACATGGGTCGAAAAATTTGGCAATTGTTGAAAGGACTTCTCGTTTGGTGCATAATTCCCTTTCTTCCGTGGGTGGTGATGTGAACGTAAAGTTATCCGCCGAAATGTTCCATCGGATACCTAGAGTCTTCGTTGAAGTTCCTTCCGAAATATCCAACCAATTGACTGGCAAGAGTGAGTCAGGTGGCAGATCGCGAAGTAGATTGGGGTCGTTTGAACTCCATTTTCTCAATTCAAAACCTGCTGAGTCCATGGCTGCTACTAATTCTTTCATAGACTTAAGGGATTCTTCTACAGTGTGACCTCCAGCTAAAACGTCGTCGACATATAAATTTTGTTTTATAATTTCCGAACCTAATGGGTATGTTTCTTTAACATCTTCTGCCAATTGAATTAGGGTCCTAAGAGCTAGAAATGGGGCGCAATTAATTCCGAAAGTGACTGTCGAAAGTTCAAAGTCTTCAACTGGGTCATTTGCTGATCTTCTAAAAAGAATTCTTTGAAATGGGGCCTGACTTGGGTCGATCTGTATTTGACGATACATTTTGGTAACGTCCGCGTTAAATACGTATTTAAAAAACCTCCATTTTAAAATCTGCAATACTAAATCCTGTTGAAGAATTGGCCCTGGATGTAAAATGTCATTAAGACTTTTCCTATTTGATGTGGGACTTGACGCATTGAAAACTACCCTAAGTTTAGTAGTAACCCTATCTGGTTTAATAACTGCATGATGCGGCAAATAGTAGTGAGGGGTCTTCTCGATTTCCTGGGGTCTCAGTTTCCGCATGTGTAAAAGTTCCAAATATTCCATTATCGCTGCGTCGTATTGAGATTTAATTTCGGGCGTTTTTTGCAACTTTCTTTCCATTCGATAGAATTGCGCCATTGCGATATTTCGAGATGCTCCAAGTTCAGCACAAGATTTGAACGGCATCGTGACAATATATCGTCCATCTTCATTTCTTCGCGTTGTATTTTTGAAATTTGTTTCGCAAAAGGTGTCTTCTGCTGACCTCAAAACTTTTTTTGGGGTCTCCTCCACCTCCCAAAAACGTGTGAGAATTTTCTCGATCGAAACTGTATTGTAAAGTGAAATTTTCCTATCATTTGTGTTTGATTTTTCAAGGGGTCCGCCCACTATCCAGCCAAAAACGGTGCTTTGCGCTAGTAAAGATCCTATAGATTTCATTGGAGCTCCTACTGTGTAAATTAAGGGTCCTATGTCTAAACCTATCAGAAGATCTATGGGTCGGCTTTCGTAAAAACGAGGATCTGCTAACTCGAGTTGAGTTGTTTCCCTATGTTGATTTTTATCTAGGGTGCGCGACGGCAAATTAGAAGGAAGGGACTTCAAAACGGGCGCCCAAACTTCTAATTCAAAACTAGGGTTTGTACGAGAACAAAGGTTAAAAAGACAAGCTTTTGTTGAAGTTTCTGAAACGGTTTCACTTAAACCGGTAACATGAACAAGATTCTTCCTAGTTGGAAGCTTCAATTGGTTTGTAATCTTCTCTGAAATAAATGTTGATTGAGATCCCGGGTCGATAATCGCTCGTGCGTCATATCGCTGCCCTCTAGATTCAATTTGAACAATCGCTGTGAAGAGTAGTGTTTCTTTCGATTGCTGCTGGCTAAGTTGTGAATTTTCCTTGAGAGTTAGAGTCGTTATACTAGGAGTTTGAAAACTAGGTGTGGACTGTAAACTAGGAGTGGATTGTACTAGGGTGGTTAGAGCTGCCGCACTGGTACTAGGTCGTACGTCATCTCTAACCGGTTGTGAATTTGTAGGTCGGGCCTCGTTACCCTTATGTAATAAAGTGTGATGTCTTTGATTACATTCCCTACACGTGAAACGACTCTTACAATCTCTTACAACATGATCCGAAGTGATGCAGTTGTAACAAAGATTGTGAAGTTTTACTAAGTGAATGCGATCATTCACGTTTTTCTCAAGGAATTGTGGACAATTACGTAACAAATGGTTTGCCTTACAAATTTGGCAACTCGGTCCATTTGTACGACTACTAGGTTGCGTAGATGTGCTAAATCTGTTGCTATTGTTGAATCTTCTTTGCGAACTTTGAGTCTGTTGCGCAACATTAGTTTGAAATGACTTAACCCTATTTTCCTTCCTACTATAATCGGGTCTAGGCTGATTATTTTTGGAGAAATGGGGCTTAATATTTCCTACAGATTCTAAAGTTTTGAACTTGTGTGTCAAAAATTCATTCAAATCTTTCCAAGACGGTAGTATGGAACAGTCTTCCAAACCGTTTTCAAATTCTTCTAAGAAATTTCTCGGCAGTTTCGTAGAAGTAAGGTAAACTAAAATTGGGTCCCACCCCTTTACATCTACCTTGAGTGTTTCTAGTGTCTGAACGCAACCATCAATAGTGCGTTGAAGTTTTTGGATCGAGGAACCTGAATCTGCCGAAACTTGTGGTAAACTAAGTAGAGTCTTTAGCTGTTCATTAACTTGCATTCGTTTATTCTCGTATCTGTTTTCTAAGTTTTTCCATGCTAGATCAAAACCTTTATTTGTTAGTGGTACGTTACTAATAATTTCCCGTGCCTCCCCCGCGGTTTTTTGTTTTAGATGGAAAAGTTTTTCTACTTTACTCAGTCTAGAATTATTTCTGTACAAGGCCGAAAACAAATCCCGAAAAGTAGGCCAAGCGCTGTATCCTCCATGAAATGTGTCGGTGTCGCATGGTGGTAAACGTAACGATAGATGGTTGTTTGGCTCAACTGTTTCCTTTTTTCGGGTCTCCGATTCTCGTTCGAACTTTTCCTGCTGCCTTTCGTCGGTTAGTGCTAAAATTTCTCCATTTACTGCGCTTAAACATCGTTTGTATGTCTCTAATGCCTCTTTATAATGGGTCCTCAACTTTGATTTATCGATTGGGGCCTCATCTTTTTCGGGAACACGGTCTCTACAATCTAAATAGGCCCTTTTCACTTGATCCCAAACAGAGTTCAATTCTACACGTGTCACTTCTAATGAGTGAATATTATCATCGGTGCTAGTAGCAGAGTAACCACTCTCAAAGTCTATCAGGTCATTTACGCAATTTACAAATTTATCACGTAAAACTTTATCCATATTTCCTCCTTCTTAAATATTTTCTTTGTCAAATTTTAAACTGGCTAAAATTTCAAGAAACTTTTAAAATTGAGATTTTCTCTTAACAATTTCTGTAAAAACTTACTTTGCCAATATTTGCAAAACAATTTCAGAAAAACGCTAAATATTTGTTGAATGGGGTCAATCTTTTACGGTCCGACTTTGCTTTTTTCCACGAATAGATATAAATAATGGCAGTTTATTTTGAACTTGTGTCGTTTGTGCGAAAAGTAAGAAATTTTAGCGATAATAATTTTTATAGACCTGGGTCTTTTGAAAAAAAAAAAAATATATAAATAAAAATTTGGACGAAAGTAATTCTTTGTCGGCTAGTGTTCTCTCAAAAAAAATTCAATCAAATCAAAAAACAAATTTTGTAAGAAAGTGTTTTTTGCAAATTTATAACAAACAAAAAAAAAACAAACTTTGTAGGAACGTGTTTTTTCAAAAAAAAAAATACCCAAATTTTGTAGGAAGGTGTTTCACTTAATAGATTTTTCGAGCAAATTTATTTTTCGTAGTAAAGTGTAATTTCCAAAAAATTAGCACTTAATAAATTTCTGAACAAATTTATTTTTCGTAGTAAAGTGTAATTTCCAAAATTAGCACTTAATAAATTTTTGAGCAAATTTATTTTTCGTAGCAAAGTGTAATTTCCAAAAATTAGCACTTAATAAATTTCTGAGCAAATTTATTTTTCGTAGCAAAGTGTAATTTCCAAAAATTAGCACTTAATAAATTTTCGAGTCAAATTTATTTTTCGTAGTAAAGTGTAATTTCCAAAAATTAGCACTTAATAAATTTCTGAACAAATTTATTTTTCGTAGTAAAGTGTAATTTCCAAAATTAGCACTTAATAAATTTTCGAGTCAAATTTATTTTTCGTAGTAAAGTGTAATTTCCAAAAATTAGCACTTAATAAATTTCTGAGCAAATTTATTTTTCGTAGCAAAGTGTAATTTCCAAAAATTAGCACTTAATAAATTTCTGAGCAAATTTATTTTTCGTAGGAAAGTGTAATTTGCAAAAATAAAAATAAATTTCAATAAATGTAAATTATTGTGTTAGTTCTGTTTAGCTTTTTGCCGAAATGTCCGTCCGATCCCATCAACCATCAAACCATATGTTCTTTCATTCCTTTCTTTACGGCTGAAATTATGTTTTCCTACTTCTCCCTTTTTTTCTATTTCACAAAAAAATCCAGTGGTACATTAACCTTTGGGTTCCCTAATCAAGGCAAGAAGTGAAAACGAATGAAAAGACAACGAGAAACCAACGAAAAAAAATCCGCTACCTATGGTCTCATATGCATCGATGTACATAGACTGGTGTTGTTGTTGTTTTAATGGGTACGAGGGGTCGAGTTGAAAGTGTCGGCACAGGAACTTTTTTATCAAATATATCAAGATTTTCGCGTTAAATCGGTTGGAAACTACAGTAATGCTGATTTGTAGCACAAACCACACATATTAATGGCAATAGAGATTAAAAAATCGTAAATTTTTTGACATTTTTCAAAAGGGGTTTTCTATTGAATCTAAAGCAATACGAGGGTCGTTCAAAAAGTTGGAACACGTATTTTCTAAAGCAAAAAAAATAAATTTATTTTTTCTTTTTAATTTATTGATTGGGATTGATTTTAGCGTCTCCAAAGCATCAGCTAATATCATACGGTCGATTTCTCCCTCAGAAAATCGCATATAAAGAAGGCAAAAAAAAATATTTTTTCTCTAAGTTGCAAACTTGATGTTTAAAGTACCCAAAAATCACGAAGTAATTTGTAGGGTTCTCAAGCCAGTCAGCGGATGAGTCGAGCCAATAAAAATCTTTCCTTTTTTTTTCCTTTTAAGCAGCTAATAATAATAGTAATAAGAATAAAGTAAGCTTAATAAATATAACCGCGATTAAAGCAGCCGAAAAAATTCAAGAAATTTTCGCTCTTTTGTTTCGCAAGAAAGTTGTCCGTCCACGCGTTATTCAGCACAAAATTATCTGGAATTCTTGCTGAGGTTTTCGGAATAAGTCAATGGGTGTCCGTCCGCGCGTCCGAAATCTTAATAAACTTATCTTAATAATGGTATCTTAATACTCTTATCTTAATATTCTTATCTTAAAAATAACTTGATGGCATAAATCGACTCGACTAGCCGCTGGCTTTCAGAAAAATTCATCAGAATGCGTAATAAATTATTTGAACAAATTATCGAAGGGTTTTCAAAAAGGTTGGGTCGCTATTTTCCTAAAGTTTCGAAAACTAGAAAACAGTAAAGTCGCGCGTTGTTACCGAAAAAATCGTCAAAAAACTTTCATAGGTTAGAATGCATGTAGGTTATGCAATAGGTTAGTATATATGTAAAGGGTATATATGTGTAGCAATGTGTAGGTATGTAACTGCAAGCTAACTGCACTTATGTAAGTATGTATATCAAAGTATATAAGTGTATGTATATAAGTGCAAGCTAACTGCAGTTAAGTGTTCAGTTATTTTTGTATATATGTAAAAGGCAAAAACCAAGCCAGCGTCGTACATAGGGCCAGACCCGCCAAAATCTCCTTCATATAGCAATATGGCGGAGTTCGAAAAAAAATGGTTTTGGCACCCTATGTAACAACGCTACCTGCACAAATTTTGGGTACTCACGTTGATCCTTTCATGTATTTGGGGTACCTGGTGTTGTTGGCGTTGGTCGCTGGTTCTTCCTTCCTTCCTTCTAGGGGTTCAGGCGTGATGTCGTTGGTTTGTGTTTCCAAGGCTCCTTGTGGGGTTTTGTGGGTCACTTTTTTCTTGAGTCACTTTGATTTGGGTCACTTTGTTTTTTTTTTGTTTAATTCGCGCCGAACCGATTTTTTGTTTATATTAACCGGTCTTGCACAATGCTCACGGTGTTTTAGTTTTAAATATTTTTTTGAATCACTTTTTTTGTATACACTGTTAAATTTTTTGTTTTTTAATTATTTAAAAAAACACACTTTTTTATCCGGTTCGCATAGGACCAAATGTTCAAGGGTCCAGGATTTGAGCTGGACTTGCCTTCCGAAAAAAGAGATATTTGTTTAAAATTTTCAGTTTCACAATCTTTATTTGTTTTGAGTGTACAAATGTATGTGAATATATTAAATTATGTAGTGTTTTTTATGTTTTAGCAATTTCAATGGTTTATCTTTGTTTCAACTTGTGTTGTTCTTATAATAACTATTTGTTCTTAATTTAATTGTTAAACTTTGGGTCGGTTGAGTTCACTGTGATGTTCTCTATGTACATCGTTTTATATATAAAAAAACTAACACTTTGAATTATTAAACTTATTTAAACACAGGAAAACTAATCACGGGGGAGAGGCGCACGAGTTTGGTTTAAGGATCGGTAAAAGACTGATTACTTGTGCTTGCCATCTATCTCTTCTAAGCTCACTTAACGACTTTCGTTAAGCTACAGATGGCAAGCGACAAGTAAACAAACAAATAAGCAAAAGGGAAATTAGAGTAATGAGTGCATGTAATGAGTGATGAGTGCATGGGTGCTTTAGAGTGATGCATAGGTTATGCATGTATGGGCATATAAATGCATTTGCATTTATACACCTACACATATAATGCCGCGCAGTAGTGGAAGTTTCACACTGATGTTCAAAAGTGCGGTGTCACCTTTGAACAGTACCCTAAAAAGAAAATAGATAAAAGATGGGGGCTGCGAAGCGCACCGGGTAAGCTAGTTGTGAATAAAATTATAGTGAATGGCCTAATCTGACTGTCTTTGTTTGTTTGACTTTTTAGTTGTCAACTCACCCGCATATGGCACACTGCCGAAGCTGAATAAAATCTGAAATAAATAAAACCAGTAAGGAAAGGCAGAAAGTCGGCCGGGGCCGACTATATAATACCCTGCACCTCCCTAACAATGCGATAAGGGTCATTGCCATAATAATTTGGAATAATTGGTAAATGGGTAGAAACATATTATCTAATTCTGAAACGATAATCGCTAAATTAAGCAATATTCGTTCCTAAATTGAGAAACATCTTTCTGGAAAATTTTAATGATCGGAAGTAAAATACAACTTCTATAGCGGTTTGATACCAAATCAGGAGGAACATATATATGGAGCTTTAATATAAATCTGAACCGATCTTCCCTGAATACTCATTCATGTAAAAAGACCTCCTTCTGTCGAATTTCGTACTGATCGGATATAAAATACAGTCTCTACAGCGCTTACATGTCAAATCGGGGTTAACATATATATGGGAGCTATATCTAAATCTGAACCGATTTTCTCCGAATTTGGCAGTATTCCTTCATGTAATAAGAAACCTCTTTCTGCAGAATTTCGGATATAAAATACAGTTTTTACAGCGCTTACAGGTCAAATCGGGGGTAACATATATATGGGTGTTATATCTAAACCGAGTTTCTCCGAATTTGGCAGTATTCCTTCATGTAGAAAGAAACCTCTTTTTGCCGACTTTCGCACTGATCGGATATAAAATAACATTTTTACAGCGCTCACATGTCAAATCGGGGGTAACGTATATATGGGGGCTATATCTAAATCTGAACCGATTTCTTCCAAATTTAAAAGTGTTCATTCATATAATAGGAAACCTCTTTCTGACGAATTTCATACTGATCGGATATAAAATACAGTTTTTACAGCGCTTACATGTGAAATCGGGGTAACATATATATGGGGGCTATATCTAAATCCGAACCGATTTTCTCCGAATTTGGCAGTATTCCTTCATGTAATAAGAAACCTCTTTCTGCCAAATTTTGCACTGAGCGGATATAAAATACAGTTTTTACAGCGTTTACATGTGAAATCGGGGGTAACATATATATGGAGGCTATATCTAAATCTGAACCGATTTTCTCCGAATTTAGCAGTATTCCTTCGTGTAATAAGAAACCTCTCTTTGCCGAATTTCGCACTGATCGGATATAAAATAACATTTTTACAGCGCTTACATGTCAAATCGGGGGTAACGTATATATGGGGGCTATATCTAAATCTAAACCGATTTCTTCCAAATTTAACAGTGTTCATTCATATAATAAGAAACCTCTTTCTGCCGAATTTCATACTGATCGGATATAAAATAAAGTTTTTACAGCGCTTACATGCCAAATCGGGGCTAACATATATCTGGGGGCTATATCTAAATCTGAACCGATTTTAACCAAATTCAATAGGGATCGTCCTTGGGCCAAAAAAAAGATATGTGTAAAGTTTCGTCGAGATCGGACCATAATTGCGACCTGTACTTTGATTACAAGAATACATGCACAGACGGACAGACGGACAGACAGACGGACAGACGGACATAGCTAAATCAACTCAGAAAGGATTCTAAGTCGATCGGTATAATAAACGATGGGTCTATTTCTTCTCCTTTTGGGTGTTACAAACAAATGCACAAAGTTATAATACCCTGTACCACAGTGTGGTGTAGGGTATAAAAACGAAATGAATTTTGTATGTATTGAAGAAAATACTGTCTTTATAAATAATGGAGCTTTAAGTGCTGTAGGCAAGGGTGAGTGATCAAGGTTGTAGTGGAGAAATAAGGCGGGACGGATAAGGGGTGACCTTGACGAAGGCCAAAGGTTACCATGGTCGGGGTGGGAAGCCGCGGCATGCACAACATCATATGTCGCTTTTAGGCTCAAAACATAAACTTCTTACTATTCAAATCATCATTCGTGGTCCGGTATGGTCATCCACATAACTTTCCCCCCACAAGCTGGTAAATTTAGTTTTTGTCGTATGTCTGGGCAGGAGCTGGTAAGCAAGAACTGCGCCCCATTCCGCTGAGCTATTGTCGGTGCCTGAACATCTATTACCAGAGCCCGCTGTCCTCTTCTGCCACACAAACAGACATAGTTCCTTCTGGGGCTAACACGACAACTCTGGCGTGAACTTAAATAATTACCTTAACTATTTTTTTTTAATTTTAATGTATTTATCATCATCGCCTTGATAGGAGTTTTTAATTCCTCAGTTGAGTAATCGTTGTACTCATATAAATCGTTATACTGAATATTAATTGAAAGCGGCAGATTAAAGTATATATTTCGCGTTTAATAGGGTGTATATCTTTAACGCAGAGACCTTTTAATTCCAACACTTAATAATGATTTAATAGCAGATATGTCCTTCACTATAAATGACAGCGCAGCGACGAAATATCGCTTTCAGTTAGTTTTATAGGATTTAAAACACGTATTATTTCCGTTAGCAAACAAAATTCCTTTGGCAAATCCAAATCGGGATTGAACTTCAAAAATCAGGGATTTACGGGATCGGGATTTCCCGATCGGCATCCCTAGTTCATACACACACATTTCAATGAAATGAGTTTCCAAAGAAACCAACAGTTGGACAGACGGACACATACGCTCCAACATAACGCTAATGAAAATGGTCAATTTAAAATTTGGCATAAATATAGAAATAATACCTCAATAGAGGTTTATTTTTTGTTGTTAATGAATATGAATTTAGTGGCGTGAACATTTTGAGAGACGAGTATTGGTAAGGGGAAAAGGGTGTTTTGAAAAGTGATGATAATAATAAAGAAAATAAAAACAAAACGTTTATAAATTCGGTGACATTTCCTAAGGCAAAGGGTGATAATGTTCAAGGAACTTATGACACTTTTTATAGTGGACAGTGTGACACTTTTGAAAGCGGAAATGGACTTTATGTAACATTGGACCGGCAACACTCAGAGGAGAAAATATCACTATAAAACAACATTTTTGTACATATATTTTTAAAGTGAAATTTGTAACGAAAAAAATTTAGATTGTAATTTTTTTTTAATTCAAGTTTTCATAGATTGTACCTTTAGTATTTGCTCAACACGAAAAAAATTTTGATTGTAATTTTTTTTTAATTCAAGTTTTCATAGATTGTACCTTTAGTATTTGGTCTATATTTTTTTAAAATAAATTGAAGGAAATGGTCAGGGCTACAAGTGTTATAAATGGTTAAGAATTCCTTATATCGACCAATGTATAGGGTGATCTCCACTTAGATCAGATACTTTTTTAAGTGGAGATACTTTTTTCAATAGCCTTTTTTTGACAGATCACTTGTGCGTCGTGTCATGCTGTCATGTTATTTTTGTTAACTACTGTTTGGCATTTCATCATGAAAGACTTACGCCTGAACATCGTTTACAAATTATTCAGTTTTATTATCAAAACTAGCTGGACCCGGTCCACTTCGTTGCCCCAGACTTCAGATTTCCGATTCCGTCTATTTTTGAACCAACTACCTAGACTGCCATCAAATGCATACTTTTTAGACCATTCATGTAGGCTATCATCAGATACATATGCACAAAATTACAGAACTGTCGCTAAAAAAATGTGTAAGACATCTCAATTTTAAAATTTAGTTTATATGGGCGGGGCCCCGGCCATTGTTCCGATCCCGACCCTTTTTGGACCAATAACGTAGACTACCACCAGACATCACTTTCGCTAAAAATTGTGCAAGATATGTGTCTCAATTTCAATATTTGGCTTCTATAGGCGGGGCCACGTCCATTGGTCTGATCCCGCCCATTTTGGGCGAATCGCGTAGACTGTCATCAGAAACATGTGCCCAAAACTGCAGCACTCTCGATAATAAATTGTGCAAGATATTTATATTTCAAAATTTGGCTTATATAGACGTGGCCACGCCCATTGGTTCGATGCCGCTCATTTTTGGACCAATCATGTAGACTACGACCAGATATATATACACGAAATTACAGCACTCTCGGTAACAAATTGTTCAATATATCTCAATTTCAAAAGTTGGCTTATATGGGCGGGGCCACGCCCATTGTTCCGATGCCGCCCATTTTTGGACCAATCACGAAGACTGCCACCATATACAAAATTCCAGCACTCTCGCTATCAAACTGTGCAAAATATATCAATTTCAAAATTTGGCTTATATGGGCGGGGCCACGCCTATTGGTCCGAACCCGCCCATTTTTGGACCAATCATCTAGATCGCCAACGGATATATATAAACATTGCCCATTGGTCCGATCGCAACCCTTTTTGGACCATTCACGTAGACTATCACCAAATCCATATGCAAAAAATTACAGCACTCTCGCTAAACAAGTGTGCAAGATATGAGTCTCAATTTCAAAATTTGGCTTATATACGCGGCGTCAGGTCCATTGGTCTGATCCCGCCCATTTTTCGGCGAATCGCGTAGACTGTCATCAGATACATATACCCAAAACTGCAGCACTCTCGATAATAAATTTGGCTTATATGACCGGGGCCACGCAAATTAGTCTGATCCCTCCCATTTCCTGAACAATCACGTAGACAGCGCTCACTTAAACAAATTGTGCAAGATATCTTAATTTCAAAATTAGGTTTCTATGGGCGATGCCGCCCTTTTTTGTGTAATCACGTAGACTGCGTGAGATGCACAAAATCACAGCACTCTCCCTAACAAATTGTGCATGATATCTCAATTTCAAAATTTGGTCTATGTGGGCGGGGTCACGCCCATTGATCTGATCCCGCCACTTTTTAGAACATTCACGTAGGCTATCATCAGAAACATATGCACAAAATTACAGAACTATCGCTAAACAATTGTGTAAGACATCTCAATTTCAAAATTTAGTTTATATGGGCAGGGCCACGGCCATTGATCCGATCCCGACCCTTTTTGGACAATAACGTAGACTACCACCAGACATCACTCTCGCTAAAAATTGTGCAAGATATGTATCTCAATTTCAAAATTTAGATTATATAGGCGGGGCCACGTCCATTGGTCTGATCCCGCCAATTTTTGGGCGAATCGCGTAGACTGTCATCAGATACATATGTCCAAAACTGCAGCACTCTCGATAATAAATTGATATTTCAATTTCAAAATTTGGCTTATATGGGGGGGCCACGCCCAGTGTTCTGATCCCGCCCATTTTTGGGCCAATCACGTAGACCGCCACCAACTACATATACACAAAATTCCAGCACTCTCGCTATCAAATTGTGCAAAATATCTCAATTTAAAAATTTGGCTTATATGGGCGGGGCCACGCCTATTGGTCCGAACCCGCCCATTTTTGGACCAATCATGTAGGTCGCCAACGGATATATATATACAAAATTCCAGGTCTCGCGGTAACAAATTGTGCAAGATATCACATTTTTAAAATTTGGCTTATATGGGTGGTGCCACGCCCATTGGTCCGATCCCGCCCATTTTTGGAAAAATCACGTGGACTGCTACCAGATGCATACGTACAACATTACAGCACTCTAGCTAACAAATTGTGCAAGATATCTCAATTTAAAATTTTGGCTTATATGGGCGGGGCCACGCCCATTGGTCCGATTCCGCCAATTTTTTGACCAATTACGAAGACTTCCACCATATACATATACACAAAATTCCAGCACTCTCGCTATCAAATTGTGCAAAATATCTCAATTTAAAAATTTGGCTTATATGGGCGGGGCCACGCCGATTGGTCCGATCCCGCCCATTTTTTGAAAAATCACGTGGACTGCTACCAGATGCATATACACAACATTGCAGCACTCTCGCTAGCAAATTGTGCAAGATATCAAAATTTCAAAATTTGGTCTATGTGGGCGGGGCCACGCCCATTGGCTCGATCCCGCCCATTTTTGGACCAATCACGTAGACTGCCACCATATACATACACACAAAATTCCAGCACTCTCGCTAACAAATTTTGCAAAATATCTCAATTTCAAAATTTGGCTTATATGGGCGGGGCCACGCCCATTGGTCCGATTCCGCCCATTTTTTGAAAATGCACATAATCTGTCACTAAATGCATACACACAAAATTTCAGCACTCTAGCTAAAAAATTTTCTCAATATCAAAATTGGACCCATATGGGCGGGTCCACGCCCACTTGATATATCGAAAATTCAAATACCCTATTTTCAGCACCCCCTACACATGTACATTCAGTGAAAATTTCAAGATGATTGGTCTAGCCGTTTAGACGTCTATACGGAACAAACATACAAACATACAAACAAACCCACAAACAAACCCACAAACAGACACTCTCTTTTATATATATAGATAGATAGATCGTTCGCCAATTGCGCTAAGTCCATTTTTTTAATCCAAAAAAAACACTTTCCAGTCAACCCACGACCTTGACACCCATGAGCAATATTTTATCTCTTGTTAAGAGCTATCTTTTTTTCCATTGACCGATTCCCGATCCGACGTACCGGAATCATGGGTCCATATTTCTTCAAAAATGATGCCGATGAGAACGTAACCGTCAATGGTGACCGTTATCGTGGCTTGATAACCGACTATTTGATGCCTGAAATTGAAGCTCGTGATCTCGGCGACATTTGGTTTCAACAAGACGGCGCCACTTCCCACACATCGACTCAATCAATGGATTTATTGAGAGACACTTCGGCGAGCAGATAATTTCACGTTTTGGGCTGGTCGATTGGCCACCAAGATCGTGTGATATCACACCGATAGACTTTTCCTGTGGGAATATGTAAAGTCTAAAGTTTATGCGGACAAACCAGCTTCGATTCAGGCCTTGGAGCAAAACATCACGCGTGTCATACGCCAGTTACCAGTCGAAATGCCCGAACGAGTCATCAAAAATTGGACTCAACGGATGGACATAATCTTCAAAAAATAAATGCCAATGAATGTTCTTTCAAATAATAATAGACATTCCCCATTCAATTTGAATTTTCTGTGTTTTTTCCTTTAAAAAAGTAGGGAACCTCAAAATCGATCACCCTATAGTTTATTTTTGGCTAAAATGTTTATAAGCAGTTGCAACTAGGTAAAATAAGACCTCGCTATCATTTTTTTTTAAATTTTTTTCTTAAAAGTATTTTATGGAAATTTAAATATTTGAAAA
Source organism: Eudasyphora cyanicolor (assembly GCA_963930755.1). NCBI lineage: Eukaryota > Metazoa > Arthropoda > Insecta > Diptera > Muscidae > Eudasyphora > Eudasyphora cyanicolor. Next base: position 238,607,910 of record OZ005735.1, read on the forward strand.
AATTAAAAAAAAAATTAAAAAAAATAATTTTTGTGTTTTATGAAATTTGTAATTGCTCTCGAATGGCTGAATCGATGTTTGCAAAGTTTACTTTGTTTTAAAAAGGAACACTACGCAATTTTTTGTAAACATTTTCTTTTTGAAAATTTTGTAAAAAAATTTTTACGAATGTTTTTTTAAAAAATCCTTTGTAAATTCCTTTGCCCCTCTCCCTTAATTTTCAACAACAGAATATTCGCCGCGCTCTCACAAGTCCAGAACAGTAAAAAAAATTTGTGAGACTCAATATTTGTAAAAATTATAGACGATTTACCAAGACTAGTCTGAAAATTGTCGCCTGTTTTTGCAAAACACTGCACAGTGGTACGAATTCAAAATTGGGAAATAATTCGACCGTTTCTTAACCAAACAACCGATTGCGACCAAACTTGGCATGGTAGATGAAGAGGTGTTCGAGAAGTTAAGTTTGATATTTGGACCCCCTAAGTCAGGCAGGGGCGGAGCTAGAGGGCCTCAAAGTTGGTCACATCGGGTGAAGAAAAAGTTCAAGCGCGTGTAATTCGTGTTTCTCTTCCGATTTATACAACTTCTTTTGTGTGTGTTCTACTAACTCTATTTCCCATCCAGACATGATGATACGGATGAAATCAGTGCATATTATGCTCCGATATTTACAAAATACTAGCACACGTTAAGGGAAAAAATGAAAAATTAAATTTGCAATTGCAGATATCTCGGTAACTACACGGAGTAAAAAACAGGAAACAAAATATGTTTGGGATCAAAATTTAAATAAAATATTCTTTGGAGCAAATATTTTATATTTACATACCGGAAAAAAGTTTGAATATCTCTCTTATCAATGTTATTTTCTGCAGAGTTTTGGTGCAAATTATCTTTAAACACTGGGAAATATTTAAATCGGCTACATAATTTGTTTTCCTAATTATAGGAAAAAAATAATTTTCCCAAATATAATATGTTTCCAGAAAATAGAAGCGTTTTTTTTAGGGTATACGAAATAATTCTTAGGTGTAAAACGCTTTTTTTTGTTTTGAAGACAATCGAAGGGGGCAATTTTTTCTACAAAGGTTTTTAAAAAAAAAATATCCGTAAAAAATTTGTACAAACAATTTCGTTGTGTGACCTCTATAAAAAAAGTAAACTTTGCAAAAATCGTTACAGCCGTTCGAGAGCAATTCCAAATTTCGTAAAACACAAAAACTCATTTTTATCCCCTCACCTTAGAGAGGAGGGTATATATCATTTGCTACGAACCAAAAGTGTAACACATCGAAGGAGTGACCTAAGACCCCAAGTATGATTGGCGTATATCCGTTTTGGGTCAGTCTAAGTCGGATGAGCAATGTCCGTCCGTCCGTCTGTCTGTCTGTCTGCTGGCTGGTGCGCACGATAACTCTCGAAAGGAGTAACCGATTGACTTTAAATTTGGTAAGTGGTAATATTTTCTCCTATCTCCGGTTAAGTTCGAAGATGGGCCATATTGGTCCACTCTTTCTAGTGAAATATTGATTATTTAATAACTTCTATAATACTTATATGAAACCTCTGAAATTCTACCCATAGTATTAGTTTATTAGTCACTATTATCTCGAGAAAAATGGGCGAAGTTGCCACGCTCCTTTTGGTACCTTCCACACAAATGGACAATTTTGAACCAAAAGCTAATAGCTCATAATTTTATTACCAATGCATACAAAGACGTGAAATTTTGTAGAGTGTAATGGTTTAATAGTACCTACTGTACAAATCCAGGAGTTCCTTCTGCGGAGTGGACTGTATAGTTATTAAAATGGTTGAACTCCAAGAAATTTGTAAGGGGAGAATGGAAACATGAAATAAAAGGCACAGTGTTATATTATGTGTGAAGCAGATTTATTGCGTAGAACTCGCTGCTGCTTACCGCTGTAGAAGTTGCTGCAAAAGTGAGGAACTGCGGTAGAGACCCTTGATTTTTGGCAATTCAGCTAATTTACATTGGAAGGAACAGAAAGGATGGCAGCTCTTTATCCATTTGAGTCAAAGCTTTTTGCCTTCACGACAGGGAATGGATAAAGAGTTGACATCTAGACGAAAGTTACAATGAAAGATTGGATACAGGGGAAATTTATAATAATCCATTTTTTATACACAATAATACTAATAGTAATGTACAAAATTCATTAATAGTGGAATTCATTTATTCAATACTGTTGATCTGGGTTCAACATGCCGGCCCCTTGTTTCACAGTGAAAAATGGGCATTATTGCCACGCTCCTTTTGGTACCTCCCACACAAATGGACCATTTTGTGCCAAAAGTTACCAGCTTATAACTTTAATATCAGTGCATACAAATACAAATACTTGTGTACAGTGTAATGCGTTAATAGTAGCTAGAGTCCAGAAAAAATGGGGGTACCACTTTTGGTACCTCCCACACAAATGGACCTTTTTGTAACAAAAGTTAACAGCTTTTAACTTTAATAACATTGCAGTGCTTTTATATTAATAAGAGTCCAGATAAAAGTGGCCGTTATTGGGTACCTCTCACACAAATGGACCCTTTTTTACCAAAAGTAAACAGCTTTTAACTTTAATACCAGTACATACTTTAAAGTTATTAAAAAAATTTAAACAAAAAAATAAATAAATTTACTAATATTTTTTTGAGACTTTTTTGTTTAATTTTTTCAAAAATTAAAATGCTCATAAATTTTTTTATAAAAAAATTTGAAAAAAAAATTATAGCAAGATCTTATTTTAACTAGTTGTAACTGCTTATAAACATTTTAGCCAAACGTAAACTACGTAGGTCGATATTAAATATTCTGACCCCATTTACTTCGATACAAAAAGTATGTGTTGTTGTGTTTTAGGAAATTTAATTTCGTTTGGATCATATTGATGATAGTTGAGAGTGATCCAATGGTACAAAAATTTTCACGTTCTATGAGGAATGTGTTTCGTGCACTTCGCTCAACTTATGGTCAACATAATCGGGTCTTACAATCACGTGTGAGTCTTGTCATGCTGTCATGTTATTTTTGTTAAGTATTGTATGGCTAAGTTAAGTATTGAAAGACTTACGCCTGAACATAATCGAGTCATCGAAAATTGGACTCAACGGATGGACCATCTGAGACGTAGCCGCGGCCAACATTTGATAGACATAATCTTCAAAAAATAAATGCCAAAGAATGTTCTTTTAAATGATAATAAACATTCCCCATTCAATTTGAATTCTCAGTGTTTTTTTTTTTCTTTAAAAAAGTAGGGAACCTCGAAATGGATCACCCTATATAGACTTTTTAGGCGTAATTAAAAAAACGTTGTCCTCAATCAAGTGACGCAAAAATATTTACCAATATTATGTGTTTCTTCAGTCGTATTCATTTTTTTGCAAGAATAATTACGAATTTCATTTATTTCCTCTGATATTAATAATCAGGCCCAACGCCGCCATTTTGAAAAAGTCTGCGTTCACTTCCGCCAATAGTGTCCAAACCCTGCCTTACGCTTCAGTTCAGAGCACTGAATATCGTCTGATGCAGATTCTATCATTAACTAATTTTTACCGACCTACTATTAAAAATGGCGAAATTATTAAGGAAATTAAAAAAAATTCGTTAGTAAATCGCCAAACAATTTACAAATCATGTTTTGTTAATTTTTTATTTGCATCATTATGTTTAGGTATTATCCCGAAAACACCGTTTTTCCAACGACAACATTTTTCAGTTTAGGCTTTTGCTTCTCCTGTAAAATGTTTAAATATGATGATAGGCCCTTTTTCGTGTCTGATGACGATATGTATTTTCGTTCCTTAAAAATATTGCCCGACTCAAGTCCTCTGTATTACTTTTCATAAATTTATCCATGGTGGCATCAAAATTTCGCTTTAAATCGCTGCATTCTGAAAAAAACAATATTAATTGGGATATAACAGGTGTTCTCAAAAACAAATAAAAAACAGTTTTAAATATTATCGAGATGCTATGTTTACTTACTGACTGTAAAACCGCAAATGTCCAGAGTTTTCCGATTTTTCGGAAACTTTTCATGAGTTATCAGTGTTCGCATGAATTCCGTGCGTTTCTCCTTGAATACGTTTATCTCCAATTGCAATTCCTCATTTTGAGCAACTAAATCCAGCCAAAAATGTAAAGCCATGTCAAATATTTCTTGATCTACCCTCAAAATGCGAACATTAGTGCGAAATCCTGTTAAATCCGTAGTATTGCAAGGACTTTCCTCGTTTCCTCTCTTTTTTAGAACAACTTCGCTTAGCGGAGAATGTTGCAGGATTGCCTTAAAGTAGCACCAACTAGCAGGAAGCTCAGACATTGTTATGGTCAATTTCTGCAGTAAATTCAAATGGGATAATGTAGTCGGAGACAAGTGTGCCCACCTCAGGGCGAGTTCTTCCAAATTTGTAATATTTTGCAAAGCAGCATCATTATAGCGACTTTCAGCAGTGAAAGAGTCAACTTCCCAAGACAAATATTTTAAATTCATACTGCCACCAAAGGCTAACTTGAAGCTATTTCTATAGTCATTTATGTGCAGTATCTGCAAGCTTGGTGAAATGGCGAAGTCTTCAATTTTTTCTCCTCTATAACATGAGTCTTGTGAGTAAAACTTCGTCAACCCAGGTGATGTTAGTATTTGCCTTAAATTTGCTTTAGTTAAGCCATCACAATCACTCAACGACAATTCTTTCACTTTTGATGGTATGGAAAATGATTGAATATTTTCAAATTCAGAATATCGTATATGGAGTACGTTTAGGTTAATGCAAGCATCGGCAAGGTTTCTTAGTAATATGTCGCTGACAGTCTCTTCATCTATCGTTATGACTAAAGTTACCAGATTTTGGAAAATGGGTACATATGGGGAAATATTTGCCTCTGGGTAAAAATTGAATCCTATATTAAGTTCTTTTAGGTGTACTGGATTAACAAGGACGTTTGTAGTTGATGCCGATATACGATTGTACAAAATACATTCATCCAAGGATAAGTACTCGAGTTTTAGCTCCGTTACCAATTCTATGAATTCTCCATAGTTTATTGTACATATAAAATCAGGGCCGTAGTCTTGAACCATGCTCAAGCTTTTTAGTTTTTTAAATGGAAGCAGTGATTTTACATTCAAATTTGTTCCAAGCATAATTTGTCTCCCGTTTTCGTCAATACATATGTTTACATGAAGCAATTCCAATTGTGGACACATTTTCTGTAATTCTTCTAAGTATTTAATGTGTATTGTCGTGAAGCTATATCGAATGGCAGTTAGATTTTGCATGGGTCTTAAATCATCAAGCACTGTACCACGGACTTGTTCTAATATCTTAACATCTTTTCCGTGATAATGTATAAATTCCTGAAACTCTGTCGGCTTCAAAATAATCCGATTGCGATTGCTTTCATTTGTCACTATGACATTTTCGCCGTTCCCGATGATCTTTAGGGTGCTGTAGTTTTGCTGGGGAAAAATGTATCTCTCAAAGAGATTCTTCAGTTCGGAATTAACCTGAGCCAGTCTGAATTGGTCCTCGATATTGAGCAGTTTGTATATGTAGATTAATATATCGACATTTTGCAATATCTTTTGAAATTCCATTTTCGGTATGTAGGTATGTATATGTTTTGCTTTTTAATTTCAACAATTTGTATAAAAACTGACATGAACTCTTATCCGTTAGTCGCGGTGCTTCCACATTGAAAACAAAATGAGTATCGAGTTCGTAACTCGAGAAATTTGCTTAAGGGAGGGAAGGACCATCTAGTAGTTGAGTGTTTATGCTCTACATGGCACTTCTCCACGACAAAATTGCCAGAGCGTAACCTCAGGTATTTCTCTTTGATAGTATTTGCAACCAGTATTGTACTCAAAGTGTTTTTAAACCTAAGATTTGAAATTTCGCTCATCTGCTGTTATGAAATACGTCTAACATTTCAAAATTAAATGAGATTATTAAAAGAAATTTGTAAATACCATAAAATTGCAGTAAGCGTTTTATTTATAAATTATTGTCATTTATTTACTTATGCTTTTGTGTTTAGACTTGCTCAGATGGACAAATACATATCGTCGGCTTAATGCTCTTGTGTTCCATACGTCATTTTCTATGATCGGAGAAAAACGCAATTTATTGTTTGAGTAAAAACGGGACTGAAGAGTTACACACTTTTTATTCCATAGGGTTCCCAACAGTGTTTGTATGATTCTCATGCATTTCTTTGCCATTACATTCAAAAATAAGCAAGTTACAACAATTTTTGTGCATGGCATTTTGGTCCATATCCACTATTGGACCACAAAAGGTCGGTATGCAAGGCGAGTAATTTACATATCGATACCTCCATTCTAAACTATGTATGCTAAGTGTACAAATTTAGTTTTTCAGGAGAGGCGATCAAAGTTTGATGATTTTTTTAAATTTGTGTGGAATTCCTTACTGTTTTGTGAATAACTTATGGTTGGGTTGACGAATAAACACCAAATTGCATAAATTTGAATTATTTAGAAATTAAAAATGCAATCTCCCTAAAACTATGCTGTGTCGACTTAGCATGTTTTAGAATGGAGGTATCGATATAGTGATTGAAAATTATAGAACGATAGAAAAATGGAGACATAGAACAAAAATATCAAAATTATTTCCCGTAAATCAGAGTTAAATCGATTTACCCTACCAATATCTCGAAAACTAAACTAAAAATTTTTGCATATTCTGAAAGGGCATGCTTGAAACCCATATTATCAACTCGTATATGGCGTATAGACCAAAATAGCACTAGGCCGACGAGCTCTGCGCCATTAAAATCACGAAGTCGTCTATAAGCTGCGCGAATCGAGTAAAGTAAATTTATATAATTTTGAAGCGTTATTCAAGCGATATATTAAAAAAGTCGTTGAATTGCCATAAAAGTGTATTGTGGATAGGGTTGCCAGACGGTCGGGATTCGTCGGGATTTTCCCGACTTTTTGCGTATTTACAGAGTCCCGATTATTAAAGTAATTTTGGGGGGAAATCCCGACTTTTTTCCATTTACTCTCTACACTATGGAAAATAAACGCGCAGTAAAAAAAATAATAAAGAAAGTACAAGAAAATGATATTTTCATATGTACTTGTTATGTACATTTGTAATTTTTCCGTCACTGTATTTTACATGCAATTGTTTTGAAATTTAGCATGGTAGAGTTTTTTTTATCCAGAAAACAACTTTGCTCAATTTGACGAAAATCGGTTCAGATTTAGATTTATATCCCATGTATATGTTTCGTACTAATTTGCCCTTAAGCCCTATAGAAGCTACATGGGGCAAAGTCGGCTTTTTCGATATGTTTGAATCGAAACAAAATATATTTGGAACACCAATTTTTAAATATTTTATATTTCTTGGCAAATAAATTTTATTTGAAAATCAATATAATATATTTGGAACGCATATATTATTATTTTTGAACAAATAATATTTGCAAACTAAATTTCTCAAATAAAATATGTGTTTAAGTATAAATAAAATTATTATTTAAGAATTTTTCCAAATATATTTTTTTTTTAAAAAATATTTCCAAAACTTTTGCTGCCTTTTTCGAATTTCAGTTTTAATTTCTTCTTGGTTTCGAATTGTACCACCCAGTTATGATACCATATGTAGCAATAACTCCTTTTTAAATCAATCATTTCAAATTTCTGAGTATTCCAAGCCATCATTGATCATTGATCTAAGATTTTAGATTTCAATTATTATTTTACGAACATTAAACATTTCTAAAAATTTAAATTTGAATTACAGAAAAATTTAAAACAATTTATGTATTTTATGAATACTTAATGCAAATAAATATTTGTTTCGGAAATAACAGTCACATTGTACAGTCACAAATACACAATTTTTGTGTGTACCAAATATTATATGTTTAGAGTGTACCATAAACATTAGGGCGGGTCGATTTAAAAATCGCCCATTGCTCAGTGAAAATCGTATCCTAGGGATCAAAATAAGAAACTTTGCCGAAGGAACCATACCTCTAAAACGAATTCTAATGTCCCGGAAAATATCCCACTTTGACCCATTCAGAGTGCTCTAATCGAATCCAAATGTATGGAACCCCCAGAGGGTTCCAGGGGGTGTGCCACTGGCATGGGTGGGTCGGGCCTCCAAAGTTAGTGGGGGTCGGTAATACATTTGGACTCGATTGGAGCGCTCTAAATGGGTCAAAGTGGGATTTTTCAAAATTTGCCCCTACCCAAAAGTTCGACCCAAATTCCGGGACATCAGAATTCGTTTTAGAGGTATGGTTCCTTCGGCAAAGTTTCTTATTTTGATCCCTAGAATACGATTTTCACTGAGCAATGGCGACTTTTTTTGCCTCCCCACAAATCGACCCGGCCTAATAAACATATATATGTTTCAAGCCGAATATGTTTGGGACAATATACTACAGAAGCGATTTTTTTCAGCGTGTATAGTTTACATCCAACCGTTTTAAAGTAAAAGCGAATTTCGTGAAGAATAACACAATGAAAGTATTTGTGGCAAACATAATATTGACCTATAGTGTATATAAGTTACTTTGAATATTCTTATGTTAGACTTTTATTGAAACTGTAATGAGTTTTTTTAAAATGCCAAAACCAATAAAATATTATCTTTTTATTTGTCCCGACAAATCCCGCTTTTAAGTCTCGGTTATCCCGACTTTTCGAATACGGTGTCTGGCAACCCTAATTGTGGGCACCTATGTATAGTGATTTTTTACAAAGAATCTTTTTGTCGGAAACCTCATCCAAAAAATCCATCGATTTCTACACGGGCAAAATAGCCTTTTTTTGATATGTCTGAATCGAAAGAATATATATTGGAACAAAAATTTTTAAATATTATATATTTCTGAGCAAATAAATTTTATTTGAAAATCAAGAAAAATTGGTTAGAACGCGTATATTAATATATTACAACAAAATATATTTGCGAGCTAATTTTCTCAAATAAAACATGTGTTTAAATAAAGGCTAGTTAAATTTTAAGGACCGATGTTGATTTAGAATAAAACACAAATTATTTAGGAAATTGTTGTCATTTCTTTATACCCTCACTTTAGTGTGACGAGGGTATATATCATTTGCTACGGAAAAAAGTGTAACACGTCGAAGGAGTGACCTAAGACCCCAAGTATGTTCGGAGGAATTTGCTCATTCATTTTAAGTCGAATGAGCAATGTCCGTCCGTCTGTCTGTCTGTCTGCTGGCTGGTGCGCACGATAACTCTCGAAAGGAGTAACCCATTGACCTGAAATTTGGTATGTGGTAATATTTTTTTTCTATCTCCGGCTAAGTTCGAAGATGGGCCATATTGGTCCACTCCTTCTAGTACCTCCCCCACAAAGCGTTAAAATGTTGTGAAATATTGATTCTTTAATAACTGCTATACTACTTATTCGAATCTTTTGAAATTCCACACATAGTATTAGCTTATTGGTCGCTATCAACTCGAGAGAAATGGGCGAAGTCGCCACGTCCCTTTTGGTACCTCCCACACAATTGCACCATTTTGCACCAAAAGTTAACAGCTTATAACATTAATAACAGTGTATAAAAATACTTGAAATTTTGTACAGTATTATGCTTTTATATTGCCTACAGTCCAGGGAAAAATGGGTGTTGTTGCCACGCCCCTTTTGGTACCTCCCACACAAAGGTACCTTTTTGCACCCAAAGTTAACAGCTTATGACATTAAAACCAGTGTATAAAAATACTTGAAATTTTGTACAGTGTAATGTTTTTATAGTGTCTATAGCCCTGTGAAAAATGGGTGTTATTGCCACGCCCTTTTTTGTACCTCCCACACAAAATGCCCAAATCATACCACAATTTAATGTCTCATAACGTTTATACCATTATAAGTCGGCACAGTGCAATGAATTTAAAGTATCTAATGTTCAGCGAAAAAAAGGTGTATTTGATAAACCCCTTCTGGTACCTCCCACACCAATTGACAGAATAATTCGAGTAATATTCAATATTACACTAGCTGGCCTGGTGCGCTTCGCTGCCCTCAAAGTGCGTTGCAGTGAAATTGAACCATATGATATGTTGACACTCTTGATGTTACAGCAGTGTTTTAGGGTCATCCATATTGCACTTAAATCCGTCAAATCACCTTGGGAGGCTTCGTCGCTCATTCCCTGTTGGGGCATATAGATTGCTGTGAAATACAGTCATACCAATTACATAGTGCAATAATTCTATCAGTATTTATTTTTCTATAACGATACCGCATGCGCGTAGTCACGCCGTCTTGAATACTAAACACACTTGGTCCATAGATATAATGGTCTCCAGTTATTTCGTTTTCAGCAAGCGTGTCGTACGCACAGATACTTCCGCTGATCAGCCTTTTAATCAGATTCCGTACAGTGCTATCAACAGCATCCGCTATAAACTTCAAGACGATGAGTGCAACGCCTCTCTTTATTTCGTTATTAGTACTCTGTCCATCGAAATTATTTTCATGCAAATTTTCAAAACTGTCCTGCATTGATATTGGAAATTTGTCAAATTCACATCTTGGGTTGTATTTCTATCATTCCTGTTTGTAGCTCCATCACCCCTACTGGTACCAAGGCCAGACAGCCAAACTTCGAAGCAATGGCTGATATAGTGATCGAAATATTGAATTTTGAAATTTCAGGTTGTGTAGGAGTACCACATTTCGAGATTTTTTGTCCAAAAGCAACCAAATTTTGCACTTCTGAATTTCTGGTAGTTTGGGTGGTACCACGCCTACTGTCACAATCACGCCTGTTTTCGGCTCCAACACGCGTACCACTACCAAGGCACAAATACTACATATCGCCGATCTTACTGCAATATTACTCAAAATACAGTATTTGTAAATTTCAGGTTGTGTGGGCGGTGCCACACCCACTATAACTGTCACACCAGTTTATCCTAGTTTTCAGCTACATAACGCGTATTGGCACCAAGGTCACACATACCCAATTTTGAGAATTTTGCTACTATAGTATTCGAAATATTTCATATTTGAATTTTAGGTTGTGTGGGCGGTGCCACGCCCACTTTCACTGTTTCCCCGTTTTTAGTCCTGTGACGCGTACTGGTACCAAGGTCATACAAAATTTCGAGAATTTTACTGCGAAATTATTTACTCAAAATATTTCATATTTGAATTTTAGGTTGTGTGGGCGGTGCCACGCCCACTTTCACTGTTTCCCCGTTTGTAGTCCTGTGACGCGTACTGGTACCAAGGTCATACAAAATTTCGAGAATTTTACTGCGAAATTATTTACTCAAAATATTTCATATTTGAATTTTAGGTTGTGTGGGCGGTGCCACGCCCACTGTCACTATCACCACAGTTTCAGCTACTTGACGCGTAATGTCACCAAGGTCACACATACCCAATTTTGAGAATTTTGCTCCAATAATATTCGAAATATTTCATATTTGAATTTTAGGTTGTATGGGCGGTGCCACGCCCACTGTCACTATCACACAGGTTTTTGGCTCTATGATGTGTACTAGTACCAAGGTCACACATATCGAATTTCGAGTATTTTGAACCAATAGTACCCAAGATATTCCGAATATAGCTACGGACCTTCCACACACCAAAAGATATTCTCATACAAAAATTCAGCAAAATCTGTTCAGCCGTTTTCGAGTCCATCGCGTACCAACGAACACCATTTCATTTATATACCCTCACAAAGTGAGGGTATACCTTAGTCGGTTTACCCGACTGAAACTTTCTTACTTGTTTTATTATAATATTGGTATGGTTCAATTATGTATGGCAAAAAATATCGGCCAAATGGCCGCCGCGACCTCGGCGGCACACCTCCATCCGATGGTCCAAATTTTCGATGACGCTGAGCCATAATTGAGGTTCTATGCCGTTAATGTGCCGTATTATCTTATCATTTAGCTCTTGAATTGTTGCTGGCTTATCGACGTACACCTTTTCTTTCAAATAACCCCAAAGAAAGAAGTCCAACGGTGTCAAATCACATGATCTTGACGGCCAATTGACATCGCCACGACGTGAGATAACACGGCCATTTCGTTAGCTGTGTGCCAAGTGGCACGGACCTGTTGAAACCATCTATTGTCCACGTCCATATCTTCCAATTCGGGCCATAAAAAGTTCGTTATCGTCTCACGATATCGAACACCATTCACAGTAACTGCCTGACCGGCCTCATTTCGAAGAAGTATGGCCCGATGATATCGCCTGCCCATAATCCGCACCAATATAATAGACACTATTCTATTATGCTGATCAAAAAACATCACGAAGTGCACGAAATACATTTTGATTTTAACGCCCATTTTCGTAAAAGGCTTAAAAACTAAAACGCGTTGCGCGATTGTGTATCTTTCCATGGTTCAAATTGAGTTAGTCTGAAATTGAGAAATGTCAAATGAAATGCAGAAAAAAAACTTCACGTTTAGGTGTGGTTCACATTCAACATCGGCCCTTACAATTTAACCACCCTTTATTATAGAAGATTTTATCAAAATTGGTATTTTTAAAAAATTTCGTTAAAAATTTCATTTTCTATAAATTTCATGAATGATTTATTTGAAAATATTGTCGAAAATAAATTTTGGTGAAAATTTAATTGTTTCTAGAAAATTATAATAAAGTCAACGAACGACCTTTAAGCCGGGCACAGGGCAATATTCAGAAGTCATATTCCATTAAACGACATATCGATCTTTAACCCACTCAGTGGTAGTTAATCCTTTCATTGACCATTGAAATTTCAACAACATTTTCTAGAAAACATTTAATCTCTAGAATTTTTTTTGGAGAAATACAAGTTAAACAAAATTTTCTAGAAAAATCCTTGAATTGCATTTTTCTAGAAAATTTTGTATTTTTGAAAATACAATTTTAACAAAATTTTGCGGAAAAATGCAGTTTCCACGAAATTTTGTATTTTTGAAAATACAATTTTAACAAAATTTTGCGGAAAAATGCAGTTTCCACGAAATTTTCCAAAAAAAAATTAGAAAAATTTGATAAACATATTTTAGAAAAATACAAATTTGAAGGAATTTTTAGGAAAATTGATTAATTAATTATGGTGCTATTTTTTGTAAAATCGCAATTTGTATGAAACTTTTTAGAAAAATTTAATTTCAAGGAAATTTAGTAAAAACAAGTAAGAAAGTTCAGCCTGGTAAACCGACTAAGGAATCCCATCACCTTTAGTCACAAAAAAATTTTAGTAAATTTATTTATTTTTTGTTTTAATTAAATTATTATCAATTTGAATTGCATTTAATAATTTTAAAGTATTTACTGATATTAAAATTAAAAGCTGTTTACTTTTGGTACAAAATGGTCCATTTGTGTGGGAGGTACCAAAAGGGGCGTGGCAACTTCGCCCATTCTTCTCGAGGTATTAGTCACTAATAAACAAATAGCATGTGTAGAATTTCAGAGGATTCAAATAAGTACTATAGAAATTATTAAATAATCAATATTCCATTAAATGTTAACCCTTTATGGGGGAGGTACTAGAAGGAGTGGACCAATATGGCCCATCTTCGAACTTGGCCGGATATAGAAGAAAATATTACCACATACCAAATTTGAAGTCAATCGGTTACTCCTTTCGAGAGTTATCGTGCTCACCAGCCAGCAGACAGGCAGACAGACGGACGGACATTGTTCATTCGACTTAAAATGACCCAAAACGGATATCCGCCGAACATACTTAAGGTCTTAGGTCACTCCTTCGATGTGTTACACTTTTGTCCCCTCTCTAAGGCGAGGGTAAAAAATTCAATTTCACAAATGCAATTTCGAGGAAATTTCAGATCCAGGTGGCGAACGATTTGTGCACCAAGTAATAGCCCTCTATAGGTAGAGCAAATCCTTCAGAGATCAGACCGTTCATAGCTGAACTGTACAACATCAATATTTGACTTGTTTAAATCCTAATAATTTTTTTCAAAAATGGACTAATTGATATCTAGACCTCGGATTTTTTTGTATATCTTTAAATTTTCATCCGATTTGAACAAAAATTTGTGTTTAGACGTTTTATTGCTCAAATTAAAATAATTTGAGTGCATATCAGGAATATGCACAACATATTCAAATTATGCAAAAAAGTATGAAAAATATGCAAAAAGTATACAAAATATCAAAATTTTTTGGCGATATATTAATTCAAAATGCGAAATATCAGAAGGATATGTCAATACTATTTAAATAATCATGACACAAAAATGAAAAATGGGTGATTTCAAAAATCATCCCAAAAAAATTGCCTAAATATATGAAAAGTATTCGGTAATTCCAAATTAAACAGACCCACTCTGAATATTTACATATGTAGCGGGTGATCTAAGTAGAGATACTTTTTAATTAGCCTTTTTTGACAGATCACGTGTGCGTCGTGTCATGCTGTCATGTTATTTTTGTTAAGTATTGTTTGGCATTTCATCATGGAAAGACTTACGCCTGAACAACGTACAAATTATTCAGTTTTATTATCAAAATAATCGTTCACCAATTGCGCTAAGTCCATTTTTTTTACATCCAAAACAACACGTTCCAGTCGACCCACGACCTTGACACCCATGAGCAATATTTTAGATCTCGTTAAGAGCTATCTTTTTGCCATTGACCGATTCCCGATCCGACGTACCGGAATCATGGGTCCATATTTCTTCAAGAATTATGCCGGTGAGAACGTAACCGTCAATGGCGACCGTTACCGTGGCATGATAACCGACTATTTGATGACTGAAATTGAAGCTCGTGATCCCGGCGACATTTGGTTTCAACAAGAATTATTACAAATTATTCAGTTTTATTATCAAAATAATCGTTCGCCAATTGCGCTAAGTCCATTTTTTTTTACATCCAAAACAACACTTTCCAGTCGACCCACGACCTTGACACCCATGAGCAATATTTTAGCTCTCGTTAAGAGCTATCTTTTTGCCATTGACCGATTCCCGATCCGACGTACCGGAATCATGGGTCCATATTTCTTCAAGAATTATGCCGGTGAGAACGTAACCGTCAATGGCGACCGTTATCGTGGCATGATAACCGACTATTTGATGCCTGAAATTGAAGCTCGTGATCTCGGCGACATTTGGTTTCAACAAGACGGCGGCACTTCCCACACATCGCATCAATCAATGGATTTATTGAGAGAACACTTCGGTGAGCAGATAATTTCACGTTTTGGGCCGGTCGATTGGCCACCAAGATCGTGTGATATCACACCGTTAGACTTTTTCCTGTGGGGATATGTAAAGTCTAAAGTTTATGCGGACAAACCCGCTTCGATTCAGGCCTTGGAGCAAAACATCACGCGTGTCATACGCCAGTCACCAGTCGAAATGCCCGAACGAGTCATCGAAAATTGGACTCAACGGATGGACCATCTGAGACGTAGCCGCGGCCAACATTTGATAGACATAATCTTCAAAAAATAAATGCCAAAGAATGCTCTTTCAAATGATAATAAACAATCCCCATTCAATTTGAATTTTCTGTGTTTTTTTTCCTTAAAAAGGTAGGGAACCTCGAAATGGATCACCCTATATAAGTATATATAAAAATAAGTAAAGGAAATATACAACGAAGAAATAATGTCTTGGCGACAGTTCTACAGCTACTTCACTAGAATCCAGAGAGCAATGCTTAATTGGATCTCTGCAAACGAAACTGGAACTATTTCTGGGCAAGTCAGTTACAAATATAATCAACAATTTTTTACTGGGTACGTAGTACTTCATATTTACCAAGTTTAAAATAATCAATAATCAAATTTTTGATAGCGCAGAACTGACCACTGGCAAAAAATTACTACGTGAGTAGCCTGTGACTTATACAACATTCCTGTCTATGCGTGTGGAAAATTTCAGCTTTCTAAATCTAACAGGCGCCTCAGTGGTCAAGTGGTCGAAAATCACACAAATCGAGGTAGCCTATTTTCTCTATCTGTTCACCAAGATTCAGGAAAATCGGTTCAGCCGATTAGGCGTGATGCGGCAACAGACAAACAAAGATTTTATAATAACGAATGACTTTTTAAGAGCTTTCTGATTTGATTTAAAAAAAACACAAAATTTGGAGAAATGTATGAAATCTTATGCTTAAATATGATTTCATGTAAATTTTGACCGAGGCTGCGCCTAATATCGTTCATGTGCTGAGTCCAATTCCAGCATACTCCCTCCAACATATCGGCCGGTATCTCACGAAAAAATTCTTCAATATTGGCTTCCGGTGCGTCAACCGTGGCGGTCCTGTCCTTATAGACATTAGCATTAACATATCAAAAAAAAAAAAAGAATCCAAGGGCGTTAAATCGGACGATCTAGGCGGCCAATTGAATTTAACCGCAACGTGAAATTAACTTTTCACCGGTCTCAAAGTTCAAATAAAAATTCAAATAAAATAAATTGCTAGAGCGTTTTAATTGCTTGGTAGAATGCAGTTTCGATAGACACCACTCTATCATCTTCAGAATTCCGAATGACTTAAGGCCCAACTATAATATGCATAAGCAATTCCGTACGGAATGTGCGTTAAGTTTCGCAACCTGCTTAAGCAAATGGGAACTGAGAGAACTTAACGAAAAGTTCACTTAAGTACATTATAGTTTGGCACATACGATTTCATGCATTCGCACAGTTGCTTAAGCTAGCTTATGCATATTATAGTTGGGCCTTTAGTTCGGCAAAATAAGGGTTTGGTTAGCAGTTCTTGTTAAATTCAATTTCCTGCTGCCATAAATAAGTATTTCAGCTGATTTAAGTTAAAGACATACACTATTGTTACTGAATTCTGAAGATGATAGAGTGGTGTCTATCGAAACTGCAGTCAATTCTACCAAGCAATTAAAACCCTCTACCAATTTTTGTATTTGTTTCAATTATTTTGTGCAATAGACAGAAAGTAACTGAAACATATGGTCTCGAACCAAAATCAATAAAATTCAATAATCTGTAAGCATTATTTGTTTGTAAGTCGATTCATGGTTAAATTATGAACCAAACTGAACATGTTACACGAAAACAGCTGAGCTGCCATAAAAACAGTGTCGCCCAAAAATCACCTATTATGTATAGGATATTTGAGATAATGTTGATGATTCCCTGTAAGGAGTTGATCTGTAATTGATGTTATATTATGTTTCTCACTGTGGAGCTGAGCTGAAGATTAAAGGGTTTCCTTCTAAGTGAAGGAAGGTGATTGCCTGACAAACAAATGAAATGCCAACTGTTTTGTTTATTATTTATTTACGGTTCAAGGAAAAGCCGGATTACAAGGGTCCACGTGGCTACATTTTCTTTAGAGCTACTGCGTTACAATTAACGCAATATATTTTGTATTTTTGTACTTTATTCACATTACCTGTCACTGGGTCAGTAGCGAGTACGGTCTCGTCAGTTACCTGCCAAGATCATGGCCACCGCCGCATTTGACACATCTGAAGGGCAAGCGGTAATCTGCGATTTGAATCACTGCGAAATTATCTTTTTCTTGTCGCGGTTTATGGCCACGGATTTCCGAGAAAGGTGGATTAACCACTTCTTTCCAACTGAGTTTCTCTTGTCGGGTCATTTCAAGCGTCAGTCAAGTACCTGTCAGGTACTAAGGTCGTCGTCTCGTATGTGTGCGATAGTCCGCCAAGGTGTGAAGGTGAACATTTTCCGTTTTTGTTCGTTCAACATTCGGTCTTTAATTTGTCCTAATCGTCTATTGCAAAGACGATTATATTTGTCATTTACTCGGAAACAAGAAAGATTTTGTATCTCAGTAGGATGGAAACTCCATTTGTCTGGCTTTTAGTATTTTCGTCGTACACAATGATTACCCTAGTTTAAAAATCTACACTAGTTTAAAAGGATGAACATTTGTTATCACTTATTTTTAGAGCCAAATTTTGATAAATTTAGAATTTCCTTAGCAAAACATAAAATGGTAATATCTCCTTAAGTAAGCGACGCACAGCCAAAAGGATTAATTTTTGTTATCTCTTCTTTTAAGGGTATAAAAATATGATTTCTTGAAAATTCTCTAACTTCTACCAAAAGCGTTGTAATTTCGACATTTATCCGTAGTTTTCTTTTTTAAGAATGTATTATTTCCCTTCGTTAGGAAGCTAGCTTTTACAAAATGGAATAAAATATTTTTTCTTCTATTTTTATGCTTTTTTCGTGTCAGCAATAAACGATTTGTTTCTTCTAATTGTTTTAACGACAGTTACTAAACATTCTGGTAATCCAAACTATCGATAGGATTAACTCATTGACTTCAAATTTGGTATGTGTCAATATTTTTTTCTATCTCAGACTAAGGTCAAAGATGGATTATGTTGGTCCACTCCTTTGGGTACCTCCTCCACGAAGGTTCAAAATGTTGTGAACTATTGATTATCTCATAACTCATATACTACTACTCGGAATCTTTCACAATTCTACACATAGGATTAGTCTCTAGGTCGCTATCATCTCGAGAAAAATGGACTATGTTGACACGCCTCTTTTGGTACCTCCCATACAAATGGACCATTTTGCACAAAAAGTTAACGGCTTATAACTTTGATTCCAGTCCATACAAATGCTTGACATTTTGTGAAGTGTATTTCCTAAATTTTAGTAAAATCCATACTTCAATTAGATTCAATGTTTTTATTGATATTGAGTTAATTTTTTCTTAAAATTGGGAAATTTTACTTAGTACTACAATATTTTATTTTTTCGGGGATATTTAGAATAGTTCATTAACTAGAAATGAGGATATATTTTTACTAAAATAATATTTCTTGAAAAAAGTCAAATATTCAAAAATTTATCAAATTTAGACATGAGCGGTGATCACCCAACATAGACATAAGGAAATTATGAACTAATAATGGAAAGCAAGAGTTTTAGGAAATTTTAACTGAAAATAATCAAGAATCCTTAGTTCGACTCCATGAATTTGAACACAAAATTAGGCTACTAATACTAAAATCAAGGAAAAATTAACTATTTTCGGTCTATATTGTAGTCCCACGCAAAAAAAATCTGTACTTTTCCTCTCCGCAATTTTTTTTTCCACAAATCGCATAAAAAATGTTACGCCCTGGACTAGAGCCGAACCGACAACCTCATGATTGTAAGGCACTATACTTATACTCGTATAGGGTTTTCCAATAAGAGTGATATGATTTCTTTGAAAAAAAAACACTCTTATTGTTAAAGAAATAAAAAAAGTTTTGTATTTAATGTGAAGTACAATCGATATAATTAAGTTCTAAATAAAACGGCATTCACGTGGCCTCCACGACTTCTTCTGCAGGAACGAATGCGATGAACCCAATCTTCGAGCATTTTTTCCACTAAATCAAGTCGTATGTCATGAATGGACTTGAAGAGAGTCTTGTTTATTTCGAAAGACCAATGACTTCAAATAACCCCACAAGAAAAAGGCTAATGGTGTTAAATCACAACTTCTTGGAGGCCATTCAATATCACAACTTCTTGAAATAAGCGAATCTCCAAACTTTTCTCGCAACAATACAATTGTTTCATTTGCTGTGTGACATGTAGCCACAATCGGTCAATGGCAAAAAGATAGCTCTTAACGAAAGCCAAAATATTGCTCATGGGTGTCAAGGTCGTAGGTCGACTGGAAAATGTTTTTTTTTTGGAATTTCAAAAAAATTTAATTCGCATAATTTTCAAAGGTGAACGGAAAGTTTCTTTTTGCTGTAGCTCCTTAACGGTACGTCGGATCGGGAATCGGTCAATGGCAAAAAGATAGCTCTTAACGAGAGCTAAATATTGATAATGGGTGTCAAGGTGGACTGGAAAGTGTTTTTTTGGATTTAAAAAAAATGGACTTAGCGCACGAGAAGTTGCAATTGGAGAACGATTATTTTGATAATAAAACTGAATAATTTGTAAAAGTTGTTCTAGCGTTTATCTCTCCATGAAGAAATTGTAAACACTACTGAATACAATGAAAAACAAATGACAGATCATGACATATTACAAATGGCCGAAACGTCACTTCAAAATCATATCATCGCTATTGGAAACCCCGTTATATTGAGCTACGAAACTCTTTTGAGTCTGATATGAAAATGCCATTTATAATAAAATTTCTTCGTCGCCTATAAAAATAGTATATGGCAAGCCTATTTATAATTCAATGATGGCAATGTTTTTATCAAATGCAAGTGTACATAAAAACACATTGTTACGAAAATATTGGGATATATAATTGCATTTAAACAAGTAAGAAAGTTCAGTCGGGTAAACCGACTAATGAATCCCCTCACCTTGAGTAAATTATTATCAATTTAAATTGCATTTAATTACGTTCAAGTATGTACTGGTATTAAAGTTAAAAGCTGTTAACTTTTGGTACAAAAAGGTCCATTTGTGTGGGAGGTACCAAAAGAAGCGGGTCAATAACACCCATTTTTCTCTGGACTCCAGGTACTGTAAAAGCATCACACTGTACAAAATTTCAAGTGTTTGTATGCACAGGTATTACAGTTTTAAGCTGGTAACTTTTGGCAAAAAATGGTCCATTTGTGTGGGAATTACCAAAAGGAGCGTGGCAACTTCGCCCATTTTTCTCGAGGTAATAGTGACTAATAAACTAATACTGTGTGTATAATTGCAGAGGATTCAAATAAGTAGTATAGAAGTTATTAAATAATCAATATTCCACAAAATGTTAACCCTATATGGGGGAGGACTAGAAGGAGTGGACCAATATGGCCCATCTTCGAACATTGCTCATTCCACTTAAAATGGCTGAAAACAGATATCCGCCGAACATACTTAGGGTCTTAGGTCACTCCTTCGATGTGTTACACTTTTGGTTCGTAGCAAATGATATATAACCTCCTCTCTAAGGTGAGGTGATAAAAACAAATTCATAAGAATGTAAGTATCTACGTAGCTCAGTTGGTAAATATGTGGCTCACAAATCGGAAGGTTCTGGGTTCGAATCGCATTCGGAGCGGAGGTGAAATTTTATATATGTACATAATGTTGAACATTTCGTGTCTAATAACCAATTGGAATTCCTAAAATAAAGAAGACGACAGTGGAAATGGATAAAAGATTCCAACATATAAATGGAGAGAAGAGTGACGGAGGAGGTGATCAAAAATCGCAAAAAAAAAATTCAAGGACTAAAAAGTCGAAGAAAATTTTTAATTGTTCTTTCTTTTTTCTGTCTACTTGAAATAAGGACAAAAATATGCTGAATTTTCATAATTTCAAATCAGAATTTGCTAGTACATATTGAATACATTTTCCCTATTTTGATTTCAATAGTTACTAAGAGGAAGTGCGAGTTAACTACACTATTTTCAATTGTAATTCGAAAAAAGCCAATTGAAATTCGAAGATTCCAATTGAAATTCGAAGATTCCAATTGAAATTCGGATATTCCATTTGAAATTCGAAAAAGGTCAATTGAAATTCGTAAAACATCAATTGAAATTCGAAAAACATCAATTGAAATTCGAAACACATCACTTTATATTCGAAGAACATCAATTGAAATTCGAAAAACATCAATTGAAACTCGAAACACATCAATTGAAATTCGTAAAATTGCAATTGAAATTCGGAATACGTCAATTGAAATTCGTATTTTTCCATTTGAAATTCGTAATACACCAATTGAAATTCGAAATTCTTCATTTGTAATTCGAAAATGTAAACAAAATCAATGCTGTGTTTTAGATGGGTTAGCATTTAATTGATACAATTTGTCTGTGTTTAACCTTTAATATTGCAATATTTAAATATGTTTTGTTTCAAGTAATTTTGAATAAATATTCATAAAAGATAAGATCATTTATATGTTTTCTGTTCGTCACATTATATGTTAAGATTTAGTCAGCAAATGCGTTTAGATAAATTCTACCCAATCTAATGTACAGATTTGTTTACATTTTCGATTTTTTTTTGTATTTCGAATATCAATTGATGTTTTTCGAATTTCAATTGGTGTATTACGAATTTCAAATGGAAAAATTCGAATTTCAATTGATGTATTTCGAATTTCAATTGATGTATTTCGAATTTCAATTGATGTTTTTAGAATTTCAGTTGATGTATATCCAATTTCAATTGATGTTTTTCGAATTTCAATTGATGTGTTTCGAAATTCAATTGATGTGTTTCGAATTTCAATTGATGTATTTCGAATTTCAATTGATTTTTTTCGAATTTCAATTGGAATCTTTGAATTTCAATTGACCTTTTTCGAATTTCAAATGGAATCTTCGAATTTCAATTGATCAATTTCGTAATTGAATTGATTTTTTTTCGAATTGCAGTTGAAAATGGTGTAGAATTAAGTTCAAAATATGTCATAATTGTGGATGAATGTATAACCCTGGTATAAGGAAAACTAGCTTTAGCGCCAAGCGCACTTCAATATTCCAACAGTTTAGTTCATTTAAACTTGATCCAGGGTTCACTTTTTTTGAGTGTTTATACATAGTACCTACAGTCCCGCAAACAAATGGGAAATATTCCAAATCATACAAATCATTAAAATGTTGAGGCCTTTACAGTCCCGAGCAAAATGGGAGTTATTATCACGCCCCTTTTGGGACCTCACATACTATGGACCATTTTGTACAAATAATTAATTTATTATTAAGACTTGAAATTTTCTACCGTGTAATCTTTTAATAGTGTCCATAGAATATTAAGAAACGGGCATTATTGCAACGCCCCATAGAATATTAAGAAACGGGCATTATTGCCCCTTTTGGTACCTCCCAAACAATATTGCCAAAATAAAAACTATGAAATTTAGTTTTTTTAATTTCCCTATTTTTACAATATGGTTCATAATTTATACGTTTGTTTATCCATAGATTTTTTCAAATAGGTACTGCGGAATGTCTGATGGGGAATGTATCACTAAGAGGTGGCAAAACTGTAATCATTGTCCTCCAACCGACATTTGGAAAGTTCAAAGAAGAACCAAAAGAATAAGTTGTTGTAAACGTTTTTATTTAATTATATGTATTTCAATTCCTTAAAAATATTACGCGGTTCAAGTCCTTTGTATTAGCTTTCATGAGTTTATCCATTGTGGCATCAAAATTTCGCTTTAAATCGCTGCATTCTGAAACAAAAATATTAAATGGTGTTCTCAAAAACAAATAAAAAACAGTTTTAAATGTTAACAAGATGCTATGTTTACTTACTGACTGTGAAACCGCAAATGTCCAAAGCTTTCCGATTTTTGGGAAACTTTTCATGAGTTAAAAGTGTTTGCATTAATTCCTTGCGTTTCTCCTTGAATTCGTTTATCTCCAAATGCAATTCCTCATTTTGAGCAACTAAATCCAGCCAAAAATGTAAAGCCATGTCAAATATTTCTTGATCTATTCTCAAAATGCGGACATTAGTGGGAAATCCTAGTAAATCCGTAGTATTGCGAGGACTTTCTTTTTTTCCTCTCTTTTTTAGAACAACTTCGCTTAGTGGAGAATGTTGCATAATTGCCTTAAAGTTGCAACAACTAGCAGGAAGCTCAGACATTGTTATGGTCAATTTTCGAAGTAAATTCAATTTGGATAATGTAGTCGGGGACAAATTTTGCCACCGCAGGTCGAGTTCTTCCAAATTTGTACTCTTTTGCAAACCGGCATCATTATAGGGGAAAGAGGAAAATTCCCAAGACAAATATTTTAAATTCGGGCTGCCACCAAAGGCTACTTTGCAACTATAACTATAGTCATTTATGTGCAGTGTCTGCAAGCTTGGTGAAATGGCGAAGTCTTCAATTTCTTCTCCTTCATAATCATTGTCTTGTGAGTAAAACTTCGTCAATCCAGGTGATGTTAGTATTTGCCTTAAATTTTTTGTAGTTAAACTATAACAATTAGTCAACGATAATTCTTTTACTTTTGATGGTATGGAAAATGAATGTATAATTTCAAAATCAGAATATCGTATATGGAGCACGTTTAGGTTAAGACAAGCATCGGCAATATTTCTCAGTAACATGTCGCTGATAGTCACTTCATATATCGTTAGGACCAAAGTTACAAGATTTTTGAAAATGGTTATATATGGGGAAATACCTGACCCTGGGTAACAATTTAATCCTATATTAAGTTCTTTTAGGTGTACTGGATTAACAAGGACGTTTGGAGTTGATTCCGACATATAATAATATACAATGCATTCATCCAATGATAAGTACTCGAGATTTAGCTCCGTTACCAATTCTATGAAATCTTCATAGCTTATTGTACATATAAAATCCGGACCGTAATATTGAACCATGCTCAAACTTTTGAGTTTTTTTAATGGAAGCAGCGATTTTACATCCAAATTTCTTCCAAGCATAATTTGTCTCCCGTTTTCGTCAATACATATGTTTACATGTAGCAATTCCAATTGTGGACACATTTTCTCTAATTCTTCGAAGTATTTAATGTGTATCGTCGTGAAGCAATATCGAATCGCGGTTAGATTTTGCATCGGTCTTAAATCATCAAGCACAGTACCACGTAATTTTTCTAACATCTTCACATCTTTTCCGTGATAATGTATAAATTCCTGAAACTCTGCCGGCTTCAAAACAATCCGATTGCGATTGCTTTCATTTGTCACTACGACATTTTTGCCGTTCCCGATGATCTTTAGGGTGCTGTAGTTTTGCTGGGGAAAAATGTATCTCTCAAAGAGATTCTTCAGTTCGGAATTAACCTGAGCCAATCTGAATTGGTCCTCGATATTTAGCCGTTTGTATATGTAGATTAATATATCGACATTTTGCAATATATTATGAAAATCCATTTTTGGTATGTGTTTGTTTTGCTTTTTAATTTCAACAATTTGTGTAAAAACTGACATGAACTCTTATCCGGTGGTGTGGCGGTGCTTCCACATTGAAAACAAAATGAGTACTGAATACGAGAGAGCCTGAGTCAAGCAGTCAACAAAGACTGTCTAATACCATGTCGCTAAATTGCTCTCTTATACTGTTATGAAAAGAACCAACATTAGGGTTAACTGTATACAAAGACAGATAACATTTAACAGTTAACATACGTGTATGGATTTCTGGAGAAATGTTTTTTCATTTCAACGCCCACTACCTAACACTATCTAAACAGCCCTGTGGGAATTTTATCAACTGGTTTAAAAAAATGTCATTCATATAGAAATTATACGACATCTAACTATAAATTGGTTGAAAAATTATCTACAGCTCAACCAAATTGAACACAAAAACATTTTTGTTCCATCAAAGTGCAAAACAAAACAAATGTAATTTCGCCATCCTTCATTCCACCAAAACAAGAAACAGTTAGAATTGCATTACATAAATAACAAAAACTTGTTTGAGCGACATAAAGAACGAAAAGAGTCATTCGCTATCAAAGTTCAACGGATAAATATGTGCGGTTATCAGGGAAATTGACCTTATAATTGACTTTAACATCTATGGCAGTCATGGAAAGAAGCGGCTTAAATACTTTGGAAACGTTTTCGAATGTATAATGGACGGTTTGCGATAGTTGTCAATAGATCTAGATAATGAATTTTGAAAAGCCTTGCATGATACAATGTGTGCATTAAAAAAAATCAGTATTAAAAATTGTAATGTTTATGGGTTTACTTTATTAATACGCTGCATTTCCTTGTTTTTTTATGTTCCCTATAAAATAGTATTGGAATTAAAAAAATTAAAATGATCTCAATTAAATTTGTAAAATTATTTTAATCTAATAATAAATTGTATTTTTCTGGTCTAAATTCAAGTTTAGTCAAATTAAGTTAGTAAATAGTTACTTTAATATATAACCATTTATAATCATTTGAATAATTCTAAATACAAGCTAACTTCATTCCATCAGATAAATAACGGTATTTTTTTAATCTCAATATAAATCAGTCAAAAATAATTAATTTTTAACTAGTTGAAAAGTCAAGCAGGGATGGATAATTGTCCACTACCTAGCGCATGCCCATGTTAAAATAATCAGTTGGACTTATGGAAAATAATCGTTAAATGACTAGTTGTGTTTATTAAAAAACTTGTTTTAAGTTACTTTTAAACCGATTCATTTCCCTGCAGGGAGGTAGCAAAAATACCTACAAAGCACTTCGTTTGCATGTATGTAAACTCCACTAATATTAAGACTTGAAATTTCTCTCATCTGCGTACCCTGCAGTTCGTGAGACTAGTACTAAACTGGTGATTTTACCGATCCCTAAGAACAAGTACCGAATTACTGGCACTCGGGTACAACTTCCGTGCCTATTCCTAACCAACCTCTTACTTATCCAGTATCAATAATTATAAATAAAACCAGTAAGGAAAGGCAGAAAGTCGGGCGGGTCCGACAATATAATACCCTACACCTCCCTAACAATGCGATAAGGGCCATTGCGATAATAATTTGGAATAATTGGTAAATGGGTAGGAACATATTATCTAATTCTGAACCGATAATCGCTAAATTAAGCAATATTCGTTCCTAAATTGAGAAACATATTTCTGGAAAATTTTAATGATCGGAAGTAAAGTACAACTTCTATAGCGCTTTGATACCAAATCAGGAGGAACGTATATATGGAGGTTATATATAAATCTGGACCGATTTTCCTTGAATACTCATTCATGTAAAAAGACCTCTTTCTGTAGAATTTCGTACTGATCGGATATAAAATACAGTCTCTACAGCGCTTACATGTCAAATCGGGGGTAACGTATATATTGGGGCTATATCTAAATCTGAACCGATTTCTTCCAAATTTAAAAGTGTGCATTCATATAATTGGAAACCTCTTTCTGCCGATTTTCGTACTGATCGAATATAAAATACAGTTTTTACAGCGCTTACATGTCAAATCGGGGGTAACGTATATATGGGGGTTATATCTAAATCTGAACCGATTTTCTCCGAATTTGGCAGTATTCCTTCATGTAATAAGAAACCTCTTTCTGCCGAATTTCGCACTGATCGGATATAAAATACGGTTTGTACAGCGCTTACATGTAAAATCAGGTGAAACATATATATGGGCGCTATATCTAAATCTGAACGGATTTTCTCCGAATTTGGTAGTGTTCCTTCACGTAACAAGAAAACTCTCTCTCCGAATTTCATACAGATCGGATATAAAAGACAGTTTCTACAACGCTTACATGTCAAATCGGGGGTAACATATATATGGGGGCTATATCTAAATCTAAACCGATTTTGACCAATTTCAATAGGAATCGTCCTTGGGCCAAAAAAGAGCACTGTGCTAAATTTCATCACAATCGGACCAAAAATACGACCTGCACTTTGATTACAAGAATACATGGACAGACGGACATGGCTAGATCGTCTTAAAAATTGATTCTATGACGATCGGTATAATAAACTATGGTTCTATTTCTTCTCTTTTTGGGCGTTACAAACAAATGCACAAAGTCATAATACCCTGTACCACAGTGTGGTACACTTAAGCCAGTGGTTCGTCCTGTTGTGCGCTCCTTATTTATGATCTTTTTATACCTCACGAGTTACAGAAAATCGGTACTAGACACGAATTTTCTCAGTATCTTCCAGTCATATTTTCTGAGATGAGTCAAGTCTGGTAATATGTCGGACCCGAAATGTTGGGATCTTGCATGTGTGAAAGCCGGGCAGTGACACAGAAAATGTTCCATTGTTTCGATGTTTTCTCTGCATGCCCTGCATTCGTCGTTTCCTGCTAGTCCTATGCGATGAAGATGTGCTTGTAAGCTTGAGTGTCCCGTTAGAACACTCATCATCTTACTAATCTCGATCTTGTTTAGTTTCAGAAAACTACTGGTTTTCTTCTCATTTGGGTCACCCCACAGTATCTTTGCAGTTGCTCTATTCCACACAGTTTTGTGAGCCATCACTGCCCAGTGCTTCAACTCATCCTTCGTGGCTTCGAAAGGTTTCCAATTTTCCAAGTTTATTACTCGAAGTTCTCTGCCCTTTGAAGCCAAGCTGTATGCCCGTTCATATCCAATCACTCCGTTGTGTCCTGGTACCCAGCAAATACGCAATTTACAGTCCAACACAGTTCTGGATCTGACCCTTTCCGATGTTATTGCTTTAATCGCCATTTGGCTATCTGTGAAGATGTTGGCATATTTAGGCTTTGTCGTGTTACTGAGCCAGTTCACACACTCCGTGATTGCTCGAACTTCTGCTTGAAATACCGTGTTATGGTCAGGGAGGCGGAAGTGAAGTTCGACTTCTGGTTCATCAATTAAAAGTCCCAGACCCGTCCTTCCTCCTCGCTTGGACCCATCCGTGTAGCAGCTGGTTCCCACTGGTACATGGGCCAAAGTTCCATTTTCCCAGGAGCGTCTGTCTGGCACAAACGTATCACAGGTAGCTGTAAGCCGCACTTCAGGAATGCGGTCCGAGATTTCTGGCGTTTGAATGTGACCAACTAGATATTCTAAAATCTTCTGATGGTACGACTTGTGGTCTCGATTTATCCATTCACCCATCACTTGTAGACGTCTTGCTGTGAGGGCTGCCTCATACTTTATACGGATGTGTATTGGTTGGATGTGCAGTATATTCTCCAACGCTCTTGTTGATGCGGTTCTAATTACTCCGCTTATGCCTAGACAGCACATACGTTGCACTTTTTGCAATGGTATTACGTTGTACTTTTTGTCCATTGATGTCCACCACACTACACAGGCGTAGGTGATTATTGGTCTAATCGCGCTCATGTAAAGCCAGTGAGTCATATTTGGACGTAGTCCCCATTTTAAACCTATAGCTCTTCTGCACAACGACCAACATCTGTGGGCCTTTTTAACTCTTTCTTCAAGATGATCTTTGCAGTACAGTTTCTGATCCAAGATTAGTCCCAAGTATTTTACCTTTTTAGTTCTAGCAATTGTCTTATTCAGGTATCGAGGCCGGGTAAAACGTGGGATCTTCGTTTTCCTTGTAAATAGACATATTTCTGTTTTGTCTGGGTTAACATTTCCCCTTGGTTGTGCCCAGTTATATGCTATGTTAAGCATAAACACTCAAACTAATTGATGGTCCGTCGTACTCTTTAAAAAGTGACAGTTACGAACGATTAAAGTTTTGACAGTTGTTTTGCTCTCTTCGAGATATTTTGGCACTCTCTTGTTAGATCTCAAGATTTAATTTGCCGATTTAAAGATGTGTTTTTTGCTATTTTATTTTAAAAATCAATTGTGTTTGCTCCAATTGTGATTGTAAAGTAAAATGTTTGAGGAAAAATGCCAAAAGTATGTATAAAAAATAAAAACAAATTTGTGCTCTTTCTTTTCTTAACTACTAATGTCAAAAATTTAATCGTTCGTAACTCGAGAAATTTGCTTAAGAGAGCGAAGGACCATCTAGTAGTTGAGTGTTTATGATGTTAAGTACCTCTTCAGCTCTTCTGCATAATAGATTTGGATGAAAGCCCCTTAGAAGTATTACAACGTCGTCTGCATAACAGACCTTGGCATTTACAAATCGTTGTTTAAGAATCTTTCGTAGTTACATTTTAATTTACACTTCTTCAAAATGTGCTTGCAATTCACATCTTCACTGAATGAAATTCAAATAACAATTGAAGCCCTTTTTATTATTTTGAGAGAAAGCATCAAATTGTTTCTGTACAAAAATAATGCTGTATTTGCACATTGCGTTTGCTAATAGGCATAGCTACGCAAACAAAATCGAAACAGCATAGTGAAAACATAATGAACCAGAACATAATGTGCGATACAAGAAAAGACGGTCAATTGGCATCACAAGAACTGAAGGGAATAGACAAAGCTGTTAAAAGTTATCTGTCTTTGTATACTGTTAACTCTACTATTGGTTCTATTCATAACAGTATAAGAGTGAAATTTCGAGACATGGTATTAGACAGTCTTTGTTGACTGCTTGACTCAGGCTCTCTCGTATTCAGTACTCATTTTGTTTTCAATGTGGAAGCACCGCCACACCACCGGATAAGAGTTCATGTCAGTTTTTACACAAATTGTTGAAATTAAAAAGCAAAACAAACACATACCAAAAATGGATTTTCATAATATATTGCAAAATGTCGATATATTAATCTACATATACCAACGGCTAAATATAGAGGACCAATTCAGACTGGCTCAGGTTAATTCCGAACTGAAGAATCTCTTTGAGAGATACATTTTTCCCCAGCAAAACTACAGCACGCTAAAGATCATCGGGAACGGCAAAAATGTCGTAGTGACAAATGAAAGCAATCGCAATCGGATTGTTTTGAAGCCGACAGAGTTTCAGGAATTTATACATTATCACGGAAAAAATGTGAAGATGTTAGGACAATTACGGGGTACTGTGCTTGATGATTTAAGACCGATGCAAAATCTAACCGCGACTCGATATTGCTTCACGTCAATACACATTGAATACTTCGAAGAATTAGGGAAATTGTGTCCACAATTGGAATTGCTTCATGTAAACAAATGTATTGACGAAAACGGGAGACAAACTATGCTTGGAACAAATTTGGATGTAAAATCGCTGCTTCCATTGAAAAAACTCAAAAGCTTGCGCATGATTCAAGATTACGGTGCAGATGTTACATGTACAATAACCTATGGAGAATTCATAGAATTGGTAACGGAGCTAAAACTGGAGTACCTATCCTTGGCAGAATGCATTTTGTATTATGATATATCGGAATCATCTCCAAACGTCCTTGTTAATCCAGTACACCTAAAAGAACTTAAAATAGGATTAGGTTTTTACCCAGAGGCAACTATTTCCCCATATGTATCAATTTTTAAAAATCTGGTAACCTTGGATATATCCGTGCATGAAGCGACTATTAGTGACTTGTTACTAAGAAATATTGCCGATGCTTGTATTAACCTAAATGTGCTCCATATACGATATTCTGAATTTGAAAATATACAATCATTTTCCATACCATCAAAAGTAAAAGAATTATCGTTGAGTGATTGTGAAGGTTTAACTACAGAAAATTTAAGGCAAATACTAACATCACCTGGCTTGACGAAGTTTTATACACAAGACTCTTATTACGACGGAGAAAAAATTGAAGACTTCGCCATTTCACCAAGCTTGCAGATACTGCACATAGTTATTTCTAGTTATAGCAGCAAAGTAGCCTTTGGTGGCAGTATGAATCTAAAATATTTGTCTTGGGAAGTTGTCTCTTACTCTGCTGCAAACCGCTATAATGACGCTTGTTTGCATAATAGTACAAATTTGGAAGAACTAGTCCTGCGGTGGCAAAATTTGTCCCCTACTACATTATCCAAATTGAATTTACTTCGAAAATTGACCATAACAATGTCTGAGTATCCTGATAGTTGGTGCTACTTTAAGGCAATTCTGCAACATACTCCGCTAAGCGAAGTTGTTCTAAAAAAGAAAGGAAACAAGGAAAGTCCTCGCAATACTACGGATTTACCAGGATTTCGCACTAACGTCCGCATTTTGAGGATCGATCAAGAAATATTTGACATGGCTTTACATTTTTGGCTGGATTTAGTTGCTCAAAATGAGGAATTGCAATTGGAGATAAACCAATTCAAGGAGAAACGCACGGAATTCATGCGAACAATGATAACTCATGAAAAGTTTCCCAAAAATCGGAAAACTCTGGACATTTGTGGTTTCACAGTCAGTAAGTAAAAAATAGCATCTTGATAACATTTAAAACTGTTTTTTACTTAAGAACACCCAATTAACATCCCAATTAATATTTTTGTTTCAGAATGCAGCGATTTAAAGCGAAATTTTGATGCCACCATGGATAAACTTATGAAAGGTAATACAGATGACTTGAACAGCGCAGTATTTTTAAGGAACGAAAATACATACAAATAAATAAATAAACAAGATTACAACAACTTATTCTTTTGGTTCTTCTTTGGACTTTCCAAATGTCGGCTGGAATACAAGGATTGCAGTTTTGCCACCTATTAATGATAGATTCCGCCCATGACGGTGTTCAGTTCTCTGAACTGAAAATATGGCATAATTTTGGAATTATTGGCTGAATTGGACGCATACGAAACCTATATTATAGGTAAATATTTTGCGTCACTTGATTGAGGCCAAACATTTGATTTTATTTATGTATATAATTACCAACTTTAACCCGGTGCGCTGCGCAACCCCCATCATTTATGTATTTTCTGTTTAGGGTACTGTAGAATATGTAAAAGCAAATGTATATTCCATATGGGGAAAAATTTATGTGCACAATAAAATACAAAAATCTCCGATTAATTTCTTGTTTATGTTCCTGGCATCAAGTTACGATATTTATCTATTTTCCTTCCTGTGCCTCTAAATGTCAAAAACTGTTATTTGGATCATATTTTGCCCTTTTCCCCCAGTTTATATTCCAATAGCTACATTCACACTGTACAAAATTTAATAGTTTTTGCCCCAACAGTGACACTAAAAGTGTGCATTTAGAGAAAATTGTAGTTTATATTCTAAGAGCCATATTCGCATCCTTAGGCCGTATTTTACCTTTTATATCCCATATCTGTGACACGTTTAACTTTTTACCATATTGTGCCTTCTTTAGTTTTTTTTTGTCCCACGGTTAACATAGAAGCATTGCACTCTGGCCATGAATCACTGTACTACTTAACATAATTCAATATTCAATTATTCCACTGTTCTTTTAAAGTACGAAATTGTATACATATCTAGAACATATAAAAAATTGTTTCCCCTCTTACCACATTAAATCATTTTGCCACACTTTACCATTTTTAACCTTTTTGCTACAATCAGCCATATTTAACACCTTTTAACCACTCTGCACCATAATTTTAAACTTTAACTAAAAGCGTAACATTTGAAAAAAGGACTCTTAACTCACATTTATGTTCCATGTTTTTTAGTTAACACATTTTTGCCTCACTGTACCATATTTAACCCATTTTGTCCCACTTTACCATTTTTAACTATTTTTCCCCGCTGTACTATGGTTAACCCTTTTTTGTCCCATTGTGCAATATGAAACCCTTTGCCTCACTGTAACATATTTAACACTTTTTGCCCCACTGTATCATATTTAATCCTATTTGCTACACTTTATCATATTTAACACCGTTTTGTCCCTCTTTGACCCACTGTACCATAGTCAACCACACACTGTCCCATATTTAATCCTTTTTCCCCCACTGTGTCACAGTTAATACCTTTTTTCCCCACTGTACCATATTTAATCCATTTTGTCCCACTTTAACATATTTATATATTTTTGCCCCTTTCAGTCGCCGCCAGTGGTAGCGAACGGACGTGTTATAGCAGAGCGGATAGTTTTTTTTTCAACCTATTACGCAATACTTATTCATCTACCTACTACGCAACCACAAGGTGTCGTTCTTAAAGTGGGGGTTGAATCTGTTGCATCGGTCTCAGGACAGACATTTTGGAAGTAGTCTGGAAGGCCAACATCGACGTACCTATTACGGGCAAATACTGGCTATGGGGGTCTCTCCCAAAAATTTATGATTAACCCTGATGAAGTAAATGATATTACGGTGCAGGGAAAAATAAACCCAGTACCGGCGGAAAGCGTTGATTTACTCGCGAGTCACGTGTTGTCGTTATCAAACAATCGTGAGCAAGTAACTTCTACGGGGTTGGGTGCCTCGGATTCCGTAGTCGAAACAGATACAAGAGCACATCTAGCCTTTGGCAAAATAAACGATGAGGAAGATAAAGAAACCCCAAGGGGGGGGGGGGGGGCTCTAAGCAACCCCAGCTTTTAAAAGCTAGTGGGCACTTGGACTCTGAGTCATCAAGTGATAACAATATTACTATTGTTGAAAATCGGAAAAGACTGTCAGGGGCACAAAGAAGGAAACTGAATAAGATGAACCGGCAGAAGATATAACAGGAATCTTCTAAATCTACTAAAAGAGTCAGATTTCCCGAAGAGCATAGCGATGCGAAATCACCTAAGAAGAAAAAAATCTCACCGACACCCAGCACTTCGGAGAAACCTATTCAATATACCAAAAAAGGAGTTTCTAGTCAGAATCCGTTAATGGTGGGAGGTGAAGTTGATCCTGTTGTTGAGAAGGTGAGTAAGTCCACCAAACCATCCATAAAAGAGGGGGCCTCAAACAAAAAGACCCATTCTAAAGGAAAAAGCAAGGTGGCTATAAGAAAGGGTAAGGAAGCACCATCTTATTCCCAAATAGCCAAAAAACATATTCAGGACGAACTGCACTATGCCATAATTGATAGCAGTAGTGCGTCTGGCAGAATTCCCAAAGAGCATCTTCGAAGATTTGTTCTACACAAAGGTATTGGACCACATTCTCGAATCTAATGATGGACCAACAAATCGTTTAAGAGGGGCGTTTTGATGCTGAAACTGGCATCACAATGGTGTGTCGATGTCCTCGGAAAACTAGTGGAGAGCATCCCCTCACCTTGGGACGGCGCAAAGCTGAAACTGGTAAGGAAAAGCGACATCCCTGTACTCATAAAAACATCTTTCTTTGTCAGAGGATGGGCAAGTAAGGTACCGTCAGAGCGCATACTCAGCGTCATTGGCAAACAAGATTCGAACCTTAAAGTGGGAAAGTGGAAAGTCTTCCACAAGAAAAATGATCCCGATGGTTCTCTCCTGGTGGTAGGCATAGACCCGTATTCCAGGTATAGCCTTGTCAAGACAAAAGGCATGGCATTTTTCGGGATTTGGAAAATCTTCTTTAAGATTGGAAAAACCCCCATTGGCAGGACAGTTAAGTCGAGCCCAAACACGAACGTACCGCCTGCAGTGGCAAACGAAAATAGTGAACAGAAAGAAGCGAGTGAGACAATTCCAGAAAGTGAGGTGGAAGTGGTCGATAACATCGCCAATTTGCCGATAACATCATCAATTTTGCAGAAAGTTCCGAGCAAAGGTGGTGATAAGGATATGAAGAGGAGCACAAAAACTCAAAACAAATAGGGAGCGACAAAAAACAACACCGCCTTCCAAAAAGAGGTCGATAGCATTACCGAATTGCCGATAATATCACCAATTTTGCAGAATGTTCCCAGCAATAGTTTGATAGGAATAGGTACATAAAGAATCAAAACAAAGAGGGAACGACAAAAAGTAACACCGCCTCCCAAAGAGGTCTACTTGAAGAGTGTGTAATAGGTAGTAAACGAAAGGAGGAGAAGGACTCACTACCAAATAAGGAGGGAGTGCAACCAGATAGGATAGGCGACTCCCAAAGGAAACTTTTACTGGAAAGACAATGATTGAGGTCATCCAGATAAACCTCCACCGGAGCGAAACGGCATCCATTGCTCTGATGAACATAATAAATAAAGGCAGGGTTCATGTTGCTTTGGTCCAGGAACCGTGGACTACTAGTAACAAAGTTACTGGATTAAACCAAATGAACTACAGGTACTCGTCCAATGACTTGTATCCTGTGCCATAAAAACTTATGCTATCTTTTCTCTCCAGAGTTGTCAACATTGGACGCAACTGTGCTGATGCAAGGTAATGGAAGTATGTACCTGGCGTCAGTATACCTGCCATTCGATGCGCCGAAATTGCCACCTAGGTCGGAATTACAACGTCTGGTAAGGGAATCCAAAAATACAAGTAATGTGTTACTATCTGGTTGTGATGCCAACTCACACCATATTGCTTGGGGTAGTACTGACACCAATAAAAGGGGACAAGCCCTTATAGAATTTTTGAATACTAACGATCTCCTAACTCTCAACATAGGGAACAAGGCGACCTTTGTTAACAAAATTAGGGAAGAAGTATTAGATATAACGATATGCTCGGAAAACCTCATTGATGAGATTCATGAGTGGAGAGTTTCGGATGAACACTCCTATTCGGACCACCGTTATATAAGGTTTAAAATTGCACGGCCACCGCCTAACCCAATAAGTTTCCGTAATAAGGCTAAAACCGACTGGACCAAATTCGGCAATCTACTTAGAAATCGATTGGGCCAGCCCAAACACGATTATCCAAGTACAGAAGACATTGATATCAATGTGAGGAGGATTACGGAGGCTCTTGTAAAATCATTTGAAGATAGTTGCCCGCTTCGAGAAAGGAAATCTGCCTATGAGAAACCCTGGATGACAGGGCAAATTCGCTCGATTGGCAAGGATGTCCGCAGACTTTACAACAGAGCTCGACGTAAAAAGCTATCAGTATATTGGGATGACTACCACAGAAGGCTCAAAGAATACAATAAAATCATTAGACTGGCGAAACGTAACTCCTGGAGACTTTTCTGTGAGCAGGTAGACAGCGTTAACAACATGTCCGAAATAAAAAAGTTCCTCTCAAAAACTCGTATCCAAACCGAAACACTGGTGGATGAAACGGGTAAAAGGATGGAAGCTATAGAGTGGTAATGCTTACAGACCAACAATTTAATGCACCAAGTACCTATTACGGATGCTATGGTTTAAGAAGCAATAAAAAGCTTCTCTCCTTTTAAGGCTGCGGGACCGGACGGAATATTTCCAGCGCTTCTTCAGAATGAGGTGGATCTGGTATCAACTCATCTTGTTGGAGTTTTCATTGCATGCCTAACTCATGTATATACCCCAAAAAATTGGCAGGAATCAAGGGTGGTCTTCATACCTAAGCCTGGCAAGGCGAGTTATACGATCCCAAAGGCTTATCGACCTATTAGCCTAACTTCTTTCCTCTTAAAAACAATGGAGCGAACAATTGACAACATGATCAAAAGTTAGATAGCCGATGACAAGCTAAAATTCAAGCAACACGCATATGTTAAAGGAAGATCAGTGGAAACAGCTCTACATGAGGTAGTACACCACATAGAACAGTCCTTCAGTGAAAAATTTTACACACTTGCCGTTTGTATAGACATTGAGGGCGCTTTTAACAACGTTCAGACCGATACACTTATCCAGTCCTTAGACGAGTTTCAGGTTGACCGGGCATTGATAAACTGGATCAATAATATGCTAAGGAATAGGTGGATTATTTGTGGGTCATATGACGTAAAAATCAGAGACAAGGTAAATCGTGGTATACCTCAGGGGGGCATTTTATCGCCTCTCCTATGGGTTATGACGATACACAGTCTCCTTAAAGCCCTCACCAATGAAGGACTTAAACCAGTCTGTTATGCAGACGACGTTATAATACTTCTAAGGGGCACACATCCAAACCAACTATGCAGAAGAGCTGAGGAGGCACTTAACATAGCATATAACTGGGCACAACCAAGGAGACTAAATGTCAATCCAGACAAAACAGAAATATGTCTATTTACAAGGAAAAGGAAGATTCATCATTTTACCGTGCCTCGTTTCCGGGATAAGAATATTGCCATATCTAAAAAGATAAAATACTTGGGAGTAATCTTGGATCAGAAACTGTACTGGAAAGATCATATTGAAGAAAGAGTTACAAAGGCCCACAGATGTTGGTCGTTGTGCAGAAGAGCTATAGGTTTAAAATGGGGACTACGTCCAAATATGACTCACTGGCTTTACATGAGCGTGATTAGACCAATAATAACCTACGCCTCTGTAGTGTGGTGGACATCAATGGACAAAAAGTACAACGTAATACCATTGCAAAAAGTGCAACGTATGTGCTGTCTAGGCATAAGCGGAGTAATTAGAACCGCATCAACAAGAGCGTTGGAGAATATACTGCACATCCAACCAATATATATCCGTATAAATTATGAGGCAGCCCTCACAGCAAGACGTCTACAAGTGATGGGTGAATGGATAAATCGAGATCACAAGTCGTACCATCAGAAGATATTACAATCACTGGTCGGTCATATTCAAACAACGGAAATCTCCGACCGCATTCCTGAAGTGCGGCTTACAGCTACCTGTGAATCGTTCGTGCCAGACAGACGCTCCTGGGAAAACGGAACACTAACTCATGCGCCAGTGGGAACCAGCTGCTACACTGATGGGTCCAGGCTAGGAGGATGGAGGGTCTGGGACTTTTTATTGATGAACCAGAAGTCGAACTTTACTTCCGCCACCCAGACCATAACACAGTATTTCAAGCAGAAGTTCGAGCAATCACGGAGTGTGTTAACTGGCTCAGTAATACCACAAAGCCTAAATATGCCAACATATTTACAGATAGCCAAATGGCGATCAAAGCAATAACATCGGAAAAGGTCAAATCCAGAACAGTGTAAGCATCGGGTATCGATCTTTTATTCAGTTGTCGAAAATTCATACACGTCCTCTAGTTTCCGTTTTTCTTCTTTACTACAGTTATGGGAAAGCTGTATGGGCTATTTGAGGGTTCGATATATCCTTGAGAAATCAACTTATTTAGTTCGGCATCAATAATTTCTTGCATTGCACGATTTCGTTGGGCGTAACACAATTTAATCGGACGGTCATCTGACATGATGATTTTGTGTTCCGTGATGTTTGTTAGACCCGAAAGATACTGGAATTTTGGCAATTCTTCCTCCAAAAATGAACTAATATCCTCTGTAGTGTGGTGGACATCAATGGACAAAAAGTACAACGTAATACCATTGCAAAAAGTGCAACGTATGTGCTGTCTAGGCATAAGCGGAGTAATTAGAACCGCATCAACAAGAGCGTTGGAGAATATACTGCACATCCAACCAATATATATCCGTATAAATTATGAGGCAGCCCTCACAGCAAGACGTCTACAAGTGATGGGTGAATGGATAAATCGAGATCACAAGTCGTACCATCAGAAGATATTACAATCACTGGTCGGTCATATTCAAACAACGGAAATCTCCGACCGCATTCCTGAAGTGCGGCTTACAGCTACCTGTGAATCGTTCGTGCCAGACAGACGCTCCTGGGAAAACGGAACACTAACTCATGCGCCAGTGGGAACCAGCTGCTACACTGATGGGTCCAGGCTAGGAGGATGGAGGGTCTGGGACTTTTTATTGATGAACCAGAAGTCGAACTTTACTTCCGCCACCCAGACCATAACACAGTATTTCAAGCAGAAGTTCGAGCAATCACGGAGTGTGTTAACTGGCTCAGTAATACCACAAAGCCTAAATATGCCAACATATTTACAGATAGCCAAATGGCGATCAAAGCAATAACATCGGAAAAGGTCAAATCCAGAACAGTGTAAGCATCGGGTATCGATCTTTTATTCAGTTGTCGAAAATTCATACACGTCCTCTAGTTTCCGTTTTTCTTCTTTACTACAGTTATGGGAAAGCTGTATGGGCTATTTGAGGGTTCGATATATCCTTGAGAAATCAACTTATTTAGTTCGGCATCAATAATTTCTTGCATTGCACGATTTCGTTGGGCGTAACACAATTTAATCGGACGGTCATCTGACATGATGATTTTGTGTTCCGTGATGTTTGTTAGACCCGAAAGATACTGGAATTTTGGCAATTCTTCCTCCAAAAATGAACTAATATCTTCTTCTTCATTGACTTTATCCGACAATACATTTGAGAGAGACTTAGCACTACAGGAATTTGAAATCTTGGTAACACTAATTGGGGTTTCACTCACCGATTGTTGGACAACATTCTCAGAAGTACCGATAACACGACATTCTTCAACACGATTTTGCCTATTTGTACATTGAAGCGATATACCCGCAATGGATATGGTTGTAGAAAATTCGTGTAAGAATTCCAATCCAAGGATCATATCCTCATTAAATTCGGACGCGAGCAAAAATGAACATCTGACCTCTGTATTTCCAAATTTTACTTTAAAGGTTGTTGCCCGGGATACAGTCATCTTTGATCCATCCGCCAACACAATTTCACTTGACGCTACCTCAGGTTTGACAAAATTTCGGGTGGCTCCGGTATCGATCATTGCGGTGATAGTTTTTCCTTCCACTATCAATGTTGCTAAAATACGAGATTCGTGATCATTCAAGCTGGTTTCGTTGTGAATATTCATAGAGTTGGGATTAATTTGGTTTTTTCTACGATGGTCGTCATTATTGGAGCCATGGCATCTGGTTCCACATTGGTAGAAACTATGGCGTGACTGTTCTTGTCCTCGGTGCTGGGGATAAGTTCGTGATTGTTCGGGTCGATGATGTTGCGAGGGGGATGGTATACTCTCTAATTCCTCGGCCAAGTCCACTGAGGCAAGTAAAGTCTTTTCTTCGAATAAACCACTGGTAGTCCGGATGAGCATTTCGAAATATTCTTTCCAATTTCCCAACTTCTGATAACTCAATAGACCGCATTAGGTTCTGAAGTGCTAGGACATATTCTTTAAAACATTCCTTTGGCCGTTGTGTCTGTTTTCTGACTTCGTCTAGCAATTTTTCAAAATACCTGGGCGGCAGAAAGAATTTAAAAAAGTCGCTCTTAAAAGATCTCCAATCTTTCCAACATTTGTTATTATTCCGTAGCCATATTATCGCTTTCTCACGCAAAAATTCAAATTCATACATGTCTGCTAGTTCTTCAATTCGTTCTATAAAACCGAGTGGATCTCGACCTCCGTCATATTTTAAGCCCCATTTCCTGACAATATCAATGATTGCCATCTTTTGGGTATTGATGTTATGTTGGGTGGCATTGTGGCTACCCTTTAAGTCTTGGGTCATACAAAAATTATTTATTTTTGAGACGATACGAGAGAGAAAGAAAACAATATTATTTTGATCATAAAAAAAAATGATTTATTAATTAAAATAATAAATATGCTTAAAATCTACTATTTCTCTAAGATTAATGCTCTCGATGGTGTATATGATGGGAAAGGGGTTCCAGATCACGGTGGCAGGAAGGCAGGCCAGATACGACGGCGAGGAAGATTAAAACTCACGATTGTGACGGCAACGAAGACAGGA
Source organism: Eudasyphora cyanicolor (assembly GCA_963930755.1). Lineage (NCBI taxonomy): Eukaryota > Metazoa > Arthropoda > Insecta > Diptera > Muscidae > Eudasyphora > Eudasyphora cyanicolor. The sequence continues at coordinate 238,648,809 of OZ005735.1, forward strand.
TTCGATGGAGCAGAGGATTCAACCTCACGCTGATGACGGAGCAGAGGCTTCAACCTCCCGCTAGGAAGGTAGTAGAAAATGCTGAAGCAGAGGATTCCACCTCACACCGATGACGACAACGAAGACAAGATGTGACGGAGCAGAGGATTCAACCTCACGCTGATGACGGAGCAGAGGCTTCAACCTCACGCTAGAAAGGTAGTAGAAAATACTGGAGCACAAGATTCAACCTCACACAGATGACGACAACGAAGACAAGATGTGACGGAGCAGAGGATTCAACCTCACGCTAATGACGGCAACGAAGACAGGATTCGAAGGAGCAGAAGATTCAACCTCACGCTGATGACGGAGCAGAGGATTCAACCTCACGCTATGACGGCAACGAAGACAGGATTCGATGGAGGAGAGGATTCAATCCTCACGCTGAAGACGGAGCAGAGGCTTCAACCTCCCGCTAGGAAGGTAGTAGAAAATGCTGGAGCAGAGGATTCAACCTCACACCGATGACGACAACGAAGACAAGATGTGACGGAGCACAGGATTCAACCTCACGCTATGACGGTACTAGAAGATGCTGGAGCAGAGGATTCAACCTCACGCTTAATCACCGACTTTTAATTTTACAAAATCATACTCACCCAGATATCCGTACTGGTTCACGTCTCCTCACCAACTGACTCCTATTCGGTCAGGCTCCTCATTTTATACCATACTTTGGGACCTTAATAGTTAGTACCTATTACGCTTGATTTTATTACTGCAGATTTTTTGACACATGCCCGTATCATGTAGTACCTATTACGCTTGATTGAATACTATATAATTCTGGCCGAATAAGGTGATACACGTCCGTAATAGGTAGTATCTATTATGGATACCCAAGTAAATCACATTTCATCCAGGAAATGTGAACTTGACCGCGTATCCGAATAGTATCAAAAGATACAATATTTAATATATTAAATATATCCCTTTTATAATAAAACATGACTGGCTTACTTCAGCTATATTTATATTTAATTCAATTTTATTCAAAAAATATAGGTGTGTGAGTAAAAACGAGCGTCGACTTTTACGTTACAAGACAGACAGACGGGCTTGGCTAAATCGTCTCAAAAAGTGATTATATGTCGATCGGTATCATAAACAATGGGTCTATCTCTTCTCCTTTTATGCGTTGCAAACAAATGCGCAAAGTCATAATACCCAAAATATATCCCTTTTATAATAAAACATGACTGGCTTACTTCAGATATATTTATATTTAATTCAATTTTATTCAAAAAACATAGGTGTGTGAGTAAAAACGAGCGTCGGCTTTTACGTTACAAGACAGACAGACGGACTTGGCTAAATCGTCTCAAAAAGTGATTATATGTCGATCGGTATCATAAACAATGGGTCTATCTCTTCTCCTTTTATGCGTTGCAAACAAATGCGCAAAGTCATAATACCCTGTACCACAGTGTGGTGTAGGGTATAAAAACAGTTTTAAATATAATCGAGATGCTATGTTTACTTACTGACTGTAAAACCGCAAATGTCCAGAGTTTTCCGATTTTTGGGAAACTTTTCATGAGTTATCAGTGTTCGCATGAATTCCGTGCGTTTCTCCTTGAATTTGTTTATCTCCAAATCTCTTTTTTAGAACAACTTCGCTTCGTGTAGAATGTTGCAGAATTGCCTTAAAGTAGCAACAACTAGCAGGAAGCTCAGACATTGTTATGGTCAATTTTCAAAGTAAATTCAATTGGCATAATGTAGTCGGGGACAACTTTTGCCACCGCAGGGCGTGTTCTTCCAAATTTGTACTATTTTGCAAACCAGCATCAGTATAGCGGCTTGCCGCATGTAAATGGTCAACTTCCCACGACAAATATTTTAAACTCATACTGCCACCAAAGGCTAACTTGAAGCTATTCATATAGTCATTTATGTGCAGTATCTGCAAGCTTGGTTAAATGGCGAAGTCTTTAAAGTCTTCTTCTTCTTCATAATAAGAGAGTTGTGAGTAAAACTTCGTCAACGCTGGTGATGTTAGTATTTGCCTTAAATTTTGTGTAGTTAAACCATCACATTCACTTAACGATAATTCTTTTACCTTTGATGGTATGGAAAATGATTGAATAATTTCAAATTCAGAAAATCGTATATGGAGTACGTTTAAGTTAATGCAAGCATCGGCAAGATTTCTTAGTAACAAATCGCTAATAGTCGCATCATGTATCGATATGACCAAAGTTACCAAATTTTTAAAAATGGGTACATATGGGGAAATATTTCCTGTGTAACCATGGAATCCTATATTAAGTTCTTTTAGGTGTACTGGATTAACAAGGACGTCTCTAGTTGATTTCGATATATCATAATACATAATCCATTCTTCCAAGGATAAGTACTCGAGTTTTAGCTCCGTTACCAATTCTATGAATTCCCCACAGGTTATTGTACATGTAACATCTGGACCGTAATCATGATTGATGCTCAAGCTTTTGAGTTTTTTCAATGGAAGCAGCGATTTTACATCAAAATTATGGCCAAGCATAATTTGTCTCCCGTTTTTGTCAATACATATGTTTACATGAAGCAATTCCAATTGTGGACACATTTTCTATAATTCTTCGAAGTATTTAATGTGTATTGTCGTGAAGCAATATCGAATCGCGGTTAGATTTTGCATGGGTCTTAAATCATCCAGCACAGTACCACGTAATTGTTCTAATATCTTCACATCTTTTCCGTGGTAATGTATAAATTCCTGAAACTCTGTCGGCCTCAAAACAATCCGATTACGATTGTTTTCATTTGTCACTACGACATTTTCGCCTTTCCCGATGATCTTTAGGGTGCTGTAGTTTTGCTGGGGAAAAATGTATCTCTCAAAGATATTCTTCAGTTCGGAATTAACCTGAGCCAGTCTGAGTTGGTCCTCAATATTTAGCAGTTTGTATATCTAGATTAATATATCGACATTTTGCAATATCTTATGAAATTCCATTTTTGGTATGTACTCGTATGTATATGTTTTGCTTTTTAATTTCAACAATTTGTTTAAAAACTGACATGAACTCTTATCCGGTGGTGTGGCTGTGCTTCCACATTGAAAACAAAATGAGTACTGAATACGAAAGAGACTGAGTCAACCAGCCAACAAAGACTCTCTACATCATAAACACTGAAACTAATAGATGGTCCGTCGTACTCTTTAAAAAGTGACAGTTACGAACGATTAAATTTTTGACAGTTGTTTTGCTCTCTTCGAGATATTTTGGCACTCTCTTGTTAGATCTCAAGATTTAATTTGCCGATTTAAAGATGTGTTTTTTGCTATTTTATTTTAAAAATCAATTGTGTTTGCTCCAATTGTGATTGTAAAGTAAAATGTTTGAGGAAAAATGCCAAAAGTATGTATAAAAAATAAAAACAAATTTGTGCTCTTTCTTTTCTTAACTACTAATGTCAAAAATTTAATCGTTCGTAACTCGAGAAATTTGCTTAAGAGAGCGAAGGACCATCTAGTAGTTGAGTGTTTATGCTCTACATGGCACTTCTCTACTTCTCTACGATAACAGTGCCAGAGCGTAACTTCAGGCATTTCTCTTTGTCTTTTTAATATTAAAACATGAAATTTCTCTAATCTGCTGTTATGAAAACGTTAACATTTCAAAATTAAATGAGATTGGTAAAGGAAATTTGTAAATACCATAAAATTGTAGTAAGCGTTTCATTTAGATTTAGAATCAAAATCTTAAACGTCATAACAATTTAATTAATTACTCTAATGTTAGCATTATCTCAATACTGAGATGTTATATTTCAATTTAGATATAAAAATAGGATTTTTCCATAAAGATATGATATTTGTTTTTCTTACAATGTTAAATAATATCTTGAGAAGAATTACCTTAAATTTAATCCAAATCCAAATGTTTTAATTACACTTGTGTCCCAGACCTAAAAATTACTTTTTTGTATAGATTGTGGCATACTGTTATATAAAATCAAAACCAAAAATTTTTTTATGGATAAATTTTTTATTAGAAATACTATTCTCGTCGAAGGAACCCTTAGTATTTGCACTATAATTTTTGCAATATTTGCCCGATAAGGTCGACTTATATGTACGTTAAATTTAAGCTATTAATATGGGCCACAAATGTTGGAAATATCTCGTTCACTTAGAAAGAGTGGTTAGTAACAGTCATTAAACAAATTGGAAAAAGTAGATTTTTTTCAAAAAAAAAATCCTGGGACTAAAAAAAAACAAAAAAATTGAACAAAAAATATTTTATTTTTTAAAAGTTTGCATCCTAGCGAAGAAAATAATACCTATTTCTATATGATCTATGAATAAATGTAGAAATTATAGCCCTTTTGGTAGAGGTAAGAGAATTTAAAAAAAAAATAAATTTCTGTTTAAATAGCGATTTTATTTGTTACTTTTATTTATGTTATGTGCATTTGAGTTTATTTAAATGTACAAGTTTCATTAGAAGTAATTGTGAGTTTTTTGTTAATGTTTGTAGATTTCGGAATCGGTTTCTCTAATGAGGAACCAAATATAATCTATCATTCTTTCATCCCAGTGCCCTTGGTAACGCCGCTCGATGGACTTCAATTCTTGGTGAAACTTTTCGCCATGTTCGTCACTTACGTCGCCAAGATTCTCGGGGAAAAAGTTTAAATGAGAATGCAAGAAATGAATTTTGAGGGACATATTTACACCTGTTGGAATACATAAAGCGAAAAGTAAGTTAGAATAATACATACATATGTGTTATATACATGAATATAGAAAAAATATTTCTTGCCAATTTTTTCATAATTTTTTAACAAATCATTAATCATTGTTTCATATTGCGGGCTTTTATTGGATCCAAAGAAATTTGAAACCACAAGCTTAAACGACCTCCAATTTCACCTGACGTCAAATATGATTCGAAATTTACATCTTTCATCAGTTTCCTTATTCGAGGCTCATCGCAAACGCCTTCTTCGATTTTTTGGAAAAAATTACTTTTAAATAAACTCTTTAATATGAGAGTGAATTGCCATCTTTCCTTAACGCTTTTACCAATTTTTTAAAGAGTCCCAGCTTAATATGCAATGTTGGAAAAATAATGTTTTCTATTTGGACGAGATGTGTGTATTTTATGTTGTTTTTACCCAATGTAATGTGTTTTCTTTTTGGCCATTTCTTTATTCTGTAATGATATTCGCGAGCACGGCTATCCCAGAGGCATAAAAATAGCAATTTTTTGTAATCAGCCTTGCATTTCACATAACAACCCAACTACTTTTAAATCGCAACAAATTTTCCATTTATGTTGTTCATATTTCCGTTGTGCAAAAGTACTGCTTTCAAACTTTATTTACTGCTGTCAACAAATAACCGCCATTCCTTTGAATTGTATGTTTGATTAAGTTCCTCGAACAATACGGGAATGTGCTTGCAAAAGCATATGTTATCCGCAGTTGTATAAAATTGTTTGTAAGGAATACCACGGACTCTATAATATGATATGTTAACATCTGGGGCCAAAATATTGTACTGTTTCATCCGAGATGCAAGCCTTATCTTTGGCCAGTTCCAAATCTCTCACTAGAGTAAGAATTACACAAAATACTAGGTGTCCACGGTTTGTTCATATTTTTAACTCGTATACCAAAATATTACACATATATTTCTTCTATTATTTTACTAAACCCACGTTGATTTTTCAATTACATATTTTCCGCAGATGTAGCAGAAATTGTCGGGATCAGCTACACATTGAAAAGTTTTTTGCCTTTTACTCATACTACGAAATATAACTTTGTAATATTTTACAGAAAATCGACTTATCTCTTTAATTTGAATTAGACTAATTTATTAATAAGAAATTTCATTCATAAATTCCTGGTAAGTTAAGGTAAGGTTCATAAGTTGCAGTACCAGTAGCTGACATATAGTTTGCTTCAAACGTAGAAACCCAATATTTTCAAGACTACCGCGTTCTACTTTGTATTGCGTATATATAATTTTACTACCTGTATATACCAGGGCTGCGGAGTCGAGCCAAAACTACTCGACTCCGGAGTCGAATTTTAAAATTATTCGACTCCGACTCCGGCAGTTAAATAACATAAATTTCTGAAATTATATTTCAACTAAGACGTGAGTTTATGTTATTGAAGATAAGATATAGCTTTGTTAAAAAAAACACAAAAATTGGTATTCAATGCCAGTGATTAAATAAAATTGTATTATTTATTTATTGATGCTTGACTTGCAAGCTGCAATTAATATGACAATTCTTTCAACATGAAATCATGCTAGAATTTTCATCAATAACTGCCTCTGTTTTAATATACCGCAATTTTTGGAAATTATGTTCGCTTCAAGCAACCAGTTCATTCGTTAATTATTATACCCTACACCACACTATGTTACAGGGGGTTACAAATTATTTTTTGGCAGATTTGTGAAAGATACTGCAGCTAGACCCACCTTAAAATATACTGTACAATTTCGGGGCTTCTTCTGTAAGCGGACTGTATTTTACTTTTAATAAAACTCCCAAAATTGCAAGGATTTTGGCCGTTTTATAAATGCATGAAAAACCAGAGAAATAAAAAGACAAAGAGTTGCAGTTTCAGTGAGATTCAGTTCAGTTTATTTGAGAGTTCAGGTCTTACCGCTTTCGTTGCTGCTGCACAAGTGAAAATTGTGCGGCAGCACGAAAAGCGACAGAGAGGCTGTTTAGGGTTTTAGGGAAATTCAGCATCACAGTAACTGGAATCAGGAATTAAGATGGAAACTCTTTATCCAATGAGTGAAAGCTTTTCAGAAGAAGAAATCATTGGATAAAGAGTTGCCATAGGTACAGACTAGCTTACAACTAAATGGGAATTAAAGAATGATGGCCACAACGACCGTTAATTATAAATCATTAGAATTCAAGAATCATTGTATATTTAGAAATTCAGTTAGGTAAATATTCAGTATATCTTAAGATTAAATAAAATTGTTGAACACGGTTCAACATGCCGCCGCCCTTGCAGTATTGCAACCTCAATAGTGGCATGCGCCGGAGATCGTCCAGCCAAATAGGGTGCTCTGGGCGATAGGCATAGTTGAGGAAGTTTGTATCAGCCCGGCTCGCAGAGTTCGGCAGATCTGGTCGTTGCCGAACATGATCTCGACATTGGTCGGCTGGAAAAAGTGTGGATAAGCAAGATCTTCTAGATGGTTGTAAATCGCTTCCAGTTTTTTCTCTGTGGTGACAGCAGGCAACGTGGCATTTAGCTGAGTCCTCACCACCCCGGTAATTTGAATTTTGGCCGCTAAATCATGGTACGACTGGAGGTTGATCGTGTAGTACTCCTTGCCGTCCTTTTTTGTCGTCTGTAATTCCAACCTTTCAACCAGACTTCTCACGATGATCGTGTGGGCCGCCCCCGAATTGAATAGCAAGCGCGTTTTCTCTGGCCCCGAAGAGGTGAGAACTCGCACTAGAGCAGTGGGCATAAATATGTGCATTCTCGGGCGGATGCTCAAGCGTTCGCTCACCGCTGACGCCTTGCTGGTGGATGCCGCCGTGGAGTTGGACGCAGCAGATCCTCGTCGACGTGAGTGATGTCGTGTGGTATCGTTTCTGCTTGACGCGAATCGGTCGAACCGTTTTCGCTCTGCTGCTGCGGACGTTGTTGGGGGAGAATGGTGACGGTGGTGGTGTGGGCAACAGATCGTACTTGGCTCTGGCGAAGGTTCCTTCTTAACCGTGGGTGGCTTCATGGGAGCCTTCCGCTTCTGGCCATCAACATGGAGGTATGTGTGATGGTTGTTGTTGCAAACCATACAAGTCTTCCGGGACGGACACCAATTTCGACTGTGGGACGCACACAAACAATTGAAGCAGTACCCCTTTTCTTTTGCTACGTCACGGCGTTCTTGGACCGACATATTTTTAAATTTGGTGCAGTTGCTCAAGAAATGTCTTTCATGGCACACACGGCACTTGGGGAGGCTAGGAGAGTTGCTAGAGAGTAAGTTTAATTAAATATGTGAACGGTAGGCATTATACATGAAAAATCGATTATGCACTCGGAAGAATACAAAGTTTAACGAGAGGCCTAGTTATTGTACCGTTCTGAGTTCTGATTTCAGCAACACGAACTCGAGAATCAGTACCAGAGAAAACTTTAATCACCCGTCCTAGTCGCCATTCAGTTGGTGGCAAATTATCCTCCTGTACAATGACAAAATCGTCTTCCTTCAGATTTTGTTGCGCAGATTTCCACTTATATCTTCGTTGCAGGTTACAGATATACTCGGATTTCCATCGTTTAGCGAAATGGATCTGGATTAACTTCAGGCGTTGCCATCTATTAATCAGCGAAAGATTCTCCGAGAATTCTTCAGGTATGGCGACTAATGCAGCTCCCTTCAGCAGGTGTCCTGGGGTTAATGGGTTCAATTCCGTGGGATCTTCGCTCATGGGAGAAAGAGGTCGAGAGTTAAGAACACTTTCGATCCGGACCAGTAAGGTTGAAAACTCTTCGAACGTAAATTTTATGTTACCTGCGACTTTTCTCAGATGCGTTTTCATACTTTTCACGCCAGCTTCCCAAATGCCACCCATGTGTGGAGCATGCGGGGGAATAAAGTGCCAAGAGAACCCATGCAGACTGTACTTTTCGACAAGAGATTTTTCAGCTAATTTCAAGAAGTTTCTGTATTCAGTTGTAAGTGTGCGGTTGGCTCCGACAAAGTTTGTCCCATTGTCTGAGAAAACTTTGTTCGGAAAACCTCGTCGACCTACGAATCTATCGAATGTAGCCAGAAACGCTTCAGTTGATAGTTCAGAGCAAACTTCTAAATGAATAGCCCGTGTAGACAGACAGACGAATACAGCAGTATATCCTTTCAGAAGCTTAGCATTACGCAATCGAGAAGATTTTATGTCAAAGGGCCCAGCGAAGTCAACTCCTGTGTTGGTGAACGGTAACGAAAAGGTACATCTTTCAATGGGGAGAGCTGCCATTATTTGATCTCGGACTCGGTGCTTGTAAATTGCACAGGTTTTGCAATTTCTTATACAGTGGCGTATAGCATTCTTTAACCGGATGACATAAAATTCTTGTCGAATTGCACGAAGCATACTTTGATGCTCAGCGTGTAACAGAATTTTATGGGTATATTCGATTAGCAGTTTACAGAATCGTGAATTTTCAGGAAGGATTATGGGATGTCGTTCATTGTAGCTCATATCCGAGTTAGCAAGACGACCATTTACTCGAAGTAATTTATTTTCATCGAGAAATGGATTCAGGGTTAAAAGCCTGCTTTTCGAACTGATTGTCTGGTTTGCTTCGAGAGCCTGGTATTCAACGGGGTAATGGGAGGATTGAGCGATTTTCAGCAGACGTTGTTTAACACATAAAATTTCTTGAGCATTTATCAGATTCGTTTGCATGTCACCGCATGGGCGCTTCTGGCTTTTCCTAACGAAACGAAACATGTAACATAAAACTCGTAACGCACGATCAAATGACGAGAATCGCTCTAGCACATCTTCCAGTTGAAGCTGGATTTGAAAAGTAGTGACTTTCTTCTCCAGCAAAAGATCTTTGTATGTTGTCTGCTTGGGCCAAAATTCAGCAGACTTGATGAGCCATTTCGGTCCATGCCACCAAAGTTGACTCACGCTAAGTTCTGATGCTGTACACCCTCGTGTTCCAATATCCGCTGGGTTTTCCGCAGTTGGAACATGTTTCCAGTTGACATTCCCCACATTGTCAAGTACTTCAGAGACTTTGTTGGCCACGAAAGTTTTCCAGTGAAAAGGAGGTTTACTGAGCCATGATAAAGTGATTGTGGAGTCTGACCACAAGTAGATTTCCGGAACAACCAAACTCAGATTTTGACAAACAGATTTTAATAAGCGAGATAGTAAAGCAGCACCACACAGCTCCAATCTGGGTAGACTAACAGTTTTTAGCGGGGCCACTTTACTTTTGGATGCCAGCAGATAGGAAGATACTACATTTTCCGATGAAGTTGATCGAATGTATAAGCAAGCGCAGTATGCCTTCTCAAAGGCGTCGCAAAAACCATGAATTTGAATCTTGGTCTCAGACGAGTACTGGATCCATCGTGGAATTTTTATATTTTCAATTTCGTGAAAATTGGAGATGAAAAAATTCCATTTTTCGAAAGAATGTGGCTTGATTTCTTCGTCCCAATCAGTGCCATCTATCCAGAGTTGCTGCATTAGGACCTTCGCCACGACTATAATTGGGGCTAGCCAGCCCGCTGGGTCGAATATCTTCGCAACTATTGACAGAATTTTCCGTTTTGTTAGTGGCGAGGATGGTACAGCAATATTGGACACCTTGTAAAAGAATGTATAATTCATCGCGTTCCAGCGAATCCCTAATGTCTTGGTTTCACTGGCATCTTCCAATTTGGGAAAATCTTCGTCTAGAAGATCCTCCGGGGGCATGTTGTGGAGGATTTGAGAGTGATTAGCAGTAAGTTTTTTCAGGGGGAATCCAGCAGAGTTCAGCAAATCAATCAATTCAACCAGATGCGACCTCGCTTCGGCAACTGAATGTCCTCCAGAGAGTACATCATCAACATATGTTTGCCTTTCCAGAATGCTTGCTGCGGTAGGGTGAGTCGTCTTTCCGTCCTCACTTAGTTGCAACAAGGTTCTTATTGCAAGATATGGTGCACAATTTACCCCAAAGGTCACAGTTTTCAGACAAAAATCGTCAATTTCGCGGTTGGGAGATGTCCGAAAAATAATCCTCTGGAATTGCCTATCTTCTTCATGAATCCAAATTTGGCGGTACATCTTTTGTATGTCTCCGTTAAAGACGTACTTGAAGAAGCGCCATCGCAGAATGACATTCATCAGATCATTTTGCAAGGTTGGTCCAATGTACAGAATATCATTTAAAGAGAAACCACTATTAGTTTTCTTTGATGCGTTGAAAACTACGCGAACTTTGGTGGATTTACTCTCTGGTTTGATCACCGCGTGATGGGGCAGGTAAAACGGGAATCTTTAATGAGTTCAGTTTGTGTAGTGGGCTCCATATGGTCCAGTTCTAAATATTCGGACAGCACGTTTGAGTATTCCGATGCTAATTCGGCGCTGTTCCTTAATGTTTTCTCCATCCTGAGAAATTGACCCAGAGCAGATCTCCTTGACGAACCGAGATGAATGTCCTTAGGCAAATTTTGTTTGAATGGCAATGGTCCTTCCGGCTCGAGGACCATATTTAAGTCCACGCCAGGATGGCGGGACCTAAAAAAAGGAAAACACAATATTTTATTTAATTATTTTATTTTATTATATGACACGGTGTTTCTGAAGTGTTGAAGGGGTAAACAACGAACCAACCAAAAAAAAACATAAAACAGCTGACAGCCAATTATGTGTCATTCACAATGGAGACTTAATCGTCCATTGTTGCTCAGCAGGGTCAGTGTGGCACATATGGCGGATAAAAAAACGTTTTACCGTTTAAGCAAAAGTCGCTTAAACATATACCATTAAACATATACCATAGCTTAATACTCGTATAATTAGAGCTTTCCTAAAACTGTTTTACATATACATACATATATAAACTCGATAGATTGGTTAACTTTATAGATATTTTTGGCATACAAAAATATTTGGTTAAAAGCTTCGAATATTTTATCCTTGTTTTGTACCAAAATTGTTTTCCCAATTTTTTTTTTTTGAATGCAAAAGTTTTATCACATATCACATAAATGGTAAATTTTACACAATCCATTTCGGAGTCGAAGTCGAACATAATTTTTCGACTCCGGACTCCGGGCAAATTTTCCCGACTCCGACATACAAATGGACCATTTTGCACAACAAGTTAACGGCTTATAACTTGGATTCCTGCACATATAAATACCTGACATTTTATACAGTGTAATATTTTTATAGTACCCATAGTGTATTAAAAACAAGTAAGAAAGTTTCAGTCGGGTAAACCGACTAAGGTATACCCTCACTTTGTGAGTAATGTAATATTGAATATTACTCGAATTATTCTGTCAATTTGTGTGGGAGGTACCAGAAGGGGTTTATCAAATACACCTTTTTTTTGCTGAACCTTAGATACTTTAAATTCATTGCACTGTGCCGACTTATAAGCATTTATGTGCACTGGTATAAACGTTATGAGACATTAAATTGTGGTATGATTTGGGCAGTTTGTGTGGGAGGTACAAAAAGGGACGTGGCAATAGCGTCCATTTTTCACAGGGCTATAGACACTATAAAAGCATTACACTGTAGAAAATTTTAAGTATTTTTATACACTGGTTTTAATGTTATAAGCTGTTAACTTTTGGTGCAAAATGTTACCTTTGTGTGGGAGCTACCAAAAGGGGCGTGAATATAACACCCATTTTTCACTGGACTGTAGGCACTATAAAAGCATTACACTGTACAAAATTTCAAGTATTTTTATACACTGGTATTAATGTTATAAGCTGATAACTTTTGCTGCAAAATGGTGCATTTGTGTGGGAGGTACCAAAAGGGGCGTAGCAACATGGCCCATTTTTCTCGAGTTGATAGCGACTAATAAACTAATGCTATGTGTGGAATTTCAGAAGATTCGAATAAGTAGTATAGCAGTTATTAAAGATTCAATATTTTACAACATTTTAACACTTTGTGGGGGAGGTACTAGAAGGAGTGGACCAATATGGCCCATCTTCGAACTTAGCCGGAGATAGAAAAAAATATTACCACGTACCAAATTTGAAGTCAATCGGTTACTCCTTTCGAGAGTTATCGTGCGCACCAGCCCGCAGACACACAGACAGACAGACAGATAGACAGACAGACGGACGGACATTGCTCATTCGTCTTAAAATGACCCAAAACGAATATCCGCGGAACATACTTAGAGTCTTAGATCACTCCTTCGATGTGTTACACTTTTTTTCGTAGCAAATGATATATACCCTCGTCACACTAAAGTGAGGGTATAACAAGTAAGAAAGTTTCAGTCGGGTAAACCGACTAAGGTATACCCTCACTTTGTGAGTAATGTAATATTGAATATTACTCGAATTATTCTGTCAATTTGTGTGGGAGTTACCAGAAGGGGTTTATAAAATACACCTTTTTTTCGCTGAACATTAGATACTTTAAATTCATTGCACTGTGCCGACTTATAAGCATTTATGTGCACTGGTATAAACGTTATGAGACATTAAATTGTGGTATGATTTGGGAATTTTGTGTGGGAGGTACAAAAAGGGGCGTGGCAATAACGCCCATTTTTCAGAGGGCTATAGACACTATAAAAACATTACACTGTAAAAAATTTCAAGTATTTTTATACACTGGTTTTAATGTTATAAGCTGTTAACTTTTGGTGCAAAAAGGTACCTTTGTGTGGGAGGTACCAAAAGGGGCGTGGCAACAACACCCATTTTTCCCTGGACGGTAGGCAATATAAAAGCATAATACTGTACAAATTTTCAAGTATTTTTATACACTGTTATTAATGTTATAAGCTGTTAACTTTTGGTGCAAAATGGTGCATTTGTGTGGGAGGTACCAAAAGGGACGTGGCGACTTCGCCCATTTTTCTCGAGTTGATAGCGACTAATATGCTAATACTATGTGTGGAATTTCCAAAGATTCGAATAAGTAGTATAGCAGTTATTAAAGAATCAATATTTCAAAATATTTTAACCCTTTGTGGGGAAGGTACTAGAAGGAGTGGTAACCCAGAAATTGACTGCATTTTTTTAAATCCGAAAATTTACCCGCACAATGTGGCAAAAAGGCAGAAATGTGGTGCAGCAGCCAAATCCAAATGGCATGAGCTAGAATCGTGAAATTTGCTGTTAGTGTAGCTCTTGGGACGGAAATCAGAACGAGGAGCGACTTTTTGAAAATTTTAGGGGCACAGTGGGAGAGAAGGGGATAAATATGGTACCATCGCCAACTTTAACGTCTAGAATTAGTATGGTGAACATTGAGGCGTGGGATGTCCTTAGGACAACGGTTCGGGATAGTCAGCTTTTTTTAATCGTACTTTTCGGGGCACAGTGGGGCAAACCCTGTAAAATAGGGTACAGTGGTTTAAAAATGTTAGATATGGTCCCATGGTTCTAAGATAGCTTTTGTAACAGACAGAGATTGGAAGTGATTGTTGGAAACTCTAACTGTAAGAGGCACAGTGGGGAAAAACGGGTTAATTATGATGCATTGGGGCAAAAACGAATCAATCTGGCAAAATTGGAACTTAAACTTGAGACGTGAAGAGCACAGTGGGCTAAAAACATTAAATACTGTATAGTGGGCAAATATGGTACAGTGGATAACATGTGATTAAATATGGTACAGTGGGCGTTAAGGGTTAAGTATGGTAAATGCGGACAAATTTTAAATATGGTACAGTGAGACAAAAAGGGTTAAATATGACACAGTGGTGCAAAAAGTGTTAACTCTGGTACAGTGGGGCAAAAATAGTTCAATATTGTAAAGTGAGACAAAATGGATTAAACGTTGTACAGTGGGGCAAAAAAAATTAACTATAGAGCAGTGGGGCAAGAATGTAGTAACTATGATACAGGACTGCAAAAAGCATTAAATATGGTACAGTGTGAAAAAAATGGTTAACTATGGTACAGAGGGTCAAATAGGGTTAAGTATGGTAGAGTGGTGAAAATTTTAAATATGGTACAGTGAGACAAAAGGGTTGAATATGACACAGTGGGACAAAAGGGGTCAACTTTGGTACAGTGGGGCAAAAATAGGTTAGGTTAAAAAGAGAGGAGACGTTTAAACGTCTCATGTCCATGGACATACACTTAAGCCAGTGGTTCGGCCTGTTGTGCGCTACTTATTTATGATTTTCATAACCCACGGATTACAGAAAATCGGTACTAGACACGTATTTTCTCAGTATCTTCCAGTCATATCCTCTGAGATGAGTCAAGTCTGGCAATATGTCGGACCCGAAATGTTGGGATCTTGCATGTGTGAAAGCAGAAAATGTTCCATCGTTTCGATGTTTTCCCTGCATGCCCTGCATTCGTCGTTTCCTGCTAGTCCTATGCGATAAAGATGTGCCTGTAAGCTTGAGTGTCCCATTAGAACACTTATCATCTTACTAATCTCGATCTTGTTTAGTTTCAGATAACTACTCATTTGGTTCACCTCACAGTATTTTTGCAGTTGCTCTATTCCACACAGTTTTGTGAGCCATCGCTGCCCAGTGCTTCAACTCATCCTTCGTGGCTTCGAAAGGTATCCAATTTTCCAAGTTTGTTACTCGAAGTTCTCTGCCCTTTGAAGCCAATCTGTTTGCTCGTTCATTTCGAATCACTCCGTTGTGTCCCAGAAAATGCGCAGTTGACCATGGACTGAGTAATTATTTATCGTTCTTTTACAGTCTTACACTGTTCTGGATTTGACCTTTTCCGATGTTATTGCTTTGATCGCCATTTGGCAATCTGTGAATATGTTGGCATATTTAGGCTTTGTGGTATTACTGAGCCAGTTAACACACTCCGTGATTGCTCGAACTTCTGCTTGAAATACTGTGTTATGGTCTGGGAGGCGGAAATAAAGTTCGACCTCTGGTTCATCAATAAAAAGTCCCAGTTCTGCACAACGACCAACATCTGTGGGCCTTTGTAACTCATTCTTCAATATGATCTTTCCAGTACAGTTTCTGATCCAAGATTACTCCCAAGTATTTTATCTTTTTAGATACGGCAATATTCTTATCCAGGAAACGAGGCACTGTAAAAGGATGAATCTTCCTTTTCCTTGTAAATAGACATATTTCTGTTTTGTCTGGATTGACATTTAGTCCCCTTGGTTGTGCCCAGTTATAGGCTATGTTAAGTGCCTCCTCAGCTCTTCTGCATAGTTGGTTTGGATGTGTGCCCCTTAGACGTATTATAACGTCGTCTGCATAACAGACTGGTTTAAGTCCTTCATTGGTGAGGGCTTTAAGGAGACTGTGTATCATCGTAACCCATAGGAGAGGCGATAAAATGTCCCCCTGAGGTATGCCACGATTTACCTTGTCTCTGAGTTTTACGTCATATGACCCACAAATAATCCACCTATTCCTTAGCATATTGTTGATCCAGTTTATCAACGCCCGGTCAACCTGAAACTCGTCTAAGGACTGGATAAGTGTATCGGTCTGAACGTTGTTAAAAGCGCCCTCAATGTCTATACAAACGGCAAGTGTGTAAAATTTTTCACTGAAGGACTGTTCTATGTGGTGTACTACCTCATGTAGAGCTGTTTCCACTGATCTTCCTTTAACATATGCGTGTTGCTTGAATTTTTGCTTGTCATCGGCTATCTTAATTTTGATCATGTCGTCAATTATTCGCTCCATTGTTTTTAAGAGGAAAGAAGTTAGGCTAATAGGTCGATAAGCCTTTGGGATCGTATAACTCGCCTTGCCAGTCTTAGGTATGAAGACCACCCTTGATTCCTGCCAATTTTTTTGAGTTAGGCATGCAGTGAAAACTCCAACAAGATGAGTTGATACCAGATCCACCTTATTCTAAAGAAGCGCTGGAAATATTCCGTCCGGTCCCGCAGCCTTTTAAGGAGAGAAGCTTTTTATTGCTTTTTATCCATAGCATCCGTAATAGGTACTTGGTGCATTACATTTTCGGTCTGTAACTGTTCCTCTGTTGGCCCAGCATTACCACTCTATAGTTTCCATCCTTTTACCCGTTTTATCCACCAGATATGAGTTTTTGAGAGGAACTTTTTTATTTCGGACATGTTGTTAACGCTGTCTACCTGCTCACAGAAAAGTCTCCAGGAGTTACGTTTCGCCAGTCTAATGATTTTATTGTATTCTTTGAGCCTTCTGTGGTAGTCATCCCAATATACTGATATCTTTTTACGTCGAGCTCTGTTGTAAAGTCTGCGGACATCCTTGCCAATCGAGCGAATTTTCCCTGTCATCCAGGGTTTCTCATAGGCAGATTTCCTTTCTCGAAGCGGGCAACTATCTTCAAATGATTTTACAAGAGCCTCCGTAATCCTCCTCACATTGATATCAATGTCTTATGTACTTGGATAATCGTGTTTGGGCTGGCCCAATCGATTTCTAAGTAGATTGCCGAATTTGGTCCAGTCGGTTTTAGCCTTATTACGGAAACCTATTGGGTTAGGCGGTGGCCATGCAATTTTAAACCTTATATAACGGTGGTCCGAATAGGAGTGTTCATCCGAAACCCTCCACTCATGGATCTCATCAATGAGGTTTTCCTAGCATATCGTTATATCTAATACTTCTTCCCTAATTTTGTTAACAAAGGTCGCCTTGTTCCCTATGTTGAGAGTTAGGAGATCGTTAGTATTCAAAAATTCTATAAGGGCTTGTCCCCTTTTATTGGTATCAGTACTACCCCAAGCAATATGGTGTGAGTTGGCATCACAACCAGATAGTAACACATTACTTGTATTTTTGGATTCCCTTACCAGACGTTGTAATTCCGACGTAGGTGGCAATGTCGGCGCATCGAATGGCAGGTATGCTGACGCCAGGTAGTCCACGGTTCCTGGGCCAAAGCAACAGGAACCCTGCACCTATTTATTATGTTCATCAGATCAATGGATGCCGTTTCGCTCCGGTGGAGGTTTATCTGGATGACCTCAATCATTGTCTTTCCAGTAAAAGTTTCCTTTGGGAGTCGTCTATCCTATTTGGTTGCACTCCCTCTTTATTTGGTAGTGAGTCTTTCTCCTCCTTTCGTTTACTACCTATTACACACTCTTCAAGTAGACCTCTTTGGGAGGCGGTGTTAATTTTTGTCGTTCCCTCTTTGTTTTGATTCTTTATGTACCTATTCCTATCACCACTATTGCTGGGAACATTCTGCAAAATTGGTGATGTTATCGGCAATTCGGTAATGTTATCGACTTCTTTTTGGAAGGCGGTGCTGTTTTTTGTCGCTCCCTCTTTGTTTTGAGTTTTTGTGCTCCTCTTCATATCCTTATCACCACCTTTGCTGGGAACTTTCTGCAAAATTTATGATGTTATCGGCAAATTGGCGATGTTATCGACCACTTCCACCTCACTTTCTGGAATTGTCTCACTCGCTTCTTTCTGTTCACTATTTTCGTTTGCCACTGCAGGCGGTACGTTCGTGTTTGGGCTCGACTTAACTGTCCTGCCAATGGGGGTTTTTCCAATCTTAAAGAAGATTTTCCAAATCCCGAAAAATGCCATGCCTTTTGTCTTGACAAGGCTATACCTGGAATACGGGTCTATGCCTACCACCAGGAGAGAACTATCGGGATCATTTTTCCTGTGGAAGACTTTCCACTTCCCCACTTTAAGGTTCGAATCTTGTTTGCCAATGACGCTGAGTATGCGCTCTGACGGTACCTTACTTGCCCATCCTCTGACATAGAAAGATGTTTTTATGAGTACAGGGATGTCGCTTTTCCTTACCAGTTTCAGCTTTGCGCCGTCCCAAGGTGAGGGGATGCTCTCCACTAGTTTTCCGAGGACATCGACACACCATTGTGATGCCAGTTTCAGCATCAAAACGCCCCTCTCAAACGTGCAACTCATTACTTGATTTGTTGGTCCATCATTAGATTCGAGAATGTGGTCCAATACCTTTGTGTAGAACAAATCTGCGAAGATGCTCTTTGGGAATTCTGCCAGACGCACTACTGCTTTCAATTATGGCATAGTGCAGTTCGTCCTGAATATGTTTTTTGGCTATTTGGGAATAAGATGGTGCTTCCTTACCCTTTCTTATAGCCACCTTGCTTTTTCCTTTAGAATGGGTCTTTTTGTTTGAGGCCCCCTCTTTTATGGATGGTTTGGTGGACTTACTCACCTTCTCAACAACAGGATCAACTTCACCTCCCACCATTAACGGATTCTGACTAGAAACTCCTTTTTTGGTTGATTGAATATGTTTCTCCGAAGTGTTGGGTGTCGGTGAGCTTTTTTTCTTCTTAGTTGATTTCGCATCGCTATGCTCTACGGGAGATCTGACTCTTTTAGTAGATGTAGAAGAGTCAGATTCATCCTGTAATATCTTCTGCCGGTTCATCTTATTCAGTTTCCTTCTTTGTGCCCCTGACAGTCTTTTCCGATTTTCAACAATAGTAATTTTGTTATCACTTGATGACTCAGAGTCCGAGTTCCCACTAGCTTTTAAAAGCTGGGGTTGCTTAGAGCCCCCCCTTGGGGTTTCTTTATCTTCCTCATCGTTTATTTTGCCAAAGGCTAGATGTGCTCTTGTATCTGTTTCGACTACGGAATCCGAGGCACCCAACCCCTTAGAAGTTACTTGCTCACGATTGTTTGATAACGACGACACGTGACTCGCGAGTAAATCAACGTAATATCATTTACTTCATCAGGTTAATCATAAATTTTTGGGAGAGACCCCCATAGCCAGTATTTGCCCGTAATAGGTATTGGCCTTCCTGACTACTTCCAAAATGTTTGTCCTGAGACCGATGCAACAGATTCAACCCCCACTTTAAGAACAACACCTTGTGGTTGCGTAGTAGGTAGGTGAATAAGTATTGCGTAATAGGTTGAAATAACTACTAGGGTGTTAAATATGATACAGTGTAGCAAATAGGATTAAATATGATACAGTGGGGCAACAAGTGTTAAATATGTTACAGTGAGACAAAGGGTTTCATATTGCACAATGGGACAAGAAAGGGTTAACCATAGTACAGCGGGGAAAAATAGTTAAAAATGGTAAAGTGGGACAAAATGGGTTAAATATGGTACAGTGAGGCAAAACATGGAACATAAATGTGAGTTAAGAGCCCTTTTTTCAAATGTTACGCTTTTAGTTAAAGTTTAAAATTATGGTGCAGAGTGGTTAAAAGGTGTTAGATATGGCTGATTGTAGCAAAAAGGTTAAAAATGGTAAAGTGTGGCAAAATGATTTAATGTGGTAAGAGGGGAAACAATTTTTTATATGTTCTAGATATGTATACAATTTCGTACTTTAGAAGAACAGTGGAATAATTGAATATTGAATTATGTTAAGTAGTACAGTGATTCATGGCCAGAGTGCGAAGCTTCTATGTTAACCGTGGGACAAAAAAAAACTAAAGAAGGTACAATATGGTAAAAAGTTAAACGTGTCACAGATATGGGATATAAAGGGTAAAATACGGCCTAAGGATGCGAATATGGCTCTTAGAATATAAACTACAATTTTCTCTAAATGCACACTTTTAGTGGCACTGTTGGGGCAAAAACTATTAAATGTTGTACAGTGGTGCAAAAATGGTTAATTAGGACACATTGGGTTAAATGTGGTACAATGGAGAGAAAATGATTAAATATGATCCCAATGGCAATTGTAAGTCGTGCCACTTAAACTAGGCATTAATTTTACCTTTTTTAAATTAAAAAAAAATTAAAATTGCACAACTTAAACCAGGGTGTGAATGTAGCTATTGGAATATAAACTGGGGGAAAAGGGCAAAATATGATCCAAATAGTTTTTGACATTTGGAGGCACAGCAAGGAAAAGGGATAAATATCGTAACTTGATACCAGGAACATAAACAAGAAATTAATCGGAGATTTTTGTATTTTATTGTACACGTCATGGGCGGAATATCATTAATAGGTGGCAAAACTGCAATCCTTGTATTCCAGCCGGAAAGTCCAAAGAAGAACCAAAAGAATAAGTTGTTGTAAACTTTTTTATTTATTTATTTGTATGTATTTTCGTTCCTTAAAAATATTGCGCTTTTCAAGTCATCTGTATTACCTTTCATAAGTTTATACATGGTAGCATCAACATTTCGCTTTAAATCGCTGCATTCTGAAACAAAAATATTAATTGGGATATTACAGGTGTTCTCAAAAACAAGTAAAAAAACAGTTTTAAATGTTATCAAGATGCTATGTTTACTTACTGACTGTGAAACCACAAATGTCCAGAGTTTTCCGATTTTTGGGAAACTTTTCATGAGTTATCATTGTTCGCATGAATTCCGTGCGTTTCTCCTTGAATTGGTTTATCTCCAATTGCAATTCCTCATTTTGAGCAACTAAATCCAGCCAAAAATGTAAAGCCATGTCAAATATTTCTTGATCGATCCTCAAAATGCGGACGTTAGTGCGAAATCCTGGTAAATCCGTAGTATTGCGAGGACTTTCCTTGTTTCCTTTCTTTTTTAGAACAACTTCGCTTAGCGTAGTATGTTGCAGAATTGCCTTAAAGTAGCACCAACTATCAGGATACTCAGACATGGTTATGGTCAATTTTCGAAGTAAATTAAATTTGGATAATGTAGTCGGGAATAAATTTTGCCACCGCAGGTCGAGTTCTTCCAAATTTCTACTATTATGCAAACCAGCATCATTATAGCGGCTTGCACCAGAGTAAGAGACAACTTCCCAAGGCAAATATTTTAAATTCATACTGCCACCAAAGACTACTTTGCAGCTATAACTAGAAATAACTATCTGCAAGCTTGGTGCAAAAGCGAAGTCTTCAATTTTTTCTCCGTCGTAATAAGAGTCTTGTGTATAAAACTTCGTCAAGTCAGGTGATGTTAGTATTTGCCTTAAATTTTATATAGTTAAACCTTCACAATCACTCAACGATAATTCTGTTACTTTTTATGGTATGGAAAATGATTCTATATTTTCAAATTCAGAATATCGTATATGGAGCACGTTTAGGTTAATACAAGCATCGGCAATATTTCTTAGTAACAAGTCACTAATAGACGCTGCGAGGTTAAGAGATTTTTAAAAATGGATACATATGGGGAAATATTTGCCTCTGGGTAAAAATCTAATCCTATTTTAAGTTCTTTTATGTGTACTGGATTAACAAGTGCGTTTGTAGATGATTCCGATATATCATAATACAAAATGCATTCTGCCAAGGATAAGTACTCGAGTTTTAGCTCCGTTACCAATTCTATGAATTCCCCCTAGGTTATTGTACATGTAACATCTGGACCGTAATCATGATTGATGCTCAAGCTTCTGAGTTTTTTCAATGGAAGCAGCGATTTTAGATCCAAATTATTTCCAAGCATAATTTGTCTCCCATTTTTGTCAATACATATGTTTACATGATGCAATTCCAATTGTGGACACATTTTCTCTAATTCTTCGAAGTATTTAATGTGTATTGTCGTGAAGCAATATCGAATCGCGGTTAGATTTTGCATCGGTCTTAAATCATCAAGCACAGTACCACGTAATTGTTCTAATATCATCACATTTTTTCCGTTATAATGTATAAATTCCTGAAACTCTGTCGGCTTCAAAACAATCCGATTGCGATTGCTTTCATTTGTCACTACGACAGTCAACAACCCACCCAGCAATTGGAATATCGTTTTGTCAAAAAGCATCTAACTGGGTCCTATTCGAGTACTTTTGATGACCATAAAGTGGTAATCACTTGCACGCGTGAAAAAGGACTAGAAAATGAGTCGAGCTTATGCTTCAAAACTGCACTATTGAAAATACAATAACAAAATATACATCAATCACAAAGATATCATGCAGGTGTTTGAGACTGTTTTGATCGTTATTTTGCAATGATAATTCGCACACATGGATGGTTGAAAGTTCTCCTTATGGTGGTTTGTTTATAACGGGACAATATGCTTTCTTATTAAAGCAAGAATCCAATAGTTGGTCATTTTGAATTTTAGTTTATTTTTAGCAGTCGAATCGTGGTGAGATGTTCTACGATTAGTGAATCACATTTTTAGAACTTGAGTTAATTTAAATAAAAAAAATAGTGTCAGTCCAAACAATAAACAAAATATTTTTTATGTTAATTATTATTGTTGTAGATCATACGAATGAAATATTGCTCGAAAAGGCCTCGAAAATGACACTAAATATGACTGATAAATGACTCAAAAAAGACTCGTAAATGATTGTAACTACAACTGAGAAATGTCTCGAAAGTGACCTGAAAAGCGGCTTATAATAGACTCTCCAAGATGAGTCGCGGGTAGGGTACAATTTTCTCCCGACAAAACATTCATTTATGATCAGAAAATGAATGCATTTATGATTACTTTAATCGCTCAGTGGAGTCAAATAGTACCCGAATATGATTAACATTTTCCCAAAATGCTGACTGGGAGACTGTCTAATACCAAGACGCGAAATTGCACTCTTATACTGTTATGAATAGAACCAATAGTAGAGTTAGCAGTATACAAAGACAGAAAACTTTTAACAGCTTTGTCTATTCCCTTAAGTTCTTGTGATGTCAATTGACCCTCTTTTCTTGTATCTCACATTATGTTCTGGTTATTTTAGATGTCCGTCGTTCTCTATGATGGGGAAAGTTCATTATTTTTTCACTACGCTGTTTCGATTTTGTTTGCGTAGCTATGCCTATTAGCAAACGCAATGTGCAAATACAGCATCCCGTTATTTTTGTAGAGAAACAATTTGATGCTTTCTCTCAAAATAATAAAAATTGTTATTTGAATTTCAATCACTGAAGAAGTACATTTTGAAGAAGTCTAAATTAAAATGTAACTACGAAAGATTCTTATAAAACGATTTGTTAATGCCAAGGGACGAAATAATAATAATATTAATACATTTTATATTTGTATGTGTTTTTTTTAATTGATACATAATTAATTGCAATAGGGTAAACGTTCCTAAGTTCGGCATGTCCCAGTAGTTGGCATTTTTTTAAATTAAAACGTAAATAAATAAGAATAACTGCAGTAAAATGTTACAACGAGATCAATGGAGTGAGATGAGTATTTCGGTGTCATTTTATGCATATTTGGCAACAGTTCTTCAATACGCGCGGGAGTGCTTCTTTTTCAAGTGATTTTTTAGAGAGTATACCAATTTTAAAGGGAAAGTAATTTTATTAATTTATATTCTAATTTAATCATAAGGGTTTCTGATGATAGATACTAATTCAAAAAATGCTTTGAAAATTATTTTTTTTTTAAATATTTTTTAATTTTTGAAAGTTTTGTCTGGATCGAGGTCATATATAAACTAAACCAGTAAGGAAAGGCAGAAAGTCGGGCGGGGCCGACTATATAATACCCTACACCTCCCTAATAATGCGATAAGGGTCATTGCGATAATAATTTGGAATAATTGGTAAATGGGTAGGAACATATTATCTAATTCTGAACCGATAATCGCTAAATTAAGTAATATTCGTTCCTAAATTGAGAAACATATTTCTGGAAAATTTTAATGATCGGAAGTAAAGTACAACTTCTATAGCGCTTTGATACCAAATCAGGAGGAACATATGTACGGATGTTATATATAAATCTGAACCGATTTTCCCTGAATACTCATTCATGTAAAAAGACATCTTTCTGTCGAATTTCGTACTGATCGGATATAAAATACAATCTCTACAGCGCTTGCATGTCGAATCGGGGGTAACATATATATGGGGCTATATCTAAATCTGAACCGATTTTCTCCGAATTTGGCAGTATTTCTTCATGTAGAAGGAAACCTCTTTTTGCCGAAATTCGCACTGATCGGATATAAAATAACATTTTTACAGCGCTTACATGTGAAATCGGGGGTAACGATTATATGGGGGCTATATCTAAATCTGAACCGATTTCTTCCAAATTTAACAGTGTTCATTCAAATAATAGGAAACCTCTTTCTGCCGAATTTCATACTGATCGGATATAAAATAACATTTTTACAGCGCTTACACTTCAAATCGGGGGTAACGTATATATGGGGGCTATATCTAAATCTGAACCGATTTCTTCCAAATTTAACAGTGTTCATTCATATGATAAGAAACCTCTTTCTGCCGAATTTCAGACTGATCGGATATAAAATAAAGTTTTTAAAGCGCTTACATTTCAAATCTGGGGTAACATATATATGGGGGCTATATCTAAGTCTGAACCGATTTTAACCAAATTCTATCTAAATCTGAACCGATTTCTTCCAAATTTAACAGAGTTCATTCATGTAATAAGAAACCTTTTCCTGCCGAATTTCATACTGATCGGATATAAAATATACAAATAAAGTCAAATCGGGGGTAACATATATATGGGGGCTATATCTAAATCTGAACCGATTTTCTCCGAATTTAGCAGTATTCCTTCACGTAATAAGAAACCTCTTTCTGCCAAATTTTGCACTGATCGGATATAAAATACAGTTTTTACAGCGCTTACATGTCAAATCGGGGGTAACATATATATGGGGGCTATATCTGAATCTGAACCGATTTTCTCCGAATTTAGCAGTATTTCCTCATGTAATAAGAAACCTCTCTTTGCCGAATTTCGCACTGATCGGATATAAAATAACATTTTTACAGCGCTTACATGTCAAATCGGGGCTACAATATATATGGGGGCTATATCTAAATCTGAACCGATTTCAACCAAATTCAATAGGGATCGTCCTTGGGCCAAAAAAAAGATATGTGTAAAGTTTCGTCGAGATCGGACCATAATTGCGACCTGTACTTTGATTACAAGAATACATGCACAGACAGACAGACAGACAGACGGACAGACAGACAGACAGACAGACAGACAGACGGACAGACGGACATAGCTAAATCGACTCAGAAAGTGATTCTAAGTCGATCGGTATAATAAACGATGGGTCTATTTCTTCTCCTTTTGGGTGTTACAAACAAATGCACAAAGTTATAATACCCTGTACCACAGTGTGGTGTAGGGTATAAAAACTGGTGGTGTTGTTTTTAATATGTTTTATTTTTATTTATTTCCGATATTTCGATCGCCTTCGACGATCATCTTCAGGGATTTTTACTTAAAAAATATAACAAAAAACATATATTATTTAAAGAAAAATTACAAAAATATATCACGATATTTACATTTAAACAAAACAAACGACTTGTTGCTAACACAGCATTGTTTCAACTAACTATTTAATTTCTAGGTTTGTATTTTTCTACTAAGTTACGATAAATTTGTGCACAGTGTCAGTCTTATAGTTCATTCTTACGTCGGTAGGTACATTAATTTTTTTTTTTAATTTAATTCAATTTTATTCATTAAATATATTTACAATGAAATATTTGCCCCAGCGCCTGACAGGCATTTTTGGGGCGAGTTGACAAGTTAAAATGCATTTAGTCTTATATATTTACATATGTACATATTTCTGTTTGTTCTTGATATCAATAAAAGCATTCTCACATCACGAAATAAATGCGCTTTTAGACTTCTCTTAAATGAAGAAATAATAGATATAGTCTTTAAATCTTGGGGAAGATGATTGTATTCAGAGCATCCGTTGTGTTCTATTCTCTGTTTAAAATTAATTATGTGTAGCATTTCCAGAGTATATCTTTTCTTGTAATTGTTCTCCTGTGTCAATATGTCAACGTCCTTGAAATTTGGCTCATGTCCCGTCAGAGTACAATGTGCTGCTAGAGCTGTTTTTTGCTCCAAAGGTTTATAAGTTGATTTATGGTCAGATTTATGTCCTGAAATTCTAGTCTTTATATACCTTTGGCTTGTTGGTCTTGTCCCATTACATTTTATCTTATATACCAAGTTCGATTTGTCCTCTTTTTTAATTTTCGATTTTGTCCTACTGAAAAAATTATTTACTGTATTGTTTGTTTTAAGCGCTAGTTGATACTTGTCCTTATTGTAAATAGTGGATTTGCAGAACCTTTCTGAAAAACCTGCGATGTATGTTGAGGTCTTGTATATTTTCGCCATTTCTTCTTGCGTTTCCATTATTTTTGTTGATTTCTCCTTCACGTGTATTATTAAGTCGTCAATAGTGTTTTTGGGAAAATCGTTAATTTTTAATATGTGTCGTATCTTGTCTTCATTATCTTTGTGATATGCTTAGTCACTGATGTTTAGGACTCTGCTGATGAAATTTGTAGCCGTGTTAATTTTTATTCGTCGGGGATGTTTAGAGTTGTAATTTATTAATCGTCCAGAAGCTGTTGGTTTTTGGTACCAATTTAATTTCAGCATACCGCTTTGTCTATGTATTATTGAGTCAAGATATGGCAACTTGTTCTCCAATTCACATTCCATTGTAAACTGTAGTTGTCTATCGAAAGTGTTTAGAGTCTGTAATGTTGTGTCCACCTGAGTTCTCTTAACAATACAGAATATGTCATCTACATATTTGGTCAATATTCTGGGTTTGAGCGTCAGTTTTGATATTGAAATGTCTAATAATTCTTCCATGATGATGTCTTCCATATTTATTTTTTTCCATATTTTTATAAGGCCGACATTACGAACAATATTTTTTCACTATTTCCAGTAGTCGGCATTGGGGTGCGACTACTGGGAAATTTGCATTTTTTCCCCTCCCTCTTCACTCTGGTAACAGAGAAAATGAGTATAAATTTCATAAACCCAGTAGTCGGCATAGTACATATCCAGTAACTTATGACCTGCCGAGCATAGGATGATAAGTGTCCTAAAGTCGGCAGAAGCTAATTATACCCTATACCACACTGTGGTACAGGGTATTATAAGTTTACTTCACGGCAGATGTTTGTAACACCTGAAAATAACACAGCTAGACCCACCTTAAAGTATACCGATCAGCTCAGAATCACTAGCTGAGTCGATTTAACGATGTCTGTCCGTCCGTCCGTCTGTCCATGTAAAGTTGTTCGTCGACTACAGGTCGCAATTTCACTCCGATCGTTCTGAGATGTTGCAGTTTAGAGTATTTCGCGGCTGTTAAGATCGCTATTGAATTTGGTTGAAATCGGTTCCAATTTAGATATAGCTCCCATATATATGTTTCGTCCGATTTGGCCCTTTAGTCCTGTAGAAGCTGTATTTTACATCCAATCATTTTGAAATTTAGAATGGTAGAGTTTCTTGATCCATGAACCAACACTACCAAATTTGAAGAAAATCGGTTAAGATTTAGCTATAGCTCTTATACACATGTTTCGTCCGATTTGGCCCTTTAGTCCTGTAGAAGCTGTATTTTACATCCAATCGTTTTGAAATTTAGAATTGTAGAGTTTCTTGATCCATGAACCAACACTACTGAATTTGAAAGATTTACACCACACTGTGGTACAGGGTATTATTTAAGTATAAAATGTCCCAAAAGTAAATTTATGTAAATAATTTATACATGAATTACAAAATTTATATATCAGAGTTATTCAATATTACGAGAGTGGTGTAGGGTATTATATAGTTGGCACCGCCCGACTTTAGCCTTTCCTTACTGGTTTTTATAATTAAATTCATCATAAAGGTCTCAATATGGGTTCGTCACAGAAATTTGTATTTTTACTAGAGCCCTGCATCGGCACCATTTTTCAGTATTCGAAAACATTCATTGCTTTTGCGATTACTATACTTCACTCACTTTCTTTGTTTCAAACAGAGAAGTGAACTGCCGTCATTGTTTTCGAGTAGTTAGTGAAGAGAGACAAATGAGAGTGAGTAGTCTGTTCTCGTTGTGTTTGCTCAAACGGTCCATGCGAGAACCAATATGTTCGAAAAACGGTCCAAATAAAATAAAAGTATTTGAAAACTTAGTGTATTGCACCGAGTATATTTCGGTATTTAGGGTATTTTTGTCTATGAGCTGGGTAAAAAAAATCAAGTCACAAAGATATCAACGGAAATTTTTGCGTAAATCTAATTTCATATTTTTTAGCTAATAACCTGTTATATAAATAACAAATAAAAAATTACTAACATCGGTTTACCACCAAATCAAAAAGACTAGAGTTATAATCATTTGGTAGCCCTAACATTTTAAGAAATTTAAATTTTTGGGCGCACAATATGCCGAATGGTGGATAAATATGGTACAGTGGGGCAAAAATTGTTGAATGTGGTACAGTGGGTCAAAAAGTGGTAAAATATGGTACTGTGGGACAAACATTTTTAAATGTGGTACAGTGGGTCAAAAAGGTGTAAAATATGGTAAGAGGGGTAAAAATGGTTAAATGGTGGGGTAAGAATTGTTTTATATGGTACAACACTAATTTGTATGTACAGTCGAGTAAAAAGGAGTTAAATAATGTGCGGTCAAAAAGAGTGCAGTGTGTCAAAAATGGTTATATATGATACAGTGGGTAAATATTGCTATTACTTACTGTACAGGCGAGAAAAAAGGATTTGAGCCAGAAATAAATAAATTTGGTACATTGGGGCAAAAATTGTTAAATATGGCACAGTGGGGAACACAAGTGTTAAATGTGGTCCCAGTGGAGCAAAACGGTTTAATAACGGTGTGAGACATAAAGTATGAAATGGGTAATCGGAATGCGAGGCCAACTATCACAACATAAACCGGACATTCCGTGGGGCAAGAAAGTAAATAAATTAAATGGGGTATGAAAGGGAAAGAGTTAAATATGACACAAGCGCGCGAAGGAAGCTCTTGGAATATTTTAATGAATACTTTAGTGACACAGTCCCAAGGTGCGATTATAGTCTTACAACATAAAGAAAGGATAGGTAGCAAACATGGTTTTATATATTTCCCAGAATGTGAAGGTAGCTATTGTAACAAAAATAAAACTGTTCAAAGAGCCATTATCTCCAAACTCCACTTCTGCTTGCGAGGAACATCCATATTCACCTTCCTGAATTTGTTCAAATAATAACATTAATTTTGTTTAAGAAAATTGAGAAAGATAATTTTATGCGCACAATAAGAAAGAGAAACTGGAAGTTGTATAATAAATATTACGCCATGGTGAAGAAGCAACATCGTCTCAAAAACAGAAAATCTGCTCTTCTGAACAATTTTTAAAATATTAGTTCCGTCAGTTGGTCACCTAAGCGACGATATGTATCCCTTTTCCCCACTGTGAGTCTACATGTCGAAAAACAAATTTGTGGATTACATAACCCCTTTTTACCCAATGTACTATATTTAACAAATGTTTTCCACACTCCAGCATATTTAACTCTTTTGGCCCACTGTACCACGTTAAAACTTTTTTGCCCCACTGCACCAGAACTTAACCTTTTTGCACCACAGTGCTTCTGAAAGCAAAACAAAAATTCAAATCTCCTCTTATCTCATATTTATGTACCAAAATTACTCTCGCTACCTGGAATCATATTTTTTGCCTACGGTACCATATTAATTCCTTTTTGTTCCAATATATCATATATAACAACTCTTTGCCTCACTTTACCATTCTTAACAGTTTTTGCCCCACTGTACCATATATAACCCATTTTGCTCCAATGTACCATAGTTAACCTTTTTTGCCCCACTGTAACATATGTATTTAGAAAACCGTTTACACCAACTGTGCCATATTTAACACCTTTTTGAGCTGTACAATATTTAACACTTTGTAGCACTGTACCGTATGCAACACATTTTTACCTCCCTGTATCATATTATTTATTATCTCTCTTTCTATTTCAAGAGCGACTCTCGCATCATATTTAACACTAGTTGTTCCACTGTGCCCTTAAAATACAAATTTTAATCCTAAGTCCTACGGACAGCTCTCGCATTAAATGTCACGATTCTAACTAGCCGTTTGAATTGTTCAAGGGCACCATTTTCAAATCTTTTCGTCACACTGTGCACCCATACACCAACTTTCAAGATTCTAGCTCATGCAAATTGAATTAGGCCACGTAACCATATTTATCTATGTTCGAACTTCGAAAAATTTCTTATTCTTTCCAGTTTACGTCCGAAGAGACACCCTAACATAAAATTTCACAATTCTAGTTCTTGCCGATTAGGTTTATTGGTGGCACCATATTTTTCCTTTTTTGTCCCACTGTGCGTTCAAAATTCCGGTCTAATTTTGTATATAAACATATATAGAAGCACTACTAGTGAATAAGTATTTTGGCTACCCTTATTTCCCAACCATTCCTTATTATATTTCTCTAAACGTGAGGATATACTCCAGTCGCTTTATTCGACTGATACTCGTATCTTATCGTTATTTAATTTTCTCAATATAAGATTTTAAAAATATATAATAATTTGTTTTACTTGCGTTTTCAGAATCCATATTGACAAAAGTCTAATTAAAATGTTTTTTATATTAATTTGTCCGTTGTCTGAATTACACTTGAAGTAGTACTGAAACAATGAGGAAACTCACATGTAGGCATATGCAAAACAGCAGAAGCAAACGAAAGTTTACGGTTATTCCCATTAGTTACTATTCAATTGTTTCGAGTACATTCATCACAGTTCGAACATTTCAAATGTTCTCGAAAACTTTTCAACTACTTACTGAAATGAGTGAAGTTCAGCTCAGTAGTTGTTGTAACCAAACAGTCCAGTACAGTGTAGTTGTGTGATGTGGGAATTTCTTCTCTCAAAAATATTTTATTCAGAACAGAGAGTATTGCGAGAAAACAAGTAAGAAAATGCAGTCGGGTAAACCGACTAAGGTATACCCTCACTTTGTGAGTAATGTAATATATAACATTACACTAATAAATCTGTCAATTTGTCTGGGAGGTACCTAAAGGGGTTTCTCCAAATACACCTATTTTTCGGTAAACAGCAGATTCATAAATACATTGCATTGTGCCGAACTATAAGCGTTTATGTGCACTGGTATATTAAAGTTACGAGCTATGTAATTTTGGTATGATTTGGTCATTTTGTGTGGGAGGTACAAAAAGGGGCACTATAACAGCATTACACTGTACAAGTATTTGTATGCACTGGTATTACAGTTACAAGCCGTTTACTTTTGGTACGAAACGGTCAATTTGTGTGGGAGGTACCAAAAGGGGCTGTGCAATAACGCCCATTTTTCACCGGACTATAGGCGCTACAAAAATATTATACTGTAGAAAATTTCAAGCATTTTTATGCACTTGTATTAAAGTTATAAGCAGTTAAATTTTGATGCAAAATGGTCCATTTGTGTGGGAGGTACCAAAAGGGGCATGCCAACTTCACCCATTTTTCTCGAGGTAATAGCGACTAATTTACTAATATTATGTGTAGAATTTCAGAAGATTCGAATAAGTAGTATAGAAGTTATTAAAGAATCGATATTTCACTAAATTGTAACCCTTTGTGTGGGAGGTACCAGAAGGAGTAGACAAATATGGCCCATCTTCGAACTCATCCGGAGATAGATACAAATATTACCCCATACCAAATTTGAAGTCAATCGGTTACTCCTTTCGAGAGTTATCGTGCGCACCAGCCAGCAGACAGACAGACAGACG
The DNA here is from genome assembly GCA_963930755.1 of Eudasyphora cyanicolor. Taxonomy (NCBI): domain Eukaryota; kingdom Metazoa; phylum Arthropoda; class Insecta; order Diptera; family Muscidae; genus Eudasyphora; species Eudasyphora cyanicolor. Next base: position 238,681,016 of record OZ005735.1, read on the forward strand.
GACATTGCTCATTCGACTTAAAATGACCCAAAACGAATATCCGCCGAACATATTTGGGGTCTTAGGTCACTCCTTCGATGTGTTACACTTTTTTCCGTAGCAAATGATATATACCCTCGTATCACTAAAGTGAGGGTATAAAAATATAGAAAAAGGGCAAAAAATTCAGCTTGAAAATTCGTAGGGCTATATTATTATTATTAATTGAGAATCTAGACTTGAATGATGGCGAAGTTCTTATTTTTAATGGCTTCTTTCACGTCCAATTCTCAGAAGTGAGTCCGAAAATCATGTGTTGTTCTGTGTTACAGACTCAGACGATAACAAAAAACCCTAATGGTCAGAGAAGGAAACAAATAGTATAATTAACTCTGAGGGAGGCAGAGTATAATAGAGGAGGTACTTTTGAAAACTGACAGAACTGATTTTTTCATTTTTTTTTGTTTGGTAGCATTGAATAGCATTTTGTCAAATTGTGCAAAAACACAAAAAGTGGAATAGTCAAATTTTGAAAAGTACCTCCTCAATTATCTCTCATATAGAGTCAGTTTAAGAAATATTCTTTATAATAATGGTAACTATCATAAAATGAACTTACAGAGTCCGATCCGGCTTTAAAACTATTACATGTCCACATCATTGTTTTAATGTACATACTTCTTAAAAGTACTGATATAGTACTTACAATAATAACGCACACAAGACTAAAGATTAGAGTTTCATTAAATCAAATACAAACAATTTTATATCAATGGAAATTTCTTTAAAAAGACATGTAAACTGTCGTTATTTTAATGAAAATTATTCTTCAATTTATGCCAAGGTCGCATACATGATTTAATTATGCGTCGCCCTTAATTATATTACTTCAATTTATGATACATTTTAACATTATATTTCAAATAAAATTTGATTTTTATTTATTTCGGCAAAGTATTATATACATATTTTCTTCTCCAGAATCGGGTAAATTATTGAATAAAGAGAACCCCAATATCCACATGATCGAATCAAAATTATTCCTAAGTTTATTGCAATCTGAAAAACAATTAAGAAGAGAGAATTAACTGATTAATATAATTTTTTGTTATAAACTATCAAACAAGAAATCAAAAGATTATGAAATACTTTTTAATGTTTACACTGTTACTTCATCTTTACTTTTCCTTACTTTTTACGCAAAGAAATTTTCATTTAAAATTTTTTTATACCCTCACTTAAGTGTGACGAGGGTATATATCATTTGCTACGGAAAAAAGTGTAACACATCGAAGGAGTGACCTAAGACCCCAAGTATGTTCGGCGGAAATCCGTTTTGGGTCATTTTAAGTCGAATGAGCAATGTCCGTCCATCTGTCTGTCTGTCTGCTGGTTGGTGCGCACGATAACTCTCGAAAGGAGTAACCGATTGACTTCAAATTTGGTATGTGGTAATATTTTTTTCTATCTCCGGCTAAGTTCGAAGATGGGCCATATTGGTCCACTCCTTCTGGTACCTCCCCCACAAAGGGTTAAAATGTTGTGAAATATTGATTCTTTAATAACTGCTATTATACGTATTCGAATCTTCTGAAATTCCACACATAGTATTAGTTTGTTAGTCGCTATCAACTCGAGGAAAATGGGCGAAATTGCCACGCCCCTTTTGGTACCTCCCACACAAATGCACCATTTTGCACTAAAAGTTAAAAGCTTATAACATTAATACCAGTGTTTAGAAATACTTGAAATTTTGTACAATGTAATGCTTTTATAGTGCCTACAGTCCAGTGAAAAATGGGCGTTATTGCCGCGCCCCTTTTGGCACCACCCACACAAATGCACCATTTTGCACCAAAAGTTAACAGTTTATAACATTAAAACCAGTGTATAAAAATACTTGAAATTTTGAACAGTGTAATGTTTTTATAATGTCTATAGCCCTGTGAAAAATGGGCGTTATTGCCACGCCCCTCTTTGTACCTCCCAAACAAAATGCCCAAATCATACCACAATTTAATGTCTCATAACGTTTATACCAGTGCACATAATAGCTTATAAGTCGGCACAGTGCAATGAATTTAAAGTATCTAATGTTCAGCAAAAAAAGGTGTATTTGATAAACCCCTTCTGGTACCTCCCACACAAATTGACAGAATAATTCGAGTAATATTCAATATTACATTACTCACAAAGTGAGGGTATACCTTAGTCGGTTTACCCGACTGAAACTTTCTTACTTGTTTTTAAATAAAAAATGCATAGAAATTGATGCCACAGCTGTTTTCGTATCATTTATTGTCGACAAAAATAATCTTTGATTTGATTACTGGATGTCTCATTTTAATAATTGCTGTCAAAATTATGAAGGAACGAGTACCTCCACACTGTGGAGAATTACGAAAAAATGGAAGGGCAGCTTTTAGCTTTGCATATGGTCCAAGGCAGGGCGGAGATCAAATGGGAAACTTCGGGTGTTCAAATTTTTTAAATGCGTGTAATTTTTTTTGTTCCGGAAACCACGTGAAGTACTTTACTCTGAGTGGATTTTACCAATCATGGCATACAACTAACGTTTATACGCATGCAGTGTTGCCAGAAATTACGATTTAAGGTCATTTTGACGATTTTCAGAGCCAAAAAATAGGACATGACGATTTGACGATATTTGCCCCGAAATTACGATTTTTTATGATATGAAGAAAGTAAGGAAAACTTCACAAATTGTTCTTATATCCTTCGGGATATATTTACACTAGCATTTATCTTTTTAAAATACAAATCAGAAATGTTAGAAAATGTCTCAAATATTTTGGACCGCACTCACAAGAAAAATCTCTTAAGCTTTGTTAACCCTCCGTCATGCACATGTTCCGTTAGTCACATACGTAGCACATGTATCTGGCCAGACACACTATGTATTTCAATACATTTATATGAAAAAATGTTTTTTTGTGATAATATTACATTGCTATATTGTTATCACGTCAGGCAGACATATATTTTCTATTTAAAAAATTAGAAAAACGATAATAATGAGATGAAATGAAGGTTAAATATTATATCAATCAAACTTACATTTAGTGGTGGCTGAACTTTTTGCTGATGTGAATGTTGTTCATTCGTTTTTCCCAGCTACAACTATGCAAAGTGCATATAAAATCCCGTTCATACAAATATGTGTGTATCTGGCCAGACACATGTGCGACGTATGGGATGTGTAGTTGAAAAAATCCACGTAAATTGTGGAAAATATGTGTGTATCTGGCCAGACACATAAATTGTTTATGTTATTTTTCATTTTAATCTGTTTTTTCATGAAGAAGATTCAAACCCCTAGCTAAATTATAAATATATTCAAATCACAGTTAAATTCGTAAATTGTCTGTCCAGATACATGTGCATGAAAGTAAGGGCTACGTCAAAACGTGAACCTCATTATTCCAACGAATCGTTCCAGCTAAAATTAATCACATATATTCAAATTGAATGGTGAATGTTGATTATCATTTAAAAGAACAACCTTTAGCATTTATTTTCTGTAGATTATGTCTATCAAATGTTGGCCGCGGCTACGTCTCAGATGGTCCATCCGTTCAGTCCAATTTTCAATGACTCGTTCGAGCATTTCGACTGGAAACTGGCGAATGACACGCGTGATGTTTTGCTCCAAAGCCTGAATCGAAGCAGGTTTATCCGCATAAACTTTAGACTTTACATATCCCCACAGGAAAAAGTCTAACGGTGTGATATCACACGATCTTGGTGGCCAATCGACCGGCCCAAAACGTGAAATTATCTGCTCACCCAAGTGTCCTCTCAATAAATCCATTGATTGATGCGATGTGTGGGAAGTGGCGCCGTCTTGTTGAAACCAAATGTCGCCTAGATCACGAGCTTCAATTTCAGGCATCAAACAGTCGGTTATCATGGCACTATAATGGTCGCCATTGACGGTTACGTTCTCACCGGCATCATTTTTGAAGAAATATGGACTGATGATTCCACCGGCCCACAAACTACACCAAACCGTTGTTTTTTTCTGGATGAAGTGGCAGCTCTTGAATCTCTTCAGGTTTCTCTTCGTTCCAAATGCGGCAATTTTGCTTGTTTACATACCCATTGATCCAGAAATGGGCCTCATCGCTGAACAAAATTTGGCTCGAAAACGTCGGATCTTCTTGGAACTTTTTAATAGCCCATAGAGCGAAGAGATGTCGCTTGGGAAGGTCGGGCGGCTTCAGTTCTTGCAGAAACTGTATTTTGTATGCTTTTAATTTAAGATCTCGACGTAAACTGCGCCAAGTCGTTCCATACGTCAGTCCGAGTTGCTGCGAACGGCGCCGAATCGTCTCTCCTCGGTCTTCGTGTACACTCTCAGCTACAGCCGTTGTTTCATTAATCGGGGTTTCCATTTCCCAATCCAACTGTGTGAAATACCTAGGTTTGCACTTAGACAAGCGGTTAACATGGAAATTAAATCCAAAAGAACCTATCTTGACATCAAACCAAGAAAATGTTCTGGCTTTTGGGTCCCAAATCTCAGCTGTCTTTGGAGAACAAGCTACTTATTTATAAATCTATTTTGAAACCTGTATGGACTTATGGAATCCAAGTCTGGGGTACTGCTTCATATTCTAATATTGATATTATACAAAAATATCAGTCTAAAATTCTGAGACAAATAAAGGTTTGGTTTGTGAGAAATAACACTATTCATAATGATTTAAAAACACCTCTTGTCAAAGAAGAAATTAAAAGATATAGCACTAATTACCTCGATCGAATAAGTAATCATTCCAATTTATTAGCAATAACTTTACTAGATGACACCGATGAAATTAGAAGACTAAAACGACCGCATATTCTTTATCTCCCATTTTAAAATTGAAATCCAATGTACTGGTAGAAATAGAACTATGAAATATGTACTCATGTATTAAATTTAAATCTATGTTTAGGTTATAAGAACTTAACATATCTGTCAATTTAATATGTTAAAAAATTTGCTTATTTCCCTTGTAAATAAAAATACATAAAAAAGGCTACAGCCGCTACATTTTTCTTCACTGCGTGCTGGACGTGGTCTATTCGGTCGAATATTATCCAATAATGGATGCTAGGTCTCAAGATGGGTGATGGTGTTGCGAATAGTACGCTCAGTAGGCCGATTATGTTGACCATAAGTTGAGCGAAGTGCACGAAACACATTCCTCACAGAACGTAATGAAATGCCAAACAATACTTAACAAAAATAACATGACAGCATGACACGACTCACACGTGATCTGTCAAAAAAAGGCTATTGAAAAAAGTATCTCCACTTGGATCATCCGTTAAATATGTAGCATGTCTGTGTTTGTTGTATGTACTTACTTATGGAAAATCCGCATACATGTATTGTCTGCAGACTCCTGGGAAATTTCTCATGATTTATAATCATTCTTAACTCTCTCGAAGATGGTGGCCCGTAAGGATGACTCAGCATTAATTTCATACCCTTATTATGACGAAACAAATCTAGCCAAAAATCAATGGACCACATGAATACATTTATTTGTACATTCACAATTTTCACATTTGTTTCGAAATCATCGGTTGGAATGTCAGGATCGAAATTTCGGTCTTGAAAAGTTTCAATGCTAAGTTCATTTAGAGGCGGATGTTTCAATAGAGCTATAATGTAGCACCACTGCAAAGGTGGAGCTCTCCTCATTATAACCTTCTTGAGATGCTGCAGTTGCAGCAGAATGCCTATGTCAATTAGACAGTCGACCATAGAAAGCGTTTCCAAATTGACGCAGCTTGCCAGTGGGACATTGGTTACATGGGAGGGATCATTGTACCAAGCATCCGCGTACCATGTCAGTTCTTGTAAGTTCTCATTTCCTTGGTAAGCTGATATAAATATGGCCATATTAACACATTTGATGTCCAGAACTTGAATTAAAGGTGATATTTGGAAATCTTCTAAATCTGCCAGTCTTTCCTCACATAGGCAGGTAAATTTTGTTAAGGTAGATTTGGTTAAAATATTTTTCACTGCGCCCGGGTCGATAAAACGACAATTTTTTATTGATAACTCAGTTAATTTCGGAGGTAAAGTAGTTGGATCTGTAAACCAGTTGGAGTTTTCTATATGCAATTTTTCTAAATTTCTACAAGTTGTAGAAATGATGGTCATCATTTTATCGGTCAGAGTGTCATCGGAAGATCTTATGGTTAAAATCACCAGATTTTCAAAAACATCTCTTTTGTAATGCCATTCGTAATAATCATAACATGAGACTGATATGATCATCTCTTTAAGATGCTTAGATTTAGTTGAGCTGGAATCACGCTTTGCTTGTACATGATTCTGAATATATTCTTTCATATCATTCATAAAATCCTTATGAAATCCACGTATGTGAAAAATATGATTTTTAATTGATAATCTTTTTAATCTTGGCATTTTCATAATATCATGTTCAATTATCTCTTCCGCAGTTTGATAAAATGTTTGGCAATTTTGTGGTACTAAGGCAATTTGCTCTATGGGGATATCGACATCGTAAAACCCCAGACCGGTAAGATTTTCTGGTTGGCATATATGTGCGGGATTCTCAGTTGTTCTCTGGCGTTCATAGGTTAATTTGGTAACACCCGAATGTTCAGCGTTAAGGTTTTCTATTCGCATTTCTTCTATTTGATCGATATAGTAATCAAGAAAATCTTTAAAGTCTCGAAGAAATATTGCTTTGCGATTTAATCCAGTTTCATTATTCACAACGATATCTGACCCATAGTAGATGATCAAAGTTCCATAACGCTCTTTCCATATATAGTTCTCAAAGATGTTCCGCAGCGTAGCATTCACCCGGGCCAATCTCAATTGATCTGAGAAATGTAGCATTTTAAAGATATGAATCATGACATCCGTATTAGTCATTATCTTTTCAATGCCGTGCAATACCATTTTTCGTTTTTGGACTGTGACTGAGTGAATGTTTCCCTTCTTCGTATTTAATCGATGCAAAAATGTAAAAATTCCCGAGCACTCTTGCTTCTCAATGTTTATACTTCGCACGCCACTGAACGAATACTGGCGATAGCGAGAGAGCGCATTTTAATTTGTATTGTCTTTGCATTAATCAGTGTTGGCAATCGTTTTCATGGGAAAAAGTCGCTAATTTTCAATGCGAAAATTTATAAAGCTGAGTCATGATACAATAATTGTAAAGGTAGTCTCAAGCTAACAGCTGATTACAATTTTTTTATTTTGGCGTGTTTGACAGCATTTTGGTTGTCAATCTCATTTACATTCCAAATGTTTGTTTACATTTTTTGAAAGCAGTGGAGAGCGAAAAAAGGAAACGTATGAGTTTAAATTGAAATTGGAAAAAAGTAATAGGAAGTGAAAAAAATAAGACTGAGTGAAAAAATATAATATAAATTGGAGAAAACAATAAAAAAATATTGTTGTTTTAAAATTATATTGTGTGTTTGTTTTTATTTTAAAAAATATATACTTTTCTAATAAGAAAAAATGCGCAAGTGTCGCATTTGTGACAAACGTGATGACCATGGAAATGGGTCGTTTTTCAAAATACCGAAAGATGGAGAGCTCCGATGGAAGTGGTGTCAGGCTAGTGGTATTGCATTAGAAAGCGGTCAGTTCATCTGCGACGATCAATTTTGCCCTCGGATATTGTAAGAGGAGCAAAAAAGAGCGTGCTATTGACTAATGCGATACCATTTGTTGTGTCTGATCTGTGTCAAACGCCACCTCTAGAGTAAGTAACTCCAGTATTGGAAGCAATGAATATTTATGTCCTTTTTCTAATTTAATGTTAGTTTTCCATCGATAAGCTCCGACATTAATTTTAATGACGAGATGGATATGTCCTTTGGGTTAGTAAGAAACATATCAGTATAAATAAATTTTTTAAATTTTTATTTACAAATCTTTTTCTAGTATTCTTCCTGAAAATCCCTTGGAATACACAGATATGCGAACAGAAACAGAGTAAGATTATAAAATTAAATACTTCCTTCATCACTCTATGGCGGCACATATTGTACATTCGTTATTAAATATCAAATACGGCTTTAATTTTCTAATAAATATTAATATTGACCACAGTTGCTCGTTCATTAAATTTATTTTATTGTATATGTATACTATTTAACACTACCTCTAGATGCATCGATTTTGAATACACTGTAGAACTCGTAGACAATGAGACACAGACAGAGTGAGTTTTCAAAATCGTAATTTAAAACCATTTTGTACATAAAAATTTAAACACCGCCTAGACACATTACAATTTATTCGGATATGCAGAGACAAGCGTCAGGGAACAAAAAATTAATTAGAAAACTTCAAATGGAAGTCGAGAAGTGAAAAATTCCTTTTCGTTGCCTTTGTGGTTTTTGCATTGCTGTAGCCCAATATTCCAAATTCTTGGCGAAGAATTTAGCTGCTACTGCAACTGCCACATCACATCTCAAACTACTGCACTATTTACGTCTTCTCTTCGATGAGGTACCTTGGCCAGTACCACCGGAGGGTGTCACATTAAGATAACAAAAATCAAAATCGAGTTTGTTGTTGAATTGTTGTTGTTGTGCTCACTCTGTCACTGACGTCTATCTGTCAGTTCAATTTGACAACCAAAATACGCAGGGTTGTACCGGACTTTTTGTTGTTGGGCTAATGAGACTACCTTTACAATTATTGTATCATGAAGCTGAGTATAGACGAGTGCCAGATCGGCAAACGTTATCAACCCTGTTAAAGTGCTGCAAATATACGGACAATGACAGATGGTTAGGCAAAGGTGAATTGACAGTTCAGACGATTGCAAGAAAACATTATAATTTCATATATATACAATATATTTTGTAAATATTTACATATATGCAGGATATGCCAATAAAAATACATTATAGACAGTGTTGCCAATAAAATGTTTTTCTGGCAATGGCGCCGTTGTCACATGCAAAAACTTCGCACATATAACAATCTTCAAATTATCTCGCAATGACTTTTCTGCTAACGTTGCAAAACAAAAATTGTATATTGACAGGGTTGCATTTTTCCGCCATTTTTCTGGCAATGTTGTCCGATCTGCAAATCGTGGGTACTTACCTTAAGGCAGACAAAAATTTTTTTTGAACTTTGCGGGAACATATTTTTGTTCTAACTTTTCTCGCTTTATGTATAGTTCGTATTAAAATAACAAGTAAGAAAGTTTCAGTCGGGTAAACCGACTAAGGTTTACCCTCACTTTGTGCGTAATGTAATATAAAACATTACACTAATAAATCTGTCAATATGTGTGGGAGGTACCGGAAGGGGTTTCTCCAAATACACCTATTTTTCGGTAAACAGCAGATTCTTAAATACATTGCATTGTGACGAACTATAAGCGTTTATGTGCACTGGTATATTAAAGTTACGAGCTATGTAATTTTGGTATGATTTGGTCATTTTGTGTGGGAGGTACAAAAAGGGGGGGGGGGGGGGTGATAACGCCCAATTTTTACAGGACGATAGGCACTATAACAGCAATACACTGTACAAAATTTCAAGTATTTGTATGCACTGGTATTAAAGTTACAAGCCGTTTACTTTTGGTACGATACGGTCAATTTGTGTGGGAGGTACCAAAAGGGGCTGTACAATAACGCCCATTTTTTACCGGACTATAGGCGCTACAAAAACATTATACTGTAAAAACTTTCAAGCATTTTTATGCACTTGTATTAAAGTTATAAGCAGTTAAATTTTGGTGCAAAATGGTCCATTTGTGTGGGAGGTACCAAAAGGGGCATGCCGATTTCGCCCATTTTTCTCGAGGTAATAGCGACTAATATACTAATATTATGTGTAGAATTTCAGAAGATTCGAATAAGTAGTATGGAAGTTATTAAAGAATCAATATTTCACTAAATTTTAACCCTTTGTGTGGGAGGTACCAGAAGGAGTAGACCAATATGGCCCATCTTCGAACTCATCTGGAGATAGATAAAAATATTACCGCATACCAAATTTGAAGTCAACCGGTTACTCCTTTCAGCAGACAGACAGACGGACAAACATTGCTCATTCGACTTAAAATTACCCAAAACGAATATCCGCCGAACATACTTGGGGTCTTAGGTCACTCCTTCGATGTGTTACACTTTTTTCCGTAGCAAATGATATATACCCTCGTATTACTAAAGTGAGGGTATAAAAACAAGGGTATTTTGCTATAAACAGTATGTACTTCACCTCACTCGCGTAGTGTGCTTATCAAAACGGTATCTTAACCAAGTAAAAAATGACTGGTTATAAAGCGTGATCCATTTTTATACCCTACACCACACTGTGGTACAGGGTATTATAACTTTGTGCATTTGTTTGTAACACCCAAAAGGAGAAGAAATAGACCCATCGTTTATCATACCGATCGACTTAGAATCACTTTCTGAGTTGATTTAGCTATGCCCGTCTGTCTGTGCATGTTATCGTGTAATCAAAGTAAAGGTTGCAATTATGGTCCGCTCTCGACGAAACATTATACATATCTTTTTTTTTGGCGCAAGGACTATCCCTATTGAATTTTGTTAAAATCGGTTTAGATTTAGATATAGCCCCAATATATATGTTAGCCCCGATTTGACAAGTAAGCGCTGTAAAAACTGTATTTTATATCCGATCAGTATGAAATTCGGCAGAAAGAGGTATATTATTATATGAATGAACACTGTTAGATTTGGAAGATTTGACGTGTAAGCGCTATAAAAATGTTGTTTTATATCCGATCAGTGCGAAATTCGGTTTTTTCTTATTACATGAAGGAATACTGCCAAATTCGGAGAAAATTTAGACAAAGCCCCCATATATATGTTACCCCCGATTTGACATGTAAGTGCTGTAAACTCTTTATTTTATATCCGATCTGTATGAAATTCGACAGAAAGAGGTTTCTTGGAGGTTGGAAGAAATCGGTTCAGATTTAGATATAGCCCCCACATATACGTTACCCCCGACTTGACATGTGAGCGCTGTAAAAATGTTACTTTATATCCGATCAGTGCGTAAGTCGGCAAAAAGAGGTTTCTTTCTACATGAAGGAGTACTAACTTAGGAGAAACTAGGTTTAGATTTAGATATAGCTTCCATATATATGTTACCCCCGATATGACATGTAAGCGCTGTAGAGACTATATTTTATATCCGATCAGTACGAAATTCGACAGAAGGAGGTCTTTTTACATGAATAAGTATTCAGGGAAGATGGGTTCAGATTTATATTAAAGCTCCATATATATGTTACTCGTGATTTGGTATCAAACCGCTATAGAAGTTGTATATTACTTCCGATCATTAAAATTTTCCAGAAAGATGTTTCTCACTTTAGGAACGAATATTGCTTAATTTTGCGATTATCGTTTCAGAATTAGATAATATGTTTCTACCCATTTACCAATTATTCAAAATTATTATGGCAATGACCCTTATAGCATTGTTAGGGAGGTGTAGGGTATTATATTGTCGGCCCCGCCCGACTTTCTGCCTTTCCTTACTGTTTTTTTTTTTGGTTACAGTTCGGCTGTCACGTTTTGTTTAGCGAACATAAAGTCTCACAGATCGGAAAGGAATTATAAGAACAAAAAAAAAATATTGAAAATGTTACCACAATGGCGTAAAAAAGAAAAGTGTACATTTCGAAATTCATAAATTATAAGACGAAAAACAACAGAAAAAAGTTCATAAAAGTTTTACAACAATTAAGTATGGAAACCAATAAAAAATTGAAAACAATAGCAAAAGTATAAATTAACCAGCGTTGAAAAAAAAATAATGTAAAAAAACTAAGAAGAAACAAAGTAAAAATTGCAATGGGTTATGTGTGGAACAAAGCACAACTCAAGTGAATAAACCGCAATACCATTGAAAACTAATAAAAAATAGAAAAAAAGAAGGAGAAATAAAAAGTAAGGCATAACATTGCTTATTGAGTACAACAAAATGTAAATCATCTAGTTTTAAAAACTAATAAGAAAAGTAAAGGACAAAAAACAAAGTGAATAAAAAACAAAATAAAATAAATTCGTGATAACTTCATGAAACAATTAAAGATAAAATACAACAAAAAAGAAGATAAAAACCAGTAAGGAAAGGCAGAAAGTCGGGCGGGGCCGACTATATAATACCCTACACCTCCCTAACAATGCGATAAGGGTCATTGCCATAATAATTTGGAATAATTGGTAAATGGGAAGAAACATATTATCTAATTCTGAAACGATATTCGCGAAATTAAGCAATATTCGTTCCTAAATTAAGACATCATTCTGGAAAATTTTAATGATCGGAAGTACAACCTCTATAGCGGTTTGATACCAAATCAGGAGGAACATATATATGGAGCTTTAATATAAATCTGAACCGATCTTCCCTGAATACTCATTCATGTAAAAAGACCTCTCTGTCGAATTCGCACATGTAAAAAGACCTCTCTGTCGAATTTCGCACTAATCGGATATAAAATACAGTTTTTACAGCGCTTACAATTCAAATCGGGGGTAACATATATATGGGTGTTATATCTAAATCTAAACCGAGTTTCTCCGAATTTGGCAGTATTCCTTCATGTAGAAAGAAACCACTTTTTGCCGAAGTTCGCACTGATCCGATATAAAATAACATTTTTACAGCGCTTACATGTGAAATCGGGGGTAACGTTTATATGGGGGCTATATCTAAATCTGAACCGATTTCTTCCAAATTTAAAAGTGTTCATTCATATAATAGGAAACCTCTTTCTGACGAATTTCATACTGATCAGATATAACATACAGTTTTTACAGCGCTTACATGTGAAGTCGGGGGTAACATATATATAGGGGCTATATCTAAATCCGAACCGATTTTCTCCGAATTTGGCACACGGGGCAAAATCGCCTTTTTTGATATGTTTGAATCGAAAGAAAATATATTTGGAACACAAATTTTTAAATATTATATATTTCTTAGCAAATAAATTTTATTTGAAAATCAATAAAATATATTTGGAACGCATATATTAATATATTACAACAAATTATATTTGCAAACTAAATTTCTCAAATAAAATATGTGTTTAAATACAAATAAAATTATTATTTAGGAATTTTTCCAAATATATTTTATTTAAAAAATATTTCCAAAACTTTTGCTGAGTTTTTCATATTTCAGTTTCAATTTTTCTTGGGTTTCGAATTGTACCTCCCAGTTATGATACCATATGCAGCATTACCTTCTGTTTTAAATCAATCATTTCAAATTTCTGAGTATTCCAAGCCATCATTAGTTGTCAATCCTCTAAGTACTTTATATTGATCCAAGATTATATGATTTCAATTATTATTTTTTACGAACATTAAAAATTTCTAAAAATTTAACTTTGAATTACTGAAAAATTTGAGACAATTTATGTATTTAATGAATACTGAAATGCAAATAAATATTTGTTTCTGAAATAATGGTCCCAAATAAAAACATATTGGAATGTAAACAAATATTTGTTTAGAACAACATCTTCCCAAATACACAATTTTTGTGTGTACCAAATATTACATGCTTAGAGTCTACCCCAAACATATATATGTTTCAAGCCGAATATGTTTGGGACAATATACTACAGAAGCGATTTTTTTTCAGCGTGCAGTATTCCTTAATGTAATAAGAAACCTCTTTCTGCCAAATTTAGCACTGATCGGATATAAAATACAGTTTTTACAGCGCTTACATGTCAAATCGGGGGTAACATATATATGGGGGCTATATCTAAATCTGAACCGATTTTCTCCGAATTTAGCAGTATTCCTTCATGTAATAACAGACCTCTCTTTGCCGAATTTCGCACTGATCGGATATAAAATAGCATTTTTACAGCGCTTACATGTAAAATCGGTGGTAACGTATATATGGGGGCTATATGTAAATCTGAACCGATTTCTTCCAAATTTAACAGTGTTCATTCATATAATAAGAAACCTCTTTCTGCCACAATTTCATTCTGATCGGATATAAAATAAAGTTTTTACAGCGCTTACATGTCAAATCGGGGCTAACATATATATAGGGGCTATATCTAAATCTGAACCGATTTTAAGCAAATTCAATAGGGATCGTCCTTGGGCCAAATAAAAGATATGTGTAAAGTTTCGTCGAGATCGGACCATAATTGCGACCTGTACTTTGATTACAAGAATACATGCACAGACGGACAGACAGACGGACATAGCTAAATCAACTTAGAAAGTGATTCTAAGTCGATCGGTATAATAAACGATGGGTCTATTTCTTCTCCTTTTGGGTGTTACAAACAAATGCACAAAGTTATATTACCCTGTACCACAATGTGGTGTAGGGTATAAAAACAAATAAAAGCTACAATAATTACTGAGTAAAGCAGATTGAGTAACTGTCAAAGAGCTGTGAAATTTAACAAAGAGAACAAATGAATAAGACTATAAAGTAAAAACAAACAAAAAACGTGCTAAAGGTAAATACAAGAAAGCAGAAAAACTGAATAAAGAAACCTGAGAATGAAACGAGCAAAACAAATGAAGTATTGAAACCCAAAGACAAATAGAATATAAGAAGACATTTCTGCAGGCCGAAACGTCAAAATCTATCAGTTACGAACGAATAGGAATGAACTGTCACACGCGAAAAAACACTTTTCCGCGAACATTGATTGAACTTTTTTTGCACTTATCGAGTAATATTAATTTTTTAATTGTGACAATTACAAAAAATGGGGGGAAAACGGTCTGAAAATCCGCGAAAAACCTCACTCGTTGGAATCAAATTCCTATTCGTTCGTAACTGACAATTACTCGCTACAGGAAGGAATGTCTTCTTATATTCTATTTGTCTTTGTTGAAACCTCAATCAATGAATGCTGCAGGGATGCCAAATTAGTGATTATCGCACCAGATTTAGTGCCTTTCAGACTACTCGATACGCGAAAAGTGTTCAGTTAGTGCCAAATGAAAAAAAGCACTAACTGTACGCTTTTAACATTTTTCGTTAGTGCTTTTGACGCCTTATGTACTAAACATCTGCATGAATTCATTCGTACAATGAATACAAATGCGCATTCATAAATGTTTCTTGTTACTCATTGTGCAAAAAGCCTACTGACTGAATATGAATGAATGCAGCCACTGAAGTTGTGTTGTACTTCGTTGTGCTTTGTTTTAGCGAAGATTGTATTCATTCGTCCCATAAAACGATCAAACTCGAACTCACAACATTCAATAACAGAGAGAACAAAACTACAAGAGCAATGAGTGATTGTGCATTCACTCTATTCATTCCAGCATCAGTGTATTTAGTACTAATTTGTTCGTACGGATTCTGTCGGTCGATGCATTATACAGGACTACAGGTCGCAATTTCACTCCGATCGTTCTGAAATTTTGCAGTTTATAGTATTTCGCAGCTGTTAAGATCGCTATTGAATTTGGTTGAAATCGGTTCAGATTTACATATAGCTCCCATATATATCTTTCGTCCGATTTGGCCCTTTAGTCCTATAGAAGCTGTATTTTACATCCAATCGTTTTGAAATTTAGAATGGTAGAGTTTCTTGATCCATGAACCAACTTTGCCGAATTTGAAGAAAATCGGTTAAGATTTAGCTATAGCTCCCATATATATGTTTCGTCCGATTTGGCCCTTTAGTCCTATAGAATCTGTTTTGTACATCCAATCATTTTGAAATTTAGAATGGTAGAGTTTCTTGATCCATGAACCAACACTACCGAATTTGAAGAATATCGGTTAAGATTTAGCTATAGCTCCCATATATATGTTTCGTCCGAATTGGCCCTTTAGTCCTATAAAAGCTGTATTTTACATCCAATCGTTTTGAAATTTAGAATGGTAGAGTTTCTTGATCCATGAACCAACATTGCCGAATTTGAAGAAAATCGGTTAAGATTTAGCTATAGCTCCCATATATATGTTTCGTCCGATTTGGCCCTTTAGTTCTATAGAACTGTATTTTACATCCAATCATTTTGAAATTTAGAATGGTAGAGTTTCTTGATCCATGAACCAACATTGCCGAAAATCGGTTAAGATTTAGCTATAGCTCCCATATATATGTTTCGTCCGATTTTGCTCTTTAGTCCTGTAGAAGCTGTATTTTACATCCAATCATTTTGAAATTTAGAATGGTAGAGTTTCTTGATCCATGAACCAACACTACCGAATTTGAAGAAAATCGGTTAAGATTTAGCTATAGCTCCCATATATATGTTTCGTCCGATTTGGCCCTTTAGATCCAATCGTTTTTATACCCTACATCACACAGGGTATTGTTTAAGTATAAAATGTCCCAAAAGTAAATTTATGTAAACAATTTATACATGAATTACAAAATTTATATATCAGAGTTATTCAATATTACGAGGGTGGTGTAGGGTATTATATAGTCGGCCCCGCCCGACTTTAGCCTTTTCTTACTGGTTTAAATATTTAGTTAACTTATTTATGAATTGAATATTTATTTGGTTTTGTTTTATGTTATATGCTTTTTTCTTTTTATTGCAAAGAAATAATAAAAAAGTTTAAAAAGGAAAAATAATGTTTTTTCTTCATAACATTTCTCTGATTAACTCGAGTAACTCGAATAATATTGTATAATTCGACTGCGCCCTAAACACTCAGTGTATATAACGAATGAAATCAAACTCTGCACAACTTCGCACACGCACTTGTCTCATTCATACCGAAGATATCATATTCAATGAATACCGAGTTGTAACGAGTGCGAATCATGGTTTGTGTGAATGCTACAAGTTGAACGAGGTCGATGATTTCACACTCTAAGCAATTCAAGTCTCTTTTGCACTCACTCATCGCTTCTCGTTGCAAGAGAATTGAATGAATAAGTGCCGTTACTTTTAGTGAGCGTCTCATAGGTGGCTTTTTTGCATTCATGCAGACGTTTATTATGTACATTAGACTGGTCGCAGCTTGTATGGGTTTTTTTTTTTAATTTTTGGTATGTGCGCTGTCCAAAATATGAGGTTTGCTGTCAAAAAGGTCGTCTTCATTTTTTAGCTCGATCCGACGGTGCCTTCTGGTGCCTAGTGGTGCCAAAAGTACCCGATATTATGAAAAAACGGACATTTGGCACTATTTTTATTGCGTTTTTATAGCTATTCGGTAGAAAGATGATATTCATTGGACAAAACACAATTTTTATTATCTAATAAGTATTTTTATACTGAAATTATTATTAAAGCTTTAAAAATTGCCACTCGTATGGAAATGTAAGCATTGCAGTTCCTATTGCGCTTAATATTGCATATAAAATGTTTTATATATTTCACATGTCAGAAATGATCAACATTTTTTGCGAAACACGCGCATCACAAATAGTAAAGAAACACCGTTCTTAATAAGTCCTGATTCACACGAGGCAATTTTTTCCAAGCAATTATCAAAGTTTGTAGGAGAGAGAGGCAGGCGGAAAGAGCACTCTGCCTCTCCTAAAAACTTTGACAATTGCTTAGAAATTGCCTCGTGTGAATCAGTACTAACATCGATGTACGAAAGAATCGATGTTTCCATGACAAACATCGATATTAAAATTGATACTTTCGATCTTTAGTTTATAAAAGGGGGTTCCCCTTATTAATACACATATCACGGTGTGACTTGACGGAACGTGTCAATTAGTTTTGCTGATATGTTCTAATCGTTGACGTGATAAGTCGTTCAAATTAATAACAAATAAATAGTATATAGTGAAATCTTCGTGTTTGAAGTATGACTTCTAAGAATACAGTGATTAAAAAGAAAAACTTACGCTCTGACCAAGATATTTTTTTAGTGGGCAAATGTGCAAATGATATTTTGGGAGCCAAACTACCTTCGATTAAGCAGGTGCTTTAATTACTTTTTTACAAAATGCGGGTTGAAAATAAGACATTGTTAAGTAGTATGAAAGGTACTATTGCCGTTACACTGGAATTTTGGAAAAGGGCACACATTCCAACGATTCATGAGACAAGTTGTATGCGGAAATTGAAAAAATATATGCAAAATGGAGACTGTTTGCGGAGCAATGAGATGAAAAGAAAATAAATAAAAAGGCAGATGTGGTTAGAATTTTGTTTTCCAATAATGTTTGGAGTTGTTTATTGTGATAATTGTCGTAGAACAATTACTTTACCTTTTATAACAAAATGATGCTGTTCGGACGAAATCCAAATAACGAGTGACTTACAAAAGAAAGTAAACAAAGCTTGGATGCCGAAAGGCCGCGTTTGGTAGCTTTTTACTCGTTAGATTCTGTCGTACTTTCTTGTACTTTTGGTCGTAAACCACAAAGTCGTATTTGAAAGTAGTAGACAGAATCTAACGCCGGGGAAATTGCGGAATGCCACTTAATGAGGAAAATGAAACGGGGGAAATTAAAGTAAAAATATTTTGAACTTAAACATTGCCGCCCGCCTTGCAACATCCAGCTATGTTGTAAATTAAATTTAGACTGTTACTTAGATAATACAAATTTTACATCGAAATTATAATGCGAAAACATTATTGCAAAAAAATATACATTCTTTTTCATTGTTTTTTTTTTTTTTTTATTTTTTCATAAAAATGTGCTCGACGAGCTAGCAGGTCTGACAGACCAAAGCCAACTTTAAAATGGACCGACCGGCCCGTTGACATACTTTAAGTTATATTATTATAGATTACATGGACCCGATATAACCCACCCGAAAATGGTGAGTTGGGCCCATGGGAAACCGGGGCTCGAGTAGGTTTGTGGCTTCATTATTTTGGGGTAAACTTCAGGTCCTAAAACTATGCCTATGGACGAAGCCCGATTAAACTGGGGATCTGCTAATTGCATACCCGCGTAATGCTCCCTGATGGCATCTGTCGCAGACTCTGAAGGAGCCCTTAGATGCGCCAAACTCATTAGGCGAGCGGATATGCTCAATTGCTGAGTGCTGTCGTGACTTGACGCGACGGTCAACTGGCAATAGCTCTCTTTGCCAATGTTAACGGGGTGCAGCGGAAGTTTCTCAGCCAACGTCCGACAAACTCTGCTGTGCCCCGAGCAAGGGTCCAAAAGAGCTCTCACCGGTATTCGTCGGTCGGGCAGGATAAGTATTACCACTGCCGTAGGCCCAAAGGTGACAACGGACTGAATAGCCATTATCGGACGTGATGTAGGAGCAGGAAGCGGACGATTAATTTGATCGGACATACGATTTTCTGAGGACGGACGTGGATGTTTATCGGACGGACCTTTTCCAGCGGACTGACGTGTATTCTGTTGTTTATGTGCGGGAGGAGCCTTTTGTTTTGTAGCCGGACGTGATCCGGAGGCGTGGGACGGAGAGGAAGGACCAGAATGGAGAAGGGTGTGGTGGTCCGCTTGACAAATTTTGCACCGTTGCTTTCTAGGGCAATCGCGTACAAGGTGCGTAGTGTCCAAGCAATTGGCACAGCAACGATGTAACACGATTGTGCGAAGTTTCCTCTCCATCCGCATAGCCTGAAATTCCCTACAATTTCGGAGGTGATGTTTCGCCTGGCAGACTACACATGGAACTTTCCAATGCCGCCTTCCCGAGCCCGGTTCCTTTCGACAAGATGCCGAAAGTGGTGGCGACGCCACAGTATTAACTCCGGAAGAAACTTCCGGAGCCGCCGACGGCGGATTTTTATTAGTATTTACTGCCTCTTCGTCTTGCGGAGGCAAAGTTTCCGATTCCAATGCGGAAGGCGTTGAAGTCTCGGAGGAGACGGTTTTTTCTCCCGAGAGAGGTGTGACCTGAACCTCTTGTTCCTCGTCGGACATGGGGACGTCATCCTCATAGTCGGGGAGAGTCGCTGCCATCGTGCCTAGATTTTCCATATTTCTGCGAAAAAATAGAGAGGGCGACATGGCGAAACAAGGAACGAGAAATATTAATTAGTAGGATCTGAAGAGACCCTAAGTCGTCTTACAACGTTCGAAAAGCCCGAATATTCACGATAGGGACACAACCGTCAACCTAATTTTTCAAATCTAACTGAAAAAAGGAGAGGACGCGATACCGACGCGAAAAGTGGACTCATTGCGGCAAAATTACTAATTTAGCTACTGGGCGTTTTACGATACCGTTTTCTATTCGAATATCCGCGACCCGAACGTGACCGTCGGACCCCGTATGATCAGCAACTACTCGACCTAACTTCCACGACGTGGGGGGTAATTGCTCGTGCCGAATAACGACTAAATCATTATTTTTTATGTCGCGCTGCGGATACTTCCATTTGTAGCGTTTATGTAGGCCCTTAAGATACTCGTCTTTCCACCGAAGGCAGAATTGTTGAGTTAGAGCTTTAATTTTCCGATACCTATTGACTAGATGTAGCGGAGATTCGTCGATTTGAGGCTCCGGAGGAGCGAGGATCGGAGACCCAATAAGAAAATGTCCTGGCGTAAGTGCTACTGTATCATTAGGATTATCATTCATCGGACAAAGAGGGCGGGAGTTCAAACACGCCTCTATTCTAGCAAGAATTGTTGAAAGTTCCTCAAACGTATATTTGAAGTTTGCCGCATGTTTTCGAAAATGCAATTTAAAACTTTTTACGGCGGCTTCCCAGAGGCCACCCATATGGGGTGCTCCGGCAGGGATAAACTCCCAAGAAAGTTCCTGATATTGATATGAGGAACACAAGATATCGCGGTTTTCGCGAAGTACAGATCTAAAATCTCTTTCTAATTTCCGGGATGCACCAACGAAGTTAGTGCCATTATCAGAAAATATAGTTTTAGGGCAACCACGACGTGATATAAATCTTTGAAAGGCAGCCAAAAAGGTTGTCGTAGACAAATCTGACGTAGCCTCGAGATGTATGGCTTTCGTAGAAAAGCATACAAAAACGCAAACGTAACCCTTAGTTATTTTGCAAGCCCGACCTGTAAAGGATTTAAGATCAAAAGGACCGGCAAAATCAACGCCAGTAGTGGCGAACGGTCGGGATACAATGGTCCTCTCCGGAGGGAGAGCAGCCATAATCTGAGTGCAAGACCGCTTTCTGTCTAACACACAGCGTTTACATCTATTAATTATTGTTTTGACTAAAGAGGTGAGGCGTGGGATCCAGTATTCATTGCGAAGGATGCGTAGCATCAACTGGTTTCCTCCATGGATGGAAATTAAATGAATATTGGAAACTAATAGGGAGGCAAAACGGCTAGCGTAGGGTACAATTATGGGGTGCCTTTCTGAATAAGACAGGGTTGGTGATCGCGCTAAACGCCCGTTTAGACGAAGTACACCCGAGTCATCCAGAAATGGATTGAGGGGTAGAAGCGAACTTTTAGAATTCAAAGGTTTCTTCTTCAATAATCAATCATATTCTTCAGCATAGTGTACCTTTTGCGCCAAAACAGCTAGACGTAATCTCACTGTTTTGAGTTCCGAACTCGTAAGAGTCGTCTCTCGATAAATCTGGCGATCTCTATGAGAAGGATGTGTTCTCTGAAAGAAACGGAAGACGTATGCTATCACACGCATAGCCCTATCTAAAGATGAAAATCTTTCCAAAATATCCTCATAATTTGTAAAAAAGGATACATGACATTTGACAGGCCGAAGTTCAACCTCGGTATCTGGAGGAGACAAATTTTGAAGTTCCCACCGGGAACTGTCCTGACGGAGCCAGTTTGGCCCCTGCCACCAAATATGTGATTTGGCCAACTCAGCAGGCGAAAGCCCGCGGCTGCCAAGATCTGCGGGATTATCCTCAGAACGAACGTGATGCCAGTTGTGGCTTCCAACGTGTTCCTGAATTTTGCATACACGATTGGCAACAAATGTAGTCCACGTAGATGGAGTCTTTCTAAGCCATGAAAGGACGATCGTAGAATCTGTCCAACAATAAACTCTATGAATTTCGATATCAATTTCACTGAGAATGTGTTTAAGCAATTCAGAGGCCAAAACGGCTCCACACAGCTCTAACCGAGGCAATGAAATTGATTTAATGGGGGCTACTTTCGTCTTACAAGAAAGCAGATTAGTAAAAATATCCCCATTCGGTGCCAATATACGAATGTACGCCACCCCCAATATACGAATGTACGCCACCATGCCTTTTCCGAGGCGTCGGAAAAGACATGAATTTCGACTGTACTATTGGGGGAATAATGGACCCATCTAGGAATCTGAATGGAATTCACCTCCAGATAAGAGTCCACGAATCTTTGCCATTCACGTTCCGTCGTAGACGGAAGTAGATCATCCCACCCAATATTATCTAGCCAAATTCGTTGCATAACTATCTTTGCTGTTACAATCACAGGGCCTAACCAACCTACTGGATCAAATAATTTGGCTATAGTAGACAGAACTTCTCTTTTTGTGTAACGGGATTTATTCGGTAGGGGATTCACACTAAAATAAAATTGATCTAATTGGGTATTCCAACGAATGCCTAGAGGCTTGGAGCTGCTAGCTTCCACGAAGGTGAGAAGCTTTGCATCAACTAGGTGGTCAGTCGGTAGACCTTCCAGTAGCGCACGGTCATTTGAGGTCCATTTCCTCAACTCGAATTTGGCAGAAGATAAGGCTGCTATTAATTGACCCCGAGAATCTAAAGCGGTGCCCAAGTCATGATACCCCGTCAAAACGTCATCTACATACATGCACCTCCGAAGGATGTGTGCAGCTAGGGGAAAATCATTCTCCGTGTCATCGGCTAATTGCAACAAAGTCCGTATGGCTAAATAGGGTGCACAATTCACGCCGAAGGTCACCGTCAGAAGTTCATAATCCTGAACGTCCTCATGAGGAGAATCCCTAAAGAGTATCCTCTGAAGAGGAGTATGAGCTGGGTCAACCCTGATCTGGCGATACATCTGTGTGATGTCGCAGTTATAGACGTACCTAAAAAGTCTCCACCTAAGAATCAAAAGGACCAAATCTAATTGTAATGTCGGACCCACATGAAGAATGTCATTTAGGCTATTCCCGTTGGAAGTCTTATTCGAGGCGTTGAAAACCACTCGGAGCTTAGTCATCTGCTTGTCTGGGTTGATCACTGGGTGATGAGGCAAGTAACAAACCGTAGAGTTTGATGGCGTAGCCTGAACGAGCCTCATGTGATCTAATTCTAAATATTCCCTAACTACCGAGTCGTAGACTGTCTTAATTGGTGGTTTTCGAAGGAGAGAAGCCTCATTTTGAAGAAATTGACGTAAACAATTTGTCCTAGAATGTCCTAAGTCCACCTGTTCAAAGAATTCAGCCCTAAATGGGAGAGATACGACGTATCTTCCCTCAGAATCCCTACGAGTTGTCCGTTTATAATTTTCCTCACAAAATCTGTCCTCTGGAGATAAAATAGATCGTTTAGGAACTTCCTCAAGTTCCCAGAAACGAAGAAGAGTCTTGTTAAGTCCGTCTTCCTCACTAAAATCTATAGTCGTTGTATACGCCGGAATATTAGGAGAGGACAGAGGACCAGTAATGATCCAACCAAAGACCGTTTTTTGCGCTATCAATGAACCTAATATATTTGTGAGAGTCCCTTGTCGCAGAAGTTTAGGATAAAGATCTGCCCCTAGTAATAGGTCGACAGGGCGACAAACGAAAAGATTAGAATCGGCCAAACGAAGATTTGGCATACGAGAAGTTAAGCCACTACTTAAAGAAAATGATGGCAAGTCTCCCGAAATATGTGGAAGAACCAAAGCAGTTGTTTCCATCAAGAGAGACGCATCTAGAGGAGAACTAATAGTTAAAGAACACAGCTTTCGAGAAATGGTTGAAACTGTCTGATTTATACCAGAGACAGTAGCCTGAGTCGAAATAGTGTTGATACCAATTAGATTCTGAAGTCGCTCCGTAATAAAAGAAGCTTCTGACGCTGGATCGATCAGAGCCCTAGCTGGGTACGTAGTACCCTGATGAACAATGTTCACCATTGCTGTCCCTAATAACACATTTCTACTCTGGGCGGTGTGAAAAACCTGGCTATTTGAGGCTCCAGAAATAATACCGGTCGATGTAGAGGGTTGATTTGGATTCAGAGAACCTGAATTAGAGGCTGGAGTAGTAGTAGCAGTGTTTGCGGTAGAGGTAGAATTCAAAACATTCATATGCAAAAGTGTGTGGTGTCTCCTATTGCATTTACCACAGTTGTAAGAACTCACACAGTTATTGACTTCGTGTCCTCTAGACAGACAGTTAATACAGCAGTGATGTCTCCTCACTGCGCTCAATCGATCAGGCACTGGAAGCTGACAGAATTTGGGACAGGAACGAAGGTGGTGAATCTGTCTTGGACAGAGAACACAATAATTTTCAGAGGCTGCGCGAGAAGATCTCGATGCACGAGGAGAGATTCTAGAGGTGGCGGCAGGGGTTCGAGAATTTGTAGCATTTGTAAAATGCGAACGGATTTTCTTATTATTATTACTTTGATTTTTCGAAGATTCGATACCCCTAAGATCACGAAGGCAGGTAAGAGTTTGGATACGTTCCGTAAGAAATTGATCCAAATCTTCCCAAGAGGACAAAGCTGATTTATTTTTTATGTTTTGTTCCCATAACGTAACGCTAATTTTGGGAAGTCGCTGAATGCACAGGAATACTAGTATAGGATCCCAATCTTCAGTCGACACATCATAGACAGACATGGCCGAAACGCAGCCGTTTATGCCCCGTTGTAAATTTTTCAAACCTGAGCTTGTCTCACTCTCTAATACTGGCAGATCAAAAAGTACTTTAAGTTGGTGGTTCACCAATATACGAGTATTATCGTAAGTGTCCTTCAATGCTTGCCATACAAGATTGAAACTTCGATGCGTAAGCGGAAACTTGGATACAATCTCACGAGCATCGCCACTAGTCTTCTTTATCAGATGACATAGTTTTTCTATTTCACTCACGCGGACATTGTTAATGTAAACCGCCGAAAATAAATCCATGAATGTCGGCCATGATAGGAAATCACCATTGAATACATCTATGTCGCAAGGGGGCAAATTAAGGCTGTGAGCCCCATTGTCACCACTGCATGAGAGGGAAGAATTTCCCGAATACTGTGAACTTTGTGACGCATTCAAATCGGACTCCCTATCTACGGTTCGACATGCAGTATCAATATTGCCAGTATTAGGAGGTGGAGTCTGACTAGACGCTTTAGGCGAAGCCCGAAATTCTTCTAGCTTTCGATTAATGGAGGAGAGAACACTTATATATGATTTGTATGCGACATCGTATTTCATGTCGGCTAAGGTAATGTCATTAACTGAATTCTCCTGATCTGCTAGGAATGTAAGGCATTGATCAAACTTTGTTTTTACTTTATCCCATAAAGATTTAGCCTCAGATCCCTGTATTTCAAGGGAAAATATATCGTGCTTCTCGTTCTTCACCAGACTGAAGTTGGCGTCAAATTTCACCAAAGCATCAGTGGCTCGAATAAAGAAGTCGAAAGGAGTGAGCGGCATTATGAATTAATTTTCAAAGAAATGCGCTAAAATGTATGACAAAATTAACAATAAATTATTAAAATTATAGAATGTCAATGAAATTGACTGAAAACGCAAGAATTTGGTGATGAAATGTACCAAAAAGCACTGAGAAAGCAAGAAATACAACAGAAAACTAAGAAGATGTCGAATAATTCAGTACAGACTGACACGAAAATGTCCGAGGAAATATAAAAACGAGAGACCTCTTATTACTAACGTGTCGAAGAACACGAATAAGTTAATAAGAAAGCACGTAATGCTCAAAAGTCACTCAAAATTGTTTTAAATTTCCGAATAAAATGGAAAATTTGTAAAATTTCCCAAAAATGAACCGATTTTTTCTCAGTGTATTGAATTATTAGCAATATTTTTCTCACAGTGTATCGTAGAATACACTTTTTCTCAGTGTAGTAAAAAATATGAAAAAACTCGAAAATTTTAAAAATTTCACCAATATTTTTTTCTCAGTGTAAGAATCAGCGCTTAATTTTTCCCAGTGTATCGTAAAACACACTAAGTTTTTTGCAGTGTATCACAAATAGCACTTGCGCAAGCGGAAAATAAAATAAATCAAAACAAATGGCAAAATATTTAAATAAAATAGGTATATATTTAAAAATATGTTTAATTAGCGGACTGTATGGTGCACGATAAACCGAAACGACGAATAATTAATATTTGGTTGTTAGCCGTAGGACTGAACAATTAAAATCGCGAAAAGAAAAAAATATTTATTTATTCACACAAAAAAAAATAATGTTTCGATCCACGTTAATAAATAAGATTTACGACCCACTCTAATATACAACAGCTGATCTTATGAATGTTTGTGTGTGTGTGTGAAACGAACTGAACGTCGACAGCAGTGTTTTGTTGAGAGTCGAACCAGTGTGTTTGAATCGAGCTTGTATGTGTTGTTATTGTAATTTACAGCAAAGTAAATGCGTAAATGCTCGTTGAAACAAACACAGCAGGCCTTCAATAAATAAATAAAAGAAAATAATAAAAAACACTGGATGACGTTTGATTTATCACTCTATTCACCAAAAAACACGCACTTTTTTCACTATTCTCTTTGAATGTTGGAGTATCGAACTAAATCGCGTTTTTTCCGTACGAATGTTCTCGTGGGAGACAGACGGACAGACGAACGAGAGAAAAAAAAACACGACCGAGTTGCAAGACGACACTGGGTTTGTTTATTAATATTTAAGGGTGGGTTTTTTATTCAAAACAAATCACGGAATGATCACTTGTAATTAATAAAGCACTGTAAGAAAGTACATACCTTATTAGTGATGAATATTTTATTAATATTAAAATGAATAAATGGAGTGGTGATTGTGAGTGTTGTTGTTGTAGGGTACGACGTAGTCGTTGCCTTTTTACCAAGAAGAAGAACAAAAAAACCGAGTTAATTATTTGCTGGAAGCAATTCTTCGGCTCGAAGGATCAATGTTTGCGGAGCAATGAGATGAAAAGAAAATAAATAAAAAGGCAGATGTGGTTAGAATTTTGTTTTCCAATAATGTTTGGAGTTGTTTATTGTGATAATTGTCGTAGAACAATTACTTTACCTTTTATAACAAAATGATGCTGTTCGGACGAAATCCAAATAACGAGTGACTTACAAAAGAAAGTAAACAAAGCTTGGATGCCGAAAGGCCGCGCTTGGTAGCTTTTTACTCGTTAGATTCTGTCGTACTTTCTTGTACTTTTGGTCGTAAACCACAAAGTCGTATTTGAAAGTAGTAGACAGAATCTAACGCCGGGGAAATTGCGGAATGCCACTTAATGAGGAAAATGAAACGGGGGAAATTAAAGTAAAAATATTTTGAACTTAAACAGAGACAAACACAAAAGAATTGTGGAAACCCATATGAAAAATATAGAAAACAAGAACAGGATTTTCGTTATGAAATAGAAAACTTTATTTTTGATATCGCAACCCCGGATGCTTTAGAAATTAAAATAAAAGGAGACAAAGATTTTTTAGTGCTTCAAAGAAAGAGAGGTCGCCCAGGAATAATGCATGGTCTGGATACAATTCTCCTGAAAAAAAGAAAACGTAAAGAGAAGCGATTGGAAGAAGAAAGTAATCGTGTTGCAAAGAATAAATCTCAAGGTATTATTTATTATTTATTTATTATATTTATACTGTTTCTGTAAAAAACATCGTTGGAAAATAATTTTAGCTGAATTAGGCACGATGATTGCAGATGACATAGAAGCCGAAGATGTTGAACTAAGTCATGCAATTGACCCCCAAAATGTCTCGGATGAGAATGTGTTCGAAAATATGAATACAACACAGACTCAATCTCGCGGTACTATTCAATTTATTGATGACAGAATGCTAGCAAGCATGGACAAATGCAAGCTTTCTACAAGACATGCTATGCATATTGTAACTGCCACAAAAAACGTTGCTACTGCTTCTACAGCAATAAATTTGGAAGATCTGGTATTAATCGAATTAAATCTTCAATGCGAAGAGACTACCGTAGAAGACAAGCTAAGCGGATTACCGATGAATTCAATGTAGTTGATTTAATATTAAATTTTAAAATTAGTTTAATGTATTTTATTTGTTACAGTTTCCTGAAGTACTTGTTCTGCACTGGGACGGCAAACTCCTTGATCTGACGAATGTACATTGTACATTCGTCAGATCACATCTGGTAACATAAAGAAATTAGACTATTTTGCTTCGCCATAAGTCCATATTCACACTTGCATCATATTTTTGACATATTATTTTCATTAGGGAAACAAAACTGATATCGATTTTCGAAACATATTTTTTTAATTCTGTTCAGCCGTGTAGGGTATAATATAGTCGTCTCCGTCTGACTTAAGAAATGTTATAGTTTAGTGCTTTTTATGCCTTTTTGTTTGGAATTTACGCTCTTTTACGCTTTTGCTTCGGAAGAAGTTGACATCACTGGAATGCTCTATGTATGTAGGATATGCATATGTAAATAGATAAAAAAAATATTATAAACAGAACGAAATTACAAAAAAAAAAATATGTTTACTGAAATAACTAGAAATGAGATAAAAAATTAGTTTATTTAGATTAAGTTATATAAAATGGATTGTAAGAATAAATTGTAAGTATGTAAGAGCAGTTGCATAATAAAATAATAACATGGATCATAACTTGTATATTTATACCCTACACCACACTGTGATACAGGGTATTATGACTTTGTGCACTTGTTTGTAACACCTAAAAGGAGAAGAGATAGACCTATTGTTTATTATACCGATCGACTCAGAATCACTTTGCAGGTCGTATTTATGGTCCGATTGTGATGAAATTTAGCATAGTGCTCTTTTTTGGTCCAAGGACGATCCCTATTGAAATTGGTTAAAATCGGTTCAGATTTGGATATAGTCCCCATATATATATGTTTCACCCGATTTGACATGTAAGCGCTGTAGAAACCACATTTTACATCCGATCTTTATGAAATTCGGCAGAGACAGTTTTATTATTACGTGAATAAACACTACCAAATTCGGAGAAAATCCGTTCGGATTTAGATATAGCCCCCATATATATGTTTCACCCGATTTAACATTTAAGCGCTGTAGAAATAGTGTTTTATATCCGATCAGTACGAAATTTAACATAGAGAGTTTTCTTATTACATGTATGAACACTGCCAAATTCGGGGAAAATCAGTTCAGATTTAAACATAGTCCCAATATATATGTTACACCCGATTTGACATGTAAGCGCTGCAGAAACCGTGTTTTATATCCGATCAGTACGAAAATCGTCAGAGAGAGTTTGCTTATTACATGTATGAACACTGACAAATTCGGGGAAAATTGGTTCAGATTTAGATATATCCTCCATATATATGTTTCACCCGATTTAACATTTAAGCGCTGTAGAAATCGTATTTTATATCCTATCAGTACGAAATTTAACATAGAGAGTTTTCTTATTACATGTATGAACACTGCCAAATTCGGGGAAAATAAGTTCAGATTTAAACATAGTCCCAATATATATGTTACACCCGATTTGACATGTAAGCGCTGCAGAAACCGTGTTTTATATCCGATCAGTACGAAAATCGTCAGAGAGAGTTTGCTTATTACATGTATGAACACTGCCAAATTCCTATTGCAATGCCCATTTTTGCATTGGTAGGTAGGTGTAGGATATTATATAGTCGGCCCCGCCCGACTTTCTGTCTTTCCTTACTGGTTTTCTTTTGCCTTTGTGGTCGAAATGAGGCAATGATAGAGTAGATACTCTAAACGATGTTGGGTGTTGTACATGAGCTGAGTGTGAATTTATCGTAGTTTGGGGATATGGAACCTAAATAGACGGACGGACAGTTGATATAGATGATGGGTATTTCTTCGGAGCCATGAAGGAATACGTTGGTATTTTTAATTACTATTTCTTTGACACGAGATTATTATGTTTATGGTTAGGTTGTTCATCAGTGGAAGAACCCCCCCAAATCCCGACGAGGAGCCGGTTAAAGCCACCGTGTCATAATACCTATTGAACAACCCAAGCAAAGGAACCGTAACACCAGGTACCGTGAAATAACTCCCAAGTGAAATAAGTTCCAACAGAAATGAAATAGTTCCAAATTTTAGAAGATGAAATAACTCCCAAAGTGCAGATGAAATAAGTCCCAATATTTGGAAATAATTGCCAACAACGATGGATTAACCACCAATCCTCGTGCATAGGGCTTTCGGCCGAGATAAAATATTTTTTCTCTGCGGTATGCCCGAAAACGGCCACAGTTTCTTTGCATGGTATAGAAACGCTTAGGACCATTGGTCCGCGTAGCCCACATTGGACATACGACAAAGGAGATAATCGTTAATTACGGCCGAAGGCCAGCTACGCAAAACAAATTTTGGTCCGCGTACCCATCTTTGGACATACCCCAGAGGAGAACATTTTTAATCCCGGCCGAAGGCTAGCCACCTAAAGAAACTGTGGTCCGCGTACCCATCTTTGGACATACCCCAGAGGAGAACATTTTTAATCCCGGCCGAAGGCTAGCCACCTAAAGAAACTGTGGTCCGCATAGCCGTCTTCGGAAATGCCTAGAAACGTTCTGCGGTTACTCGGAAATTTTTATACCCTCACTTTAGTGTGACGAGGGTATATATCATTTGCTACGGAAAAAAGTGTAGCACATCGAAGGAGTGATCTAAGACCCTAAGTATGTTCGGAGGAAATCCGTTTTGGGTCATTTTAAGTTGAATGAGCAATGCCCGTCCGTCTGTCTGTCTGTCTGTCTGCTGGCTGGTGCGCACGATAACTCTCGAAAGGAGTAACCGATTGACTTCAAATTTGGTATGTGGTAATATTTTGATCTATCTCCGGATGAGTTCGAAGATGGGCCATATTAGTCTACTCCTTCTGGTACCTCCCACACAAAGGGTTAAAATTTAGTGAAATATTGATTCTTTAATAACTTCTATACTACTTATTCGAAGCTTTTGACATTCTGCACATAATATTAGTATATTAGTCGCTATTAACTCGAGAAAAATGGGTGAAGTTGGCATGCGCCTTTTGGTACCTCCCACACAAATGCACCATTTTGCATCAAAATTTAACTGCTTATAACTTTAATACAAATGCATAAAAATGCTTGAAATTTTCTACAGTATAATGTTTTTGTAGCGCCTATAGTCCGGTAAAAATGGGCATTATTGTACAGCCCCTTTTGGTACCTCCCACACAAATGGACCGTTTCGTACCAAAAGTAAACGGCTTGTAACTTTAATACCAGTGCATACAAATACTTGAAATTACAGTGTAATGCTGTTATAGTGCCTATAGTCCTGTAAAAAGTGGGCGTTATTACCCCGCCCCTTTTTGTACCTCCCACACAAAATGACCAAATCATACCAAAATTACATAGCTCGTAACTTTAATATACCAGTGCACATAAACGCTTATAGTTCAGCACAATGCAATGTATTTAAGAATGTACTGTTTACCGAAAAATATGTGTATTTGGAAAACCCCTTCTGGTATCTCCCACACAAATTGACAGATTTATTGGTGTAATGTTATATATTACATTACTCACAAAGTGAGGGTATACCTTAGTCGGTTTACCCGACTGAAACTTTCTTACTTGTTTAATAATTTATGAATAAAAATTTTGGAATAAAAGCGTCCTAAAAACTTGGAAAATTCATATTCATTCTATTTTAATTACTTTATTGTAAATTCTAATCGGTCATGAATAAAATCAGCCCATTCCGAGAACCAACCAAATGTGCTCGCCTTCAGACTCTCTTATTTGCAATTCTTCTTTTACCTTTCGAAACCCTTTCTCAGCCTAACGCTCGCAAGAGAAAATCTCTGTTGATCGCCGAAGGCTAAGCATTTGTAGGTGTGGTTTATGACATTAGCATTTATCGGCTTTTTATTTTCAAAACCATCTAAAATTATTCGCGGTTTCTGATTACCATTCTGTTGCTATTTTTAAAGAAAGTCTGGACGATATTTCTGTCACGGTGTACAAGTATTTTAGTTTTGAATCTTAGTCCGGATTTACACTAAGCAAGTTTTTTCAGCAGCTTATCATCAAATTCTCTTTTGAACTTGCACGAAGAACTCAAAACGTTCAGGGAGAGTTTTTTTGCTCCCTCCTGCCGACTGCCCCTCTCTCCAACAAAACGCCGATAATCTGCTGAACATTCAGCCAGTGTAAATCCGGACTTACTCCGAATAGAATTTTTTGTTCCGTATTCAATCAGAGATGTTAATCAGTGATGTCAATCAAGTGCATTATAGAAAGACGCGACTTTAGTTTAACACTTTGCAAGGAAATCTACTAACTACACAGAAAGAAAACAAACAAGAATTACTTTCTTGATGTTTCCCTATGCGGGATTGATCTGTTATTGATGTTATTTTATGGTTTTTCTCACTGTGGAGTTGAGCTGAAGATCAAATAATTCCTTCAAAGTGAAGGAAGGTATTTTTTGAATAGTCAAGTGAAAAAGAAAACGACCTTGAAATCCAACATCAACCAATGCATGACGTTTCGTTGGTGGTTAGTCAACTCTTCGGATGCAGTAATGTTGTTTTTGGCCTGCGGTCAACATGTCATTACTTCTATTTATACGAAAGTTATTCCAAATTTACATATAGGAATTGTTTTTCAAGTAAGAGTAATTTCAAGTCAATCGCCTGCCGCCGTGTTATTTTTCCCTCGACAATTCAAAGTTGTTTTTGTTGTTGGTAAATGCTTTGTTTACACGAACAACAGCTTTCGTTCTATTCCACTATATTAGTGGTAGATTTGAAAGTAATGTAGAGTACTGCACTAAAGCAACAATGCGGTGAGTATTCTTTAACGATGCCCTGGCTCGTGGCGACGTTCTATTTTGATGTTTCCCTATGCGGGATTGATCTGTTATTGATGTTATTTTATGGTTTTTCTCACTGTGGAGTTGAGCTGAAGATCAAATAATTCCTTCAAAGTGAAGGAAGGTATTTTTTGAATAGTCAAGTGAAAAAGAAAAACAATTCCTATATGTAAATTTGGAATAACTTTCGTATAAATAGAAGTAATGACATGTTGACCGCAGGCCAAAAACAACATTACTGCATCCGAAGAGTTGACTAACCACCAACGAAACGTCATGCATTGGTTGATGTTGGATTTCAAGGTCGTTTTCTTTTTCACTTGACTATTCAAAAAAATACCTTCCTTCACTTTGAAGGAATTATTTGATCTTCAGCTCAACTCCACAGTGAGAAAAACCATAAAAGAATTACTTTCATTCAAAGAAGTGCTTTAAGCAAACTGTTTCTTAGTATTTAAACCAGTAAGGGGTTGCTCTAAATCTGTAATAACATTGCAAAAAAAAAAATTTTTGTGTCTCAGACCTAAAAAATATTTTTTTTTGTAGATTGTGGCATACTGTTATATAAAATCAAAACCAAAAATTTTTTATGGATACATTTTTTTTTAAATTTTTTTTATTAAAAATACTATTATCGTCGTATTAGTATTTGCACTATAATTTTTGAAGTATATGCCCGATTCGACTTATACGTTAAATTGAAGCTATTAATGTGGGTCACCAATGTTGGAAGTATCTCTTTCACTTAGAAACAGTGGATTAGTAACAGCCATTAAACAAATTGGAAAAAGTAGATTTTTTAAAAAAAAAAATCCTGTGACAAAAAAGCTTATAAAATAGAAATAAAACGAAAAAAAATATTTTATTCTATTTTTTAATCCTCCTAGCGAAGAAAATAATGCCTATTTGAAAAAAATCTATGTGTAAATGTAGAAATTATAGCCCTTTTGGTGGAGGTAAGATAATTTCAAAAGATCAGTTTTTTTAAATTTCTGTTTATATAGCGATTTTATTTATTACTTTTATTTACTTTATGTACATTTGAGTTTATTTACATGAACGAGTTTCATTAGAAGTAATTGTGAGTTCTTTGTTGACGCTTGAAGATTTCGGAATCGGTTTCTCTGATGAGGAACCAAATATAATCTCCCATCATTCTTTCATCCCAGTGCCCTTGGTAACGCCGCTCCATGAAGTTCAATTCTTGGTGAAACCTTTCGCCATGTTCGTCACTTACGTCGCCAAGATTCTCGGGGAAAAACTTTAAATGAGAATGCAAGAAATGAATTTTTAGGGACATATTTACACCTGTTGGAATACATAAAGCGAAAAATAGGTAAGAAGAGTACATACATATGTGTTGCATACATACATTTAGAAAAATATATTTCTTACCAATTTTTCCAAAATTTTTTAACAAATTAATCATTGTTTCTATTGCGGGCTTTTTTGTTGGATCCAAAGAAATTTGAAACCACAAGTTTAAACGACCTCCATGCTGCAATTTCATCCGACGTCAAATATTATTCGAAATTTACTTCTTTCATCAGTTTGCTTATTTAAGGCACATCAAACACGTCTTCTTAGATTTTTTGAAAATAAACTTTTTAAATATGAGAGTGAACTGCCATCTTTCCTTAAGGCTTTTACAAAATTTCTATAGAGCCCCAGTTTAATATGCAGTGGTTTTCTTTTTGGACGAGAGGTGTGTATTTTATGTTGTTTTCACCAAATGTAATGTGTTTTCTTGTTGGTCATTTCTTTATTCTGTAATGAACTTCGCGAGCACGACTATCCCAGAGGAATGAAAAAACAGCAATACAGGGTTTTCCAACAAGAGGTGTTATTTTGAATCACCCGGTATTTCGACTGAAATTGAAACTAAAATATTGTCTTTTCTTTCACATTTTTTTTGGGAGTTTAACTCATTTACAATTGTGAGGTCCCGAAATTAAACACAATACATTCCACTTACAGAAATCAACCACACAGTTGTACAATATGTTCGTCCGATTTGGTCCTTAAGTATGTAACATCCAATTGTTTTGAAATTCAGTATGGTAGAGTTTAGAGATAACTAAAGTTACAAAATTTGTA
The DNA here is from genome assembly GCA_963930755.1 of Eudasyphora cyanicolor. NCBI lineage: Eukaryota > Metazoa > Arthropoda > Insecta > Diptera > Muscidae > Eudasyphora > Eudasyphora cyanicolor. The sequence goes on from OZ005735.1 coordinate 238,716,007, forward strand.
TTTCAGTGTTATTCAATATTACGAGAGTGCTGTAGGGTATTATATAGTCGACCCCGCCCGACGTTTCCTTTCCTTAATGGTTTTTAAATAAAATATATTTGGAGAAATTCCTAAGCAATAATTTTATTTGTATTTAAACAAAATATTTTATTTGAGAAAATTAGTTCGCAAATATATTTTGCTCCAATATATTAACATACGCGCTCCAAATAAATTTTGTTGATTTTCAAATAAAATATATTTTCTCCGAAATATATAAAATTTAAAAATTTGGTTCCAAATATATTTTCTTCCAATTCAAACATATCAAAAATGTTGATTCTCCCCCGTGTACTGAAGGACTTTAGTAACCCCTTCGATGTGTTACACAATTGCCTAAAATTTGAATGTCCTTATCAAAACTTAAAATGGTAATATCTCCTTAATTAAGAGTCGTACAGATAAAAGGATGAATTTTTAGTTATCACTTCTTTTTAGAGTATAAAAACATGATGTTTTTTTAAATTCTCTAACTTCTACCAAAAGTATTATAATTTCGACATTTATCCATAGCTCTTTTTTAAGATTGCATTGCTTTCCTTCGTTGGGAATATGGCTTTTACAAAATGGAATAAAATATTTTTTTCCCATTTATTTATATTTTTACGTCTTTTTCGGTTTATCTGATTTTTTCTAATTTTTAACGACAGTTACTAAGCCTTCGGTTAAATCAAACTTTCGACAGGATTAACCAATTGATTTCAAATTTGTTATGTGTCAATTTTTTTTTCTATCACAGAATAATGTCAAAGATGGAGTATTTAGTGAAACATTGATTATCTCATAACTTATATATGTACTACTACTCAGAATCGTTCACAATCCACATATAGTATTAGTTTCTTGGTCGCTATCATCTAGAGAAAAATGGGCGAACTTGACACGTCACTTTTGGTATCTCTCATACAAATGGACCTTTTTGCTCAAATAGTTGACGGCTTATAACTTTGATTCCAGTCCATAGAAATATTTGAAATTTTGTGAAGTGTAATATATTTATAGTGCCTACAGTCCCGTAAAAAATTTTAGATATTCCAGAGCATACAAATCCTTACAATTTTTTCATTCACACGCTGAAAAAAATCGCTTCTGTAGTATACTGTCCCAAACATATTCGGCTTGAAACATATATATGTTTGGGGTAGACTCTAAGCATGTAATATTTGGTACACACAAAAATTGTGTATCTGGGAAGATGTTGTTCTAAACATATATTTGTTTACATTTATTTGGGACCAGTATTTCCCAAACAAATATTTATTTGCATTTAAGTATTCATAAAATACATAAATTGTGTCAAATTGTTCATTAATTCAAAGTAAAATGTTTAGAAATTTGTAATGTTCGTAAAAAATAATAATTGAAATCATATAATCTTGGATCAATATAAAGTACTTAGAGGATTGACAACTAATGATGGCTTGGAATACTCAGAAATTTGAAATGATTGATTTAAAACAGAAGGTAATGCTGCATATGGTATGATAACTGGGAGGTACAATTCGAAACCCAAGAAAAATTGAAACTGAAATATGAAAAACTCAGCAAAAGTTTTGGAAATATTTTTTAAATAAAATATATTTGGAAAAATTCCTAAAAAATAATTTTATTTGTATTTAAACACATATTTTATTTGAGAAATTTAGTTTGCAAATATAATTTGTTGTAAAATATTAATATATGCGTTCCAAATTTATTTTATTGATTTTCAAATAGAATTAATTTGCTAAGAAATATATAATATTTAAAAATTTATGTTCCAAATATATTTTCTTTCGATTCAAACATATTAAAAAAGGCGATTTTGCCCCGTGCAATAACTGCATTTTTAGAGTCTCCTAAAAACTTTAGCATGCAAATATGAACATACGAGAATATCATATAAACTTTTTAGGCGTAAATTAAATTAAAAGGTTGTCCTCAAACAAGTGACGCAAAAAATATTTACCAATCAAAAAGAATAAGTTATTGTAAACGTTTTTATTTTATTTTTATTGGTTGTTGACCTTTGTATTTTTAATAATTTTTCCTTTTTGTTTGGCTGAAGGTCCTTGATTAAAAGACTGATCTTATTCTTTTAATATCAACGTTTTTATTTTCTCGATATTTCGACTAACATCGTTGGTCGTCATCAAGAGATATTGCAAAATTGCTGAACGTAAAGGAATTTTTTCCTCGACTATCCCACCACTCACTTATTTTATTTATATGTATTTTCGTTCTTTAAAAATATTACGCGGTTCAAGTCCTCTGTATTAGCTTTCATAAGTTTATCCATGGTGGCATCAAAATTTCGCTTTAAATCGCTGCATTCTGCAACAAAAATATTAATTGGTATACGAGTGTCACAGGTGTTCTCAAAAACAAATAAAAAAACCGCTTTAAATGTTATCAAGATGCTATGTTTACTTACTGTCTGTGAAACCGCAAATGTCCAGATTTCCGATTTTTGGGAAACTTTTCATGAGTTATCAGTGTTCGCATGAATTCCGTGCGTTTCTCCGTGAATTCATTTATCTGCAATTGCAGTTCCTCATTTTGAGCAACTAAATCCAGCCAAAAATGTAAAGCCATGTCAAACATTTCTTGGTCTATCATCAAAATGCGGACATTAGTGGGAAATCCTTAGTATTTCTAGGACTTTCCTTTTTTTTCCTCTCTATTTTAGAATAACTTCGCTTAGCGGAGAATGTTGCAGAATTGCCTTAATGTAGGACAAACTATCAGGATGCTCAGACATTCAATTACTGAAGTAAATCCAATTGGGATAATGTAGTCGGGGACAAATGTTGCCACCGCAGGGCGAGTTCTTCCAAATTTGTACTATTTTGCAAACCAGCACCAAACCAGGTTGCAGCATCGACAAAGTCAACTTCCCAAGACAAATATTTTAAATTCATACTGCCACCAAAGGCTACTTTGTAGCTACAACTATCGATATAGTTATTTATGTGCAGTATCTGCAAGTTTGGTGAAATGGTCAAGTCTTCAATTGTTTCTCCTTTATAATAAGAGTGTTGCTAGTAAAACTTCGTCAACCCAGGTGATGTTAGTATTTGCCTTAAATTTTCTGTAGTTAAATCATCACATTCACTCAACGATAATGCTTTTACTTTTGATGGTATGGGAAATGATTGAATATTTTTAAAATCAGAATGTCGTATATGAAGTAAACCTCTGCATCAAGACATTCACTTCTTCGTCTACAGTAGTGTACACTACTTCACTGCACACTGAAACATTGTATATTTTACTCGATTGACACCACCATAGAATGATCGGAAACAAAACAACAAACACTTCACACTGTTTGATGTTTACAATCTAGTCGTGTACTCTGCTCGTTCGGTTGTTGTATTCTTTATACTCGTTTCAAATCGTCAAACGATGAGTATAATGAAGCGAGTACAGTGCTGTTTTCTATTTCTTCAGTATGTACACTAGTGTATTTACCCCTCAAAATCAATAAATTTCTAAGGTGGTCCGTCGCTCTTTGTTGTTGCGTCTCTCTTTGCAATGACAATGAGTACAGTAGTACAGTGTACACTGAAATCGAGTATTTCAGTTTTTGTGTACAGTACTTGAATGAATGTACTTCTCCATTGTCTTGTTACTTATTTGTTTTGAAACCTGTTTGGTGGTTACTGTTCTCTTCACTCATTCATTTGTTTTGTCAGAATAGAGTGTGTGGCAGTAAGTATTTGATAAACAACTGAATGTCTTGAAAGGCCATTCAAGACATTCATTGCAGAGGTTTAATATGAAGCACGTTTAGGCTAATACAAGCATCGGCAATATTTCTTAGTAACAAGTCGCTAATAGTCGCTTCAAATATCGTTATAACGAATTTTACCAGATTTTTGAAAATGGGTACATATGAGGACAAATCTGTCTCTAGGAATACAGCGAATGATATTTTAAGTTCTTTTAGGTGTACTGGATTAACAAGGACGTTTCTATTTGATTCCAAAGTAGCGTAATACATAATCCAGTCCTCCAAGAATAAGTACTCGAGTTTTAGCTCCGTTACCAATTCTATGAATTCTCCATAGCTTATTGTATTTGGAAAATCAGGACCGTAATCTTCAATCATGCCCTAGCTTTTGAGTCTTTTCAATGGAAGCAGCGATTTTACAGCTAAATTTGGTGCAAGAATAATTTGTTCCTTGTTTTCGCCAAAACATATATTTACATCAAGCAATTCCAATTGTGGACACAATTTCTCGTGAAGCAACATCGAATCGCGGTAAGATTTTTCATGGGTCTTAAATCATCAAGCACAGTACCACGTAATTGTTCTAATATCTTCACATTTTTTCCGTGATAATGTATAAATTTCTGAAACTCTGTCGGCTTCAAAACAATCCGATTACGATTACTTTCATTCGTCACAACGACATTTTCGCCGTTCCCGATGATCTTTAGGGTGCTGTAGTTTTGCTGGGGAAAAATTGAATTGGTCCTCGATATTTAGCAGTTTGTATATGTAGATTAATACATATATCGACATTTTGCAATATCTTATGCAATTCCATTTTTGTTATGTATGTAAATGTTTTGTGTTTTTAATATCAAGAATTTTTATACGGTGGTGTGGCGTCGCTCAGGGTTACCGTTGACAATTTTGAAAAGTTTGCACAAAAAGTCGTTTTTTCAAAAAAACAGTCGCACAAAAAAGTCGTTTTTAAGAAAAAAAGTCGTTAATTTTGTGTACAGTTTTTATTGAAACAGAACACTTAGAACTAAAAAACAAAAAATAACTGTTCTCAAAAAGAAGAAAAACAATTCATTTTTACAAATTTTTTCAATTCATGAATTTAAAGAAATATTATTTCTATTTAATATGAGTTTAATTTATTTTTTCGATATTTCGTTTCTATATTTATACCCTCACTTTAGTGTGACGAGGGTATATATCATTTGCTACGGAAAAAAGTGTAACACATCGAAGGAGTGATCTAAGACCCTAAGTATGTTCGGAGGAAATCCGTTTTGGGTCATTTTAAGTCAAATGAACAATGTCCGTCCGTCTGTCTGTCTGTGTGTCTGCTGGCTGGTGCGCACGATAACTCTCGAAAGGAGTAACCGATTGACTTCAAATTTGGTATGTGGTAATATTTTGATCTATCTCCGGATGAGTTCGAAGATGGGCCATATTGGTCTACTCCTTCTGGTACCTCCCACACAAAGGGTTAACATTTAGTGAAATATTGATTCTTTAATAACTTCTATACTACTTATTCGAATCTTTTGAAATTCTGCACATAATATTAGTATATAAGTCGCTATTACCTCGAGAAAAATGGGTGAAGTTGGCATGCCCCTTTTGGTACCTCCCACACAAATGGACCATTTTGCATCAAAATTTAACTGCTTTTAACTTTAATACAAGTGCATAAAAATGCTTGAAATTTTCTACAGTATAATGTTTTTGTAGCGCCTATAGTCCGGTAAAAATGGGCATTATAGTACAGCCCCTTTTGGTACCTCCCACACAAATGGACCGTTTCGTACCAAAAGTAAACGGCTTGTAACTTAAATACCAGTGCATACAAATACTTGCAATTTTGTACAGTGTAATGCTGTTATACTGCCTATAGTCCAGTAAAAAGTGGGCGTTATCACCCCGCCCCTTTTTGTACCTCCCACACAAAATGACCAAATCATACCAAAATTACATAGCTCGTAACTTTAATATAGCAGTGCAGATAAACGTGTATTTGGAAAACCCCTTCTGGTACCTCCCACACAAATTGACAGATTTATTGGTGTAATGTTATATATTACATTACTCACAAAGTGAGGGTATACCTTAGTCGGTTTACCCGACTGAAACTTTCTTACTTGTTTTGCACCAATTCATTACTTGGAATCAATTCTTCTACTTCGACGTCCAATAAATTAATAGCAGATAACATAGAATCACAAGTTTCTACTTTTAACCGATTAGTTAATTTATTTTTCATTAATCCCAATTTTCGTTCCGCACAAGCGCTGCTGTGAGGTAATGTTAATATATTTTTAGCAAATTTAAATAAATTTTGATACAAATGTTCGCTTAAGGAATTTTTTTAATTGCCGACAGTGTACCAAAATTTCTCAACATTTTTAATTTCAAAAATATGTTCGTACGATTTATCCCTAGACTTACTTTCTAATAATTTGTATTCACTAATAAAAGTCTCAGGTTCACTTATAATATAATTAAATTCAGATATGAGATCAATATAATTAATATATTCGGTGGATGTGAAGTTGGTTGTAAAAATCTTAAGGTACTGGGCCTGGACAATACTTCATCACAAAGCTGTTGGTAAAAATTTAAAATATTTCCTCTAATCTCTATACATTCAATACTGGAAATGTTTTCTGTGTGTATTGCTGTTTCAGCATCATGACCTATATATATATTTTGAACATCTTTTATATATAATTTATCTTTATAATTTCCTCTTAATAATCCCTCTTCAAAAAATTTTGGAAAATTTGGAGTAAAATATCCTTTGTAAACATTTGTTAAACTTATTCATTATGCCTAGAATGTATACCAAAAACTTTAAATAATTTAGATTTATAGGTGACAACCCCTCTTGAATTTCTTTTATTTTATCCGACGTGTGTACAACCTTCTCTTCAAATTGCGCCCGTACAAAATAATGTTGAAGTACCGTCTACTGTTCTACAATTCTGTTAGCAACGGACTCGAACGAAAGCCATCTTGTACCTGAAAGCCGTAAAATCTTATGTTCAGGAACATCAAAAACTTTAGTCGCACAACGGTAACACTGGCGGCGCTTCCACATTTAAAACAAAATGAGTACTGAATACGAAAGAGACTGAGTCAACCAGTCAACAAAGTCTGTTTAATACCAAGACGCTAAATTGCACTCTTAGGGCCTGTTTTTGTAACTTATTTTTTGCCACTTCGCACGTCTATTGGCAAGCGAATGAAATTTTTGGTTTTTGCACACTTTGTTTTGATTGTAAACAAAGAAGCTTTCAATTATCGCCAACATTTTGGTTCTTATAAGACAACAACGAACGAAATGAAATTTCAAATTAGACGATCAGAAAAATTCATTTGTGTCGGTTATGTTTACCGCCCTTTTGAATGATAAAGTGAAAATTGTTGGATAAATGAATAAAAAATGGATAAATGAACCAAACAACATACACATGTATCTTTTGTTGAAGTATCCACCAAAATTTCAAAAAAATTATTTTTATTACAGCCTGTTCAGCTAAATGTAACAAAACGCAGACGTGCGATAGCTACCCAAGCAATAATTTTCTTCTTCTTATTCTCACCCAAGCGATCATGTTTATACCCTACACCACACTGTGGTACAGGGTATTATAACTTTGTGCATTTGTTTGTAACACCCAAAAGGATAAGAAATAGACCCATCGTTTATCATACCGATCGACTTAGAATCACTTTCTGAGTTGATTTAGCTATGCCCGTCTGTCTGTGCATGTTATCGTGTAATCAAAGTAAAGGTTGCAATTATGGTCCGCTCTCGACGAAACATTATACATATCTTTTTTTTTGGCGCAAGGACTATCCCTATTGAATTTTGTTAAAATCGGTTTAGATTTAGATATAGCCCCAATATATATGTTAGCCCCGATTTGACAAGTAAGCGCTGTAAAAACTGTATTTTATATCCGATCAGTATGAAATTCGGCAGAAAGAGGTATATTATTATATGAATGAACACTGTTAGATTTGGAAGATTTGACGTGTAAGCGCTATAAAAATGTTGTTTTATATCCGATCAGTGCGAAATTCGGTTTTTTCTTATTACATGAAGGAATACTGCCAAATTCGGAGAAAATTTAGACAAAGCCCCCATATATATGTTACCCCCGATTTGACATGTAAGTGCTGTAAACTCTTTATTTTATATCCGATCTGTATGAAATTCGACAGAAAGAGGTTTCTTGGAGGTTGGAAGAAATCGGTTCAGATTTAGATATAGCCCCCACATATACGTTACCCCCGACTTGACATGTGAGCGCTGTAAAAATGTTACTTTATATCCGATCAGTGCGTAAGTCGGCAAAAAGAGGTTTCTTTCTACATGAAGGAGTACTAACTTAGGAGAAACTAGGTTTAGATTTAGATATAGCTTCCATATATATGTTACCCCCGATATGACATGTAAGCGCTGTAGAGACTATATTTTATATCCGATCAGTACGAAATTCGACAGAAGGAGGTCTTTTTACATGAATAAGTATTCAGGGAAGATGGGTTCAGATTTATATTAAAGCTCCATATATATGTTACTCGTGATTTGGTATCAAACCGCTATAGAAGTTGTATATTACTTCCGATCATTAAAATTTTCCAGAAAGATGTTTCTCACTTTAGGAACGAATATTGCTTAATTTTGCGATTATCGTTTCAGAATTAGATAATATGTTTCTACCCATTTACCAATTATTCAAAATTATTATGGCAATGACCCTTATAGCATTGTTAGGGAGGTGTAGGGTATTATATTGTCGGCCCCGCCCGACTTTCTGCCTTTCTCATCGTCTAGAAACAGCTGTTGCAACTTTTACAGCTGTTAGATAGGGTTGCCCCCGTTCTGATATTTTCGTGTGGAAAAAGCTTTAAGAAATGTCAATAACAACATGTAGGTAATATTGGTCTTTGACAGGAAGACGATGAAGAAAAGAGCTTTCTTACCCAAACGATAAGTGACAATGAACCAAATTAAAAACATGATCGCTTGGGTGAGAATAAGAAGAAGAAAATTATTGCTTGGGTAGCTATCGCACGTCTGCGTTTTGGTACATTTAGCTGAACAGGCTGTAACACTATCTAAATCTATCTTTTATGCATAAATTTTTTTTTAAAAAATTTTTTGTTAAAAATGCTATTATCGTCGAAGGTACCCTTAGTATTTGCACTATAATTTTTGGAGTCTATGCCCGGTCAGGTCGACTTATACGTTAAATTGAAGCTAATAATGTGGGTTGGAAACATCTCTTTTACTTAGAAACAGTGGTTTAGTAACAGTCATTAAACAAATTGGAAAAAGTAGATTTTTTTCAAAAAAAAAAAAATACTGGTACAAAAAAAAACAGAAAAAAATCGACAAAAAATATTTTATTTTTTAAAAGTTTGCATCCTAGCGAAGAAAATAATGCCTATTTGAAAAAATCTATGGATAAATGTAGAAATTATAGCCCTTTTGGTAGAGGTAAGAGAATTTCACAAAATCTTTTTTTTTAATTTCTGTTTAAATAGCGATTTTATTTATTACTTTTATTTATATTATGTACATTTGAGTTTATTTACATGAACAAGTTTCATTAGAAGTAATTGTGAGTTCTTTGTTGACGTTTATAGATATCGGAATCGGTATCTCCAATGAGGAACCAAATATAATCTCCCATCATTCTTTCATCCCAGTGCCCTTGGTAACGCCGCTCGATGGACTTCAATTCTTGGTGAAACTTTTCGCCATGTTCGTCACTTACGTCGTCAAGATTCTCGGGGAAAAAGTTTAAATGAGAATGCAAGAAATTAATTTTGAGGGACATATTTACACCTGTTGGAATAATCAAAGCGAAAAATAAGTTGGAAGAATGCATACATATACTAAAAGCTTAAACGACCTCTATGCTGCAATTTCATCCGACGTCAAATATAATTCGAAATTCACATATTTCTTCAGTTTCCTTATTTAAGGTCCTTCTTCCATTTTTTGAAAAGAAAGACTTTTAAATAAACTTTTTAAATATGAGAGTGAATTGCCATCTTTCCTTAAGGCTTTTACAAAATTTTTAAAGAGCCCCAGCTTAATATGCTGTGATGGCAAAATATCGGCTATCCCAGAGGCATAACATACCAACTACTTTTAAATCGCAACAAATTTTACAGTCATGTTCATATTTTATGTATTTTATCAATTTAGACATTGTGTCTTATGATTCCTTAGCATTGGGAATCGACGGTTCCTGATTTTCGTTGTGTAAAAATACTGCTTTCAAACTTTCTTTACTGCTGTCAACAAGTAACCGCCATTCCATTGAATTGTATGTTTGATTAAGTTCCTCGAACAATCTGGGAATGTCCTTGCAAAAGCATCTGTTATCCACAGTTGTACAAAATTGTGTGTAAGGTATATTACGAACTCTACAATATGATATGTCAACATCTGGGGCCAAAATATTGTACTGTTTCATCCGAGATGCAAGTAGTTCTGCCTTATCTTTGGTCAGTTCCAAATGTCTCTTTAGATCAATGAGTTGAAACTGAGTTAGGTTAGGTTAGGTTGAAGAGAGGAGACGTTTAAACGTCTCATGTCCATGTTGTGCGCTCCTTATGATCTTTTTATACCTCACGAGTTACAGAAAATCGGTACTAGACACGAATTTTCTCAGTATCTTCCAGTCATATTCTCTGAGATGAGTCATGTCTGGTAATATGTCGGACCCGAAATGTTGGGATCTTGCATGTGTGAAAGCCGGGCAGTCTCACAGGAAATGTTCCATCGTTTCGATGTTTTCTCTGCATGCCCTGTATTCGTCGTTTCTGCTAGTCATATGCGATGAAGATGTGCTTGTAAGCTTGAGTGTCCCGTTAGTACACACATCATCTTACTAATATCGATCTTGTGTAGTTTCAGAAGACTTCTTGTTTTCTTTTCATTTGGGTCACCCCACAGTATCTTTGCAGTTGCTCCTACTGTTGAGCTATTCCATACAGTTTTTGAGCCATCACTGCCCAGTGCTTCAACTCATTTTTCGTGGCTTCTAAAGGTTTCCAATTTTCCAAATTTATTACTCGAAGTTCTCTGCCCTTTGAAGCCAAGCTGTTTGCTCGTTCATTTCCAATCACTCCGCTGTGTTTCGGCACCCAGAAAACACGCAGTTGACCATGGACTGAGTAATTATTTATCGCTCTTTTACAGTCTAACACTGTTCTGGATGTGACCTTTTCCGATGTTATTGCTTTGATCGCCATTTGGCTATCTGTGAAGATGTTGGCATATTTAGGCTTTGTCGTGTTACTGAGCCAGTTCACACTCCGTGATTGCTCGAACTTCTGCTTGAAATACCGTGTTATGGTCAGGGAGGCGGAAGTGAAGTTAGACTTCTGGTTCATCAATAAAAAGTCCCAGACCCGTCCTTCCTCCTCGCTTGGACCCATCCGTGTAGCAGCTGGTTCCCACTGGCACATGGGCCAAAGTTCCATTTTCGCAGGAGCGTCTGTCTGGCACAAACATATCACAGGTAGATGTAAGCCGCACTTCAGGAATGCGGTCCGAGATTTCTGGCGTTCGAATGTGACCAACTAGATATTCTAAGATCTTCTGATGGTACGACTTGTGGTCTCGATTTATCCATTCACCCATCACTTGTAGACGTCTTGCTGTGAGGGCTGCCTCATACTTTATATGGATGTCTATTGGTTGGATGTGCAGTATAGTCTCCAACGCTTTTGTTGGTGCAGTTCTAAATGCCCCGCTTATGCCTAGACAGCACATACGTTGATTTTTTTTGCAAAGGTATTACGTTGCACTTCTTGTCCATTGATGTCCACCACACTACAGAGGCGTAGGTGATTATCATTTTAAACCTATAGCTCTTCTGCACAACGACCAACATCTGTGTGCATTTGTAATTCTTTCTTAAGATTATCTTTCCAGTACAGTTTCTGATGTAAGATTACTCCCAATTATTTTACCTTTTTAGTTATAGCAATTGTCTTATTCAGGAATCGAGGCGGGGTAAAACGTGGGATCTTCGTTTTCCTTGTAAATAGACATATTTCTATTTTGTCTGGGTTAACATTTAATCCCCTTGGTTGTGCCCAGTTATATGCTATGTTAAGTGCCTCTTCAGCTCTTCTGCATAATTGATTTGGATGTAAGCCCCTTAGAAGTAATACAACGTCGTCTGCATAACAGACTGGTTTAAGTCCTTCATTGGTGAGGGCTTTTAGGAGACTGTGTATCGTCGTAACCCATAGAAGAGACGATAAAATGCCCCCTTGAGGTATACCACGATTTACCTTGTCTCTAATTTTTACGTCATATGACCCACAAATAATCCACCTATTCCTTAGCATATTGTTGATCCAGTTTTTCAGCGCCCGGTCAACCTGAAACTAGTCTAAGGACTGGATAAGTGTATCGGTCTGTACATTGTTAAATGCGCCCTCAATGTCTTTGCAAACAGCAAGTGTATACATTTCTTTACTGAAGGACTCTTCTATGTGGTGCACTAACTCATGCAGAGCTGTTTCCACTGATCTTCCTTTGACATAGGCGTGTTGTTTGAATTTTAGCCTGTCATCCGCTATTTTACTTTTGACCATGTTATCAATTATTCGCTCCATTGTTTTTAACAGAAAAGAAGTTAGGCTAATGGGTCGATAAGTCTTTGGGGTCGTATAACTCGCCTTGCCAGGCTTTGGTATGAAGACCACCCTTGATTCCTGCCAGTTTTTTGGGGTATACGAATGGGTTAGACATGCAGTGAACACTCCAGCAAGATGAGTTGATACCAGATCCACCTCATTCTGCAGAAGTGCTGAAAATACTTTTGATCGCTTCTTTAACCATACCATCTGTTATATCCGTAATAGGTACTTGATGCAATACATTTTCATTCTGAAACTGTTCCTCCGTTGGTCCAGTATTACCAGTCGGAAAATGAGTTTTCATCAAGAGCCTTACGGTATCCTCTATAGTTTCCCTCCTTTTACCCGTTTCATCCACCAGTGTTTCGGTTTGGACATGAGTTTTTGAGAGGAACTTTTTCATTTTAGACATGCTGTTAACGCTGTCTACCTGTTCACAGAAAAACCTCCAGGAGTTACGCTTCGCCGATCTAATGATTTTATTGTATTCTTTGAGTCTTCTGTGGTAGTCGTCCCATTATACTGATTGTTTTTTACGTCGTGCTCTGTTGTAAAGTCTGCGGACAGCCTCGGTAATCTTCTTCACATTGATATCAATGTCTTCTGCACATTTTATTTAGTCCAGTCGGTCTTAGCCTTATTACGGAAACTTATGGGATTTGGCGGAGGCCGTGCAATTTTAAACCTTATATAACGGTGGTCTGAATAGGAGTGTTCATCCGAAACCCTCCACTCATGAATCTTATCAATAAGATTTTCTGAACATATCGTTATATCTAATACTTATTTTTTGCCAATGATGTCGAGTATGTACTCTGATGAGAACTTACTGGGACATCCCTTAACATATAGGGTCGTTTTTATGAGTTCCGGAATGTCACTTTTACCAATCGCTTACCAATTTTAGCTTTGCGACGTCCCAAGGTGAGGGGAAGCTATCCACAAGTTTTACGAGGACACCCGCGCAGCGTTGTGATGCCAGCCTTAGCATCAAAACACCCCTCTCAAACTTGCAACTCATTACTTCGATTGGTGGTTCATCCTTAGATTCGAGGACGTATTCCGCTACCCTCGTATAGACCAAATCTTCGAAGTTACTCTTTTGCTCTTCGGGAATTCTGCCAGATGCACTACTGCTATCAATTATGGCGTAGCATAGATCGTCTCGAAAATGTTGTTTAGCTATATTAGAATAAGAGCTGGCTTCTTACCCGTCTTTATGGCCAATTGATTTTTCCGTGTCTGTAGAGTCTTTTTGGTTAAAGCCTCGTCCTTAACAGATGATTTGGTTGACTTGGCCTGCGTTACTGGGTCAACTTTACCGCCCACCATCGAGGGCCCAGACTAGAGACCTCCTTTTGTGTGGTTACGTTAGGCTTATCCGAATTACTGGCAGACGGCGAGCCCTTTTTCTTCTTAGTCACTTTCACAGCGCTATGTTCTTCGGGAGACCTGACTCTTTTAGTCAGGTCTCCACGTTTGTTTTGGAGGTAGAATTGTCAGATTCATCCCGTAATAGGTTCTGTCGGTTCAACTTATTCAGTTTCCTTCTGACAGTCTCTTTGAGTTAGCAACAATAGTGATATTGTTTTTATTTGATGATTCAAAGTCAGAGTCCCCACTGACTTTTAAAGGCTGGGGTTGCTTAAAGCCCCGGATGTGTTCTGCTTTATCTGTCTTATCATTTGTTTTGCCTGCGGCTGGATGTGCTCTTGTTTCATTTTCGACTACGGGATCCAAGGCACCGAAGCTCGTAGAAGTAGCTTGCTCACGATTGTTCGTTAACGACGACACATGACTCGTGAGTGAATCAACGCTTGTCGCCGGCACTGGGTTTTCCCTCCCCTGCGCCGTAATCTCCTTCGTCTTTTTTGGTTTAATCATAAATTGGTTGGGGGAGACACCCCCATAGCCAGTTTTAGCCCGTAATAGGTACGTCGGTATAGGCCTTCCAGACTGAGCTCAGAAATTTCTGTCCAGAGACCGATGCATCCAATTCAACCTACGCTTTATAAACAACAAACCTCCTGGTTGCGTAGTAGGTAGGTGAATAGGTATTGCGTAATAGGTTAAAAACTATCCGCTCTGCGATAACACGTCCGTTCGCTACACTGAAAAAAAATTTGTCATAAAATTAAAGAAATGCTACAAAGACGTCCTTAGTCTTCAAAATAAGTACATTTTGTACTTAAAATTAAGAAAATTTACTTAAAATTAAGTAAATTACTTAATATTATTGAAATTTTCTATATTTTAAGTACAAAATGTACTTATTTTAAAAACTAATGACGTCTTTGGAGCATTTCTTTAATTTTATGACAATTTTTTTTTCAGTTTACGACAGGCGGCGACTGAGACTTGATTTGATAGACATAATCTTCAAAAAATAAATGCCAAAGAATGTTCTTTCAAATGATAATAAACATTCCCCATTCAATTTGAATTTTCTTTTTTTTTTTCTTTAAAAAAGTAGGGAACCTCGAAATGGATCACCCTATATCAACTTTTTAGGCGTAATTAAAAAAAAGGTTGTCCTCAATCAAGTAACGCAAAAATATTTACCGATATTATGGGTTTCTTCAGTCTTATGCATTTTTTTTTGCAACAATAATTACGAATTTCCTCTGATATTAATAATCAGGCCCTACGTCGCCATTTTGAAAAAGTCTGCGTTCACTTTCGCCAATACTTTACAAATCCCGCCTTACGTTTCAGTTCAGAGCACTGAATATCGTCTGATGCAGAATCTATCATTAACTAATTTTTACCGACCTACTATTAAAAATGGCGAATTTATTAAGGAAATTAAAAAAAATCGTTAGTAAATCGCCAAACAATTTATAAATCATGTTTTGTTAATGTTTTTATTTGCATCATTATGTTTAGGTATTATCCCGAAAACACTGTTTTTCCAACGACAACTTTTTCATTTTATTTAAGTTTTTGCTTCTCCTGTAAAATGTTTAAATATGATGATAGGCCCTTTTTCGTTTCTGATGACGATATGTACTTTCGTTCCTTAAAAATATTGCCCGACTCAAGTCCTCTGTATTACTTTTCATAAATTGATCCATGGTGGCATCAAAATTTCGCTTTAAATCGCTACATTCTGAAAAAACAATATTAATTGGGATATCACAGGTGTTCTCAAAAACAAATAAAAAACAGTTTTAAATATTATCGAGATGCTATGTTTACTTACTGACTGTAAAACCGCAAATGTCCAGAGTTTTCCGATTTTTTGGAAACTTTTCATGAGTTATCAGTGTTCGCATGAATTCCGTGCGTTTCTCCTTGAATACGTTTATCTCCAATTGCAATTCCTCATTTTGAGCAACTAAATCCAGCCAAAAATGTAAAGCCATGTCAAATATTTCTTGATCTACCCTCAAAATGCGGACATTAGTGCGAAATCCTGTTAAATCCGTAATATTGCGAGGACTTTCTTTGTTTCCTCTCTTTTTTAGAACAACTTCGCTTAGCGGAGAATGTTGCAGAATTGCCTTAAAGTAGCACCAACTAGCAGGAAGCTCAGACATTGTTATGGTCAATTTCTGCAGTAAATTCAAATGGGATAATGTAGTCGGGGACAAGTGTGCCCACCTCAGGACGAGTTCTTCCAAATGTCTACTATTTTGCAAACCATCATCATTATAGCAGCTTTTAGCTGTGAAAGAGTCAACTTCCCAAGACAAATATTTTAAATTCATACTGCCACCAAAGGCTAACTTGAAGCTATTTCTATAGTCATTTATATGCAGTGTCTGCAAGCTTGGTGAAATGGCGAAGTCTTCAATTTTTTCTCCTCTATAACATGAGTCTTGTGAATAAAACTTCGTCAACCCAGGTGATGTTAGTATTTGCCTTAAATTTTCTGTAGTTAAGCCATTACAATTACTCAACGATAATTCTTTTACTTTTGATGGTATGGAAAATGATCGAATATTTTCAAATTCAGAATATCGTATATGGAGTACGTTTAGGTTAATGCAAGCATCGGCAAGGTTTCTTAGTAATATGTCGCTGACAGTCTCTTCGTCTATCGTTATGACTAAAGTAACCAGATTTTGGAAAATAGGTACATATGGGGAAATATTTGCCTCTGGGTAAAAGTTGAATCCTATATTAAGTTCTTTTAGGTGTACTGGATCGACGAGGATGTTTGGAGTTGATGCCGATATACGATTATACAAAATACATTCATCCAAGGATAAGTACTCGAGTTTTAGCTCCGTTACCAATTCTATGAATTCTCCATAGCTTATTGTACATATAAAATCAGGGCCGTAGTCTTGAATCATGCTCAAGCTTTTGAGTTTTTTCAATGGAAGCAGCGATTTTACATGCAAATTTGTTCCAAGCATAATTTGTCTCCCGTTTTCGTCAATACATAGGTTTACATGAAGCAATTCCAATTGTGGACACATTTTCTCCAATTCTTCGAAGTATTTAATGTGTATTGTCGTGAAGCAATATCGAATCGCGGTTAGATTTTGCATGGGTCTTAAATCATCAAGCACTGTACCACGTACTTGTTCTAATATCTTCACATCTTTTCCGTGATAATGTATAAATTCCTGAAACTCTGTCGGCTTCAAAATAATCCGATTGCGATTGCTTTCATTTGTCACTATGACATTTTCGCCGTTCCCGATGATCTTTAGGGTGCTGTAGGTTTGCTGGGGAAAAATGTATCTCTCAAAGAGATTCTTCAGTTCGGAATTAACCTGAGCCAGTCTGAATTGGTCCTCGATATTGAGCAGTTTGTATATGTAGATTAAAATATCGATATTTTGCAACATCTTTTGAAATTCCATTTTCGGTATGTATGTATATGTTTTGCTTTTTAATTTCAACAATTTGTATAAAAACTGACATGAACTTGTATCCGCTAGTGGCGGTGCTTCCACATTGAAAACAAAATGAGTACTGAATACGAGAGAGCCTGAGTCGACCAGCCAACAAAGACTCTCTACTTGGCACTTCTAAACATAAACACTCGACTACTAGATGGTCCGCCGGACTCTTTAAAAAGAGACAATTACCAACGAGTTATTTTGGCATTCTCTTATTAGCTCTCGAGATTTAATTTGCTGATTTAAAGATGTGTTTTTTGCTATTTTATTTTAAAAATCAATTGTGTTTGCTCCAATTGTGATTGTAAAGTGAAATGTTTGAGGAAAAATGCCAAAAATATGAATAAAAAATAAAAACAAATTTGTGCTCTTTCTTCTCTTAACAACTAATGTCAAAAATTTAATCGTTCGTAACTCGAGAAATTTGCTTAAGAGAGGGAAGGAACATCTAGTAGTTGAGTGTTTATGCTTCTAAACGACAACAGTGCCAGAGCGTAAAATCAAGCATTTCTCTTTGATAGTCTTTGCAACCAGTAATGTTCTCAAAGTCTTTTTAATATTAAAACATGAAATTTTTCTAATCTGCTGTTATGAAATACGTCTAACATTTCAAAATTAAATGCGATTTGTAAAATAAATTTGTAAATACCATAAAATTGCAGTAAGCGTTTTATTTATAAATTATTGTCTTTTATTTACTTATGCTTTTATGCTTGGACTTGCTCAGATGGACAAATACATATCGTCGGCTCAAGGCGGCCCTACACACATAAGTTTTGTCCTACAACATGTGTGATCCATTGATTTTTCCACAGTGTAAAGCATAAGCACTCAATCTAATAGATGGTCCGTCGTACTCTTTAAAAAGTGACAGTTACGAACGATTAAATTTTTGACAGTTGTTTTGCTCTCTTCGAGATATTTTGGCACTCTCTTGTTAGCTCTCAAGATTTAATTTGCCGATTTAAAGATGTCTTTTTTGCTATTTTATTTTAAAAATCAATTGTGTTTGCTCCAATTGTGATTGTAAAGTGAAATGTTTGAGGAAAAATGCCAAAATTATGTATAAAAAATAAAAACAAATGTGTGCTCTTTCTTCTCTTAACTACTAATGTCAAAAATTTAATCGTTCGTAACTCGAGAAATTTGCTTAAGAGAGCGACGGACCATCTAGTAGTTGAGTGTTTATGGTGTAAAGAGCTGCATGTTGAGTGTTCATGGATGTTGGACGAAAATCAAAACGATTTTGATATTTTCATGTTGGTTCATGCAAATCCACAGTTCAAAAGAAACATTGTGGTGGAAATACGAAAAGAGAACAAAGTGCCGTCGGCAAAAAGACATTTGATTAAGTAAAGACGCGTAAATGTAAAATGGAAAGAGATCGGCAATTTTGGTTGGATTTTCTGAATTATAAATAAAATAAATTTCGCTTAATTTTCCTTGAATAAAGTTATTTTTTCTATGTTGGTTTAAAGACAATAAGTCATTTCTTGTGGAAGATAAGCTTTTTTATTTAAAAAACACTTTCCTTCCATTTCCTTCAAAAATATACAGAATTTGATTCTGTCTCTCCCAAACATACTTTTTTATAGGCAATATTTGTACAAGTAATTAGGAAATAACGTTTATGATTGCAGTCGCTTGCTACCGCCAAAAAAAAATTGTGTTATGGAAAATATGCAAAACGAAGTGTCAAAGAGAGAAAGAGAAGACGAAACCTTACAACATATCTCTATGAGTGCAAACAAAACTCCGCGCCTCTCACACCATTGCTCACAACCAATTAACAACCGTTTCGAAGAGTTTAAAGAGTATATCACATCGTTAATGAAAACAATAATTAAAGAGAGCGAGATACATCTCTTAAATGAGATTGATAACAGATTCATTGACTATAAGAAAGATTTTACCATAAACACTCAACTACTAGATGTTCCTTCGCTCTCTTAAGCAAATTTCTCGAGGTACGAACGATTAAATTTTTAACATTAGTAGTTAAGAGAAGAAAGAGCTCAAATTTGTTTTTATTTTGTATACATATTTTTGGCATTTTTCCTCAAACATTTCACTTTATAATCACAATGGTAGCAATCACAATTGATTTTTTAAATAAAATTGCAAAAACACATCTTTAAATCAGCAAATTAAATCTCGTGAGCTAACAAGAGAATGCCAAAATATCTCGAAGAGAGCAAAACAACTGTCAAAAATTTAATCGTTCGTAACTGTCACTTTTTAAAGAGTCGGACGGACCATCTATTAGTTTGATTGTTTATGGATTTTACTGCTCTATCAGATCGTGTTGATAAATTACAAATACTGGCGGGCAAAATTGAAGACATTACAACTGAAATTGAGATACTAAAACGTGAAAAATTGAAACGTGACAACTTTATGGTCACTGGCGATTTACGCATCACGGGAATTCCATTCGACAGTGGAGAACACTTATTCTCAATATTTGAAAGTGTTTGCGAGTCCGTTAATATTAGAGTTCCCTCGGTTAAATCCATCTACAGTTTGCCCAGAAACAAAACCAAAATATAATGCCTAACGACAGCGCGATCATTGTTAACCTTTCATCAGCTTATGATAAAAACTATGTGTTAAAATCCGTATCGCTGTTCAAAAAATCGAATAAAACACAATTATTTCTTGAACAAATTGGTTTTAAAAATTCGAAGAGTATTTATCACATAAGAGAAAATTTAACGGCACACAATTACAAGATTCTGCAAAAAGCTCTGAAACTAAAAAAGGAAAAACAACTGGATTCAGCATATTCTATCCGTCAGACGTCAGAAATCCGAACAGTCTATACGCCTTGAAACTATTGATGATCTGGATATTCTTTTTCGTAATGAAGCACATACAAATATTGTTACACATATTCAAATCTAAATACGCCTTAAATAAAATTGTAAACTCTAAATTATATCCTCACAAAAAATCTATAATTTTCAAATCTCGCATATTTTTATATATATTTCTAATGCTCAAGCTTCGGTATTTGCACAAAATCATATTGTACCCAATTTGCATTGCTTATCCGATCAAATTCTCTTATGAACCATATAAGGTATAATTCTAAAGATAATTTGCTAAGTATGATAAAAATTCTCCCAAATCAAAAAGCCGGATTGAAGGTTGTACACATCAATGCTCAAAGTCTAAACAACAAAATGGATGAATTTCGTAACATATTTGTAGAGTCCGGTGTCGATGTTATATGTGTTTCTGAAACATGGTTTCGTCCAGATGTTACAGATGGCATCGTTCAACTATCTGGATACAATGTTTTTCGTGCAGATCGACTTAATCATGGTGGCGGAGTTGCTATCTATGTAAAATATGGTATAAAATGCAATAAAAAAGCCCAGTCAGAAGCAGATAGTCGAATAGAATTTTTATTTGTTGAGTTGTTAACTAATCTCAAGACTTAAGTACTATTGGGATGCGTTTACAGACCTTATCGAAACGTGGATTGTTCAAATCGTATGTCCACAATTGAAAATATTTCACTAGACTCCTGTGATGTTATAATTACCGGCGACTTCAACTGCAATTTACTTATGGACAGTCATGTATCAGATCTGATGCAAATAGTTGGGCTACTACCCTGTAACACTTCAAATGCAACCCACTATACGCAAAGTAACAATAGCTTGATTGATATTTGATTTAATATTTTTTAATCACAAGTCAAATATTCTTCTATATGATCAAATTTCGGCATGCTGTTTCTTCAGACACGACCTTCTGTTCTTGACATATGATACTGATGTAACCGTTTCCGAGGAAAATATACAATTTAAAGATTTCAAAAATACAAACTGGAACTTGCTAAATTCAAGAATTGAGAATACAAACTGGAATTTAATGTATGAGTTTGAAGATGTTAATGATCAGCTGAACTTCTTGCAGTGCCTTATTTCTTCCATTTTTAATGATTGTGTACCACTGAGGAATAAAAAAATACGAAATAAGCAACCTCCTTGGTTTAACCATAGAATAAATCTACTGATCGAAAAAAGGAATTTAGTATATAAAAGATGGAAACGATTTCGTACAGAAGAACTTCACATAGAATATAAAATCGCAAGGAAAACGGCGACATCTGAAATAAACAAGGCAAAAGCGCTCTTCTACCAACGTAGATTCAAAAATGCCATCGACAGCAAACAAAAATGGAAAGAAATCCGAAATATTGGAATTGGAAAAATAAAAAATCCGGTACACATAGTACATCTGGACATCAATGAACTCAATGAGCGATTCGTAAAATCCACTGAGGTATCTGAACTCACATTTGAATATGAAAATTTGTGTACTGCACCTGTAGAAAACTGTTTTACCTTCCGTGGTGTAGACGAGTCTGAGGTTTACAAAAGCCTTCTGTCAGATAAACAATGAGGATTTAGGAAAAAACGTAGTTGCATTACTACCTTAATAGATGTGGTTGATGAAATACGTCAAAACCTTGATGGAAACATGGTGTCATTTTTAGTCTTACTAGATCATAGCAAAGCTTTTGATACTGTTGATCGTGACATTTTGAACTTGAAACTCAAAAAAATATTCCACTTCTCGGACTCATCATGTAAGCTTATCTCTTCGTACTTATCAGACCGAACACAAAAGGTTGTTGTTGAAAATACGTCCTCCAATGTTCTTACAGTATCCGCGGAAGCTCCCCAGGGATCCATTCTTGGACCTCTTCTGTTTTCAATATACATCAATACATCAATCATTGACATTAGTAGTTAAGAGAAGAAAGAGCACAAATTTGTTTTTATTTTTTATACATAATTTTGGCATTTTTCCTCAAACATATCACTTTACAATCACAATTGGAGCAAACACAACTGATTTTTAAAATAAAATAGCAAAAAAGACATCTTTAAATCGGCAAATTAAATCTTGAGAGCTAACAAGAGAGTGCCAAAAAATCTCGAAGAGAGCAAAACAACTGTCAAAAATTTAATCGTTCGTAAGTGTCACTTTTTAAAGAGTACGACGGACCATCTATTAGATTGAGTGTTTATGCTTAAAAGGGGGAGGGCGGGGATGAAATGTTCTACAAAAATGTTCGCCATAAAATTTTACTATATGTGTCAGAACACACCAGAGCTCAAAACATAACACAAACACCAAAAAAGGTAAAATTCCTGATCGTGCGGCAAAGTTAGTCGTACGATCTAGTGGTTGAAGTAATGAAGATACCAGTAAAGAACGCTGTTGACTGGAATTTGACCGTTTCTTGGGTTTTTGTGTTAAGATTTGGGTTTTTGTGTGTTCTGACACATATAGTGCAATTTTATGGCGAACATTTTTGTAGAACATTTCATTCCCGCCCTCCCTGTTAAAATGGGGCCAAAAATTACATTTATGTGGGGGAGCTAGAGGGTTAAAATGTTCCACAAAAATATTGGCCGTAATATTTTCTATAATATTGCTGAACATACCCTATACCAGAAAAATATATTTTTCTTACATAACAGTGAAATACTTACATTTTTGGGGTACAATGTGGATTTTTGAGCTATTTAAGGTGCCTAGACACGTTCAGATTGTAATGACATGTTCACAAAAGTTGTTCAGATTTACAGTGGCCACAATATTGCCAAATATTGTTAGTAAAAAATCAGCGATCCCTTAAAGTTATGCCGAAAAAAGTGAAAAAAAAAATAAATTTAATCCTATGTTTTTCAAAAAAAAGTGCAGGAAAACAAAATTTTTTTGGCATGAAATGTTAACAGACTTTGTTCAACGTGTTCTTAGCTACATTATTGCCAAATATAGTTAAGCGCTATCACCAAGTCTGAAATAGCTGTTGCTCAAAAACCGATGACACCTTTTTTCAAGGGGTCCACTGATTTTCCGCATCTTTCGAGGCCCTTAAAAAAAATTGGTCGCCAATCTCGCCAAACTGAGTATAGGGTTATACTACCATTTGGTAGTAGAATCGAAGCTATACAGTCAGGTTCGTGTATTTTTCAAAAAGTGTTCATTTGTGGCATAGTGTTTTTAAAAAGCGCTAAACCACCAGATATACCATCCTGTATATCCGACATAAATTGTATCCTGTATCTCCGACATAAATCGTGACCTGAACCTTGTCTTCACATGGGCAAAATCTAATAGGCTATGCTTAAATCCATCAAAAACCAAGTGCATAATAATTTCAAAAACTGGAAGATTGGCGAGTAGCATTCAGTGTTGTCTGCAAATTGA
Organism: Eudasyphora cyanicolor; assembly: GCA_963930755.1. NCBI lineage: Eukaryota > Metazoa > Arthropoda > Insecta > Diptera > Muscidae > Eudasyphora > Eudasyphora cyanicolor. Next base: position 238,739,524 of record OZ005735.1, read on the forward strand.
GAATTCCAACATTGATTGCGTCCAAACGTCAAAAAATCTTGGACTTTTCTTCAATAACAAACTTTCCGGGACGAACCACATAAATGCTGCTGTTGGAAAAGTACATGGAATGCTGAGAAGTCTTTGGGCTGTTCAAACATCAACTCCATTCTCTGTTAGAATGCTTTTAGCCAAGACCTACCTTAAACCAACACTCATGTATGGCTGTGAAGTATTTGCCAACTGTGACTCAAGTGACTTTGCAAAATTAAACGTTGCCTATAATAATATTGCCAGGTACATATTTAACAAAACACGTCGAGATAGAATTTCAGAATTTTCATGTCAAATCTTCAATATCACATTCGCGAATCTTCTTAAAGCGAAAAGTCTCATACAATTGCATAAAATACTTGTTTGACCGTCTACAATTCGCACGTTCCAATAGAGGAAATAAGCTCATTCAGCCAAGAATAAACTGTCTGACATCCGAGAGACAATATTCTATTTTTTCAGCACACGTCTTTGGAGTAACCTTCCAACCAACCTACAAACTATAAGCAATGCTAATATTTTCAAAAAGATGCCCTATGAATATCTTTATCCAAATTAAATAAATATGTTTGATTCTGTGATAAACAATTTGTATAATTATTATTAATTTCATTATTTTAATATCGTTTTTATTATTGCAATGCAATGCATTTTTAAGTATATTTTTGTTTATATTTACCGATACGAAATAATGTAAAATATTGTGTTTTCCAAATCCATTATCTAGTACTGTAATATATAAGATTTCCATTATCTTGTTGTACTAGTGTTACAAAATATTTAAATAAATCAAATCAAATCATTTTCTATGATCGGAGAAAACGCAATTTATTGTTTGAGTAAAAACGGGACTGAAGCGTTAGACACTTTTTATTCCATAGGGTTCCCAACAGTGTTTCTATGATTCTCATGCATTTCTTTGCCATTACATTCAAAAACAAGTAAGAAAGTTTCAGTCGGGTAAACCGACTAAGGTGAATTAGTGAGTAATGTAATATTGAATATTACACGAATTATTCTGTCAATTTTTGTGGGAGCTACCAGAAGGGGTTTAACAAATACACCTATTTTTCGCTGGACAGTAGATACTTTAAATTCATTGCACTGTGCCGAATTATGTATAAGCGTTTATGTGCACTGGTATAAACGTTATGAGATATTAAATTGTGTTATGATTTGGCCATTTTGTGTGGGAGCTACAAAAAGGGGCGTGGCGATAACGCCCATTTTTTACAGGGCTATAGGCACTATAAAAACATTACACTGTACAAAATTTCAAGTATTATTATACACATATATTAATGTTATAAGCTGTTAACTTTTGGTGCAAAATGGTACCTTTGTGTGGGAGGTACCAAAAGGGGAGTGGCAACAACGCCCATTTGTCTCTGGACTGTAGGCAATATAAAAGCATAACACTGTGCACAATTTCAAGTATTGTTATATACCGTTATTAATGTTATAAGCTGTTAATTTTTGGTGCAAAATGGACCATTGTGTGGGAGGCACAAAAAGTCGCGTGGCAATAACGTAAATTTTTTACAGGGCTATAGACACTATAAAAGCATTATCCTGTACAAAATTTCAAGTATTTTTATACTCTGGTATTAATGTTATAAGCTGTTAACTTTTGGGGCAAATGTTGCATTTGTGTGGGAGGTACCACAAGGGGTGCAGCAACTTGGCCCATTTTTCTCGAGTTGATAGCGACTAATAAACTAATGCGACTAGCGACTAATAAACTAATGGAATTTCAGAAGATTCGAATAAGTAGTATAGCAGTTATTAAAGATTCAATATTTCACAAGATTTTAACACTTTGTGGGGGAGGTACTAGAAGGAGTGGACCAATATGACCCATCTTCGAACTTAGCCGGAGATAGAAAAAAATATTACCACTTACCAAATTTGAAGTCAATCGGTTACTCCTTTCGAGAGTTATCGTGCGCACCAGCCAGCAGACAGACGGACGAACATTGCTCATACGACTTAAAATGACCCAAAACGAATATCCGCCGAACATACTTAGGGTCTTAGATCAATCCTTCGATGTGTTACACTTTTTTTCGTAGCAAATGATATATACCCTCGTCACACTAAAGTGAGGGTATAATAAGCAAGTTACAACAATTTTTGTGCATGGCAGTTTGGTCCATATCCACTACTGGACCACAAAAAGGGTCTGTATGCAAGGCGAGTAATTTACATATCGATACCTCCATTCTAAACTAGGTATGCTAAGTGTAAAAATTTAGTTTTTCAGGAGAGGCGATCAAAGTTTGATGATTTTTTTAAATTTGTGCGGAATTCCTTTATAATGCAAATCGAATGACCTGTACTGTTTTGTGAATAACTTATGGTTGGGTTGACGAATAAACACCAAATTTTGACTGCATATAAATTGAATTATTTAGAAATTAAAAATGCAATCTCCCTAAAACTATACTATGTCGACTTAGCATGTTTTAGAATGGAGGTATCGATATAGTGATCGAAAAATATAGGACGATAGAAAAATTGAGACATAGAACAAAAATATCGAAATTATTTCCGTAAACCAGTGTTAACTCGATTTACCCTGCCAACATCTCGAAAACTATACTAGATAGAAAGAAATTATTGCAGATTCTGAAAGGGCATGCTTGAAACCCATATTATTAACTCCTAACTCAAAGAACACAAAGATGGTGTATGGACCAAAATAGCTTAATGCTCTGCGCCATTAAAATCACGAAGTCGTCAATAAGCTCCGCGAATCGATGTTTAAAGTAAATTTATATAATTTTGAAGCGTTATTCAAGCCATTAAAAGTGTATTGTAGGCACCTATAGTGATTTTTTACAAGGAATTTTTTGTCGGAAACCTCATCCAAAAAATCCATTGATTTCTACACGGGGCAAAATAGCCTTTTTTGATATGTTCGAATCGAAAGAATATATATTGGAACAAAAATTTTTAAATATTATATATTTCTGAGCAAATAAATTTTATTTGAAAATTAATAAAAATTATTTACAACGCGTATATTAATATAAAATGTCCGCCATTTTTTTTTTAACTAGTGCTTATTTCGTGAATGGTAACACTTAGCTTATGTCTGATTTGACAGATAATTAGTTTTATCCTTCCGCTGAACGAATATGTGTATATTACGAATATTGCGACATTACTTTTGAAATCATGGTAATGTTGCAGAATGTGTGCGAAAATTGCGTACGGATTTTGGAAGAAGAGAAGCACCGTCAGCTCCGTATGTTCGTTATCTTGTGAAAAAAGTGAAAGAAACTGGCAGCCTCATCGATAAACCAAAGCGTGAAAAGCCACAAACAGTGCGTACACCCGAGAATATTGCTGCTGTGGCAGAAAGTGTGCGTGAAGCGCCATCAACATCAATTCACCGTCGTTCTCAACAATTGAACATTTCGGAGACATCATTGAGACGAATTTTGCATAAAGACCTTGGTATGACGCCATACAAAGTCCAATTGGTTCAGGAGTTGAAGCCAACTGACCATCCAATGCGTTTTCAGTAGTTTTTATACCCTCACTTAAGTGTGACGAGGGTATATATCATTTGCTACGGAAAAAAGTGTAACACATCGAAGGAGTGACCTAAGACCCCAAGTATGTTCGGCGGAAATCCGTTTTGGGTCATTTTAAGTCGAATGAGCAATGTCCGTCCGTCTGTCTGTCTGTCTATCTGTCTGTCTGCTGGCTGGTGCGCACGATAACTCTCGAAAGGAGTAACCGATTGACTTCAAATTTGGTACGTGGTAATATTTTTTTCTATCTCCGGCTAAGTTCGAAGATGGGCCATATTGGTCCACTCCTTCTAGTACCTCCCCCACAAAGTGTTAAAATGTTGTGAAATATTGAATCTTTAATAACTGCTATACTACTTATTCGAATCTTCTGAAAGTCCACACATAGCATTAGTTTATTAGTCGCTATCAACTCGAGAAAAATGGGCCATGTTGCTACGCCCCTTTTGGTACCTCCCACACAAATTCACCATTTTGCACCAAAAGTTAACAGCTTATAACATTAATACCAGTGCATAAAAATACTTGAAATTTTGTACAGTGTAATGCTTTCATAGTGCCTACAGTCCAGTGAAAAATGGGTGTCATATTCACGCCCCTTTTGGTACCTCTTACACAAAGGTACCATTTTGCACCAAAAGATAACAGCTTATAATATTAATACCAGTGTATAAAAATACTTTTTTACAGTGTAACGCTTTTATAGTGTCTTTTGCACTGTGAAAAATGGACGCTATTTCCACGCCCCTTTTTGTACCTCCCACACAAAGTTACCATTTTGCACAAAAAGTTAAGAGCTCACAGCATGAGTACCAATGCACGAAAATGCAACAACATTTTGCACAGTGTAACGCTTGTGAAGTCCCTATAGCCCTGTTAAAAATGGCCGTTATCACCACGCCCCTTTTTGTACCTCCCACACAAAATGGCCAAATCATACCAAAATTTAATATTTCATAGCGTTAATATACATGTGCAAAAAACGTTTATAATTCGGCGCAGTGTAATGTATTTAAAGAATCTACTATTCAGCGAAAAATAGGTGTATTTGTTAAAAACATTCTGGTACCTCCCATACAAATTGCCAGAATAATTCGTTTAATATTCCATATTACATTACTCACAAAGTGAGGGTATACCTTAGTCGGTTTACCCGACTGAAACTTTCTTACTTGTTTTTATAGCATTTTCAAAAGAAAAAGTTATTTGGCGGACCCTTTATTACAACAAAATATATTTGCAAGCTAATTTTCTCAAATAAAACATGTGTTTAATTAAAGGCTGGTTAAATTTTAAGGGCCGATGTTGATTTTGAATAAAACACAATTTATTTAGGAAATTATTGTCTTTTATTTTTATTATAATATTGGTATGGTTCAATTATGTACATATGTCAAAAATATCGGCCAAATGGCCGCCGCGACCTCGGCGGCACACCTCCATCCGATGGTCCAAATTTTCGATGACGCTGAGGCATAACTGAGGTTCTATGCCGTTAATGTGCCGAATAATCTCATCCTTTAGATCTTGAATTGTTGCTGGCTTACCGACGTACACCTTTTCTTTCAAATAACCCCAAAGAAAGAAGTCCAACAGTATCAAATCACATGATCTTGGCGGCCAATTGACACCGCCACGACGTGAGATAACACGGCCATTGAATTTGTTGCGCAAAACCAGCTATTGTCCACATCCACATCTTCCAATTCGGGCCATAAAAAGTTTGTTATCGTCTCACGATAGCGAACACTATTCACAGTAACTGCCTGACCGGCCTCATTTCGAAGAAGTATGGCCCGATAATATCGCCTGCCCGTAATCCTCACCAAACGAACAGGGCGAGCACGCACAGGTGTTTTCACACTCCTACAAACCCGGTTTGCTGAAATTTGGGCACAATTCTCCCGATTGTGGACACATTTGGTCTATTATGCTGATCAAATAAACATCACGAAGTGCACGAAATACATTTTGATTTGAACGCTTTAGCAGTGTTAAAGCGTTCTTCAAACCTTCATTAAATTTGTATGAATAAGGGCCATAATCTGTTAACTTTTGGTGTAAAATGGTGCATTTGTGTGGGAGGTACCAAAAGGGGCGTGCCAATAACGCCCATTTTTTCTGGACTCTTGGTACTATAAAAGCATTACACTTTACAAAATTGCAAGTATTTATATGCTTTAGTATTTAAGTTATGAACTGGTAACTTTTGGTACGAATGGTCCATTTGTGTGGGAGGTACCAAAAAGAGCGTGGCAATAATGCCCATTTTTCATTGTAGGTACTATTAAATCATTACACTGTACAAAATTGCAAGTCTTTGTATTCACTGGTAATAAAGTTATAAACCATTAACTTTTGGCTCAAAATTGTCCATTTGTGTGGGAGGTACCAAAAGGGGCGTGGCAACTTCGCCCATTATTCTCGAGGTATTAGTCACTAATAAACTAATACCATGCGTAGAATTTCAGAGGATTCAAATAAGTAGTATAGAAATTATTAAATAACACAGTGCGACAGTCAAAAAACCAAAAACCGCGATACTATTTTTCTAGGTCTTGCCGAGTAGACCAACGTTTGTTCTACGAAATTTGCCGGACACCCCCAAAATCCGGATTTACGGGTAAAAAACCGATTTTCTTGCCTTTTTTCACTTGAACGCCTATAACTGTTGATTTGAAGCTGAAGGAATATAGGTTTATTTGTCCTACAAACAAATGTTTTCATTTTTGTCCGTCATTTTGTAGTTTAGGCAATGTTATTACCAAATATGTTGTGAGATAACCATACGAATATTTAATGTACATATATATCATATTTTATAAAGAAAACCAGTAAGGAAAGGCAGAAAGTCGAGCGGGGCCGACTATATAATACCCTACACCTCCCTAACAATGCGATAAGGGTCATTGCCATAATAATTTGGAATAATTGGTAAACGGGTAGAAACATATTATCTAATTCTGAAACGATAATCGCTAAATTAAGCAATATTCGTTCCTAAATTGAGAAACATCTTTCTGGAAAATTTTATTGATCGGAAGTAAAATACAACTTCTATAGCGGTTTGATACCAAATCAGGAGGAACAATCAATATAAATCTGAACCGATCTTCCCTGAATACTCATTCATGTAAAAAGACCTCCTTCTGTCGAATTTCGTACTGATCGCATATAAAATACAGTCTCTGCAGCGCCTACATGTCAAATCGGGGGTAACGTATATATGGGGGCTATATCTAAATCTGAACCGATTTCTTCAAAACTTAACAGAGTTCATTCATGTAATAAGAAACCTTTTCCTGCCGAATTTCATACTGATCGGGTATAAAATAAAGTTTTTACAGCGCTTACATGTCAAATCGGGGCTAACATATATATGGGGGCTATATCTAAATCTGAACCGATTTTAACCAAATTTATCAGTATTCCTTTATGTAATAAGAAACCTCTTTCTGCCAAATTTTGCACTGATCGGATATAAAATACAGTTTTTACAGCGCTTACATGTCAATCGAGGGTAACATATATATGGGGGCTATATCTGAATCTGAACCGATTTTCTCCGAATTTAGCAGTATTCCTTCATGTAATAAGAAACCTCTCTTTGCCGAATTTCGCACTGATCGGATATAAAATAACATGTTTACAGCGCTTATATGTCAAATCGGGGGTAATGTATATATGGGGGCTATATCTAAATCTGAACCGATTTCTTCAAAACTTAACAGAGTTCATTCATGTAATAAGAAACCTTTTCCTGCCGAATTTCATACTGATCGGGTATAAAATAAAGTTTTTACAGCGCTTACATGTCAAATCGGGGCTAACATATATATGGGGGCTATATCTAAATCTGAACCGATTTTAACCAAATTCAATAGGGATCGTCCTTAGGCCAAAAATAAGATATGTGTAAAGTTTCGTCGAGATCGGACCATAATTGCGACCTGTACTTTGATTACAAGAATACATGCACAGACGGACAGACAGACAGACGGACAGACAGACAGACGGACAGACAGACAGACGGACAGACGGACATAGCTAAATCGACTCAGAAAGTGATTCTAAGTCGATCGGTATAATAAACGATGGGTCTATTTATTCTCCTTTTGGGTGTTACAAACAAATGCACAAAGTTATAATACCCTGTACCACAGTGTGGTGTAGGGTATAAAAATGCAACCAGTCTCTTAAAAATCCGTTTACAATTGATGGAGTTATTAAAGTTTCATTAAAACAAAATCGGTATATAAACACTAGTTTTGGCCATCCAACTCAATAATGATTCATTTTTAACTCGTCATCTTCGTCAAAACTAGTATTTATGAACACAGTTAGTTTTAATGAAACTTTAATAACTTGGTCAATTGCAAACGGATTTTTAAGATACTGGTTGCATTTTTTTCCTCATAAAATATACTATATATGTAACTTAATAATTCGTATGGTTATCTCGCAATATATCTGGTAAAAACATTGCCTAAACTAGAAAATGACGGACAAAAATTAAAAAAATTGTTGTAGGACAAATAAACCTATATTTATACAGCTTCAAATAAATATAATATACATCGTTCGAAAGGTCTAATTCTCTTCTTTCCAAATTCTTGTAGAGAGAGAATCGGTTAATAATTAAAATTATAGGCGTTCAAGTGAAAAAAGGCAAGAAAATTGGTTTTTTACCCGTGAATACGGATTTTGGGGGTGTCCGGGGATATCCAAAAAAGGATTCGTGGTTTACTCGACAAGCCTACAGGAAAAATAGTATCGCGTCATTTGCTTCTGAACGTGAGTTTATTTTGTCGCACTGTGTAATCAATATTCCACTAAATGTTAACCTTTTATGGGGGAGGTACTAGAAGGAGTGGACCAATATGGCCCATCTTCGAACTTGACCGGAGATAAAAGAAAATATTACCACATACCAAATTTTAAGTCAATCGGTTACTCCTTTCGAGGTTATCGTGCGCACCAGCCAGCAGGCAGACTGACAGACGCACGGACGGACGGACGTTGCTAATTCGACTTAAAATGGCCCAAAACGGATATCCGCCGAACATACTTAAGGTCTTAGGTCAGTCCTTCGATGTGTTACACTTTTGTCTCGTAGCAAATGATATCTACTCTCCTCTATTTATTTATTAGAGAAAGGCAATTACGATTTAATTTTCTAAACAAACGCAGACAAATGCAATTTCGAGGAAATTTCACCACCAACTACATAGTAGTCCTCTATCGGTAGAGCAAATCCTTCAGAGATCAGACCGTTTATGGCTGAACTGTACCACATCAATATTTGACTTGTTTAAATCCTAATCATTTTTTTCAAAAATGGACTAATTGATATCTAGACCTCGGACTTTTATACCCTACACCACACTGTGGTACAGGGTATTATAAGTTTGTTTCACGGCAGATGTTTGTAACACCTGAAGATAACACAGCTAGACCCACCTTAAAGTATACCGATCGACTCAGAATCTCTAGCTGAGTCGATTTAAGCATGTCCGTCCGTCCGTCCGTCTGTCCATGTAAAGTTGTTCGTCGACTACAGGTTGCAATTTCACTCCGATCGTTCTGAAATTTTGCAGTTTAGAGTATTTCGCGGCTGTTAAGATCGCTATTGAATTTGGTTGAAATCGGTTCAGATTTAGATATAGCTCACATATATATCTTTCGTCCGATTTGGCCCTTTAGTCCTATCGAAGCTGTATTTTACATCAAATCGTTTTGAAATTTAGAATGGTAGAGTTTCTTGATCCATGAACCAACACTACCGAATTTGAAGAAAATCGGTTAAGATTTATCTATAGCTCCCATATATATCTTTCGTCCGATTTGGCCCTTTAGTCCTATAGAAGCTGTATTTTACATCAAATCGTTTTGAGATTTAGAATGGTAGAGTTTCTTGATCCACGAACCAACATTGCCGAATTTGAAGAAAATAGGTTAAGATTTAGCTATAGCTCCCATATATATGTTTCATCCGATTTGGCTCTTTAGATAATCGTTTTTATACCCTACATCACACTGTGGTACAGGGTATTATTTAAGTATAAAATGTCCCAAAAGTAAATTTATGTAAACAATTTATACATGAATTACAAAATTTATATATCAGAGTTATTCAATATTTCGAGAGTGGTGTAGGGTATTATATAGTCGGCAATGCCCGACTTTAGCCTTTCCTTACTGGTTTTGTATATCTTTCAATTTTCATCCGATTTGAACAAAAATTTCTGTTTAGACGTTTTATCGCTCAAATTAAAATAAATTAAGTGCATATCAGAAATATGGAAAAAAATATGCACAAAATATTCAAATTATGCAAAAAGTATGAAAAATATGCAAAAAGTATACAAAATATCAAAATGTTTTGGCGATATATGAATTCAAAGTGCGAAATATCAGAAGGATATGTCAATACTATTTAAATAATCATGTCACAAAAATTAAAAATGGGCGATTTCAAAAATCATCCCCAAAAATTGCCTAAATATATGAAAAGTATGTGGTAATTCCAAATGAAACCGACCCACTCTGAATATTTACATATGTAACGGGTGATCTAAGTAGAGATAATTTTTCAATAGCCTTTTTTTTGACTGATCGCGTGTGAATCATGTCATGCTGTCATGTTATTTTTGTTAAGTATTGTTTGGCATTTCAGTTTTATTATCAAAATAATAGTTCGCCAATTGCGCAAAGTCCATTTTTTTTTAAATCCAAAAAAACACTTTCCATCGACCCACGACCTTGACACCTATAAGCAATATTTTAGCTATCGTTAAGAGCTATCTTTTTGCCATTGACCGATTCCCGATCCGACGTACCGGAATCATCGGTCCATATTTCTTCAAAAATTATGCCGGTGAGAACGTAACCGTCAATGGCGACCGTTATCGTGGCATGATAACCGACTATTTGATGCCTGAAATTGAAGCTCGTGATCTCGGCGACAGTTGGTTTCAACAAGACGCCGCCACTTCCCACACATCGCATCAATCAATGGATTTATTGAGAGAACACTTCGGTGAGCAGATACGAGTAATATCACGTTTTGGGCCGGTCGATTGGCCACCAAGATCGTGTGATATCACACCGTTAGACTTTTTCCTGTGGGGATTTGTTAAGTCTAAAGTTTATGCGGACAAACCCGCTTCGATTCAGGCCTTGGAGCAAAACATCACGCGTGTCATTCGCCAGTTACAAGACGAAGTGCTCGAACGAGTCATCGAAAATTGGACTCAACGGATGGACCATCTGAGACGTAGCCGCGGCCAACATTTGATAGACATAATCTTCAAAAAATAAATGCCAAAGAATGTTCTTTCAAATGATAATAAATATACCCCATTCAATTTGAATTTTCTGTGTTTTTTTTTTCTTTAAAAAAGTAGGGAACCTCGAAATGGATCACCCTATATAAGTATATATAAAAATAAGTAAAGGAAAAATACAATGAAGAATTAATGTCTTGGCGACAGCTCTACAGCTACTTCAATAGAATCCAGAGAGCAATGCTTAATTGGATCTTTGCAAACGAAACTGGAACTATTTCTGGGCAAGTCAGTTACAAATATAATCAAAAATTGTTTACTAGGTAAGTAGTGCTTCATAGTTACAAAGTTTAAAATTTTGTATCGTCGTGCAAGAATAATTTGTTCCTTGTTTTCGCCAAAACATATATTTACATCAAGCAATTCCAATTGTGGACACAATTTCTCGTGAAGCAACATCGAATCGCGGTAAGATTTTTCATGGGTCTTAAATCATCAAGCACAGTACCACGTAATTGTTCTAATATCTTCACATTTTTTCCGTGATAATGTATAAATTTCTGAAACTCTGTCGGCTTCAAAACAATCCGATTACGATTACTTTCATTCGTCACAACGACATTTTCGCCGTTCCCGATGATCTTTAGGGTGCTGTAGTTTTGCTGGGGAAAAATTGAATTGGTCCTCGATATTTAGCAGTTTGTATATGTAGATTAATACATATATCGACATTTTGCAATATCTTATGCAATTCCATTTTTGTTATGTATGTAAATGTTTTGTGTTTTTAATATCAAGAATTTTTATACGGTGGTGTGGCGTCGCTCAGGGTTACCGTTGACAATTTTGAAAAGTTTGCACAAAAAGTCGTTTTTTCAAAAAAACAGTCGCACAAAAAAGTCGTTTTTAAGAAAAAAAGTCGTTAATTTTGTGTACAGTTTTTATTGAAACAGAACACTTAGAACTAAAAAACAAAAAATAACTGTTCTCAAAAAGAAGAAAAACAATTCATTTTTACAAATTTTTTCAATTCATGAATTTAAAGAAATATTATTTCTATTTAATATGAGTTTAATTTATTTTTTCGATATTTCGTTTCTATATTTATACCCTCACTTTAGTGTGACGAGGGTATATATCATTTGCTACGGAAAAAAGTGTAACACATCGAAGGAGTGATCTAAGACCCTAAGTATGTTCGGAGGAAATCCGTTTTGGGTCATTTTAAGTCAAATGAACAATGTCCGTCCGTCTGTCTGTCTGTGTGTCTGCTGGCTGGTGCGCACGATAACTCTCGAAAGGAGTAACCGATTGACTTCAAATTTGGTATGTGGTAATATTTTGATCTATCTCCGGATGAGTTCGAAGATGGGCCATATTGGTCTACTCCTTCTGGTACCTCCCACACAAAGGGTTAACATTTAGTGAAATATTGATTCTTTAATAACTTCTATACTACTTATTCGAATCTTTTGAAATTCTGCACATAATATTAGTATATAAGTCGCTATTACCTCGAGAAAAATGGGTGAAGTTGGCATGCCCCTTTTGGTACCTCCCACACAAATGGACCATTTTGCATCAAAATTTAACTGCTTTTAACTTTAATACAAGTGCATAAAAATGCTTGAAATTTTCTACAGTATAATGTTTTTGTAGCGCCTATAGTCCGGTAAAAATGGGCATTATAGTACAGCCCCTTTTGGTACCTCCCACACAAATGGACCGTTTCGTACCAAAAGTAAACGGCTTGTAACTTAAATACCAGTGCATACAAATACTTGCAATTTTGTACAGTGTAATGCTGTTATACTGCCTATAGTCCAGTAAAAAGTGGGCGTTATCACCCCGCCCCTTTTTGTACCTCCCACACAAAATGACCAAATCATACCAAAATTACATAGCTCGTAACTTTAATATAGCAGTGCAGATAAACGTGTATTTGGAAAACCCCTTCTGGTACCTCCCACACAAATTGACAGATTTATTGGTGTAATGTTATATATTACATTACTCACAAAGTGAGGGTATACCTTAGTCGGTTTACCCGACTGAAACTTTCTTACTTGTTTTGCACCAATTCATTACTTGGAATCAATTCTTCTACTTCGACGTCCAATAAATTAATAGCAGATAACATAGAATCACAAGTTTCTACTTTTAACCGATTAGTTAATTTATTTTTCATTAATCCCAATTTTCGTTCCGCACAAGCGCTGCTGTGAGGTAATGTTAATATATTTTTAGCAAATTTAAATAAATTTTGATACAAATGTTCGCTTAAGGAATTTTTTTAATTGCCGACAGTGTACCAAAATTTCTCAACATTTTTAATTTCAAAAATATGTTCGTACGATTTATCCCTAGACTTACTTTCTAATAATTTGTATTCACTAATAAAAGTCTCAGGTTCACTTATAATATAATTAAATTCAGATATGAGATCAATATAATTAATATATTCGGTGGATGTGAAGTTGGTTGTAAAAATCTTAAGGTACTGGGCCTGGACAATACTTCATCACAAAGCTGTTGGTAAAAATTTAAAATATTTCCTCTAATCTCTATACATTCAATACTGGAAATGTTTTCTGTGTGTATTGCTGTTTCAGCATCATGACCTATATATATATTTTGAACATCTTTTATATATAATTTATCTTTATAATTTCCTCTTAATAATCCCTCTTCAAAAAATTTTGGAAAATTTGGAGTAAAATATCCTTTGTAAACATTTGTTAAACTTATTCATTATGCCTAGAATGTATACCAAAAACTTTAAATAATTTAGATTTATAGGTGACAACCCCTCTTGAATTTCTTTTATTTTATCCGACGTGTGTACAACCTTCTCTTCAAATTGCGCCCGTACAAAATAATGTTGAAGTACCGTCCACTGTTCTACAATTCTGTTAGCAACGGACTCGAACGAAAGCCATCTTGTACCTGAAAGCCGTAAAATCTTATGTTCAGGAACATCAAAAACTTTAGTCGCACAACGGTAACACTGGCGGCGCTTCCACATTTAAAACAAAATGAGTACTGAATACGAAAGAGACTGAGTCAACCAGTCAACAAAGTCTGTTTAATACCAAGACGCTAAATTGCACTCTTAGGGCCTGTTTTTGTAACTTATTTTTTGCCACTTCGCACGTCTATTGGCAAGCGAATGAAATTTTTGGTTTTTGCACACTTTGTTTTGATTGTAAACAAAGAAGCTTTCAATTATCGCCAACATTTTGGTTCTTATAAGACAACAACGAACGAAATGAAATTTCAAATTAGACGATCAGAAAAATTCATTTGTGTCGGTTATGTTTACCGCCCTTTTGAATGATAAAGTGAAAATTGTTGGATAAATGAATAAAAAATGGATAAATGAACCAAACAACATACACATGTATCTTTTGTTGAAGTATCCACCAAAATTTCAAAAAAATTATTTTTATTACAGCCTGTTCAGCTAAATGTAACAAAACGCAGACGTGCGATAGCTACCCAAGCAATAATTTTCTTCTTCTTATTCTCACCCAAGCGATCATGTTTATACCCTACACCACACTGTGGTACAGGGTATTATAACTTTGTGCATTTGTTTGTAACACCCAAAAGGATAAGAAATAGACCCATCGTTTATCATACCGATCGACTTAGAATCACTTTCTGAGTTGATTTAGCTATGCCCGTCTGTCTGTGCATGTTATCGTGTAATCAAAGTAAAGGTTGCAATTATGGTCCGCTCTCGACGAAACATTATACATATCTTTTTTTTTGGCGCAAGGACTATCCCTATTGAATTTTGTTAAAATCGGTTTAGATTTAGATATAGCCCCAATATATATGTTAGCCCCGATTTGACAAGTAAGCGCTGTAAAAACTGTATTTTATATCCGATCAGTATGAAATTCGGCAGAAAGAGGTATATTATTATATGAATGAACACTGTTAGATTTGGAAGATTTGACGTGTAAGCGCTATAAAAATGTTGTTTTATATCCGATCAGTGCGAAATTCGGTTTTTTCTTATTACATGAAGGAATACTGCCAAATTCGGAGAAAATTTAGACAAAGCCCCCATATATATGTTACCCCCGATTTGACATGTAAGTGCTGTAAACTCTTTATTTTATATCCGATCTGTATGAAATTCGACAGAAAGAGGTTTCTTGGAGGTTGGAAGAAATCGGTTCAGATTTAGATATAGCCCCCACATATACGTTACCCCCGACTTGACATGTGAGCGCTGTAAAAATGTTACTTTATATCCGATCAGTGCGTAAGTCGGCAAAAAGAGGTTTCTTTCTACATGAAGGAGTACTAACTTAGGAGAAACTAGGTTTAGATTTAGATATAGCTTCCATATATATGTTACCCCCGATATGACATGTAAGCGCTGTAGAGACTATATTTTATATCCGATCAGTACGAAATTCGACAGAAGGAGGTCTTTTTACATGAATAAGTATTCAGGGAAGATGGGTTCAGATTTATATTAAAGCTCCATATATATGTTACTCGTGATTTGGTATCAAACCGCTATAGAAGTTGTATATTACTTCCGATCATTAAAATTTTCCAGAAAGATGTTTCTCACTTTAGGAACGAATATTGCTTAATTTTGCGATTATCGTTTCAGAATTAGATAATATGTTTCTACCCATTTACCAATTATTCAAAATTATTATGGCAATGACCCTTATAGCATTGTTAGGGAGGTGTAGGGTATTATATTGTCGGCCCCGCCCGACTTTCTGCCTTTCTCATCGTCTAGAAACAGCTGTTGCAACTTTTACAGCTGTTAGATAGGGTTGCCCCCGTTCTGATATTTTCGTGTGGAAAAAGCTTTAAGAAATGTCAATAACAACATGTAGGTAATATTGGTCTTTGACAGGAAGACGATGAAGAAAAGAGCTTTCTTACCCAAACGATAAGTGACAATGAACCAAATTAAAAACATGATCGCTTGGGTGAGAATAAGAAGAAGAAAATTATTGCTTGGGTAGCTATCGCACGTCTGCGTTTTGGTACATTTAGCTGAACAGGCTGTAACACTATCTAAATCTATCTTTTATGCATAAATTTTTTTTTAAAAAATTTTTTGTTAAAAATGCTATTATCGTCGAAGGTACCCTTAGTATTTGCACTATAATTTTTGGAGTCTATGCCCGGTCAGGTCGACTTATACGTTAAATTGAAGCTAATAATGTGGGTTGGAAACATCTCTTTTACTTAGAAACAGTGGTTTAGTAACAGTCATTAAACAAATTGGAAAAAGTAGATTTTTTTCAAAAAAAAAAAAATACTGGTACAAAAAAAAACAGAAAAAAATCGACAAAAAATATTTTATTTTTTAAAAGTTTGCATCCTAGCGAAGAAAATAATGCCTATTTGAAAAAATCTATGGATAAATGTAGAAATTATAGCCCTTTTGGTAGAGGTAAGAGAATTTCACAAAATCTTTTTTTTTAATTTCTGTTTAAATAGCGATTTTATTTATTACTTTTATTTATATTATGTACATTTGAGTTTATTTACATGAACAAGTTTCATTAGAAGTAATTGTGAGTTCTTTGTTGACGTTTATAGATATCGGAATCGGTATCTCCAATGAGGAACCAAATATAATCTCCCATCATTCTTTCATCCCAGTGCCCTTGGTAACGCCGCTCGATGGACTTCAATTCTTGGTGAAACTTTTCGCCATGTTCGTCACTTACGTCGTCAAGATTCTCGGGGAAAAAGTTTAAATGAGAATGCAAGAAATTAATTTTGAGGGACATATTTACACCTGTTGGAATAATCAAAGCGAAAAATAAGTTGGAAGAATGCATACATATACTAAAAGCTTAAACGACCTCTATGCTGCAATTTCATCCGACGTCAAATATAATTCGAAATTCACATATTTCTTCAGTTTCCTTATTTAAGGTCCTTCTTCCATTTTTTGAAAAGAAAGACTTTTAAATAAACTTTTTAAATATGCGAGTGAATTGCCATCTTTCCTTAAGGCTTTTACAAAATTTTTAAAGAGCCCCAGCTTAATATGCTGTGATGGCAAAATATCGGCTATCCCAGAGGCATAACATACCAACTACTTTTAAATCGCAACAAATTTTACAGTCATGTTCATATTTTATGTATTTTATCAATTTAGACATTGTGTCTTATGATTCCTTAGCATTGGGAATCGACGGTTCCTGATTTTCGTTGTGTAAAAATACTGCTTTCAAACTTTCTTTACTGCTGTCAACAAGTAACCGCCATTCCATTGAATTGTATGTTTGATTAAGTTCCTCGAACAATCTGGGAATGTCCTTGCAAAAGCATCTGTTATCCACAGTTGTACAAAATTGTGTGTAAGGTATATTACGAACTCTACAATATGATATGTCAACATCTGGGGCCAAAATATTGTACTGTTTCATCCGAGATGCAAGTAGTTCTGCCTTATCTTTGGTCAGTTCCAAATGTCTCTTTAGATCAATGAGTTGAAACTGAGTTAGGTTAGGTTAGGTTGAAGAGAGGAGACGTTTAAACGTCTCATGTCCATGTTGTGCGCTCCTTATGATCTTTTTATACCTCACGAGTTACAGAAAATCGGTACTAGACACGAATTTTCTCAGTATCTTCCAGTCATATTCTCTGAGATGAGTCATGTCTGGTAATATGTCGGACCCGAAATGTTGGGATCTTGCATGTGTGAAAGCCGGGCAGTCTCACAGGAAATGTTCCATCGTTTCGATGTTTTCTCTGCATGCCCTGTATTCGTCGTTTCTGCTAGTCATATGCGATGAAGATGTGCTTGTAAGCTTGAGTGTCCCGTTAGTACACACATCATCTTACTAATATCGATCTTGTGTAGTTTCAGAAGACTTCTTGTTTTCTTTTCATTTGGGTCACCCCACAGTATCTTTGCAGTTGCTCCTACTGTTGAGCTATTCCATACAGTTTTTGAGCCATCACTGCCCAGTGCTTCAACTCATTTTTCGTGGCTTCTAAAGGTTTCCAATTTTCCAAATTTATTACTCGAAGTTCTCTGCCCTTTGAAGCCAAGCTGTTTGCTCGTTCATTTCCAATCACTCCGCTGTGTTTCGGCACCCAGAAAACACGCAGTTGACCATGGACTGAGTAATTATTTATCGCTCTTTTACAGTCTAACACTGTTCTGGATGTGACCTTTTCCGATGTTATTGCTTTGATCGCCATTTGGCTATCTGTGAAGATGTTGGCATATTTAGGCTTTGTCGTGTTACTGAGCCAGTTCACACTCCGTGATTGCTCGAACTTCTGCTTGAAATACCGTGTTATGGTCAGGGAGGCGGAAGTGAAGTTAGACTTCTGGTTCATCAATAAAAAGTCCCAGACCCGTCCTTCCTCCTCGCTTGGACCCATCCGTGTAGCAGCTGGTTCCCACTGGCACATGGGCCAAAGTTCCATTTTCGCAGGAGCGTCTGTCTGGCACAAACATATCACAGGTAGATGTAAGCCGCACTTCAGGAATGCGGTCCGAGATTTCTGGCGTTCGAATGTGACCAACTAGATATTCTAAGATCTTCTGATGGTACGACTTGTGGTCTCGATTTATCCATTCACCCATCACTTGTAGACGTCTTGCTGTGAGGGCTGCCTCATACTTTATATGGATGTCTATTGGTTGGATGTGCAGTATAGTCTCCAACGCTTTTGTTGGTGCAGTTCTAAATGCCCCGCTTATGCCTAGACAGCACATACGTTGATTTTTTTTGCAAAGGTATTACGTTGCACTTCTTGTCCATTGATGTCCACCACACTACAGAGGCGTAGGTGATTATCATTTTAAACCTATAGCTCTTCTGCACAACGACCAACATCTGTGTGCATTTGTAATTCTTTCTTAAGATTATCTTTCCAGTACAGTTTCTGATGTAAGATTACTCCCAATTATTTTACCTTTTTAGTTATAGCAATTGTCTTATTCAGGAATCGAGGCGGGGTAAAACGTGGGATCTTCGTTTTCCTTGTAAATAGACATATTTCTATTTTGTCTGGGTTAACATTTAATCCCCTTGGTTGTGCCCAGTTATATGCTATGTTAAGTGCCTCTTCAGCTCTTCTGCATAATTGATTTGGATGTAAGCCCCTTAGAAGTAATACAACGTCGTCTGCATAACAGACTGGTTTAAGTCCTTCATTGGTGAGGGCTTTTAGGAGACTGTGTATCGTCGTAACCCATAGAAGAGACGATAAAATGCCCCCTTGAGGTATACCACGATTTACCTTGTCTCTAATTTTTACGTCATATGACCCACAAATAATCCACCTATTCCTTAGCATATTGTTGATCCAGTTTTTCAGCGCCCGGTCAACCTGAAACTAGTCTAAGGACTGGATAAGTGTATCGGTCTGTACATTGTTAAATGCGCCCTCAATGTCTTTGCAAACAGCAAGTGTATACATTTCTTTACTGAAGGACTCTTCTATGTGGTGCACTAACTCATGCAGAGCTGTTTCCACTGATCTTCCTTTGACATAGGCGTGTTGTTTGAATTTTAGCCTGTCATCCGCTATTTTACTTTTGACCATGTTATCAATTATTCGCTCCATTGTTTTTAACAGAAAAGAAGTTAGGCTAATGGGTCGATAAGTCTTTGGGGTCGTATAACTCGCCTTGCCAGGCTTTGGTATGAAGACCACCCTTGATTCCTGCCAGTTTTTTGGGGTATACGAATGGGTTAGACATGCAGTGAACACTCCAGCAAGATGAGTTGATACCAGATCCACCTCATTCTGCAGAAGTGCTGAAAATACTTTTGATCGCTTCTTTAACCATACCATCTGTTATATCCGTAATAGGTACTTGATGCAATACATTTTCATTCTGAAACTGTTCCTCCGTTGGTCCAGTATTACCAGTCGGAAAATGAGTTTTCATCAAGAGCCTTACGGTATCCTCTATAGTTTCCCTCCTTTTACCCGTTTCATCCACCAGTGTTTCGGTTTGGACATGAGTTTTTGAGAGGAACTTTTTCATTTTAGACATGCTGTTAACGCTGTCTACCTGTTCACAGAAAAACCTCCAGGAGTTACGCTTCGCCGATCTAATGATTTTATTGTATTCTTTGAGTCTTCTGTGGTAGTCGTCCCATTATACTGATTGTTTTTTACGTCGTGCTCTGTTGTAAAGTCTGCGGACAGCCTCGGTAATCTTCTTCACATTGATATCAATGTCTTCTGCACATTTTATTTAGTCCAGTCGGTCTTAGCCTTATTACGGAAACTTATGGGATTTGGCGGAGGCCGTGCAATTTTAAACCTTATATAACGGTGGTCTGAATAGGAGTGTTCATCCGAAACCCTCCACTCATGAATCTTATCAATAAGATTTTCTGAACATATCGTTATATCTAATACTTATTTTTTGCCAATGATGTCGAGTATGTACTCTGATGAGAACTTACTGGGACATCCCTTAACATATAGGGTCGTTTTTATGAGTTCCGGAATGTCACTTTTACCAATCGCTTACCAATTTTAGCTTTGCGACGTCCCAAGGTGAGGGGAAGCTATCCACAAGTTTTACGAGGACACCCGCGCAGCGTTGTGATGCCAGCCTTAGCATCAAAACACCCCTCTCAAACTTGCAACTCATTACTTCGATTGGTGGTTCATCCTTAGATTCGAGGACGTATTCCGCTACCCTCGTATAGACCAAATCTTCGAAGTTACTCTTTTGCTCTTCGGGAATTCTGCCAGATGCACTACTGCTATCAATTATGGCGTAGCATAGATCGTCTCGAAAATGTTGTTTAGCTATATTAGAATAAGAGCTGGCTTCTTACCCGTCTTTATGGCCAATTGATTTTTCCGTGTCTGTAGAGTCTTTTTGGTTAAAGCCTCGTCCTTAACAGATGATTTGGTTGACTTGGCCTGCGTTACTGGGTCAACTTTACCGCCCACCATCGAGGGCCCAGACTAGAGACCTCCTTTTGTGTGGTTACGTTAGGCTTATCCGAATTACTGGCAGACGGCGAGCCCTTTTTCTTCTTAGTCACTTTCACAGCGCTATGTTCTTCGGGAGACCTGACTCTTTTAGTCAGGTCTCCACGTTTGTTTTGGAGGTAGAATTGTCAGATTCATCCCGTAATAGGTTCTGTCGGTTCAACTTGTTCAGTTTCCTTCTGACAGTCTCTTTGAGTTAGCAACAATAGTGATATTGTTTTTATTTGATGATTCAAAGTCAGAGTCCCCACTGACTTTTAAAGGCTGGGGTTGCTTAAAGCCCCGGATGTGTTCTGCTTTATCTGTCTTATCATTTGTTTTGCCTGCGGCTGGATGTGCTCTTGTTTCATTTTCGACTACGGGATCCAAGGCACCGAAGCTCGTAGAAGTAGCTTGCTCACGATTGTTCGTTAACGACGACACATGACTCGTGAGTGAATCAACGCTTGTCGCCGGCACTGGGTTTTCCCTCCCCTGCGCCGTAATCTCCTTCGTCTTTTTTGGTTTAATCATAAATTGGTTGGGGGAGACACCCCCATAGCCAGTTTTAGCCCGTAATAGGTACGTCGGTATAGGCCTTCCAGACTGAGCTCAGAAATTTCTGTCCAGAGACCGATGCATCCAATTCAACCTACGCTTTATAAACAACAAACCTCCTGGTTGCGTAGTAGGTAGGTGAATAGGTATTGCGTAATAGGTTAAAAACTATCCGCTCTGCGATAACACGTCCGTTCGCTACACTGAAAAAAAATTTGTCATAAAATTAAAGAAATGCTACAAAGACGTCCTTAGTCTTCAAAATAAGTACATTTTGTACTTAAAATTAAGAAAATTTACTTAAAATTAAGTAAATTACTTAATATTATTGAAATTTTCTATATTTTAAGTACAAAATGTACTTATTTTAAAAACTAATGACGTCTTTGGAGCATTTCTTTAATTTTATGACAATTTTTTTTTCAGTTTACGACAGGCGGCGACTGAGACTTGATTTGATAGACATAATCTTCAAAAAATAAATGCCAAAGAATGTTCTTTCAAATGATAATAAACATTCCCCATTCAATTTGAATTTTCTTTTTTTTTTTCTTTAAAAAAGTAGGGAACCTCGAAATGGATCACCCTATATCAACTTTTTAGGCGTAATTAAAAAAAAGGTTGTCCTCAATCAAGTAACGCAAAAATATTTACCGATATTATGGGTTTCTTCAGTCTTATGCATTTTTTTTTGCAACAATAATTACGAATTTCCTCTGATATTAATAATCAGGCCCTACGTCGCCATTTTGAAAAAGTCTGCGTTCACTTTCGCCAATACTTTACAAATCCCGCCTTACGTTTCAGTTCAGAGCACTGAATATCGTCTGATGCAGAATCTATCATTAACTAATTTTTACCGACCTACTATTAAAAATGGCGAATTTATTAAGGAAATTAAAAAAAATCGTTAGTAAATCGCCAAACAATTTATAAATCATGTTTTGTTAATGTTTTTATTTGCATCATTATGTTTAGGTATTATCCCGAAAACACTGTTTTTCCAACGACAACTTTTTCATTTTATTTAAGTTTTTGCTTCTCCTGTAAAATGTTTAAATATGATGATAGGCCCTTTTTCGTTTCTGATGACGATATGTACTTTCGTTCCTTAAAAATATTGCCCGACTCAAGTCCTCTGTATTACTTTTCATAAATTGATCCATGGTGGCATCAAAATTTCGCTTTAAATCGCTACATTCTGAAAAAACAATATTAATTGGGATATCACAGGTGTTCTCAAAAACAAATAAAAAACAGTTTTAAATATTATCGAGATGCTATGTTTACTTACTGACTGTAAAACCGCAAATGTCCAGAGTTTTCCGATTTTTTGGAAACTTTTCATGAGTTATCAGTGTTCGCATGAATTCCGTGCGTTTCTCCTTGAATACGTTTATCTCCAATTGCAATTCCTCATTTTGAGCAACTAAATCCAGCCAAAAATGTAAAGCCATGTCAAATATTTCTTGATCTACCCTCAAAATGCGGACATTAGTGCGAAATCCTGTTAAATCCGTAATATTGCGAGGACTTTCTTTGTTTCCTCTCTTTTTTAGAACAACTTCGCTTAGCGGAGAATGTTGCAGAATTGCCTTAAAGTAGCACCAACTAGCAGGAAGCTCAGACATTGTTATGGTCAATTTCTGCAGTAAATTCAAATGGGATAATGTAGTCGGGGACAAGTGTGCCCACCTCAGGACGAGTTCTTCCAAATGTCTACTATTTTGCAAACCATCATCATTATAGCAGCTTTTAGCTGTGAAAGAGTCAACTTCCCAAGACAAATATTTTAAATTCATACTGCCACCAAAGGCTAACTTGAAGCTATTTCTATAGTCATTTATATGCAGTGTCTGCAAGCTTGGTGAAATGGCGAAGTCTTCAATTTTTTCTCCTCTATAACATGAGTCTTGTGAATAAAACTTCGTCAACCCAGGTGATGTTAGTATTTGCCTTAAATTTTCTGTAGTTAAGCCATTACAATTACTCAACGATAATTCTTTTACTTTTGATGGTATGGAAAATGATCGAATATTTTCAAATTCAGAATATCGTATATGGAGTACGTTTAGGTTAATGCAAGCATCGGCAAGGTTTCTTAGTAATATGTCGCTGACAGTCTCTTCGTCTATCGTTATGACTAAAGTAACCAGATTTTGGAAAATAGGTACATATGGGGAAATATTTGCCTCTGGGTAAAAGTTGAATCCTATATTAAGTTCTTTTAGGTGTACTGGATCGACGAGGATGTTTGGAGTTGATGCCGATATACGATTATACAAAATACATTCATCCAAGGATAAGTACTCGAGTTTTAGCTCCGTTACCAATTCTATGAATTCTCCATAGCTTATTGTACATATAAAATCAGGGCCGTAGTCTTGAATCATGCTCAAGCTTTTGAGTTTTTTCAATGGAAGCAGCGATTTTACATGCAAATTTGTTCCAAGCATAATTTGTCTCCCGTTTTCGTCAATACATAGGTTTACATGAAGCAATTCCAATTGTGGACACATTTTCTCCAATTCTTCGAAGTATTTAATGTGTATTGTCGTGAAGCAATATCGAATCGCGGTTAGATTTTGCATGGGTCTTAAATCATCAAGCACTGTACCACGTACTTGTTCTAATATCTTCACATCTTTTCCGTGATAATGTATAAATTCCTGAAACTCTGTCGGCTTCAAAATAATCCGATTGCGATTGCTTTCATTTGTCACTATGACATTTTCGCCGTTCCCGATGATCTTTAGGGTGCTGTAGGTTTGCTGGGGAAAAATGTATCTCTCAAAGAGATTCTTCAGTTCGGAATTAACCTGAGCCAGTCTGAATTGGTCCTCGATATTGAGCAGTTTGTATATGTAGATTAAAATATCGATATTTTGCAACATCTTTTGAAATTCCATTTTCGGTATGTATGTATATGTTTTGCTTTTTAATTTCAACAATTTGTATAAAAACTGACATGAACTTGTATCCGCTAGTGGCGGTGCTTCCACATTGAAAACAAAATGAGTACTGAATACGAGAGAGCCTGAGTCGACCAGCCAACAAAGACTCTCTACTTGGCACTTCTAAACATAAACACTCGACTACTAGATGGTCCGCCGGACTCTTTAAAAAGAGACAATTACCAACGAGTTATTTTGGCATTCTCTTATTAGCTCTCGAGATTTAATTTGCTGATTTAAAGATGTGTTTTTTGCTATTTTATTTTAAAAATCAATTGTGTTTGCTCCAATTGTGATTGTAAAGTGAAATGTTTGAGGAAAAATGCCAAAAATATGAATAAAAAATAAAAACAAATTTGTGCTCTTTCTTCTCTTAACAACTAATGTCAAAAATTTAATCGTTCGTAACTCGAGAAATTTGCTTAAGAGAGGGAAGGAACATCTAGTAGTTGAGTGTTTATGCTTCTAAACGACAACAGTGCCAGAGCGTAAAATCAAGCATTTCTCTTTGATAGTCTTTGCAACCAGTAATGTTCTCAAAGTCTTTTTAATATTAAAACATGAAATTTTTCTAATCTGCTGTTATGAAATACGTCTAACATTTCAAAATTAAATGCGATTTGTAAAATAAATTTGTAAATACCATAAAATTGCAGTAAGCGTTTTATTTATAAATTATTGTCTTTTATTTACTTATGCTTTTATGCTTGGACTTGCTCAGATGGACAAATACATATCGTCGGCTCAAGGCGGCCCTACACACATAAGTTTTGTCCTACAACATGTGTGATCCATTGATTTTTCCACAGTGTAAAGCATAAGCACTCAATCTAATAGATGGTCCGTCGTACTCTTTAAAAAGTGACAGTTACGAACGATTAAATTTTTGACAGTTGTTTTGCTCTCTTCGAGATATTTTGGCACTCTCTTGTTAGCTCTCAAGATTTAATTTGCCGATTTAAAGATGTCTTTTTTGCTATTTTATTTTAAAAATCAATTGTGTTTGCTCCAATTGTGATTGTAAAGTGAAATGTTTGAGGAAAAATGCCAAAATTATGTATAAACCAGTAAGGAAAGGCAGAAAGTCGGGCGGGGCCGACTATATAATACCCTACACCTCCCTAATAATGCGATAAGGGTCATTGCGATAATAATTTGGAATAATTGGTAAATGGGTAGGAACATATTATCTAATTCTGAACCGATAATCGCTAAATTAAGTAATATTCGTTCCTAAATTGAGAAACATATTTCTGGAAAATTTTAATGATCGGAAGTAAAGTACAACTTCTATAGCGCTTTGATACCAAATCAGGAGGAACATATGTACGGATGTTATATATAAATCTGAACCGATTTTCCCTGAATACTCATTCATGTAAAAAGACATCTTTCTGTCGAATTTCGTACTGATCGGATATAAAATACAATCTCTACAGCGCTTGCATGTCGAATCGGGGGTAACATATATATGGGGCTATATCTAAATCTGAACCGATTTTCTCCGAATTTGGCAGTATTTCTTCATGTAGAAGGAAACCTCTTTTTGCCGAAATTCGCACTGATCGGATATAAAATAACATTTTTACAGCGCTTACATGTGAAATCGGGGGTAACGATTATATGGGGGCTATATCTAAATCTGAACCGATTTCTTCCAAATTTAACAGTGTTCATTCAAATAATAGGAAACCTCTTTCTGCCGAATTTCATACTGATCGGATATAAAATAACATTTTTACAGCGCTTACACTTCAAATCGGGGGTAACGTATATATGGGGGCTATATCTAAATCTGAACCGATTTCTTCCAAATTTAACAGTGTTCATTCATATGATAAGAAACCTCTTTCTGCCGAATTTCAGACTGATCGGATATAAAATAAAGTTTTTAAAGCGCTTACATTTCAAATCTGGGGTAACATATATATGGGGGCTATATCTAAGTCTGAACCGATTTTAACCAAATTCTATCTAAATCTGAACCGATTTCTTCCAAATTTAACAGAGTTCATTCATGTAATAAGAAACCTTTTCCTGCCGAATTTCATACTGATCGGATATAAAATATACAAATAAAGTCAAATCGGGGGTAACATATATATGGGGGCTATATCTAAATCTGAACCGATTTTCTCCGAATTTAGCAGTATTCCTTCACGTAATAAGAAACCTCTTTCTGCCAAATTTTGCACTGATCGGATATAAAATACAGTTTTTACAGCGCTTACATGTCAAATCGGGGGTAACATATATATGGGGGCTATATCTGAATCTGAACCGATTTTCTCCGAATTTAGCAGTATTTCCTCATGTAATAAGAAACCTCTCTTTGCCGAATTTCGCACTGATCGGATATAAAATAACATTTTTACAGCGCTTACATGTCAAATCGGGGCTACAATATATATGGGGGCTATATCTAAATCTGAACCGATTTCAACCAAATTCAATAGGGATCGTCCTTGGGCCAAAAAAAAGATATGTGTAAAGTTTCGTCGAGATCGGACCATAATTGCGACCTGTACTTTGATTACAAGAATACATGCACAGACAGACAGACAGACAGACGGACAGACAGACAGACAGACAGACAGACAGACGGACAGACGGACATAGCTAAATCGACTCAGAAAGTGATTCTAAGTCGATCGGTATAATAAACGATGGGTCTATTTCTTCTCCTTTTGGGTGTTACAAACAAATGCACAAAGTTATAATACCCTGTACCACAGTGTGGTGTAGGGTATAAAAATAAAAACAAATGTGTGCTCTTTCTTCTCTTAACTACTAATGTCAAAAATTTAATCGTTCGTAACTCGAGAAATTTGCTTAAGAGAGCGACGGACCATCTAGTAGTTGAGTGTTTATGGTGTAAAGAGCTGCATGTTGAGTGTTCATGGATGTTGGACGAAAATCAAAACGATTTTGATATTTTCATGTTGGTTCATGCAAATCCACAGTTCAAAAGAAACATTGTGGTGGAAATACGAAAAGAGAACAAAGTGCCGTCGGCAAAAAGACATTTGATTAAGTAAAGACGCGTAAATGTAAAATGGAAAGAGATCGGCAATTTTGGTTGGATTTTCTGAATTATAAATAAAATAAATTTCGCTTAATTTTCCTTGAATAAAGTTATTTTTTCTATGTTGGTTTAAAGACAATAAGTCATTTCTTGTGGAAGATAAGCTTTTTTATTTAAAAAACACTTTCCTTCCATTTCCTTCAAAAATATACAGAATTTGATTCTGTCTCTCCCAAACATACTTTTTTATAGGCAATATTTGTACAAGTAATTAGGAAATAACGTTTATGATTGCAGTCGCTTGCTACCGCCAAAAAAAAATTGTGTTATGGAAAATATGCAAAACGAAGTGTCAAAGAGAGAAAGAGAAGACGAAACCTTACAACATATCTCTATGAGTGCAAACAAAACTCCGCGCCTCTCACACCATTGCTCACAACCAATTAACAACCGTTTCGAAGAGTTTAAAGAGTATATCACATCGTTAATGAAAACAATAATTAAAGAGAGCGAGATACATCTCTTAAATGAGATTGATAACAGATTCATTGACTATAAGAAAGATTTTACCATAAACACTCAACTACTAGATGTTCCTTCGCTCTCTTAAGCAAATTTCTCGAGGTACGAACGATTAAATTTTTAACATTAGTAGTTAAGAGAAGAAAGAGCTCAAATTTGTTTTTATTTTGTATACATATTTTTGGCATTTTTCCTCAAACATTTCACTTTATAATCACAATGGTAGCAATCACAATTGATTTTTTAAATAAAATTGCAAAAACACATCTTTAAATCAGCAAATTAAATCTCGTGAGCTAACAAGAGAATGCCAAAATATCTCGAAGAGAGCAAAACAACTGTCAAAAATTTAATCGTTCGTAACTGTCACTTTTTAAAGAGTCGGACGGACCATCTATTAGTTTGATTGTTTATGGATTTTACTGCTCTATCAGATCGTGTTGATAAATTACAAATACTGGCGGGCAAAATTGAAGACATTACAACTGAAATTGAGATACTAAAACGTGAAAAATTGAAACG
Organism: Eudasyphora cyanicolor; assembly: GCA_963930755.1. Taxonomy (NCBI): domain Eukaryota; kingdom Metazoa; phylum Arthropoda; class Insecta; order Diptera; family Muscidae; genus Eudasyphora; species Eudasyphora cyanicolor. The sequence goes on from OZ005735.1 coordinate 238,767,923, forward strand.
TGACAACTTTATGGTCACTGGCGATTTACGCATCACGGGAATTCCATTCGACAGTGGAGAACACTTATTCTCAATATTTGAAAGTGTTTGCGAGTCCGTTAATATTAGAGTTCCCTCGGTTAAATCCATCTACAGTTTGCCCAGAAACAAAACCAAAATATAATGCCTAACGACAGCGCGATCATTGTTAACCTTTCATCAGCTTATGATAAAAACTATGTGTTAAAATCCGTATCGCTGTTCAAAAAATCGAATAAAACACAATTATTTCTTGAACAAATTGGTTTTAAAAATTCGAAGAGTATTTATCACATAAGAGAAAATTTAACGGCACACAATTACAAGATTCTGCAAAAAGCTCTGAAACTAAAAAAGGAAAAACAACTGGATTCAGCATATTCTATCCGTCAGACGTCAGAAATCCGAACAGTCTATACGCCTTGAAACTATTGATGATCTGGATATTCTTTTTCGTAATGAAGCACATACAAATATTGTTACACATATTCAAATCTAAATACGCCTTAAATAAAATTGTAAACTCTAAATTATATCCTCACAAAAAATCTATAATTTTCAAATCTCTCATATTTTTATATATATTTCTAATGCTCAAGCTTCGGTATTTGCACAAAATCATATTGTACCCAATTTGCATTGCTTATCCGATCAAATTCTCTTATGAACCATATAAGGTATAATTCTAAAGATAATTTGCTAAGTATGATAAAAATTCTCCCAAATCAAAAAGCCGGATTGAAGGTTGTACACATCAATGCTCAAAGTCTAAACAACAAAATGGATGAATTTCGTAACATATTTGTAGAGTCCGGTGTCGATGTTATATGTGTTTCTGAAACATGGTTTCGTCCAGATGTTACAGATGGCATCGTTCAACTATCTGGATACAATGTTTTTCGTGCAGATCGACTTAATCATGGTGGCGGAGTTGCTATCTATGTAAAATATGGTATAAAATGCAATAAAAAAGCCCAGTCAGAAGCAGATAGTCGAATAGAATTTTTATTTGTTGAGTTGTTAACTAATCTCAAGACTTAAGTACTATTGGGATGCGTTTACAGACCTTATCGAAACGTGGATTGTTCAAATCGTATGTCCACAATTGAAAATATTTCACTAGACTCCTGTGATGTTATAATTACCGGCGACTTCAACTGCAATTTACTTATGGACAGTCATGTATCAGATCTGATGCAAATAGTTGGGCTACTACCCTGTAACACTTCAAATGCAACCCACTATACGCAAAGTAACAATAGCTTGATTGATATTTGATTTAATATTTTTTAATCACAAGTCAAATATTCTTCTATATGATCAAATTTCGGCATGCTGTTTCTTCAGACACGACCTTCTGTTCTTGACATATGATACTGATGTAACCGTTTCCGAGGAAAATATACAATTTAAAGATTTCAAAAATACAAACTGGAACTTGCTAAATTCAAGAATTGAGAATACAAACTGGAATTTAATGTATGAGTTTGAAGATGTTAATGATCAGCTGAACTTCTTGCAGTGCCTTATTTCTTCCATTTTTAATGATTGTGTACCACTGAGGAATAAAAAAATACGAAATAAGCAACCTCCTTGGTTTAACCATAGAATAAATCTACTGATCGAAAAAAGGAATTTAGTATATAAAAGATGGAAACGATTTCGTACAGAAGAACTTCACATAGAATATAAAATCGCAAGGAAAACGGCGACATCTGAAATAAACAAGGCAAAAGCGCTCTTCTACCAACGTAGATTCAAAAATGCCATCGACAGCAAACAAAAATGGAAAGAAATCCGAAATATTGGAATTGGAAAAATAAAAAATCCGGTACACATAGTACATCTGGACATCAATGAACTCAATGAGCGATTCGTAAAATCCACTGAGGTATCTGAACTCACATTTGAATATGAAAATTTGTGTACTGCACCTGTAGAAAACTGTTTTACCTTCCGTGGTGTAGACGAGTCTGAGGTTTACAAAAGCCTTCTGTCAGATAAACAATGAGGATTTAGGAAAAAACGTAGTTGCATTACTACCTTAATAGATGTGGTTGATGAAATACGTCAAAACCTTGATGGAAACATGGTGTCATTTTTAGTCTTACTAGATCATAGCAAAGCTTTTGATACTGTTGATCGTGACATTTTGAACTTGAAACTCAAAAAAATATTCCACTTCTCGGACTCATCATGTAAGCTTATCTCTTCGTACTTATCAGACCGAACACAAAAGGTTGTTGTTGAAAATACGTCCTCCAATGTTCTTACAGTATCCGCGGAAGCTCCCCAGGGATCCATTCTTGGACCTCTTCTGTTTTCAATATACATCAATACATCAATCATTGACATTAGTAGTTAAGAGAAGAAAGAGCACAAATTTGTTTTTATTTTTTATACATAATTTTGGCATTTTTCCTCAAACATATCACTTTACAATCACAATTGGAGCAAACACAACTGATTTTTAAAATAAAATAGCAAAAAAGACATCTTTAAATCGGCAAATTAAATCTTGAGAGCTAACAAGAGAGTGCCAAAAAATCTCGAAGAGAGCAAAACAACTGTCAAAAATTTAATCGTTCGTAAGTGTCACTTTTTAAAGAGTACGACGGACCATCTATTAGATTGAGTGTTTATGCTTAAAAGGGGGAGGGCGGGGATGAAATGTTCTACAAAAATGTTCGCCATAAAATTTTACTATATGTGTCAGAACACACCAGAGCTCAAAACATAACACAAACACCAAAAAAGGTAAAATTCCTGATCGTGCGGCAAAGTTAGTCGTACGATCTAGTGGTTGAAGTAATGAAGATACCAGTAAAGAACGCTGTTGACTGGAATTTGACCGTTTCTTGGGTTTTTGTGTTAAGATTTGGGTTTTTGTGTGTTCTGACACATATAGTGCAATTTTATGGCGAACATTTTTGTAGAACATTTCATTCCCGCCCTCCCTGTTAAAATGGGGCCAAAAATTACATTTATGTGGGGGAGCTAGAGGGTTAAAATGTTCCACAAAAATATTGGCCGTAATATTTTCTATAATATTGCTGAACATACCCTATACCAGAAAAATATATTTTTCTTACATAACAGTGAAATACTTACATTTTTGGGGTACAATGTGGATTTTTGAGCTATTTAAGGTGCCTAGACACGTTCAGATTGTAATGACATGTTCACAAAAGTTGTTCAGATTTACAGTGGCCACAATATTGCCAAATATTGTTAGTAAAAAATCAGCGATCCCTTAAAGTTATGCCGAAAAAAGTGAAAAAAAAAATAAATTTAATCCTATGTTTTTCAAAAAAAAGTGCAGGAAAACAAAATTTTTTTGGCATGAAATGTTAACAGACTTTGTTCAACGTGTTCTTAGCTACATTATTGCCAAATATAGTTAAGCGCTATCACCAAGTCTGAAATAGCTGTTGCTCAAAAACCGATGACACCTTTTTTCAAGGGGTCCACTGATTTTCCGCATCTTTCGAGGCCCTTAAAAAAAATTGGTCGCCAATCTCGCCAAACTGAGTATAGGGTTATACTACCATTTGGTAGTAGAATCGAAGCTATACAGTCAGGTTCGTGTATTTTTCAAAAAGTGTTCATTTGTGGCATAGTGTTTTTAAAAAGCGCTAAACCACCAGATATACCATCCTGTATATCCGACATAAATTGTATCCTGTATCTCCGACATAAATCGTGACCTGAACCTTGTCTTCACATGGGCAAAATCTAATAGGCTATGCTTAAATCCATCAAAAACCAAGTGCATAATAATTTCAAAAACTGGAAGATTGGCGAGTAGCATTCAGTGTTGTCTGCAAATTGAGAATTCCAACATTGATTGCGTCCAAACGTCAAAAAATCTTGGACTTTTCTTCAATAACAAACTTTCCGGGACGAACCACATAAATGCTGCTGTTGGAAAAGTACATGGAATGCTGAGAAGTCTTTGGGCTGTTCAAACATCAACTCCATTCTCTGTTAGAATGCTTTTAGCCAAGACCTACCTTAAACCAACACTCATGTATGGCTGTGAAGTATTTGCCAACTGTGACTCAAGTGACTTTGCAAAATTAAACGTTGCCTATAATAATATTGCCAGGTACATATTTAACAAAACACGTCGAGATAGAATTTCAGAATTTTCATGTCAAATCTTCAATATCACATTCGCGAATCTTCTTAAAGCGAAAAGTCTCATACAATTGCATAAAATACTTGTTTGACCGTCTACAATTCGCACGTTCCAATAGAGGAAATAAGCTCATTCAGCCAAGAATAAACTGTCTGACATCCGAGAGACAATATTCTATTTTTTCAGCACACGTCTTTGGAGTAACCTTCCAACCAACCTACAAACTATAAGCAATGCTAATATTTTCAAAAAGATGCCCTATGAATATCTTTATCCAAATTAAATAAATATGTTTGATTCTGTGATAAACAATTTGTATAATTATTATTAATTTCATTATTTTAATATCGTTTTTATTATTGCAATGCAATGCATTTTTAAGTATATTTTTGTTTATATTTACCGATACGAAATAATGTAAAATATTGTGTTTTCCAAATCCATTATCTAGTACTGTAATATATAAGATTTCCATTATCTTGTTGTACTAGTGTTACAAAATATTTAAATAAATCAAATCAAATCATTTTCTATGATCGGAGAAAACGCAATTTATTGTTTGAGTAAAAACGGGACTGAAGCGTTAGACACTTTTTATTCCATAGGGTTCCCAACAGTGTTTCTATGATTCTCATGCATTTCTTTGCCATTACATTCAAAAACAAGTAAGAAAGTTTCAGTCGGGTAAACCGACTAAGGTGAATTAGTGAGTAATGTAATATTGAATATTACACGAATTATTCTGTCAATTTTTGTGGGAGCTACCAGAAGGGGTTTAACAAATACACCTATTTTTCGCTGGACAGTAGATACTTTAAATTCATTGCACTGTGCCGAATTATGTATAAGCGTTTATGTGCACTGGTATAAACGTTATGAGATATTAAATTGTGTTATGATTTGGCCATTTTGTGTGGGAGCTACAAAAAGGGGCGTGGCGATAACGCCCATTTTTTACAGGGCTATAGGCACTATAAAAACATTACACTGTACAAAATTTCAAGTATTATTATACACATATATTAATGTTATAAGCTGTTAACTTTTGGTGCAAAATGGTACCTTTGTGTGGGAGGTACCAAAAGGGGAGTGGCAACAACGCCCATTTGTCTCTGGACTGTAGGCAATATAAAAGCATAACACTGTGCACAATTTCAAGTATTGTTATATACCGTTATTAATGTTATAAGCTGTTAATTTTTGGTGCAAAATGGACCATTGTGTGGGAGGCACAAAAAGTCGCGTGGCAATAACGTAAATTTTTTACAGGGCTATAGACACTATAAAAGCATTATCCTGTACAAAATTTCAAGTATTTTTATACTCTGGTATTAATGTTATAAGCTGTTAACTTTTGGGGCAAATGTTGCATTTGTGTGGGAGGTACCACAAGGGGTGCAGCAACTTGGCCCATTTTTCTCGAGTTGATAGCGACTAATAAACTAATGCGACTAGCGACTAATAAACTAATGGAATTTCAGAAGATTCGAATAAGTAGTATAGCAGTTATTAAAGATTCAATATTTCACAAGATTTTAACACTTTGTGGGGGAGGTACTAGAAGGAGTGGACCAATATGACCCATCTTCGAACTTAGCCGGAGATAGAAAAAAATATTACCACTTACCAAATTTGAAGTCAATCGGTTACTCCTTTCGAGAGTTATCGTGCGCACCAGCCAGCAGACAGACGGACGAACATTGCTCATACGACTTAAAATGACCCAAAACGAATATCCGCCGAACATACTTAGGGTCTTAGATCAATCCTTCGATGTGTTACACTTTTTTTCGTAGCAAATGATATATACCCTCGTCACACTAAAGTGAGGGTATAATAAGCAAGTTACAACAATTTTTGTGCATGGCAGTTTGGTCCATATCCACTACTGGACCACAAAAAGGGTCTGTATGCAAGGCGAGTAATTTACATATCGATACCTCCATTCTAAACTAGGTATGCTAAGTGTAAAAATTTAGTTTTTCAGGAGAGGCGATCAAAGTTTGATGATTTTTTTAAATTTGTGCGGAATTCCTTTATAATGCAAATCGAATGACCTGTACTGTTTTGTGAATAACTTATGGTTGGGTTGACGAATAAACACCAAATTTTGACTGCATATAAATTGAATTATTTAGAAATTAAAAATGCAATCTCCCTAAAACTATACTATGTCGACTTAGCATGTTTTAGAATGGAGGTATCGATATAGTGATCGAAAAATATAGGACGATAGAAAAATTGAGACATAGAACAAAAATATCGAAATTATTTCCGTAAACCAGTGTTAACTCGATTTACCCTGCCAACATCTCGAAAACTATACTAGATAGAAAGAAATTATTGCAGATTCTGAAAGGGCATGCTTGAAACCCATATTATTAACTCCTAACTCAAAGAACACAAAAATGGTGTATGGACCAAAATAGCTTAATGCTCTGCGCCATTAAAATCACGAAGTCGTCAATAAGCTCCGCGAATCGATGTTTAAAGTAAATTTATATAATTTTGAAGCGTTATTCAAGCCATTAAAAGTGTATTGTAGGCACCTATAGTGATTTTTTACAAGGAATTTTTTGTCGGAAACCTCATCCAAAAAATCCATTGATTTCTACACGGGGCAAAATAGCCTTTTTTGATATGTTCGAATCGAAAGAATATATATTGGAACAAAAATTTTTAAATATTATATATTTCTGAGCAAATAAATTTTATTTGAAAATTAATAAAAATTATTTACAACGCGTATATTAATATAAAATGTCCGCCATTTTTTTTTTAACTAGTGCTTATTTCGTGAATGGTAACACTTAGCTTATGTCTGATTTGACAGATAATTAGTTTTATCCTTCCGCTGAACGAATATGTGTATATTACGAATATTGCGACATTACTTTTGAAATCATGGTAATGTTGCAGAATGTGTGCGAAAATTGCGTACGGATTTTGGAAGAAGAGAAGCACCGTCAGCTCCGTATGTTCGTTATCTTGTGAAAAAAGTGAAAGAAACTGGCAGCCTCATCGATAAACCAAAGCGTGAAAAGCCACAAACAGTGCGTACACCCGAGAATATTGCTGCTGTGGCAGAAAGTGTGCGTGAAGCGCCATCAACATCAATTCACCGTCGTTCTCAACAATTGAACATTTCGGAGACATCATTGAGACGAATTTTGCATAAAGACCTTGGTATGACGCCATACAAAGTCCAATTGGTTCAGGAGTTGAAGCCAACTGACCATCCAATGCGTTTTCAGTAGTTTTTATACCCTCACTTAAGTGTGACGAGGGTATATATCATTTGCTACGGAAAAAAGTGTAACACATCGAAGGAGTGACCTAAGACCCCAAGTATGTTCGGCGGAAATCCGTTTTGGGTCATTTTAAGTCGAATGAGCAATGTCCGTCCGTCTGTCTGTCTGTCTATCTGTCTGTCTGCTGGCTGGTGCGCACGATAACTCTCGAAAGGAGTAACCGATTGACTTCAAATTTGGTACGTGGTAATATTTTTTTCTATCTCCGGCTAAGTTCGAAGATGGGCCATATTGGTCCACTCCTTCTAGTACCTCCCCCACAAAGTGTTAAAATGTTGTGAAATATTGAATCTTTAATAACTGCTATACTACTTATTCGAATCTTCTGAAAGTCCACACATAGCATTAGTTTATTAGTCGCTATCAACTCGAGAAAAATGGGCCATGTTGCTACGCCCCTTTTGGTACCTCCCACACAAATTCACCATTTTGCACCAAAAGTTAACAGCTTATAACATTAATACCAGTGCATAAAAATACTTGAAATTTTGTACAGTGTAATGCTTTCATAGTGCCTACAGTCCAGTGAAAAATGGGTGTCATATTCACGCCCCTTTTGGTACCTCTTACACAAAGGTACCATTTTGCACCAAAAGATAACAGCTTATAATATTAATACCAGTGTATAAAAATACTTTTTTACAGTGTAACGCTTTTATAGTGTCTTTTGCACTGTGAAAAATGGACGCTATTTCCACGCCCCTTTTTGTACCTCCCACACAAAGTTACCATTTTGCACAAAAAGTTAAGAGCTCACAGCATGAGTACCAATGCACGAAAATGCAACAACATTTTGCACAGTGTAACGCTTGTGAAGTCCCTATAGCCCTGTTAAAAATGGCCGTTATCACCACGCCCCTTTTTGTACCTCCCACACAAAATGGCCAAATCATACCAAAATTTAATATTTCATAGCGTTAATATACATGTGCAAAAAACGTTTATAATTCGGCGCAGTGTAATGTATTTAAAGAATCTACTATTCAGCGAAAAATAGGTGTATTTGTTAAAAACATTCTGGTACCTCCCATACAAATTGCCAGAATAATTCGTTTAATATTCCATATTACATTACTCACAAAGTGAGGGTATACCTTAGTCGGTTTACCCGACTGAAACTTTCTTACTTGTTTTTATAGCATTTTCAAAAGAAAAAGTTATTTGGCGGACCCTTTATTACAACAAAATATATTTGCAAGCTAATTTTCTCAAATAAAACATGTGTTTAATTAAAGGCTGGTTAAATTTTAAGGGCCGATGTTGATTTTGAATAAAACACAATTTATTTAGGAAATTATTGTCTTTTATTTTTATTATAATATTGGTATGGTTCAATTATGTACATATGTCAAAAATATCGGCCAAATGGCCGCCGCGACCTCGGCGGCACACCTCCATCCGATGGTCCAAATTTTCGATGACGCTGAGGCATAACTGAGGTTCTATGCCGTTAATGTGCCGAATAATCTCATCCTTTAGATCTTGAATTGTTGCTGGCTTACCGACGTACACCTTTTCTTTCAAATAACCCCAAAGAAAGAAGTCCAACAGTATCAAATCACATGATCTTGGCGGCCAATTGACACCGCCACGACGTGAGATAACACGGCCATTGAATTTGTTGCGCAAAACCAGCTATTGTCCACATCCACATCTTCCAATTCGGGCCATAAAAAGTTTGTTATCGTCTCACGATAGCGAACACTATTCACAGTAACTGCCTGACCGGCCTCATTTCGAAGAAGTATGGCCCGATAATATCGCCTGCCCGTAATCCTCACCAAACGAACAGGGCGAGCACGCACAGGTGTTTTCACACTCCTACAAACCCGGTTTGCTGAAATTTGGGCACAATTCTCCCGATTGTGGACACATTTGGTCTATTATGCTGATCAAATAAACATCACGAAGTGCACGAAATACATTTTGATTTGAACGCTTTAGCAGTGTTAAAGCGTTCTTCAAACCTTCATTAAATTTGTATGAATAAGGGCCATAATCTGTTAACTTTTGGTGTAAAATGGTGCATTTGTGTGGGAGGTACCAAAAGGGGCGTGCCAATAACGCCCATTTTTTCTGGACTCTTGGTACTATAAAAGCATTACACTTTACAAAATTGCAAGTATTTATATGCTTTAGTATTTAAGTTATGAACTGGTAACTTTTGGTACGAATGGTCCATTTGTGTGGGAGGTACCAAAAAGAGCGTGGCAATAATGCCCATTTTTCATTGTAGGTACTATTAAATCATTACACTGTACAAAATTGCAAGTCTTTGTATTCACTGGTAATAAAGTTATAAACCATTAACTTTTGGCTCAAAATTGTCCATTTGTGTGGGAGGTACCAAAAGGGGCGTGGCAACTTCGCCCATTATTCTCGAGGTATTAGTCACTAATAAACTAATACCATGCGTAGAATTTCAGAGGATTAAAAGAAGTAGTATAGAAATTATTAAATAACACAGTGCGACAGTCAAAAAACCAAAAACCGCGATACTATTTTTCTAGGTCTTGCCGAGTAGACCAACGTTTGTTCTACGAAATTTGCCGGACACCCCCAAAATCCGGATTTACGGGTAAAAAACCGATTTTCTTGCCTTTTTTCACTTGAACGCCTATAACTGTTGATTTGAAGCTGAAGGAATATAGGTTTATTTGTCCTACAAACAAATGTTTTCATTTTTGTCCGTCATTTTGTAGTTTAGGCAATGTTATTACCAAATATGTTGTGAGATAACCATACGAATATTTAATGTACATATATATCATATTTTATAAAGAAAACCAGTAAGGAAAGGCAGAAAGTCGAGCGGGGCCGACTATATAATACCCTACACCTCCCTAACAATGCGATAAGGGTCATTGCCATAATAATTTGGAATAATTGGTAAACGGGTAGAAACATATTATCTAATTCTGAAACGATAATCGCTAAATTAAGCAATATTCGTTCCTAAATTGAGAAACATCTTTCTGGAAAATTTTATTGATCGGAAGTAAAATACAACTTCTATAGCGGTTTGATACCAAATCAGGAGGAACAATCAATATAAATCTGAACCGATCTTCCCTGAATACTCATTCATGTAAAAAGACCTCCTTCTGTCGAATTTCGTACTGATCGCATATAAAATACAGTCTCTGCAGCGCCTACATGTCAAATCGGGGGTAACGTATATATGGGGGCTATATCTAAATCTGAACCGATTTTCTCCAAATTTATCAGTATTCCTTTATGTAATAAGAAACCTCTTTCTGCCAAATTTTGCACTGATCGGATATAAAATACAGTTTTTACAGCGCTTACATGTCAATCGAGGGTAACATATATATGGGGGCTATATCTGAATCTGAACCGATTTTCTCCGAATTTAGCAGTATTCCTTCATGTAATAAGAAACCTCTCTTTGCCGAATTTCGCACTGATCGGATATAAAATAACATGTTTACAGCGCTTATATGTCAAATCGGGGGTAATGTATATATGGGGGCTATATCTAAATCTGAACCGATTTCTTCAAAACTTAACAGAGTTCATTCATGTAATAAGAAACCTTTTCCTGCCGAATTTCATACTGATCGGGTATAAAATAAAGTTTTTACAGCGCTTACATGTCAAATCGGGGCTAACATATATATGGGGGCTATATCTAAATCTGAACCGATTTTAACCAAATTCAATAGGGATCGTCCTTAGGCCAAAAATAAGATATGTGTAAAGTTTCGTCGAGATCGGACCATAATTGCGACCTGTACTTTGATTACAAGAATACATGCACAGACGGACAGACAGACAGACGGACAGACAGACAGACGGACAGACAGACAGACGGACAGACGGACATAGCTAAATCGACTCAGAAAGTGATTCTAAGTCGATCGGTATAATAAACGATGGGTCTATTTATTCTCCTTTTGGGTGTTACAAACAAATGCACAAAGTTATAATACCCTGTACCACAGTGTGGTGTAGGGTATAAAAATGCAACCAGTCTCTTAAAAATCCGTTTACAATTGATGGAGTTATTAAAGTTTCATTAAAACAAAATCGGTATATAAACACTAGTTTTGGCCATCCAACTCAATAATGATTCATTTTTAACTCGTCATCTTCGTCAAAACTAGTATTTATGAACACAGTTAGTTTTAATGAAACTTTAATAACTTGGTCAATTGCAAACGGATTTTTAAGATACTGGTTGCATTTTTTTCCTCATAAAATATACTATATATGTAACTTAATAATTCGTATGGTTATCTCGCAATATATCTGGTAAAAACATTGCCTAAACTAGAAAATGACGGACAAAAATTAAAAAAATTGTTGTAGGACAAATAAACCTATATTTATACAGCTTCAAATAAATATAATATACATCGTTCGAAAGGTCTAATTCTCTTCTTTCCAAATTCTTGTAGAGAGAGAATCGGTTAATAATTAAAATTATAGGCGTTCAAGTGAAAAAAGGCAAGAAAATTGGTTTTTTACCCGTGAATACGGATTTTGGGGGTGTCCGGGGATATCCAAAAAAGGATTCGTGGTTTACTCGACAAGCCTACAGGAAAAATAGTATCGCGTCATTTGCTTCTGAACGTGAGTTTATTTTGTCGCACTGTGTAATCAATATTCCACTAAATGTTAACCTTTTATGGGGGAGGTACTAGAAGGAGTGGACCAATATGGCCCATCTTCGAACTTGACCGGAGATAAAAGAAAATATTACCACATACCAAATTTTAAGTCAATCGGTTACTCCTTTCGAGGTTATCGTGCGCACCAGCCAGCAGGCAGACTGACAGACGCACGGACGGACGGACGTTGCTAATTCGACTTAAAATGGCCCAAAACGGATATCCGCCGAACATACTTAAGGTCTTAGGTCAGTCCTTCGATGTGTTACACTTTTGTCTCGTAGCAAATGATATCTACTCTCCTCTATTTATTTATTAGAGAAAGGCAATTACGATTTAATTTTCTAAACAAACGCAGACAAATGCAATTTCGAGGAAATTTCACCACCAACTACATAGTAGTCCTCTATCGGTAGAGCAAATCCTTCAGAGATCAGACCGTTTATGGCTGAACTGTACCACATCAATATTTGACTTGTTTAAATCCTAATCATTTTTTTCAAAAATGGACTAATTGATATCTAGACCTCGGACTTTTATACCCTACACCACACTGTGGTACAGGGTATTATAAGTTTGTTTCACGGCAGATGTTTGTAACACCTGAAGATAACACAGCTAGACCCACCTTAAAGTATACCGATCGACTCAGAATCTCTAGCTGAGTCGATTTAAGCATGTCCGTCCGTCCGTCCGTCTGTCCATGTAAAGTTGTTCGTCGACTACAGGTTGCAATTTCACTCCGATCGTTCTGAAATTTTGCAGTTTAGAGTATTTCGCGGCTGTTAAGATCGCTATTGAATTTGGTTGAAATCGGTTCAGATTTAGATATAGCTCACATATATATCTTTCGTCCGATTTGGCCCTTTAGTCCTATCGAAGCTGTATTTTACATCAAATCGTTTTGAAATTTAGAATGGTAGAGTTTCTTGATCCATGAACCAACACTACCGAATTTGAAGAAAATCGGTTAAGATTTATCTATAGCTCCCATATATATCTTTCGTCCGATTTGGCCCTTTAGTCCTATAGAAGCTGTATTTTACATCAAATCGTTTTGAGATTTAGAATGGTAGAGTTTCTTGATCCACGAACCAACATTGCCGAATTTGAAGAAAATAGGTTAAGATTTAGCTATAGCTCCCATATATATGTTTCATCCGATTTGGCTCTTTAGATAATCGTTTTTATACCCTACATCACACTGTGGTACAGGGTATTATTTAAGTATAAAATGTCCCAAAAGTAAATTTATGTAAACAATTTATACATGAATTACAAAATTTATATATCAGAGTTATTCAATATTTCGAGAGTGGTGTAGGGTATTATATAGTCGGCAATGCCCGACTTTAGCCTTTCCTTACTGGTTTTGTATATCTTTCAATTTTCATCCGATTTGAACAAAAATTTCTGTTTAGACGTTTTATCGCTCAAATTAAAATAAATTAAGTGCATATCAGAAATATGGAAAAAAATATGCACAAAATATTCAAATTATGCAAAAAGTATGAAAAATATGCAAAAAGTATACAAAATATCAAAATGTTTTGGCGATATATGAATTCAAAGTGCGAAATATCAGAAGGATATGTCAATACTATTTAAATAATCATGTCACAAAAATTAAAAATGGGCGATTTCAAAAATCATCCCCAAAAATTGCCTAAATATATGAAAAGTATGTGGTAATTCCAAATGAAACCGACCCACTCTGAATATTTACATATGTAACGGGTGATCTAAGTAGAGATAATTTTTCAATAGCCTTTTTTTTGACTGATCGCGTGTGAATCATGTCATGCTGTCATGTTATTTTTGTTAAGTATTGTTTGGCATTTCAGTTTTATTATCAAAATAATAGTTCGCCAATTGCGCAAAGTCCATTTTTTTTTAAATCCAAAAAAACACTTTCCATCGACCCACGACCTTGACACCTATAAGCAATATTTTAGCTATCGTTAAGAGCTATCTTTTTGCCATTGACCGATTCCCGATCCGACGTACCGGAATCATCGGTCCATATTTCTTCAAAAATTATGCCGGTGAGAACGTAACCGTCAATGGCGACCGTTATCGTGGCATGATAACCGACTATTTGATGCCTGAAATTGAAGCTCGTGATCTCGGCGACAGTTGGTTTCAACAAGACGCCGCCACTTCCCACACATCGCATCAATCAATGGATTTATTGAGAGAACACTTCGGTGAGCAGATACGAGTAATATCACGTTTTGGGCCGGTCGATTGGCCACCAAGATCGTGTGATATCACACCGTTAGACTTTTTCCTGTGGGGATTTGTTAAGTCTAAAGTTTATGCGGACAAACCCGCTTCGATTCAGGCCTTGGAGCAAAACATCACGCGTGTCATTCGCCAGTTACAAGACGAAGTGCTCGAACGAGTCATCGAAAATTGGACTCAACGGATGGACCATCTGAGACGTAGCCGCGGCCAACATTTGATAGACATAATCTTCAAAAAATAAATGCCAAAGAATGTTCTTTCAAATGATAATAAATATACCCCATTCAATTTGAATTTTCTGTGTTTTTTTTTTCTTTAAAAAAGTAGGGAACCTCGAAATGGATCACCCTATATAAGTATATATAAAAATAAGTAAAGGAAAAATACAATGAAGAATTAATGTCTTGGCGACAGCTCTACAGCTACTTCAATAGAATCCAGAGAGCAATGCTTAATTGGATCTTTGCAAACGAAACTGGAACTATTTCTGGGCAAGTCAGTTACAAATATAATCAAAAATTGTTTACTAGGTAAGTAGTGCTTCATAGTTACAAAGTTTAAAATTTTGTATCGTTTTAAGAGGCTTGTTAAATTATAAAATCAATAATCAAGTTTTTGATAGAGCAGAACTGACCACTGGCAAAAAATTACTACGTGAGTAGCCTGTGACATATACAACATTCCTGTCTATGCGTGTGGAACATTTCAGCTTTCTAACTCTAACAGGCGCCTCAGCGGTCAAGAAACTGACACAAATCGAGATAGCCTATTTTCTCTATCTGTTCACCAAGATTCAGGAAAATCGGTTCAGCCGTTTAGGCGTGATGCGGCAACAGACAAACAATGATTTTATAATAACGAGTGACTTTTTAAGAGCTTTCTGATTTGATTTAAAACAAGTAAGAAAGTTTCAGTCGGGTAAACCGACTAAGGTATACCCTCACTTTGTGAGTAATGTAATATTGAATATTACACAAATTATTCTGTCAATTTATGTGGGAGGTACCAGAAATACACCTATATTTCGCTGAATAATAGATACTTTAAATACATAGCACTGTGCCGAATTATAACAGTTTATGTGGACTGGTATATTCAAGTTGAGATATTAAATTGTGGTATAATTTGGCCATTTTGTGTGGGAGGTACAAAAAGGGGCGTGGTGATAACGCTCATTTTTCACTGGACTATAGGCATTATAAAAGCATTACACTGTACAAAATTTCAAGTAATTGTATACACTGATATTAATGTTATAAACTGTTAACTTTTGGTGCAAAATGGTGCCTTTGTGGGAGAGGTAACAAAAGGGGCGTGACAATAACGCCCATTTTTCAATGGACTGTAGGCACTATAAAAAAATTATGCTGTACAAAATGTCAAGTATTTTTATACACTGGTATTAATGTTATAAGCTGTTAACTTTTGGTGCAAAATGGTGCATTTGTGTGGGAGTTACCAAAAGGGGCGCGGCAATAACGCCCATTTTTCACTGGACTGTAGGCACTATAAAAGCATTACACTGTACAAAATTTCAGGTATTTCTAAACACTAATATTAATGTTATAAGCTTTTAATTTTTAGTACAAAATGGTGCATTTGTGTGGGAGGTACCAAAAGGGGCGTGGCAATTTAGCCCATTTTTCTCGAGTTGATAGCGACTAACAAACTAATACTATGTGTGGAATTTCAGAAGATTCGAATACGTATAATTGCAGTTATTAAAGAATCAATATTTCACAACATTTTAACCCTTTTTGGGGGAGGTACCAGAAGCAGTGGACCAATATGGCCCATCTTCGAACTTAGCCGGAGATAGAAAAAAATATTACCACATACGAAATTTGAAGTCAATCGGTTACTCCTTTCGAGAGTTATCGTGCGCACCAGCCAGCAGACAGACGGACAGACAGACAGACAGACGGACGGACATTGCTCATTCGACTTAAAATTACCCAAAACGGATTTC
Organism: Eudasyphora cyanicolor; assembly: GCA_963930755.1. NCBI lineage: Eukaryota > Metazoa > Arthropoda > Insecta > Diptera > Muscidae > Eudasyphora > Eudasyphora cyanicolor. The sequence goes on from OZ005735.1 coordinate 238,784,243, forward strand.
CGCCGAACATACTTGGTGTCTTAGGTCACTCCTTCGATGTGTTACACTTTTTTCCGTAGCAAATGATATATACCCTCGTCACACTAAAGTGAGGGTATAAAAAACACAAAATTTAGAGAAATGTATGAAATCTTTATTTGAGTCTATAGAACGGTCTATAAAATGCAATGCTTAAATATGATTTCTTGTAAATTTTGACCGAGGCTGCGACTAATATCGCTCATGTGCTGGGTCCAATACTAGCATACTCTCTCCAACATATCGGCCGGTATCTCACGAATAAATTCTTCAATATTGGCTTCCGGCGCGTCAACCGTCGCGGTCCTGTCCTTATAGACATTAGCATTAACATAGCCCCCAAAAAAAGAATCCAAGGGCGTTAAATCGGACGATCTAGGAGACCAATTGACCGGCCCACAACGTGAAATTAACGGTCTCGAAGTTAAAATAAAAATTCAAATAAAATAAATTGGTAGAGAGTTTTAATTGCTTGGTGAATTGACTGCAGTTTCGATAGACACCACTCTATCATCCGAATGACTTAGTTCGGCAAAATACGGGTCTGGTTAGCAGTTCTTGTTAAATTAAATTCACTGCTGCCATAAGTATTTCAGCTGATTTAAGTTAAAGACATACACTAGTGCTACTGAATTCTGAAGATGATAGAGTGGTCTCTATCGAAACTGCAGTTAATTCTACCAAGCAATTAAAACTCTCTACAAATTTGTATACCCTACACCACACAGTGGTACAGGGTATTATGACTTTGTGCATTTGTTTGTAACGCCCAAAAAGAGAAGAAGTAGAACCATAGTTTATTATACCGATCGTCATAGAATCAATTTTTGAGTCGATTTAGCCATGTCCGTCTGTCTGTCTGTCTGTCTGTCTGTCTGTCCGTCTGTCTGTCTGTCCATGTATTCTTGTAATCAAAGTGCAGGTCGTATTTATGGTCCGATTGTGATGAAATTTAGCACAGTGCTCTTTTTTGGCCCAAAGACGATCCCTATTGAAATTGGTCAAAATCGGTTCGGATTTAGATATAGCCCCCATATATATGTTACCCCCGATTTGACATGTAAGCGCTGTAGAAACTGTATTTTATATCAGATCAGTACGAAATTTGGCAGAGATAGTTCCCTTATTACATGAATGAACACTGCAAAATTCGGGGAAAATCGGTTCAGATTTAGATATAGTCCCCATATATACGTTTCACCCGATTTGACATGTTAGCGCTATAGAAACCGTATTTTATATCCGATCTGTATGAAATTGGGCAGGGAGAGTTTTCTTGTTAAGTGAATGAACACTACCAAATTCGGAGAAAATCCGTTCAGATTTAGATATAGCCCCCATATATGTGTTACACCCGATTTTACATGTAAGCGCTGTACAAACCGTATTTTATATCCGATCAGTGTGAAATTCGGCAGAAAGAGGTTTCCTATTATATGAATGAATAATTTTAAATTAGGATGAAATCGGTTCAGATTTCGATATAGCCCCCATATATACTTTACCCCCGATTTGACATGTAAGCGCTGTAGAGACTATATTTTATATCCGATCAGTACGAAATTCGACAGAAAGAGGGCTTTTTACATGAATGAGTATTCAGGGAAAATCGGTTCAGATTTATATATAACCTCCATATATATGTTCCTCCTGATTTGGTATTAAAACGCTATAGAAGTTGTACTTTACTTCCGATCATTAAAATTTTCCAGAAAGATGTTTCTCACTTTAGGAACGAATATTGCTTAATTTAGCGATTATCGTTTCAGAATTAGATAATATGTTTCTACCCATTTACCAATTATTCAAAATTATTATGGCAATGACCCTTATCGCATTGTTAGGGAGGTGTAGGGTATTATATAGTCGGCCCCGCCCGACTTCTGCCTTTCCTTACTGGTTGTATTTGTTCCTATTACTTTTTTGCAATAGACAGAAAGTAACTGAAACATATGGTCTCGAACCAAAATACATATATAATATTCAATAATCTGTAAGCATTATTCGTTTGTAAGTCGATTCATGGTTAAACTATGAACCAAACTGAACATGTTACACGAAAACAGCTAAGCTGCCATAAAAACAGTGTGGCCCAAAAATCACTTATTATGTATAGGATATTTGAGATAATGTTGATGATTCCCTGTAAGGAGTTGATCTGTAATTGATGTTATTTTATGTTTCTCATCGTGGAGCTGAGCTGATGATCAAAGGGTTTCCTTCTAAGTGAAGGAAGGTGATTGCCTGACAAACCTTTATTATTTATTTACGGTTCAAGGAAAAGCCGGATTACAAGGGTCCACATGGCTACATTTTCACAGCGACAGACCAGAGCCTCCAGCGGAAATTAAACCCACGAAAACTCATGTCTGCTAAACGTTTTTGGGTACTCTTTAGAGCTACTGCGTTGCAATTAACGCAATGTATTTAGTATTTTTGTAATTTAGTCACATTACCTGTTACTGGGTCAGTAGCGAGTACGGTCTAGTCAGTTACCTGCCAAGATTATGGTCACTGCCGCATTTGACACATCTGAATGGCAAGCGGTAATTTGCGATTTGAAGCACTGCGAAATTATTTTTTCCTGTCACGGTTTATGGCCACGCGACGTGCTGGATGGTCTGTAATTTGTAGAAACCCGAGTTGTCGGATTTCCGAGAAAGGTGGATTAACCACTTCTTTCCAACTGAGTTTCGCTTGTCGGATCATATCAAGCGCCAGTCAAGTACCTGTCAGGTATTAAGGTCGTCATCTCGTATGTGTGTGATAGTCCGCCAAGGTGTGTGAAGGTGAAAATTTTCCGTTTTTGTTCGGTCCTTCTATAGAAGCTGTATTTTACATCCAATCGTTTTGAAATTTAGAATGGTAGAGTTTCTTGATCCATGAACCAACATTGCCGAATTTGAAGAAAATCGGTTAAGATTTAGCTATAGCTCCCATATATATGTTTCGTCCGATTTTGCTCTTTAGTCCTGTAGAAGCTGTATTTTACATCCAATCCTTTTGAAATTTAGAATGGTAGATTTTCTTGATCCATGAACCAACATTGTTGAATTTGAAGAAAATCTGTAAAGATTTAGCTATAGCTCCCATATATATGTTTCATCCGATTTGGCTCTTTAGATAATCGTTTTTATACCCTACACCACACTGTGGTACATGGTATTATTTAAGTATAAAATGTCCCGAAAGTAAATTGATGTAAACAATTTATACATGAATTACAAAATTGATATATCAGAGTTATTCAATATTTCGAGAGTGGTGTAGGGTATTATATAGTCGGCCCCGCCCGACTTTAGCCTTTCCTTACTGTGTTTTTTCTTCTAATTGTTTTAACGACAGCTACGAAACATTCTTGTAATCCAAACTATAGACAGGATTAACTGATTGACTTCACATTTGGTATGTGTAAATATTTGTTTCTATCTCAGACTAAGGTGGGTGGATTATGTTGGTCCACTCCTTCGGGTACCTCCTCCTCGAAGGTTCAAAATTTTGTGAACTATTAATTATCTCATAACTCATATACTACTACTCAGAATCTTTCGCAATTCTACACATAGGATTTGTCTCTAGGTCGCTATCATCTCGAGAAAAAATGGGCGAACTTGCTTGACATTTTGTGAAGTGTATTTCCTACATTTTAGTAAAATCCGTACCTCAATTAGGTTTAATGCTTTTATTGATATTGAGTTAATTTTTTTCTTAAAATTGGATGTTAACTCTTGCGTTTCCTTGGCCAAGAGACATTTCCTCAGTTTGTTTGTTAGGGAGAGGGGTCCCGATATTCTTCTGCTTGCTGAGCACAAGCTGTCTGATTCTCATAGGTTTGAGTTGAGGGGCTACAAGGTGTTTCGTCAGAATAGGATAGGTCGTAGGGGCTGTGGTACGGCTGTTCTGGTTAGGGAGAATTTTCGCTGTGAGAGGATTTGTGTCGATACGGGCGGTATAGAGAGTTGTGCGGTTAGGATTTGGAGGGGTGATGGCTCCTCTATAGCCTTTGTTTCGTTATATCTTCGGCCAAGTGACCCATTTCTCACTTCTGACCTTGATTCCATTTATTTGTTGTATGGCTCTGGTGAGGTAGTTGTAGGCGCCGATCTCAACGCTAAGCACCCATCTTGGGGTGGTACTGTGGCCGATACCAGGGGAGCATGCCTTCACGACTGTCTTCTCGCCTCCCCCGATTTTGCTACTGTTCCTGCCGATGCACCTACTAGGCCTGGTAGATCGGCTGGATCATATATTGACCTTTTCCTAAGGACTCCCGGTGTTGTTTTGGCTGATGGCCACGAGTCTAGGACGTTTGATTTCGAGTCGGATCATAGGGCGATACGTATTTTGATTGATGTTGGCAGGGTTGATACTTGTGAGGGTCGAAGGTTTAGGGACTTCGGCAGGATGAACGTCCGCCGTTATAAGGGCTGTCTAGGACGCGGTCTTGAAGGGTGTGTTTTGCCTGTTGATAGGAATGTCACTGTTGAGGAGGTCGATGGCTGTGTTGAGAGCTTGGGCTCGGTTTTCTGTGAGGCGTTGGACTCTGCTGTGCCGATGTCGCGGGCTAAGGATGGCATTCGTGAGCGTAGGAGGTTGTGTCGTGCGCTCCACCGGACTCCTGATCCGGATCGTGGGCTTGTGTTGAGGGCGGACATTAGGAATTTGAGTAGGATCATTGATGAGTCGATCCGCCTGTTTGAGCGTGACCGATTTAGGGATTACCTTCAGGGAGTTAGGGTCGATAAGAGGATGTATGGGCGTGTGAAGAGGGCGGCCGGCTTGTCACATAGGGAGCCTGTGGGGAGTCTCCTTGATGCGGATGGCACGCGTTTTTCCGATGATAGGCGTAAGGCTGGGCTTTTGGCGGAGGACTTACAGGGGGTCTACAGGGCAGGCGTTGAGAACCTCGATGCTTCTTTTCGTGCCCAGGTGGCGGAGTCTACTGCGGCTTTGGACTGTAGGGACCCGCTGGTGGAATTTTCTGAGGGGTTTCTGGCTGATGGTTCGGTTGTAGGTGATCTGGTCGGATGGGAAGAGGGCGGATTTGTTCATTCTTCTGAGGTGGCTGGGGCTCTTGCGGGGCGCCCTGCTAGACGCTCGTCTGGTGTGGATGGCGTTCCTGATGTGGCGTTGAAGAGGGCTGGGAGGTTCTTTTTGTTTTCTTGACGGTTCTCTTCAATCATTGTTTAAACTTGGGCTATTTCCCTGCTGCTTGGAGGGAGGCGATGATGGTTCCAGTGTTGAAGCAGGGTTCAGACCCAGGGCGTTGGACCCATGAGTTGTGTGCTTTTGCTGACTATGTCGTAGGGGGATTGAATAGGAGGCAAGGTACGATTGCAGTTGGGCTCGATTTCTCTAGGGCGTTCGACTCTGTTTGGCATGATGGGATCCTCCACAAATTGCAGGGCTTTGGTTTTGATTACCAGACCTGTAGGCTTGTTGCTAGCTTCCTTAGGGGTCGCTTCTTCAGGGTGAAAGTGGGCGAACAGGTTTCCGGCAGGAAACCGGTCCTGGCGGGGGTACCTCAGGGTTCCTTGCTAGGGCCTATGCTCTACAATTTGTTTATCAGCGACATACCAGGACCCCCTCCTGGTGGGTTGCTGCTTGTGTATGCCGATGATGTCCTGCTGGCCTTTTCGGGGGTTAGGGCCAGCAATGTGGAGAGGTGTGTTAGCACCTACCTGACCGATCTTCACGAGTATTTCTCCAGGTGGGGCCTCCGGCTCAACGTGGGGAAATGCTGCGCGGTCGTCTTTAGAGGTAGGCCGGGGCACGTGTACCCGAATTTTCGCCGCTACATCCCTGTGTTGCGCATAGGTGGTGAGCTTATAGGCAATTCTGATAGGATCAGGTACCTAGGGGTCCTCTTTCACGATAGATTTGACTTCTGTAGGCACATTGACTACGTTCTCGATAGGGCGAGGAAGATGTACTTTGGATACCAAAGTCTTCTGCGTATGAGGGGTGGACTCTCCCCCGATGTGAGGCTACTGATCTACCGGCAGGTGATCAGACCGATCATCGCATACGCCTTCCCGGTGTGGTTCGGCATTTCCGCCCATCAGATGGAGAGGTTGAGGATATGGGAGAGGCGAGTTCTTAGGGGATGTTTGGGCATTCGGCCCCGTATTCTGGAGGATGGTTCTGTTAGGACTGTTGCTTGTAGGGTTATCTACGAGGGCATTTCTTTCGATAGGTTGGATGTCTTCCTTGTTAGGGGTGCTGTCAGGTTTTTTGAGAGGAGTCAGGACCTGCGCAACGGTATCGTCGAAGGATGCCTCAGGAACGAGGACGATTTGGAGCTGCTGCGGACGCTGAAGCACCTGCCACCCGCCGCATTTCGCAGGTTCCACGAAGAGGGCCTTCTTCATGTTGGAGATAACCTCCTATTTTATCATAGGAGGTACGACGCATTCGACCTCACTGACACGGTGTACATCACCGCTCAGTAGGTCGAACTTGTATATAATTGTAAATAGTAGTTTTTAGTTTTTTTTAGGTTTTAATAAGTTTTAAGCGACACCTTTAGTTTTAAGTCAAATTAAGTACGATTGCCTTTTTTGAATATTCCATTTTTTTGGGCATTTTTCTTTTCGTTTTTTACTTTTATTTTTTGCTGGACTTGTGTCTGTGGCCTGACCACGGCACCGTATATATAATTTTGTGCGCCATGATTGACTTTAGTACATGGTAGGTTTATTTAGTGAGTAAGATTAGAAGTAAGCTATCTTTATACCCTACACCACACTGTGGTACAGGGTATTATAACTTTGTGCATTTGTTTGTAACACCCAAAAGGAGAAGAAATAGACCCATCGTTTATTATACCGATCGACTTAGAATCACTTTCTGAGTCGATTTAGCTATGTCCGTCTGTCCGTCTGTCTGTCTGTCTGTCTGTCTGTCTGTCCGTCTGTCTGTCTGTCTGTCTGTGCATGTATTCTTGTAATCAAAGTACAGGTCGCAATTATGGTCCGATCTCGACGAAACTTTACACATATCTTTTTTTTGGCCCAAGGACGATCCCTATTGAATTTGGTTGAAATCGGTTCAGATTTAGATATAGCCCCCATATATATTGTAGCCCCGATTTGACATGTAAGCGCTGTAAAAATGTTATTTTATATCCGATCAGTGCGAAATTCGGCAAAGAGAGGTTTCTTATTACATGAGGAAATACTGCTAAATTCGGAGAAAATCGGTTCAGATTCAGATATAGCCCCCATATATATGTTACCCCCGATTTGACATGTAAGCGCTGTAAAAACTGTATTTTATATCCGATCAGTGCAAAATTTGGCAGAAAGAGGTTTCTTATTACGTGAAGGAATACTGCTAAATTCGGAGAAAATCGGTTCAGATTTAGATATAGCCCCCATATATATGTTACCCCCGATTTGACTTTATTTGTATATTTTATATCCGATCAGTATGAAATTCGGCAGGAAAAGGTTTCTTATTACATGAATGAACTCTGTTAAATTTGGAAGAAATCGGTTCAGATTTAGATAGAATTTGGTTAAAATCGGTTCAGACTTAGATATAGCCCCCATATATATGTTACCCCAGATTTGAAATGTAAGCGCTTTAAAAACTTTATTTTATATCCGATCAGTCTGAAATTCGGCAGAAAGAGGTTTCTTATCATATGAATGAACACTGTTAAATTTGGAAGAAATCGGTTCAGATTTAGATATAGCCCCCATATATACGTTACCCCCGATTTGAAGTGTAAGCGCTGTAAAAATGTTATTTTATATCCGATCAGTATGAAATTCGGCAGAAAGAGGTTTCCTATTATTTGAATGAACACTGTTAAATTTGGAAGAAATCGGTTCAGATTTAGATATAGCCCCCATATAATCGTTACCCCCGATTTCACATGTAAGCGCTGTAAAAATGTTATTTTATATCCGATCAGTGCGAATTTCGGCAAAAAGAGGTTTCCTTCTACATGAAGAAATACTGCCAAATTCGGAGAAAATCGGTTCAGATTTAGATATAGCCCCATATATATGTTACCCCCGATTCGACATGCAAGCGCTGTAGAGATTGTATTTTATATCCGATCAGTACGAAATTCGACAGAAAGATGTCTTTTTACATGAATGAGTATTCAGGGAAAATCGGTTCAGATTTATATATAACATCCGTACATATGTTCCTCCTGATTTGGTATCAAAGCGCTATAGAAGTTGTACTTTACTTCCGATCATTAAAATTTTCCAGAAATATGTTTCTCAATTTAGGAACGAATATTACTTAATTTAGCGATTATCGGTTCAGAATTAGATAATATGTTCCTACCCATTTACCAATTATTCCAAATTATTATCGCAATGACCCTTATCGCATTATTAGGGAGGTGTAGGGTATTATATAGTCGGCCCCGCCCGACTTTCTGCCTTTCCTTACTGGTTTTGTATTAGGTTAAGTGATTTTGGAAAATAAATAGCTAATTTTGAAACTAAAACTGAAACTCTTAAAATTGGAAAATTTTACTTAGTACTGCAAGATTTTATTTTTTCGGGGATATTTAGAATAGTTCATTAACTAAAAATGAGGATATATTTTTACTAAAATAATATTTCTTGAAAAAAGTCAAATATTCATAAATTTATCAAATTTAGACATGAGCGGTGGACACCCAACATACGATAGACATAAGGAAATTATGAACTAATAATGGAAAGCAAGAGTTTTAGGAAATTTTAACTGAAAATAATCAAGAATCCTTAGTTCGACTCCATGAATTTGAACACAAAATTAGGCTACTAATACTGAAATCAAGGAAAAATTAACTATTTTCGGTCTATGTTGTAGCCCACGCAAAAAAAAAATCTGTACTTTTCCTCTCCGCAATTTTTTTTCCCCAAATCGTTACTTGCAGAAGCCTAAATTTATGTCGAAACATACAAAATGTTACGCCCTGTACTAGAGCCGAACTGACAACCTCATGATTGTAAGGCACTATACTTATACTCGTACAGGGTTTTCCAATAAGAGTGATATGATTTCTTTGAAAAAAAACACACACTTATTGTTAAGGAAATTCAAAAGTTTTTTATTTAATGTGAAGTACAATCGATACAATTACGTTCTAAATAAAACGGCATTCACGTGGCCTCCACCACTTCTTCTGAAGGAACGAATTCGATGAACCCCATTTTCGAGCACTTTTTCCACTAAATCAAGTCGTATTTCATGAATGGTACTTTCAATATTGTCTTGTACCGCTTGAAGAGAGTCTGGTTTATTTCGAAAGACCAATGACTTAAAATAACCCCACAAGAAAAAGGCTAATGGTGTTAAATCACAGCTTCTTGGAGGCCATTCAATATCACAATTTCTTGAAATAATCGAATCTCCAAACTTTTCTCGCAACAATTCAATTGTTTCATTTGCTGTGTGACATGTAGCCACAATCGGTCAACGGCAAAAAGATAGCTCTTAACGAAAGCCAAAATATTGCTCATGGGTATCAATGTGGTAGGTCGACTGGAAAATGTTTTTTTTTTTGGAATTTAAAAAAATGGACTTCGCATCATTTTCAAAGGTGAACGGAAAGTTTATTTATGTTGTAGCTCCTTAACGGTACGTCGGATCGGGAATCGTCAATGGCAAAAAGATAGCTCTTAATGAGAGCTAAAATATTGCTCATGGTCGAAGGTCGACTGGAAAGTGTTTTTTGGATTTAAAAAAAATTGACTTAGCGCACGAGAAGTTGCATGATGAAATTGGAAACACTACTGAATACAATGAAAAACAAATGACAGATCATGACATATTACAAATGGCCGAAACGTCACTTCAAAATCATATCATCACTATTGGAAACCCCGTTATATTGAGCTACACTCAGAAAAATGGCAATCGTTTATGTGAGTAAAATCTATATCTCAGTTTAGTTCAAGATTTTTACTCATGTTTAGTTAAATTTTCCTCAAAACTGTGAAATTTTACTTTCAATGAGTACATTGAACTAAATTCAAAGATATAGCAATTTGGTTACATACTCGGAAATGGAATATGATTTTACTTACTTAAAATTCCATCGACCAGGTAAAAATTTCCTACTATTTGGTAAATTTTGACTTTTACCGAGGAAGGATTTCCTAGCGTCGAAGAAACGTTTACTACTCCTCGAAAATAAATCATTTTAGGAAATTTTAACTAGACATATCCGAACTTCCTTAGTTCTAGTTCATGTTTTTCTGAAATTTATAATACGGTTTTAAAATAATCCTTGAATATTCGTTAAGCAAAAAATTCCCCTTCGTTTCAAGAGATTATTTCCTTAACTGCTCAAATATCATTTCAAACAGCAGCTGTAAGCAGTAATTTAACTTCGCAGCAAATATATAGGATTATATGTGAAATACTTAAGACATAAGATTGAGACATTGAATGAGAATTCTATTTGTTTCAGGTTTTTTGAATTTGTTTCAAATACATTGGAGCAAAATATTTATTGGAAAATTCCCGAGAATATTTTGCTGAATTATATTAGTAGTAATGAACTAAAATTTAGTTTACTTCTACAAGTTGCAAGTTCAAAAATTACTCATTTATAGTTAAACGTTTTGTACAAAATTTCAAGTATTTGTATGCTCAGGTATTGAAGTTATAAGCTGGTAACTTTTGGCAAAAAATGGTCCATTTGTGTGGGAGTTACCAAAAGGAGCGTGCCAATAATGCATATTTTTCACTGTATTGTAGGTACCACCAAAAACCATTACACTGCTCAAAATGTCAAGTAGTTGTATGCACAGGTATAAAAGTTATAAGCCGGTAACTCTTTGTTCAAAATTGTCCATTTGTGTGGGAGGTACCAAAACGGGCGTGGCAATTATGCATATTTTTCACTGTATTGTAGGTACAATTAAAACATTACACTGCTCAAAATTTCAAGTATTTGTATGCACAGGTATTAAAGTTATAAGCCGGTAACTTTTGGTTCAAAATTCTCCATTTGTGGGGCGTGGCAACTTCGCCCATTTTTCTCGAGGTAATAGTGACTAATAAACTAATACTTTGCAGAGGAAATAAGTAGTATGGGGGAGGTACTAGAAGGAGTGGACCAATATGGCCCATCTTCGAACTTGGCCGGAGATAGAAGAAAATACTACCATTTGAAGTCAATCAGTTACTCCTTTCGAGAGTCAGTTACTCCTATCGTGCGCACCAGCCAGCAGACCGACAGACGGACGGAGGGACGTTGCTCATTCCACTTAAAATTGCTGAAAACGGATATCCGCCGAACATACATAGGGTCTTAGGTCACTCCTTTCGGCTCGTACCGAAAAACAAAAAGAGTCACTTACCTGGGCTAAAGGCGTCATAGATGCTTCTAAGGCCAATGAGTCGGCTGAAAGAGCCACAAATTCAGCTGTGTTAACGGCTAATAAAGTAAAACGAATCAGATCACCTGATGAACCCCTGCCTTCGAAAAAGGCAAGAGGCCCTAATGTCACCATCAACAGGACACTCACCAAGCCCTTCAATGAAGTGGCGAAGGAGAGTCTAGTGATGGCAGTTATAGACAGAAGTAGTGAGGATGGATCCATCCTCAAGGACAAATGGAGTCATGTACAATCAGCCATTATGGCTCATTACCTCGATGTCCGTAGAGAAATGCCGGGCAAACCACCAATCTGCAACGATGCAGGATGGCATCAGGGGAGAGTAAAGCTCTTATATTTCGGTGATGCCAGATCAGTAGACCTGTATAAGGCTGCTCTGAGTCGAGCGGGTGAGGTGTGGCCGGGTGCCCAGTTGGATGTTGTCGAAAAAAACAACATCCCTAGTCACCCTAGAGCCATCACCTGGGTTACAGAAGAGCCCTCCAACCCGGCTGACATCCTAGAAATAATAAAAGATTCCAATCCTGGTCTTCCGGCCCATAATTGGAGAATCAGCAAGGTGGGTGAGGCGGATGGTAAAAAGCGGCAGGTTAATCTTATCCTAAACGCTGAATCCACCTCCCATATACAAAGTGCGAGTGCAACCCTACAATATGGCTTCGAGACTATAGTCTTGAAGATATACAAGCAGGATATAGCTCCCACTGCAGAAGGTGAGTCGTCCACCGTGACTCTTTCTGGAAGTGCGGAGGTACCCACGCCTATTATTTCTGGTGACTCCAACTCCAACAGAAGATCTGTAACGTCCTTCTCTGAGGACAAAAGCTCTACTTCGGACACAGAGAGGCTGATGGGAGTCTCCGGACTCTTTGACGCATCTGGCGGGGACATGCTTCTCGACGATACGGACGAAGAGTTCGATAACACCCTTGTCGGGGTGGATGTTAATCTGTCAATTACCAATGATGGTAAGCATTCTACAGATTAACCTCCATCACGCTAAAGCAGCCTCAGCGGCTCTATTGCTGCGCCTGTCCACAGGCGCAGTAGACATCGTCCTGATACAGGAGCCCTACGTAGTGGGAGGAAGGGTGTGCGGTATTAGGACACCCAACTTTAAACTACTTGTGGCCAACTGTGAAGGCACTCCAAGAACCTGCATTTTGGCCAGGAAAGATCTAAGTATCTTTCTCCTGACTAATTTAAGTGGTAAAGACCAAACAGCTGCTAGCCTGGAGATCGGTAATCGTATATATTGGGTGGTCTCCAGCTACTTGCCTTATGAATCTGTAGTACCGACTGCTCTATTCAGGGAAGTAGTAGAAGAAGCAACGTCTGACGAGCTCGAGCTGATTATTGGCGCTGACACGAACGCTCATCATACTATCTGGGGTAGTACGGATATAAACAATAGGGGTGATTTGCTTCTTGACTTTATTCTAACTACCAACCTAAGTATTTGTAACATGGGTAATAAACCGACCTTTACAATTAAAGACAGACAAGAAGTACTCGACGTAACGTTTGCTACTGACCGGCTGTCAGACAAAATAATTGGGTGGAATGTACTGGACGACCACTCATTCTCAGATCACCATTATATTGAGTTTAAACTCGCGGAAAAAGCGCCTAAACCTGCCGTCCACAGAAATGTAAGGAAGACAAAGTGGCACCTGTATGAGAAGAATTTCAAGAAAGTCCTCAACTCTAAGCTTCTGTACGAACCGAGTGACAAAGCCGGTCTGGATAATCTGGTCGATCATATCACCATATCACTCAATAGATCCCTTGAAGAAGCCTGTCCAAAAACAAGGTACAAGGGTAAAACTAAACCCCAATGGTGGACTTCTGAGCTAACGGCTATGAAAAAGACCTGCAACAAGCTATTCAATAAGGCAAAATCTACTGGGGTCGCTAATGATTGGGATGCCTATAAAGAGCAACTCAAGATCTATAAGAAGGAGCTTAGAAAGGCGCAAAGGCGCTCTTGGTATACCTTCTGTGGTGAAGTGGAAAAGGTCTCCGACGCCGCTAGGCTGAGGAAGATATTATCTGCTTCACCCTGTACAGTGGGATATTTACAGGATGAGGCAAATAACTGGACCAAAAACAGCGAACAGTCGCTCAATGTACTGCTCGACACACATTTCCCGGGAAACTCTGTAACAGAACCCGAGGATCAGCAGGACCAACAATAGTGCGAGTGGACTGAGAGCGTCGCTAGCTTCTTGACTGAGAGATCCAGAATATGCTGGGCTATTAATAGCTTTGAGCCCTTCAAGTCACCTGGACCAGATGGCATCACTCCAGCAGAAATGCAGAAAATGTTAAAGTACATTATCCCCTGGCTGGAGAAAATTTATGTAGGCTGTATCAGGCTTTCATACGTCCCGAATCGATGGAGGGATACCAAAGTGGTATTCATACCTAAAGCGGGAAAGATATCACACACTAGGCCAAAAGACTTCAGACCAATTAGCCTATCTTCCTTCCTATTGAAAGGTCTGGAAAGACTTTTAGATCATTTCATTAGGGAAAACCTAGATACAAAACTCCTGTCGAGGAACCAACATGCTTACAATAAGGGCAAGTCTACAGAATCAGCCCTACACGAACTTGTGAGCACTATCGAATCGTCCCTGCATTTCAAGGAATTCACCATGGTGGCATTTCTTGACATAGAAGGGGCTTTTAACAACATTCACTCAGATGCGGTAATTTCGACACTCTCACATCTAAAAGTTAACACTAGTTTGATTAGACTAATTCAAAGTCTGCTCACCAGAAGACGCATAACAGCATGTCTAGGGTCCACAACTCTAACAAGGTTTGTAAACAGAGGGACCCCGCAAGGAGGAGTACTGTCTCCACTAATTTGGAACCTAGCGGTGAATGAAATCCTGCTAGATCTAGAACGTTGTGGCTGCAAGGTCGTGGCATATGCGGACGACGTGGCAATCGCAGTGAGTGGCAAATTCGTAAACGTCCTCAGAGACATCCTACAGGTAGCTCTGAAGAAGTTGGCTAGATGGGCCAGAAGCAGCGGTTTGGGCGTTAACCCAAACAAGACAGAATTGGTTCTCTTTACTAGGATGAATAATGTCCCACATGTGGACCCTCCACTTCGGATAAATGGAACAGATCTAGTCTTTTCTGAAAGTGCAAAATTTTTAGGAATAATTCTAGATAGGAAAATGTTATTTAGACTCAACGTATTGGAACGTGTAAGGAAGGCCAACGTCGCCTTATATTCCTGCAAAAAGGCTGTAGGGTCGCGGTGGGGACTCTCTCCTAAAATCGTCCACTGGATATATATAGCAGTAGTTCGTCCAATACTGTTATACGGCATTGTGGTATGGTGGACGGCAACTGACAAACTAACCATCACCAACCTACTAACAAAGGTTCAGAGAACTGCCTGCCTGAGCATAAGCGGAGCCTTAAGGACTACAGCGACCGAGTCTCTACAAGCCCTACTCCATATACTGCCGATTAATATTGTGGCGAGAGAAGTTGCAACCAAAGCGGCAATAAGATTAAACTGCCTATCACTGTGGAGGTACAAGAACTATGGTCACATGAGGATATCAAAGTGTAGTGCTATGGTAACCGACCGAGTGGACTATATACCAACTGTGTACACCTTCGAGAGAAATTACATCACTATGATTCCCGCCAGAGATGAATGGGTCGGCAGAATACCAGGTAATAGAAACCATCTTTTACACGGATGGTTCGAAGCTTGATGAAAAGGTTGGCTTCGGAGTATACTGTGAAGAACTTAGTCTGGATATAGCTCACAGACTACCAGATACCTGCAGTGTCTATCAAGCCGAAATAATGGCAATATTGGAAGTCGCCAAGTGGCTGAGTCGCAACATAGTAACCAACACTGGCGTTGTCATTTACTCGGACAGCCCGGCTGCCATCAATTCTCTGGAGGCAACATCCCTAAATTCACAAACAGCCCTCGACTGCCGCAGATCTCTTAACGAGATGGCTGAGCAGTTTAATATACACCTCATATGGGTGCCTGGGCATAGGGATATCCCGGGGAACTGCAAAGCCGATGAACTTGCTAGGAAAGGGACGACATTACAATTTCTCGAAGAATTTGCATATATTGGTGCGCCACTATCCACGTGCAAGCTTTGGCTTAGGCAAGAGGCAATCAGGCAGTCCAACGAAAGATGGAAAGAAATCGCCACCTGCAGAGTAGGTGGACAAATCTGGCCATGGTATGACCTGAGAAGATCAAAATAGAGAGGCAAAGATTGTCTACGTTAGTATCAGTTCTAACGGGACACTGCTTGATCGGCGAACACGCCAAAAGATTGGGTATTGACTCCAATGACTTCTGCCGAAGCTGTGGAGATGAGGAAGAAGTGGATAGCATTGAGCACTTGCTTTGCGACTGTCCCGCTTTGAGTAAACGACGACTGGACATACTGGGGTCGGCCTTTTTAGGCAGCCTAACAGATCTTTCCATTACTGATATTCGTACTATCGATAAATTCATATATCAAACAAGTTTGTTTCGATGAGGGGCATTTCAGCCCGTGGTAACACTAGGGACCTAAACTGGTCTATGTGAGCTTGTAAAAAAAAAATACGGCTGCCACCCTAACCTAAACCTAAACCTAGGTCACTCCTTCGATGTGTTACACTTTTGGTTCGTAGCAAATGATATATAACCTCCTCTCTAATGTGAGGTGATAAAAAAATCCATAAGAATGTAAGTATCTACGTAGCTCAGTTGGTAAACATGTGGATCACAAAACGGAAGGTTCTGGGTTTAAATCGCATTCGGAGCGGAGGTGAAATTTTATATACATAATGTTGAACATTTCGTGTATAATAACCAATATCAATTCCTAAAATAAAGAATACGACAGTAATTCAAAGAGGAAATGGATAAAAGATTCCAACATAAAAAGTCGAAGAAAAATTTAATTTTTTCTTTCTTTTTTCTGTCTACTTAAAGATTCCTAAATTTGAGTAAAACTTTACTTGAAATAAGGACAAAAATAAGCTGAATTTGCATAATTTCAAATCAGAATTTGCTAGTATTGAATACATTTTCCCTATTTTGATTTCAACAGTTACTAAGAGGAAGTACGAGTTAACTAGAATTAAGTTCAAAATATTTCATAATTGTGAGGGAATGTATGAATCTATGAAAACTAGCTTTAGCGCCATGCGCACTTCAATATTCCAAAAGTTTAGTTCATTTAAACTTGATTCAGGGTTAAATTTTTTTGAGTGTTTATACATAGTACCTACAGTCCCGCAAAAAATGGGAAATATTCCAAATCATACAAATCCTTAAAATGTTGAGGCCTTTACAGTCCCGAGCAAAATGAACGTTATTATCACGCCCCTTTTGGGACCTCACATACTATGGACCATTTTGTACAAAAAATGAATGACCTATAAATTCGATTCATGCTCAGACAAAGACTTGCAATTTTCTACCGTGTAATGTTTTAATAGTGTCCATAGAATATTAAGAAACGGACATTATTGCAACGCCCCATAGAATATTAAGAAACGGGCATTATTGCCACACCCCTTTTGGTACCTCCCAAACAATATTGCCGAAATAAAAACTATGAAATTTAGTTTTTTTAATTTCCCTATTTTTACAATATGGTTCATAATTTATACGTTTATCCATAGATTTTTTCAAATAGGTACTGCGAAATGTCTGATGCGGAATGTATCACTAAGAGGTGCCAAAACTGCAATCATTGTCCTCCAACCGACATTTGGAAAGTTCAAAGAAGAACCAAAAGAATAAGTTGTTGTAAACGTTTTTATTTATTTATATGTATTTTCATTCCTTAAAAATATTAAGCGGTTCAAGTCCTTTGTATTAGCTTTCATAAGTTTATCCATTGTGGCATCAAAATTTCGCTTTAAATCACTGCATTCTGAAACAAAAATATTAATTGGTGTTCTCAAAAACAAATAAAAACCAGTAAGGAAAGGCAGAAAGTCGGGCGGGGCCGACTATATAATACCCTACACCTCCCTAATAATGCGATAAGGGTCATTGCGATAATAATTTGGAATAATTGGTAAATGGGTAGGAACATATTATCTAATTCTGAACCGATAATCGCTAAATTAAGTAATATTCGTTCCTAAATTGAGAAACATATTTCTGGAAAATTTTAATGATCGGAAGTAAAGTACAACTTCTATAGCGCTTTGATACCAAATCAGGAGGAACATATGTACGGATGTTATATATAAATCTGAACCGATTTTCCCTGAATACTCATTCATGTAAAAAGACATCTTTCTGTCGAATTTCGTACTGATCGGATATAAAATACAATCTCTACAGCGCTTGCATGTCGAATCGGGGGTAACATATATATGGGGCTATATCTAAATCTGAACCGATTTTCTCCGAATTTGGCAGTATTTCTTCATGTAGAAGGAAACCTCTTTTTGCCGAAATTCGCACTGATCGGATATAAAATAACATTTTTACAGCGCTTACATGTGAAATCGGGGGTAACGATTATATGGGGGCTATATCTAAATCTGAACCGATTTCTTCCAAATTTAACAGTGTTCATTCAAATAATAGGAAACCTCTTTCTGCCGAATTTCATACTGATCGGATATAAAATAACATTTTTACAGCGCTTACACTTCAAATCGGGGGTAACGTATATATGGGGGCTATATCTAAATCTGAACCGATTTCTTCCAAATTTAACAGTGTTCATTCATATGATAAGAAACCTCTTTCTGCCGAATTTCAGACTGATCGGATATAAAATAAAGTTTTTAAAGCGCTTACATTTCAAATCTGGGGTAACATATATATGGGGGCTATATCTAAGTCTGAACCGATTTTAACCAAATTCTATCTAAATCTGAACCGATTTCTTCCAAATTTAACAGAGTTCATTCATGTAATAAGAAACCTTTTCCTGCCGAATTTCATACTGATCGGATATAAAATATACAAATAAAGTCAAATCGGGGGTAACATATATATGGGGGCTATATCTAAATCTGAACCGATTTTCTCCGAATTTAGCAGTATTCCTTCACGTAATAAGAAACCTCTTTCTGCCAAATTTTGCACTGATCGGATATAAAATACAGTTTTTACAGCGCTTACATGTCAAATCGGGGGTAACATATATATGGGGGCTATATCTGAATCTGAACCGATTTTCTCCGAATTTAGCAGTATTTCCTCATGTAATAAGAAACCTCTCTTTGCCGAATTTCGCACTGATCGGATATAAAATAACATTTTTACAGCGCTTACATGTCAAATCGGGGCTACAATATATATGGGGGCTATATCTAAATCTGAACCGATTTCAACCAAATTCAATAGGGATCGTCCTTGGGCCAAAAAAAAGATATGTGTAAAGTTTCGTCGAGATCGGACCATAATTGCGACCTGTACTTTGATTACAAGAATACATGCACAGACAGACAGACAGACAGACGGACAGACAGACAGACAGACAGACAGACAGACGGACAGACGGACATAGCTAAATCGACTCAGAAAGTGATTCTAAGTCGATCGGTATAATAAACGATGGGTCTATTTCTTCTCCTTTTGGGTGTTACAAACAAATGCACAAAGTTATAATACCCTGTACCACAGTGTGGTGTAGGGTATAAACAGTTTTAAATGTTAACAAGATTCTATGTTTACTTACTGACTGTGAAACCGCAAATGTCCAAAGCTTTCCGATTTTTGGGAAACTTGTCATGAGTTAAAAGTGATTGCATTATCTCTTTGCGTTTCTCCTTGAATTGGTTTATCTCCAAATGCAATTCCTCATTTTGAGCAACTAAATCCAGCCAAAAATGTAAAGCCATGTCAAATATTTCTTGATCTATCCTCAAAATGCGGACATTAGTGGGAAATCCTCGTAAATCTGTAGTATTGCGAGGACTTTCATTTTTTCCTATCTCTTTAAGAACAACTTCCTTTAGCGGAGAATGTTGCAGAATTGCCCTAATGTAGCACAAACTATCAGGATGCTCAGACATTGTTATGGTCAATTTCTGAAGTAAATTCAATTGGGATAATGTAGTCGGGGACAAATTTTGCCACCGCAGGGCGAGTTCTTCCAAATTTGTACTATTTTGCAAACCGGCATCATTATAGGGGAAAGAGCAAAATTCCCAAGACAAATATTTTAAATTCGGGCTGCCACCAAAGGCTACTTTCCAACTATAACTATAGTCATTTATGTGCAGTGTCTGCAAGCTTGGTGAAATGGCGAAATCTTCAATTTCTTCTCCTTCATAATCATTGTTTTGTGAGTAAAACTTCGTCAATCCAGGTGATGTTAGTACTTGCCTTAAATTTTTTGTAGTTAAACTATAACAATTAGTCAACGATAATTCTTTTACTTTTGATGGTATGGAAAATGATTGTATAATTTCAAAATCAGAATATCGTATATGGAGCACGTTTAGGTTAGGACAAGCATCGGCAATATTTCTCAGTAACATGTCGCTGATAGTCACTTCATATATCGTTAGGACCAAAGTTACCAGATTTTTGAAAATGGGTACATATGGGGAAATACCTGACCCTGGGTAACAATTTATTCCTATATTAAGTTCTTTTAGGTGTACTGGATTAACAAGGACGTTTGGAGTTGATTCCGACATATAATAATATATAATGCATTCATCCAAGGATAAGTATTCGAGATTTAGTCCCGTTACCAATTCTATGAAATCTTCATAGCTTATTGTACATATAAAATCCGGACCGTAATATTGAACCATGCTCAAGCTTTTGAGTTTTTTCAATGGAAGCAGCGATTTTACATCCAAATTTTTTCCAAGCATAATTTGTCTCCCGTTTTCGTCAATACATATGTTTACATGAAGCAATTCCAATTGTGGACACATTTTCTCTAATTCTTCGAAGTATTTAATGTGTATTGTCGTGAAGCAATATCGAATCGCGGTTAGATTTTGCATCGGTCTTAAATCATCACAGTACCACGTAATTTTTCTAACATCTTCACATTTTTTCCGTGATAATGTATAAATTCCTGAAACTCTGTCGGCTTCAAAACAATCCGATTACGATTACTTTCATTTGTCACAACGACATTTTCGCCGTTCCTGATGATCTTTAGGGTGCTGTAGTTTTGCTGGGGAAAAATGTATCTTTCAAAGAGATTCTTCAGTTCGGAATTAACCTGAGCCAGTCTGAATTGGTCCTCGATATTGAGCAATTTGTATATGTAAATTAATATATCGACATTTTGCAATATATTATGAAAATCCATTTTTGGTATGTGTTTGTTTTGCTTTTTAATTTCAACAATTTGTGTAAAAACTGACATGAACTCTTAGTCGATAGTGGCGGTGCTTCCACATTGAAAACAAAATGAGTACTGAAGAGGAAAGAGCCTGAGTCAACCAGCCAACAAAGACTGTCTAATACCAAGACGCGAAATTGCACTCTTATACTGGTATGAAAAGAACCAACATTAGGGTTAACAGTATACAAAGCCAGATACCATTTAACAGATTTGTCTATTAAAATTTAACGTGTTTGCAGAGCAGTTTTATACATGCGTGTATGGATTTCTGGAGAAAATGTTTTTCATTTCAACGCCCACTACCTAACACTGTCTAAACAGGTAGCATAAATACATACAAAGCACTTCGTTTGCATGTATGTAAACTCCACTAATCTTAAGACTTGAAATTTCTCTCATCTGCGTACTCTGCAGTTCGTGAGACTGGTACTAAACTGGTGATTTTAGCGATCCCTAAGAACCAGTACCGAATTACTAGCACTCGGGTACAACTTCCGTGCCTATTCCTGTCCAACCTCTTCCTTATCCAGTACCAATAATTATAAATAAAATGAATGTATACTAAAACCAGTAAGGAAAGGCAGAAAGTCGGGCGGGGCCGACTATATAATACCCTACACCTCCCTAATAATGCGATAAGGGTCATTGCGATAATAATTTGGAATAATTGGTAAATGGGTAGGAACATATTATCTAATTCTGAACCGATAATCGCTAAATTAAGTAATATTCGTTCCTAAATTGAGAAACATATTTCTGGAAAATTTTAATGATCGGAAGTAAAGTACAACTTCTATAGCGCTTTGATACCAAATCAGGAGGAACATATGTACGGATGTTATATATAAATCTGAACCGATTTTCCCTGAATACTCATTCATGTAAAAAGACATCTTTCTGTCGAATTTCGTACTGATCGGATATAAAATACAATCTCTACAGCGCTTGCATGTCGAATCGGGGGTAACATATATATGGGGCTATATCTAAATCTGAACCGATTTTCTCCGAATTTGGCAGTATTTCTTCATGTAGAAGGAAACCTCTTTTTGCCGAAATTCGCACTGATCGGATATAAAATAACATTTTTACAGCGCTTACATGTGAAATCGGGGGTAACGATTATATGGGGGCTATATCTAAATCTGAACCGATTTCTTCCAAATTTAACAGTGTTCATTCAAATAATAGGAAACCTCTTTCTGCCGAATTTCATACTGATCGGATATAAAATAACATTTTTACAGCGCTTACACTTCAAATCGGGGGTAACGTATATATGGGGGCTATATCTAAATCTGAACCGATTTCTTCCAAATTTAACAGTGTTCATTCATATGATAAGAAACCTCTTTCTGCCGAATTTCAGACTGATCGGATATAAAATAAAGTTTTTAAAGCGCTTACATTTCAAATCTGGGGTAACATATATATGGGGGCTATATCTAAGTCTGAACCGATTTTAACCAAATTCTATCTAAATCTGAACCGATTTCTTCCAAATTTAACAGAGTTCATTCATGTAATAAGAAACCTTTTCCTGCCGAATTTCATACTGATCGGATATAAAATATACAAATAAAGTCAAATCGGGGGTAACATATATATGGGGGCTATATCTAAATCTGAACCGATTTTCTCCGAATTTAGCAGTATTCCTTCACGTAATAAGAAACCTCTTTCTGCCAAATTTTGCACTGATCGGATATAAAATACAGTTTTTACAGCGCTTACATGTCAAATCGGGGGTAACATATATATGGGGGCTATATCTGAATCTGAACCGATTTTCTCCGAATTTAGCAGTATTTCCTCATGTAATAAGAAACCTCTCTTTGCCGAATTTCGCACTGATCGGATATAAAATAACATTTTTACAGCGCTTACATGTCAAATCGGGGCTACAATATATATGGGGGCTATATCTAAATCTGAACCGATTTCAACCAAATTCAATAGGGATCGTCCTTGGGCCAAAAAAAAGATATGTGTAAAGTTTCGTCGAGATCGGACCATAATTGCGACCTGTACTTTGATTACAAGAATACATGCACAGACAGACAGACAGACAGACGGACAGACAGACAGACAGACAGACAGACAGACGGACAGACGGACATAGCTAAATCGACTCAGAAAGTGATTCTAAGTCGATCGGTATAATAAACGATGGGTCTATTTCTTCTCCTTTTGGGTGTTACAAACAAATGCACAAAGTTATAATACCCTGTACCACAGTGTGGTGTAGGGTATAAAAAACCTAAACGTAGGGTAAGTATACCAGTAGTCGGCAGTTTACCTTTTTATACCCTACACCACACTGTGGTATAGGGTATTATAACTTTGTGCATTTGTTTGTAACACCCTAAATGAGAAGAAATAGACCCATCGTTTATTATACCGATCGACTTAGAATCACTTTCTGAGTCGTTTTAGCTATGTCCGTCTGTCCGTCTGTCTGTCTGTCTGTCTGTCTGTCTGTCCGTCTGTCTGTCTGTCCGTCTGTGCATGTATTCTTGTAATCAAAGTACAGGTCGCAATTATGGTCCGATCTCGACGAAACTTTACACATATCTTTTTTTTGGCCCAAGGACGATCCCTATTGAATTTGGTTAAAATCGGTTCAGATTTAGATATAGCCCCCATATATACATTACCCCCGATTTGACATATAAGCGCTGTAAAAATGTTATTTTATATCCGATCAGTGCGAAATTCGGCAAAGAGAGGTTTCTTATTAAATGAAGGAATACTGCTATATTCGGAGAAAATCGGTTCAGATTCAGATATAGCCCCCATATATATGTTACCCCCGATTTCACATGTAAGCGCTGTAAAAACTGTATTTTATATCGGATCAGTGCAAAATTTGGCAGAAAGAGGTTTCTTATTACATGAAGGAATACTGCTAAATTCGGAGAAAATCGGTTCAGATTTAGATATAGCCCCCATATATACGTTACCCCCGATTTGACTTGTAAGCGCTGTAAAAATGTTATTTTATATCCGATCAGTATGATATTCGACAGAAGGAGGTCTTTTTACATGAATGAGTATTCAGGGAAGATCGGTTCAGATTTATATTGATTGTTCCTCCTGCTTTGGTATCAAACCGCTATATAAGTTGTATTTTACTTCCGATCATTAAAATTCTCCAGAAAGATGTTTCTCAATTTAGGAACGAATATTGCTTAATTTAGCGATTATCGTTTCAGAATTAGATAATATGTTTCTACCCAATTACCAATTATTCCAAATTATTATGGCAATGACCCTTATCGCATTGTTAAGGAGGTGTAGGTTATTATATAGTCGGCCCCGCCCGACTTTCTGCCTTTCCTGTAAAAATGTTATTTTAAATCCGATCAGTATGAAATTCGGCAGAAAGAGGTTTCTTATTATATGAATGAACACTGTTAAATTTGGAAGAAATCGGTTCAGATTTAGATATAGCCCCCATATATACGTTACCCTCGATTTGACATGTAGGCGCTGTAGAGACTGTATTTTATATGCGATCAGTACGAAATTCGACAGAAGGAGGTCTTTTTACATGAATGAGTATTCAGGGAAGATCGGTTCAGATTTATATTGATTGTTCCTCCTGATTTGGTATCAAACCGCTATATAAGTTGTATTTTACTTCCGATCATTAAAATTTTCCAGAAAGATGTTTCTCAATTTAGGAACGAATAGTGCTTAATTTATCGATTATCGTTTCAGAATTAGATAATATGTTTCTACCCATTTACCAATTTTTCCAAATTATTATGGCAATGACCCTTATCGCATTGTTAGGGAGGTGTAGGGTATTATATAGTCGGCCCCGCCCGACTTTCTGCCTTTCCTTACTGGTTTCATTTTGTAACTGATGTCCTTCCGAATGTGGATATGCTATTGGGGTAACAATTATATATTTCACTTCAATACGTGTTATAGTTTTATGATAAACTAGCTGGACTCGATCCACTTCGTTGCCCCCACACTTCAGATTTCCGACAGTAGGAATCTCTTTAATCTATTCGTAGGTACGAACAGTAGGCATCTATTCGTAGGTACGAACAGTAGGAATCACTTAAAAAATTGCCTTATATATAAAATGGACCCGGTCCACTTCGTTGGTCCACTATTTGCAAATTTTTTTTTCCAAAACCATCTCAGACAAAATAGCTTTCAAACAAAAGAAAAAATTTTAAAATCGGTCCAGTGGTTTGAGCGTCTATAAAACACATACATACATACAAACATTTTTCCATTTTTATATATATAGATAGATAGATAGATAAACATTTGAAATAAAAACAATCACTTATTTGATTGATTTATATGTTTTGTTAAAGTCATCGTATTTGCCAGTAGTCGGCATACATTTTCTAATATTCGGCACCTGATGATCCTATAGTCGGCATGTCATTTTTGTTAGGGAAAAAAATAAATGTTACCTACAGAAATTAAAATTTTTGTTTATTTAGATTTTATTATACCCTCACTTTAGTGTGACGAGGGTATATATCATTTGCTACGGAAAAAAGTGTAACACATCGAAGGAGTGATCTAAGACCCTAAGTATGTTCGGAGGAAATCCGTTTTGGGTCATTTTAAGTCGAATGAGCAATGTCCGTCCGTCTGTCTGTCTGTCTGTCTGCCTGTCTGTCTGTCTGTCTGTGTGTCTGCTGGCTGGTGCGCACGATAACTCTCGAAAGGAGTAACCGATTGACTTCAAATTTGGTATGTGGTAATATTTTGATCTATCTCCGGATGAGTTCGAAGATGGGCCATATTGGTCTACTCCTTCTGGTACCTCCCACACAAAGGGTTAAAATTTAGTGAAATATTGATTCTTTAATAACTTCTATACTACTTATTCGAATCTTTTGAAATTCTGCACATAATATTAGTATATTAGTCGCTATTAACTCGAGAAAAATGGGTGAAGTTGGCATGCCCGTTTTGGTACCTCCCACACAAATGGACCATTTTGCATCAAAATTTAACTGCTTATAACTTTAATACAAGTGCATAAAAATGCTTGAAATTTTCTACAGTATAATGTTTTTGTAGCGCCTATAGTCCGGTAAAAAAATGGGCATTATTGTACAGCCCCTTTTGGTACCTCCCACACAAATGGACCGTTTCGTACCAAAAGTAAACGGCTTGTAACTTTAATACCAGTGCATACAAATACTTGAAATGTTGTACAGTGTAATGCTGTTATAGTGCATATTGTCCTGTAAAAAGTGGGCGTTATCACCCCGCCCCTTTTTGTACCTCCCACACAAAATGACCAAATCATACCAAAATTACATAGCTCGTAACTTTAATATACCAGTGCACATAAACGCTTATAGTTCAGCACAATGCAATGTATTTAAGAATGTACTGTTTACCGAAAAATATGTGTATTTGGAAAACCCCGTCTGGTACCTCCCACACAAATTGACAGATTTATTGGCGTATTGTTATATATTACATTACTCACAAAGTGAGGGTATACCTTAGTCGGTTTACCCGACTGAAACTTTCTTACTTGTTTTTTTATATCTGGTAGGTACATTAGTTTATCTGGTGAGATCTATGAAATTCAATTTCATGTTTAGCGCATTATGTGCACAAAATGAAAACTAAAACTAAAAAAGTTTTTTATTATAGGTAGGTTAGAACTTAGGGCGAATTCTTTTCTGCAGGGCACTTGCATTGCCCTTTTCCGAAAACTGCACTATTATATCGCTTTTTGAATTTTTAGTTGTGCTAAATTCGAGTAACTTAATTACCAAATTTCAAAAAAGTATCACAAAAGTGCCGATTTCGGGAAAAGGACAATGAAAATTTTGCATTTTTTTGCAGAAAAGAATTCGCCATTAATTAGTTGCATCGTCAATACATTCTTTGCATACGAAATAACAGGTGGCGCAAAAGTAACCTTTCGATGTTATGTTATACGCTATTGGCGGTCAGCAGCTAACAGCTGATGCACCGTCTGGACTTTGTACGGAAACATCTTCAAATCTTGTACCAAAATTCGCTGTAGAGACCGTCGACTGATACCCATTTGCGTGGCACGTC
Source organism: Eudasyphora cyanicolor (assembly GCA_963930755.1). Lineage (NCBI taxonomy): Eukaryota > Metazoa > Arthropoda > Insecta > Diptera > Muscidae > Eudasyphora > Eudasyphora cyanicolor. The sequence continues at coordinate 238,811,025 of OZ005735.1, forward strand.
GTCTGGTCGATGTCGACGGCGCTTCCATGACATCCTCGGCTACAGCAGCAATATTCTCTGCAGAAACGCTACTCCGGGGTCTGCCACGCCTGGCAGCATCTCGTGTTGTGCCAGTCTCTTCGAGGCGAGCGGCTAAACGTCGCAGTGTTTCACCAGGATGCGTTGGACGGCCAGGAAATCTGTGCCAAAGTCACCGACCGATTATTTGTCAAATAAATAGTCAGCAATATTCCGCGTTCTGAAGCAGTGTAGCGTAACATTGTTTATTAGCGTGTATTTCGCATGTGTTTACTACACAATTGTCAAAACAGAACTGACATTAGGGGCCAATCGCAAAATTTATAGCATTTTCTGATAGGAGGATTACTTTTGCGCCACCTAGTACATATATATTACTTTGTTGTATGTCTTTGAAAATAGTGCATTTCAGATGGAACCACTTAGGACAAGAATCACATCTCAATTATTTTCTTCGTTTTTTGATGCCTTCGGCTTTAGCTATTTTTTCAGTTTCATTGGATTGTATATGCTCCCTCCATGCAAGAGCGGATATAGCCTCGATTTTTATTGTAGATTGTGCAGAGGTCGAAGGTTTTGGAAAATATATGTGTTTATATATGTTTCTCGAAAGTTGGTGACACTGAAGCTGCACCGTTAACTCATGATTTTGCACCTGTGTGAACTTGTTTATATATAGGTATTATAAAAACCTAATAGGTATGTCCGACAAGTTACATAAAGATTATTTGAAAATATAACCTGAAATCGGAGATGAACACCTAATAGGTATAAATAAGTCGTTAGATTTTGTAATAGCGGTGATGATTGATGAAGCTGGAGAAAGACAGTCGATAGATTTAAATGAGTTGTCAATGTTACTTGATAAAACTGTTTGTGTTCTTCTAGGACCTGCGGAATGTCACCATGAATTCGATCTTGTATTGTCGAATGTGGAACACCATATATTTAGCTTCCCCCTAATATAGATATTGAGCCATTCCTTACATCATTTACAGCCCTTTGTAGGGATTCTTCGGATTATTGGTGGATAGATCTTTTTCCTCTAGTGATCATATTTTGAATTTCCAAAGTATGTAAAATGCTATGAAATTACAATAATATCTAAAGATCACAATATGTCATCCCATATTGGGACCTTTATGATGATTATAATTATAAAAATTAGCTTCTGCCGACTTTAGGACACTTATCATCCTATGCTCGGCAGGACATAAGTTACTGGATATGTACTATGCCGACTACTGGGTATATGAAATTTATACTCATTTTCTCTGTTACCAGAGTGAAGAGGGATGTTTAATATACAATTTTGCATAATATCAGCTTAATCATAAAAAAATCAAATTTCCCAGTAGTCGGCACCCCAATGCCGACTACTGGATATAGTGAAAAAATATTGTTCCTAATGTCGGCCTTATAAAAATATGGAAAAAAATTAAAAAAAAAAAAAATCATCAATTATAAAAATCATATACAAATATAAAATGTATTAATAATATTATTATTTCGTCCCTTGGCATTTACAAATCGTTTTATAAGAATCTTTCGTAGTTACATTTTAATTTACACTTCTTCAAAATGTACTTCTTCAGTGATTGAAATTCAACTAACAATTGAAGCCCTTTTCATTATTTTGAGAGAAAGCATCAAATCATCAAATTTCTCTACATAGAGAAACAATTTCCCCATCATAGAGAACGACGGATAGCTAAAGTAACCAGAACATAATGTGCGATACAAGAAAAGAGGGTCAATTGGCATCACAAGAACTGAAGGGAATAGACAAAGCTGTTAAAAGTTATCTGTCTTTGTATACTGTTAACTCTACTATTGATTCTATTCATAACAGTATAAGAGATTGTTGACTGCTTGACTCAGGCTCTCTCGTATTTAGTACTCATTTTGTTTTCAATGTGGAATCACCGCCACACCACCGGATAAGAGTTCATGTCGGTTTTTACACAAATTGTTGAAATTAAAAAGCAAAACAAACACATACCAAAAATGGATTTTCATAATATATTGCAAAATGTCGATATATTAATTTACATATACAAACTGCTAAATATCGAGGACCAATTCAGACTGGCTCAGGTTAATTCCGAACTGAAGAATCTCTTTGAGAGATACATTTTTCCCCAGCAAAACTACAGCACCCTAAAGATAGTCGGGAACGGCGAAAATGTCGTTGTGACAAATGAAAGTAATCGTAATCGGATTGTTTTGAAGCCGACAGAGTTTCAGGAATTTATACATTATCACGGAAAAAATGTGAAGATGTTAGAAAAATTACGTGGTACTGTGATGATTTAAGACCCATGCAAAATCTAACCGCGATTCGATATTGCTTCACGACAATACACATTAAATACTTCGAAGAATTAGAGAAAATGTGTCCACAATTGGAATTGCTTCATGTAAACATATGTATTGACGAAAACGGGAGACAAATTATGCTTGGAAAAAATTTGGATGTAAAATCGCTGCTTCCATTGAAAAAACTCAAAAGCTTGAGCATGGTTCAATATTACGGTCCGGATTTTATATGTACAATAAGCTATGAAGATTTCATGGAATTGGTAACGCAACTAAATCTTGAGTACTTATCCTTGGATGAATGCATTATATATTATTATATGTCGGAATCGATTCCAAACGTCCTTGTTAATCCAGTACACCTAAAAGAACTTAAAATAGGATTAGATTTTTACCCAGAGGCAACTATTTCCCCATATGTATCCATTTTTAAAAATCTGGTAACCTTGGATATATCCGTGCATAAAGCGACTATTAGTGACTTGTTACTAAGAAATATTGCCGATGCTTGTATTAACCTAAACGTGCTCCATATACGATATTCTGAATTTGAAAATATACAATCATTTTCCATACCATCAAAAGTAAACGAATTATCGTTGAGTAATTGTGAAGGTTTAACTTCAGAAAATTTAAGGCAAATACTAACATCACCTGGATTGACAAAGTTTTCCTCACAAGACAATGGTTATGAAGGAGAAGAAATTGAAGACTTCGCCGTTTCACCAAGCTTGCAGATACTGCACATAGTTAATTCTAGTTATAGCTGCAAAGTAGTCTTTGGTGGCAGTATGAATTCAAAATATTTGTCTTGGGAAGTTGTCTCTTTCTCTGCTGCAAACCGCTATAATGATGCTGGTTTGCATAACAGTACAAATTTGGAAGAACTCGACCTGCGGTGGTAAAATTTGTCCCCGACTACATTATCCAAATTGAATTTACTTCGAAAATTTACCATAACAATGTCTGAGCTTCCTGATAGTTGTTGCTACTTTAAGGCAATTCTGCAACATTCTCCACTAAGCGAAGTTGTTCTAAAAAAGAGAGGAAAAAAAGAAAGTCCTCGCAATACTACGGATTTACTAGGATTTCCCACTAATGTCCGCATTTTGAGGATAGATCAAGAAATATTTGACATGGCTTCACATTTTTGGCTGGATTTAGTTGCTCAAAATGAGGAATTGCAATTGGAGATAAACCAATTCAAAGAAAAACGCACGGAATTCATGCGAACACTGATAACTCATGAAAAGTTTCCCAAAAATCGAAAAACTCTGGACATTTGTGGTTTCACAGTCAGTAAGTAAACATAGCATCTTGATAACATTTAAAACTGTTTTTCCTTGTTGAATGCAGCGATTTAAAGAGAAATTTTGATGCCACCATGGATACCCAGTAAAAAGTTTTCCGAAAAAGCAATCGAGTTGTGAATTAAGCAGCTTTGTGCGTACTAATTCCCCACTCGCTTCCCTAACTGATTCTTTTTATAAAGGGATGAGACTTCCGGAACTAATTCTAAATTGCTGAAAAAAAGAATGCCTCCTTTTTTCGATTTTTTCACCAGGTTAGAAAAATGAAAAAAAATATTTTTTCTTTCGTTTTTATTTCTCTTTATTTTCTATTTTTAATTTTATTTTTATAATTTATTTATTTTTTTTATAGACTTAATTATTTTTTATTTCGATCCGACGAGGATTTGAACCCGGGTTACTTACCCCAAAACAGTGCATGCTAGCTCTCTGCACCACCAACAGTCTCGCACTAATCAATGCTAATTTCTACAAAGTATTAAGGGAACGATATTTTTTTCGATAGCCTCGCTTCCTTTTTGGGATTTTTGGAATTAAGCTGACAATTTGACAGTTCTATTTTTAGACTCGCGGATTTTTGGAATTAAGTTCTCCATTAGAAAATCCAGAAAAAATATAGCACATTATATTCCGGATGGAAAATATACAATGAAGAATTAAAGTCTTGGCGCCACTTCTACAGCTACTTCGATAGAATGCAGAGCAACGCTTAACTGAATCTAGGCAAGCGAAACTGGAAGTATTTCTGGGCGAGTCAGTTACAAATATAACCAGTAATTTGTTACTGGGTAAACTTATGAAAGGTAATACAGATGACTTGAACAGCGCAATATTTTTAAGGAACGAAAATTCATACAAATAAATAAATAAACAAGTTTACAACAACTTATTCTTTTGGTTCTTCTTTGGACTTTCCAAATGTAGGCTGGAATACAAGGATTGCAGTTTTGTCACCTATTAATGATATTCCGCCCATGATGTGTACAATAAAATACAAAAATCTCCGATTAATTTCTTGTTTTTGTTCCTGACATCAAGTTACGATATTTATATCTTTTCCTTCCTGTGCCTCTAAATGTCAAAAACTGTTGTTTGGATCATATTTTGCCTTTTTCCCCCGGTTTATATTCCAATAGCTACTACATTCACACCCTGGCGTAAGGGGCCGTTCAAGTATTACGTAAGCACTATAGGGGGGTGGGGGGTCTTTGCTTTGCTTATTTTTGATGACATTGGGGGGGGGGTGTTGGAGATGGTGATTACGTCAGCAGTAGTTCTTTACTTTTTTCCACATATGACAACCCACACAGATTGTGATTACTTCAGCAGTAGTTATTTACTTTTTTACACATATGGCAACCCACACAATGTCTATGCTCGAAAACAAAACCCATATTCGGGGATTCCCATAAATAATGAGTACATTTAGGTACTCGCTTAGAATTTCTTCAATCAGTTTCGTTTCGGTACGATTGACGATTTGACGTGGTGTAAGCAAAGCAAAGCAAGTAAATATTTGTGTTACCGTTGATCCACTTTCGCCAAAGTGGAATTGTTTAAGATGTCGTTTCAAATAGACAAATCCAAGTTATACCAACAATTGTTTGAAAGTTTTAAAAAATCTCATACAAATACAAAACTACAAAAAGTACAGAAGTTAGTTAACGAAGTGTGGCGTAATTATAAGTTACAAGCAAAATCGGACAAGGAACTTGATATTATTGTCTCTAAGAGAATTGAAGAAGAATTGCAAGCAGCGACTAAGAATAAATCCAATCTACTACGATTTTTTTTCCAAGGTGAGTGATGAAGTCAATGTAAATTAAACAATCACCCTTATCGCAGAAAAAATTTCACGTGAAATGTTTTGATCCCTAGAAAATACAAAGTAGAAATTGAAGTCTATAGGTATATTATTCTGCGTTAAAGAGATTTGCAATGAAGAAAATGATAACTACTCGTCTTAAAAGTCTATTCAAGTGGAATTATTTTCACTTTCCATTTTGATTATATCCCTTCAATTTTTCTGGGGAGCAAAACTTTTCACATGGAATTTTATTCACGATAGGGGTGAATATTAAATGTACTCACTATAGTGTGTATGTATTAATAAGACAAACATTAGCAGTACCTATAAAATGTTTTAATTTTTAGGCAACGAATACCTGTAAGCCTGCAGAAAAACCACAAATTATACAGCCAGCTTCAAATTCTAAAGAACAAAAAGACGACATAAACCCCGGAGTGGAATCACAACAGCAATGCGAAAACACAGAAAATACAGATAAACAGCCGAGAGCAAAACCTTCGCAGGAAGCTATGAAAAATAAGATTGCTTACGAAAAATAGGATTTGACATTAGTCGAAGTGGGACATATCTTCGTTTGATTCCCAGAAAATCTAATTCTGCAGAGGGACGAAGACATGTATCGACAGTCCCTGTAAAGCTCACTCGGGCTCAGACTGATCAGCACAAAAGCCACTTAGATAGCAATTTCGCTGAAACATCAATCCATTATTTGGAGAACATAGCATCCATACTTGGACCAGATCAAGTATTTTTCATATCTCAAGATGATAAAGCTCGGGTCCCTATTGGTGTAACTGCGGCAAATAAGCAAGCACCTCTTCTAATGCACATGGAATATAGAATCAAATTGCCTGATCACGACTGGGTAATCGCTGAGCGGCATAAATTAATACCATCAGTTTATGCTGGTATCAAAATCACTTCCAGTATGCTAGGACAACCGCAAGCCGTTGGATATTCTGGACCAACATACATCGCTATTCGAAGTGGAAAGCATAGTTCATCTACTGCAAATACTCATGCTCATGATTTCGAGACGCTTCTCGAACTTGAAGAGTTTCAAGCATTAGCTAAAACTGTCCATGGGTTGGTAAAACCAGTAGTAATCATGACGGTTGATGGAGGGCCAGATGAAAATCCGCGTTATACAAAAGTTATAGGGTTCGCTATTAAACACTTTAAGCGACATGATCTCGATGCATTGTTTTTAGCTACCAATGCTCCTGGCAGAAGTGCGTATAACAGAGTAGAGCGCAGATTGGCTCCTCTTAGTCGGGAACTGGCTGGTTTGATATTGCCTCATGACCATTTTGGGTCACATTTGGATGCACGTGGTGTTACAATTAATGAACATTTAGAAAGATCCAATTTCGAGTTTGCAGGAAATGTGTTAGCTGAGATATGGAGTTCAATGGAAATTGATGGCTATCATGTTACTGCACAATATGTTGGGCCGGGCGAACAAGATCTGCCTGATTTGCCAGATATTGAATGGTATTCAGAACATGTGCATGAAAGCCAATACTTACTTCAAATTGTAAAATGTAGAAACATAGAATGCTGTCGTCCAAGAAGTGGCCTATTTAGATTACTAGACAACAGGTTTCTTCCACCACCAGTAAAAGTAAAACAAACAGTTGATGACTTGGTTTTGGATGATGGAGGGCAATTTCTCAATCTTCCAGTCAATTTAGCTCTACGCTTAAATTCTTCACTCAAAGATTTCCTACAAATGCCATACGATTATTTTTGTCCGACGGTAACATTGAAGCTATTAAGTCGAACATGCAAAACGTGTGGTCTTTATCATACTTCCGTCAAGTCACTAAATCGTCACATCGAGAAGATCCATAAAAAAGTAAACACGGACACTGATATGAAAGTTAGGCCTTTAAGAGTGGCTGCTCGTCGTGCTAATGAACTGATGTGCATTATTCAAAATTTAGAGCACCAAGATGTTGAATGGCTCGATGAAAACGACGTAGACATTCCAAAATCGAATGAAAGTGAGCAGACACACAACATTGAGCAGCAAACATCCAATGTCATCGAAAACTTAGAATCATGGATTCGGGTGTCATGGACTGAAGACTGTTAATTGGAATTAATATGTACACCAAAAATTTAAAAGAATTTTGTTTAGTTCGTAATATTACTTAATAAGATTATAATATTTGTACTTTACTCTATGTTGAATACCGTATCAATAAAGTTTGTTTAAATGAATATTATGTGCGTTAACGTCCTCTATCCTAAGCCTATTTTCTTATTTCTAGAATTTTAACTGCTGCTCATGAATGAATAACAAAAATAGAATACATTAAATGAAAAATGCATATAACGATGTTTACGTAAGCATGGGGGGGATAAGAGCTTTGCTTACTTTTGATGACAAGGGGGAGGGGGGTAAATAATTGCAATAAATCTGCTTACGTAATACTTGAACGGCCCCCAAGTTGTGAAATTTTTATTTTTTTTATTTAAAAAAGTATAATTAATGCCTAGTTTAAGCTGCAAGACTTAAAATTGCCTTTGGGATCATATTTAATCATTTTCTCTCCATTGTACCACATTTAACCCAATGTGTCCTAATTAACCATTTTTGTACCACTGTACAACATTTAATAGTTTTTGCCCCAATACATATCAGGAACATATAAAAAATTTTTTCCCCTCTTACCACATTAAATCACACTTTACCATTTTTAACCTTTTTGCTACAATCAGCCATATTTAACACCTTTTAACCACTCTGCACCATAATTTTAAACTTTAACTAAAATCGTAACATTTGAAAAAGGACTCTTAACTCACATTTATGTTCCATGTTTTTTAGTTAACACATTTTTGTCTCACTGTACCATATTTAACCCATTTTGTCCCACTTTACCATTATTAACTATTTTTCCCCGCTGTACTATGATTAACCCTTTTTTGTCCCGTTGTGCAATATGAAATCCTTTGCCTCACTGTAACATATTTAACACTATTTGCACCACTGTATATTTAATCCTATTTGCTACACTGTATCATATTGAACACCCTTTTGTCCCTCTTTGACCCACTGTACCATAGTTATTTCAACCTATTACGCAATACTTATTCACCTACCTACTACGCAACCACAAGGTGTTGTTCTTAAAGTGGGGGTTGAATCTGTTGCATCGGTCTCAGGACAGACATTTTGGAAGTAGGTTGGAAGGCCAACATCGTCGTACCTATTACGGGCAAATACTGGCTATGGGGGTCTCTCCCAAAAATTTATTAATAACCCTGATTAAGTAAATGATATTACGGTGCTGGGAAAAATAAACCCAGTACCGGCGGAAAGCGTTGATTTACTCGCGAGTCACGTGTCGTCGTTATCAAACAATCGTGAGCAAGTAACTTCTACGGGGTTGGGTGCCTCGGATTCCGTAGTCGAAACAGATACAAGAGCACATCTAGCCTTTGGCAAAATAAATGATGATGAAGATAAAGAAAACCCAAGGGGGGCTCTAAGCAACCCCAGCCTTTAAAAGCTAGTGGGAACTCCGACTCTGAGTCATCCAGTGATAACAATATTACGATTGATGAAAATCGGAAAAGACTGTCAGGGGCACAAAGAAGGAAACTGAATAAGATGAACCGGCAGAATATATTACAGGATGAATCTGACTCTTCTACATCTACTAAAAGAGTCAGATCTCCCGAAGAGCATAGCGATGTGAAATCAATTAAGAAGAAAAAAAGCTACCCAGCACTTCGGAGAAACCTATTCAATCTACCAAAAAAGGAGTTTCTAGTCAGAATCCGTTAATGGTGGGAGGTGAAGTTGATCCTGTTGTTGAGAAGGTGAGTAAGTCCATCAAACCATCCATAAAAGAGGGAACCTCAAACAAAAAGACCCATTATTAAGGAAAAAACAAGGTGGCTATAAGAAAGGGTAAGGAAACACCATATTATTCCCAAATAGCCAAAAAAACATATTCAGAACGAACTACACTATGCCATAATTGATAGCAGTAGTGCGTCTGGAAGAATTCCCGAAGAGCAAAAGAGCATCTTCGAAGATTTGTTCTACGCAAAGGTATTGGACCACATTCTCGAACCTAATGATGGACCAACAATCCAAGTAATTAGTTGCACGTTTGAGAGGGGCGTTTTGCTTCTTAAACTGGCATCACAATGTTGTGTCGATGTCCTCGGAAAACTAGTGGAGAGCTTCCCCTCTCCTTGGGACGGCGCAAAGCTGAAACTGGTAAGGAAAGCGACATCCCTGTACTCATAAAAACATCTTTCTATGTCAGAGGATGGGCAAGTAAGGTAACGTCAGAGCGCATACTCAGCGTCATTGGCAAACAAGATTCGAACCTTAAAGTGGGGAAGTGGGAAGTCTTCCACAAGGAAAAATGATCCCGATGGTTCTCTCCTGGTGGTAGGCATAGACCCGTATTCCAGGGATAGCCTTGTCAAGACAAAAGGCATGGCATTTTTCGGGATTTGGAAAATCTTCTTTAAGATTAGAAAAACCGCCATTGGCAGGACAGTTAAGTCGAGCCCAAACACGAACGTACCGCCTGCAGTGGCGAACGAAAATAGTGAACAGAAAGAAGCGAGTGAGACAATTCCAAAAAGTGAGGTGGAAGTGGTCGATAACATCGCCAATTTGCCGATAACATCATCAATTTTGCAGAAAGTTCCCAGCAAAGGTGGTGATAAGGATATGAAGATGAGCACAAAAACTCAAAACAAAGAGGGAGCGACGAAAAACAACACCGGCTTCCAAAAAGAGGTCGATAACATGACCAAAGTGCCGATAATATCACCAATTTTGCAGAATGTTCCCAGCAATAGTGGTGATAGGAATAGGTACATAAAGAATCAAAACAAAGAGGGAACGACAAAAAGTAACACCGCCTCCCAAAGAGGTTTACTTGAAGAGTGTGTAATAGGTAGTAAACGAAAGGAAGAGAAAGACTCACTACCAAATAAAGAGGGAGTGCGACCAAATAGGATAGACGACTTACAAAGGAAACTTTTATTGGAAAGACAATGATTGCGACGTACGTACGTACGTCAATAAGCGAATGAGAAATCTTTGTGAAACCACACTTCTCCAAAATCTTCCATAAACAATTCGTCGGCTTAATGCTATTTTGGTCCATACGCCATTTTTGTGTTTTTTGAGTTAGGAGTTGATAATATGGGTTCCATGCATGCTCTTTCAGAATCTGCAATCATTTTTTTCCTATCTCGCCTAGTTTTCGAGATATTGGTAGGGTAAATTTGTTTTACTCTGAATAACGGGAAATAATTTCGATATTTTTGTTCTATGTCTCAATTTTTCTATCGCCCTATATTTTTCACTCAGTATTTTACGTTCTTTCGATCACAATATGTAAATTAGTGTCCTTCCATACCTACCCTTTTTGTGGTCCATGTAATACAACTACGAAAAGATATTAAAATAAAAGTGGATATGGACCAAAATGCCAAGTACAAAAATTGTTATAACTTGCTTATTTTTGGATGTAATGGCATAGAAATGCATGAGAATCATATAAACACTGTTGCGAACCCTATGAAATAAAATGTGTGTAACTCTTCAGTCCCGTTTTTACTCAAACAATAAATTGCGTTTTTCTCCGATCATACAAAATGGCGTATGGAACAAAATAGCATTAAGCCGACGAATTGTTAACCAAAGTTAATACAAAACGCCAGCCATGTCCAATGAGAAGCAACTTTTGCTCCATCAAATGGAAAATTACCACCCTATGCAGAAAAGCTTTTATGGGTTTTGACTGCACTAAGTGTAGTTTGTGGTGAGTCAGAAGACTCACCATGTTTTGCCGAGCCATGCATTTGTTATGTTGCTTGCTTGCTTTTATTCGGTCTGCAAATCTTTGTGATTCTAACTAGGATACTCTCCCGGTTTCAAGACCATTTTGTTCTATATTATTATAGAAACAAGTATTTTATACATGGCGGTGTATAAATATGTATTTAAAATTGGCAGCACACATACTGGATCATGATTTCTGAGCCGTGACGCTCGTTTCAACAGTTCTGCTGCAATTGTATGGGAGATGCGGAGCTCTATATGGTATTATTTAACATTGTAAGAAAAAACAAATATATTATTATTATGGAAAAATCCTATTTTTATATCCAAATTGAAATATAACATCTCAGTATTGAGACAATGCTAACATTAGAGTAATTAATTAAATTGTTATGACGTTTAAGATTTTGATTCTAAATCTAAATGAAACGCTTACTACAATTTTATGGTATTTACAAATTTCTTTTACAAATCTCATTTAATTTTGAAATGTTAGACGTATTTCATAACAGCAGATTAGAGAAATTTTATGTTTTAATATTAAAAAGACTGAGTACATTACAGGTTGCTAAGGCTATCAAAGAGAAATGTCTGAAGTTACGCTCTGGCACTGTTATGTAGACAGTCATTGTTGACTGGTTAACTCAGGCTCTCTCGTATTCAGTACTCATTTTGTTTTCAATGTGGAAGCACCGCCACACCACCGGATAAGAGTTCATATCAGTTTTTATACAAATTGTTGAAATTAAAAAGAAAAACATACATACGAGTACATACCAGAAATGGAATTTCATAAGATATTGAAAAATGTCGATATATTAATCTACATATACAAAGTGCTAAATATCGAGGACCAATTCAGACTGGCTCAGGTTAATTCCGAACTGAGGAATCTCTTTGAGAGATACATTTTTCCCCAGAAAAACTACAGCACCCTAAAGATTGTCGGGAACGGTGAAAATGTCGTTGTAACAAATGAAAGTAATCGTAATCGGATTGTTTTGAAGCCGGCAGAGTTTCAGGAATTTATACATTATCACGGAAAAGATGTGAAGATATTAGAACAATTACGTGGTACTGTGCTGGATGATTTAAGACCCATGCAAAATCTAACCGCGATTCGATATTGCTTCACGACAATACACATTAAATACTTCGAAGAATTAGAGAAAATGTGTCCACAATTGGAATTGATTCATGTAAACATATGTATTGACAAAAACGGGAAACAAATTATGCTTGGAAATAATTTGGATGTAAAATCGCTGCTTCCATTGAAAAAACTCAAAAGCTTGAGCATCAATCATGATTACGGTCCAGATGTTACATGTACAATAACCTATGGGGAATTCATAGAATTGGTAACGGAACTAAAACTCGAGTACTTATCCTTGGAAGAATGGATTATGTACTATGATATATCGAAATCAACTAGAGACGTCCTTGTTAATCCAGTACACCTAAAAGAACTTAATATAGGATTCCATGGTTACACAGGAAATATTTCCCCATATGTACCCATTTTCAAAAATTTGGTAACTTTGGTCATATCGATACATGATGCGACTATTAGCGATTTGTTACTAAGAAATCTTGCCGATGCTTGCATTAACTTAAACGTACTCCATATACGATTTTCTGAATTTGAAAATATTCAATCATTTTCCATACCATCAAAAGTAAAAGAATTATCGTTGAGTGAATGTGATGGTTTAACTACACAAAATTTAAGGCAAATACTAACATCACCTGGGTTGACGAAGTTTTACTCACAACTCTCTTATTATGAAGAAGAAGAAGACTTTAAAGACTTCACCATTTCACCAAGCTTGCAGATACTGCACATAAATGACTATATGAATAGCTTCAAGTTAGCCTTTGGTGGCAGTAAGAGTTTAAAATATTTGTCTTGGGAAGTTGACTATTTCCCTGCTGCAAGCCGCTATACTGATGTTGGTTTGCAAAATAGTACAAATTTGGAAGAACTCGCCCTGCGGTGGCAAAATTTGTCCCCGACTACATTATCCCAATTGAATTTACTTCAGAAATTGACCATAACAATGTCTGAGCATCCTGATAGTTTATCCTACATTAGGGCAATTCTGCAGCATTCTCCGCTAACGGAAGTTATTCTAGAACACAAAGGAAAAACAGAAAGTCCTCGCAATACTACGGATTTACCAGGATTTCCCACTAATGTCCGCATTTTGAGGATAGATCAAGAAATATTTGACATGGCTTTACATTTTTGGCTGGATTTAGTTGCTCATAATGAGGAATTGCATTTGGAGATAAACAAATTCAAGGAGAAACGCACGGAATTCATGCGAACACTGATAGCTCATGAAAAGTTTCCCAACAATCGGAAAACTCTGGACATTTGCGGTTTCACATTCAGTAAGTAAACATAGCATCATGATAACATTTAAAACTGTTTTTATACCCTACACCACACTGTGGTACAGGGTATTACGACTTTGTGCATTTGTTTGCAACGCATAAAAGGAGAAGAGATAGACCCATTGTTTATGATACCGATCGACATAGAATCACTTTTTGAGACGATTTAGCCATGTCCGTCTGTATGTCTGTCCATGTATTCTTGTAATCAAAGTGCAGGTCGTAATTATGGTCTGATTGTGATGAAATTTACCATAGTACTCTTTTTTGGTCATTGGTCAAAATCAGTCAAGATTTAGATATAGCCCCCATATATATGTTACCCCCGATTGGACATGTAAGCGCAGTAGAAACTGAATTTTATAACAGATCATTACGAAATCTGGCAGAGAGAGTTCTTTTATTAAATGAATGAACACTGCCAAAGTCGGGGAAAATCGGTTCAGATTTAGATATAGTCTCCATATATATGTTACAACCGATTTGCCATACATATAACCGCTGTAGAAACCGTATTTCATATCCGATCTGCACGAAATTCGACAGACAGAGTTTTCTTATCACATGTATGAACACTGCGAAATGCTTATCGCAATGCACATTTTCGCATTGTTCGGGAGGTGTAGGGTATTATATAGTCGGCCCCGCCCGACTTTTTGTCGTTCGTTACTGGTTTTATTTGTTTTTGAGAACACCTGTGATATACCAATTAATATTTTTGTTTCAGAATGCAGCGATTTAAAGCGAAGTTTTGATGCCACAATGGAAAAACTTATGAAAGGTAATACAGAGGACTTGAACCGCGTAATATTTTTAAGGAATGAAAATACATACATATAAATAAATAAAACCGTTTACAACTTTTTTGTTAATTTATTTATTTGTACTATAAACATTACATTCATTAATATTTGGCATCAGCGCCACATAGGCATTTTTGAGGCATATTATAATTCAGTTATACAAATAAATCAGTTTAAGTTTAAAAGAAAGTAAGTAAATTCAAATTTACATTTAATTCGAAGAAATGTTTAAATAACTATAAATGTATTTTACGATAAATAGTATTCCAACTTATTCCGTTAATAATCTTTACATGCATTCTTAAATTGTGAAACTCTTTCAATTGATTTTATAGGGGATGGTAAATAGTTATATTTTTCTTATTCTTTTGTTTCTTCTTTGGACCTTCCAAATGTTGGTTGGAAGACAAGGATTGCAGTTTTGCTACCTGTTAAGCTAAGTACACACGCTTTGCTGATCGGACAATATTGCCAGAAAAAGGACGGAAAAATGCAACCCTGTGAATTTACAATCGTGTGAACATAAAATTTTTGTTTTGCAACGTTAGCAGAAATGTTATTGCGAGATAATTTGCAGATTGTCAGATGTGCGAAATTTATGCATGTGACAACGGCGCCATTGTCAGAAAAACATTTTATTGGAAACACTGTCTATAAAATATTTTTATTGGCAATCCTGCATATAAATATTTACAAAATATATTGTAAATATATGAAATTATAAGGGTTTCTTGCAATCGTCTGAACTGTCAAATCACCTTTGCCTAACTATCTGTCATTGTCCGTACATTTGCAGCACTTTAACAGGGTTGATAACGTTGTCCGATCTGGCAATCGTCTGTACTTAGCTTTAGTGATAGATTCCGAATCAGGTGTTCAGTTCTCTGAACGGAAGAGTATGACATAATTTTGGAATTATTGGCGGAATTGGAGGCGGACTTTTTCAAAATGGCGGCTTAGGGCCCGATTATTAATACCAGAGGGAAAAATGAATGAAATTCGAAATAGTTGTTGCAAAACTAAAAGGTAAATATTTTTGCGTCACTTGATTGAGGGCAGGGTTACCATACGTCCTCCTTTTTAACCAGTGTCCTCCCGTCATCCCTCCTTTTTCAAAAATGATGGATTTGTCCTCCTTTTGTTACAAATTAAAATTTTTCACAAACAGTAAACCTCCACATGAATTATACTCGCAACTACTCTTAGTACAAAGTTAGTCCTACAATAATTGAGCTCGATGACTGAAACTTGGTACTGATACTTCTTATAGCTACAGGTAACTTGGGATTGAAAGTGAGCAATACGAGGGTTGCTATATATATATCTGGCCTAGGCAACACTAAGTGTTGCTTGGCGCCATCTGACATTTCCATTGGAAAGATTGACATTTTTTAGCATAAACGTAGTCAGAACGTTTTGACGTACGACCATCATTTGTGTTGTTTACAGTGACTAGAAAAAATCAATTTGGCAAAAAAAAATTGAACTAACTCGTGAACATTTTCGTGCGATAATTTTTCACAACTTTCGACGTGGATTATCGCGACAAGAGTGCATCGATGAACTTAAATCTTTGTATGGTGATGAAGCACCATCCTATAGCACTGTGAAAAATTGGTTTAATTCAATCGTGGCCGACGCTCGCTCAAAGACGAAGGTCGTCCAAAAATGGCTGTGCCAGAGAGCATTGATGCCGTGCGTGAACTGATAATGTAAGATCGTCACATGACATACCGTGGGGTAGTGGCATCCTTGGGTATTTCTTCCACCAGCATACGTTCGATATTGCATGAACACCTGGCCGTAAAACGGTTTGATCTCGTTGGATCCCACACAATTTGACAATCGCTCCAAAAAAGGCTCGTGTCGATTGGTGCAAAGAAATTTTGAAGAAATATGATCGCGGTGCTTCAAAAGACGTTTATAAGATCGTCACAGGTGACGAAACTTGGATCTATGCGTATGAGCCCGAAACAAAACAGCAATCGACCGTGTGGGTCTTCGAAGACGAGCCAAATCCAACGAAAGTTGTTCGTGGAAGAAGCACTCGGCAAAACTGGTCATGTGGCGACTGTTCCGCTTGAACAACGTAGGGCGGTCAATTCTGAGTGGTGTAACGTAAAAGTCGACGCTCGTTTTTACTCACACACCTATATTTTTTGAATAAAATTGAATTAAATACTGAATTAAATATAAATATATTTGAAGTAAGCCAGTCATATTAAATATTGTATCCTTTGATACTATTCGGATACGCGGTCAAGTTCACATTTCCTGGATGAAATGTGATTTACTTGGGTATCCATAATAGGTACTACCTATTACGGACGTGTATCACCTTATTCGGCCAGAATTATATAGTATTGAATCAAGCGTAATAGGTACTACATGATGCGGGCATGAGTCAAAAAAAATCTGCAGTAATAAAATCAAGCGTAATAGGTACTACCTATTACGGTCCCAAAGTATGGTATAAAAGGAGGAGCCTGACCGACTAGGAGTTAGTTGGTGAGGAGACGTGAACCAGTACGGATATCTGGGTGAGTATGATTTTGTAAATTTAAAAGTCGGTGATTAAGCGTGAGGTGGAATCCTCTGCTCCAGCATCTTCTAGTACCGTCATAGCGTGAGGTTGAATCCTCTGCTCCGTCATCAGCGTGAGGTTGAATCTTCTGCCCCGTTACTTCTTGTCTTCGTTGTCGTCATCGGTGTGAGGTTGAATCCTCTGCTCCAGCATTTTCTACTACCTTCCTAGCGGGAGGTTGAAGCCTCTGCTCCGTCATCAGCGTGAGGTTGAATCCTCTGCTCCATCGAATCCTGTCTTCGTTGCCGTCATAGCGTGAGGTTGAATCCTCTGCTCCGTCATCAGCGTGAGGCTGAATCCTCTGCTCCTTCGAATCCTGTCTTCGTTGCCGTCATTAGCGTGAGGTTGAATCCTCTGCTCCGTCACATCTTGTCTTCGTTGTCGTCATCTGTGTGAGGTTGAATCTTCTGCTCCAGCATTTTCTACTACCTTTCTAGCGTGAGGTTGAGGCCTCTGCTTCGTCATCAGCGTGAGGTTGAATCCTCTGCTCCAGCATTTTCTAGTACAGTCATATCGTGAGGTTGAATCCTCTGCTCCGTCATCAGCGTGAGGTTGAATCCTCTGCTCCATCGATTCTTGTCTTCGTTGTCGTCATCGGTGTGAGGTTGAATCCTCTGCTCCGTCATCAGCGTGAGGTTGAATCCTCTGCTCCATCGAATCTTGTCTTCGTTGTCGTAATCGGTGTGAGGTTGAATCCTCTGCTCCGTCATCAGCGTGAGGTTGAATCGTCTGCTCCAGCATTTTCTACTACCGTCCTAGCGTGAGGTTGAATCCTCTGCTCCTTCGGATCCTGCCTTTGTTGCCGTCATTAGCGTGACATCTTGTCTTTGTTGTGGTCATCGGTGTGAGGTTGAATCTTCTGCTCCAGCATTTTCTACTACCTTTCTAGCGTGAGGTTGAAGCCTCTGCTCCATCATCAGCGTGAGGTTGAATCCTCTGCTCCATCGAATCCTGTCTTCGTTGCCGTCACAATCGTGAGTTTTAATCTTTCCGCCGTCGTATCTGGCCTGCCTTCCTGATCTGGAACACCATCGAAAGCATTAATCTTAGAGAATTAGTAGATTTTAAGTATACTATTTTAATTAATACATCAGTTTTTTTTATGATCAAAATAATATTGTTTTCTTTCTCTCTCGTATCGTCTCAAAAATAAATAATTGTAACTGAACCTGGCCCCACTGAGATTTTCCCCGGTTAAAAGTGTAAACACGTCGTTAGAGTGGTACACCACAATTAGTTTGCCTGAAGTCTTCGGGTGAAATTCGAAAATCGAACAAGAGAAGACGAATCATTGTACACCATGACAATGCGAGCTCTCACACATCGGCTCAAACCAGCGCCTTTTTGACCGGCCAAAACGTCGAATTGATGGGTCATCGGCCGTACAGCACTGATTTGACACCCAATGACTTCTTCTTATTCACTCACATCAAGAAGAAACTGCTTGATCAACGTTTTTCGACGCCTGAAGCAGCTGTTGAAGCGTTCAAAACCATGTTTTGGAGGTGAATTTTCAACACAATGTAACCAAAACAATTCGCGCTCAAATGACAAAAAGGTCTGAGTGAAGTTAAGCTAAAAATGTCATACTTTCTAATGGAAGTTCCAGTTTTTATCTGACAACACCATTGCATTGCCAGGACCGAAATATAAATAGCAACCCTCGTACGAGTATCGATCAATTTTTAGCATCTTCTGTCCGCTTTGACTTATTAACGCCATAGAGACTGCAAATCTCAACTGGTCGAACTGAAATAGGTAATTTGGGAGTATGTATATCCAGAAACCTTCAGACGAACAATGGTCATCGTAGGTCCATGTTTTGATATAATCCCCACACAAAGGTACCTCAAGATTTTATTTCTTAACGCAAGAAACTCAACAAATTTCAATGAATCAAAAAAAGATGACATGCAATCTATGGTGTAGGGTATACAAAATTCTGCTTGTCAGATCTTAACGCCGCTTCACTTATTTATTATAATTAACACCTAAAAAAGTTTGCAAAAAGTCTTTGGATAAATGTGTAAATAATGAAATTATATTGAAAATATGGAAATTAAAAAAATAATGTTTCATATTTTGGCAATATTGTTTGGGAAGTACCAAAAGGGGCGTGGTAATAACGCGCATTTTTATTCCCTCACCTTAGAGAGGATGGTATATAACATTTGCTACGAACCAAATGTGTAACACATCGAAGGAGTGACCTAAGGCCCTAAGTCTTTTCGGCGGATATCCGTTTTAGGTAATTTTAAGTCGAATGAGCAATGTCCGTCCGTCTGTCTGTCTGCTGCTTGGTGCGCACGATAACTTTCGAAAGGAGTAACCGATTGACTTCAAATTTGGTATGTGGTAATATTTTCTTCTATCTCCGGCTAAGTTCGAAGATGGGCCATATTGGTCCACTCCTTCTAGTACCTGTCACATAAAGGGTCAACATTTAGTGAAATATTGATTATTTAATAACATCTATACTACTTCTTTGAATCCTCTGAAATTCTACACATAGTATTAGTTTATTAGTCACTATTACCTCAAGAAAAATGGGCGAAGTTGCCACGCCTCTTTTGGTACCTCCCACACAAATGGACCATTTTGTACCAAAAGTTAACAGCTTATCACTTTAATATTAGTGCATAGGATCGAAATATTGCGAAAATAAATAATACAATTTAATAAACAATCGCCCATGTGATGGTAATCGCATTTCGCCTAAAATTGGCGATTGCGTTTTGAAAACGCAAAATAGTCCGGCAGAACTTTTTTGTACAAAAACATTTTCGTATTATTGGATTCAAATTATTAATTATATATAATAATAACTACACCCACATGCATATTTCATTATAATTAGATTTCAAAGACCATTAAAATTGAAGGAACAAATTTGGCGTTTTGTGATTTCAACTCACGCGATTGTCATCACATGGCCGAATAATATACTGACCTTAAGCTCAATTAAAAACACAATAAAATTGAATTAAATACAAAGGTCGAATATAAAACAACAGAAATATTCAAATTCACTCGTTATTATAAAATTGTCAGTATATAAGGTGGTCAGGTGGTCTAGCGCTATCAAAAGCTTGATTATTGTTTTTGTCCTTTCATAAACCTCTTTAAAGATACAAAATTTTAAACTTTGTAAATATGAAGTACGACAAATATATGCGCGAAAAATAATATTCCATTCTCAGAGTGTGGTCAGTGTAGCAGTGACTGAAAACAATATTCGTTGTTTCACTACTTTTAAAGTACCATAAGAGCTAATAATCAAAAAATGTACATGTACTCGTGACCTGACCTTAAAAGAGATTCGAAAATAAATAATAGATGCAGGGCTGTGGAGTCGAGCCAAAACTACTCGACTCCCGGAGTCGAATTTTAAAATCATTCGACTCCGACTCCGGCAGTTAAATAACATACATTTCTGAAATTATATTTCAACCAAGACGTGAGTTCATGTTATTAAAGATAAGATATAGCTTTGTTAAAAAAAAACACAAAAAGTAGGTATTCAATACCAGTAATTGAATAAAATTGTATTATTTATTTATCGACGCTTGACCTGCAAGTTGCAACTAATATGACAATTCTTTCAACATGGAATCATGATAAAATTTTCATCAATCACTTCATCTGTTTTAATATACCGCAATTTTTGGAAATTATGTTCGCTCCAGGCAACCAGTTTATTCGTTAGTTATTATACCATACACCACACTATGGTACAGGAGGTTATAAATTTGTTTTTTGACTGATTTGTAAAAAATACTACAGCTAGACACACTTTAAAATATACCGTTCTACTCAGAATCACTAGCTGTCCGTCTGTCCATCTGAAGTTGTTCGTTAAGTACCATACCATATTAAATTGTACCAATATTAAAATTTGGCAATAACAACTCTTTCACACTAGGGAGGAAACCTACTCGAATTGGTGAAAATCGGTTCAGGTCGATATTGCCCCCAGATAATGGAAGCTGTATTTCACATTCAATCTTTTTTTTTTAATTTAGTATTGTCGAATTTTAACAAATTATGTTTAGATTTATAATATGATTATCTCGTATTTATATTTACAATATCTGAGCTTAAAAAAAACTTAACACAAGCAACAAAATAAGTTCAACTCACAGCACTGCTACCTGAAATTGAGATTGAAATTACAGAGCACCTCTTTTTGAATAGCTCAAAAGGAGTTATATATGCTGGTGATTTCATCGGTACCAAAGAAGAAGGAATTTTTGAGGGAATGAAAACGCAATCAGTATCTGAAATTAAGAAATTTATGATAAAAGATGGAGAACGATTACACTATGCAACAAAATGTTTGTCCAAGGGATGTGGATAACAGTTTCTGGTGCAATTAGGTGTCCCAAACACGAAAAAATATTTAAAAAAAATTTTATGGTATTTTTTTTTTAATTTTTTGTAAATTCCAGCTTCATGAATAGTACATTCAGTATTTGGACCATAATTAAATTAAATGGAATTATGAGGGCTACATATGCTGCAAATATTGCTTTCACGTAGAATCTTTGGTTTAGTAACAGTCGTCAAAAATATGAGAAAAAACGTTTTTAAAAAGCCAGCATGCTAACGAAGAAAACCCTGTCTATTAGAAAAAAAACTATGGATAGATGTAAAAGTTATGAGCAATTTAGTGAATGTTAGGGAAATTCAAAAAAATCTTGTTTCATATTTTTTTGTTTTTAAATGATGTTTTTGCTTATATTGAATTCGCCACGTGTGACAGAGACATATAAGAGACATTGCACTTGCATTTTATTTTATGAGGATTGATGTCAGACATTATAAAATTATAGAGAGGACGAGGTTTTATGGCCGTTCGTAATCCTCCATAAAACATGATATGCAATGTGAGATCTGTGTTGGATGAGATCCGCTCAGATAGAGGGTCATTCAACAATATTTGTGGTTTTTTATTTATGGGGTTTCCATTCTGTTACGCCTTTTAGGGGCATGGACATCCCAGTCGTATATACATACAGGTAGTAACTTTATATATATGCAGTACAAAGTAGTACGCGGCAGTCTTGCAAATATTGGGTGTCTACTTTCGAAGCAAACTATATGTCAGCTACAAGCACTGCAACTTATGAACCTTAAACCCGGAATTGATGAATGAAATGTCTTATTAATAAACTAGTGTAATTCAGCGCCTCAAAGAGATCAGTGGATTTTCTGAAAAATATTACAAAGTTATATTTCGATGTATGAAAAAAAGGCAAAGAAGTTTTCAATGTGTAAATGATCCCGACAATTTCAGCTACATCTGCGGAAAATATGTAATTAAAAAAATCGACGTGTAAAATAATAGAAGAAATATATGGCGGAATGAAATTGGGCCCCATGAAAATACACCCCAACATTTTAATGAATATGGGCCCCAAAAAATAACATGTCAAACAACAACAATTTTTTTTGGGACTTAATTTCATTTTTTGTCTGAATTTTGGGGTTTCATTTCCTGTCTGCTTTTTGGGGCTTATTTTCATCAAATTGTTTCAAATTTAGAAACAGGAGAGGCTGTGCATAAAGGATTTGCTCCACGTTGCCAACATTTGATCCTGCCCACAGGAGAAAGTCTTAAACTGAGGCCGCAGGCCGACAGCGCAGGAAGATTTTTTTAATTAGAAACAGATTTAGGAAGAGAACATTTCTTAGTTTTTTGTTGGTGCTTATTTTCATTTCATGCTGTTTTCTTGATTGGGGTGTAATTTCCTAAATTAGTTTTTGTAACGAAAATGGACCCGCAATTTGGGACGCACTTTCATTTTTTATTTGGGATCCATTTTTTGGGGCCCAACTTCCGGCCGCCGAAATACATGTGTAATATTTTGGTATACGAGTTAATAATATGAACGAACCGTGGACACCTAGTATTTTGTGTAATTCGTGCCATGTAAATCTTACTCGATGGACTAGTGGAAAAATGCGGTAAGTATTTTAAAATTAATGTATTACCATGTTTTGTAGAATAAAACGTTTCAATTTTAGACTTCACGTACAATTTGGAATGATTTGGAGACAACCATTCATTCATGATACGGACTGCTATTTTTGTCTAAGTTAATAGATTGGAGTAGGAAGTGACCAAGTATAGCTAACAGCCTAATAACGGAAACATCATCAAGTTCAACTGAGTACTCAACTCTGAGCGATTCAAGTTTGAGTTAGAAGTCATCGTTTTTAACTCAGTTTCAACTCATTGATCTAGTGAGAGATTTGGAACTGACCAAAGGTAAGGCAGGACTACTTGCATCCCCAGATGTTACATATCATATTATAGAGTCCGTGATATACCTTACAAACAATTTTATACAACTGTGTATAACAGATGCTTTTGCAAGGACATTCCCGGATTGTTCGAGAAACTTAATCAAACATACAATTCAAAGGAATGGCGGTTCCTTGTTGACAGCAGTAAAGAAAGTTTGAAAGCAGTACTTTTACACAACGGAAATCGGAAACAGTCGATTCCCATTGCTCAACTCTAAGGAATCATACGAAACAATAGCTAAATTGATAAAATACATAAAATATGAACATGACTGGAAAATTTGTTGCGATTTAAAAGTAAAGGTACCGCCAAATAACTTTTTTTTTGAAAATGCTATAAAAAAAAACTACTGAATATTTTCTCAAATTTCTTTTTTTATTTGAAAGTACAATCCTTCCGGTTAATAATGGAAAAAATTGCATTCAAATGACTGCCTCGGCTCGTCATGCAGTAGCCAACACGATCAGTCCAATTTGTAAGCACATTATCGATTGTGTGCAGCTGTATTTCGCCAATGGCTTCACGAATATTGTCCTTTAAAGCGTAAATTGTCTCTGGTTTGTCGGCGTAACACTTATCTTTGTGGGCACCCCACAAATAATGGTCCAACGGTGTCAAATCGCAGCTCCGAGGGGGCCAAACGACTTCAGCGCTGCGGCTGATAATGCGATCTTCAAAAACAGGGTGCCAAACATCGAGTGCAGCTTCGGCTGTGTGCCAATATCCTCCTCTTGAATTTTTGTGGCTCGATAACGATCGCCATTGACTGTAACGGCCACTCCTTGCTCATTTTCGAAGAAAAATGGCCCAATTATGCCTCTGGACCAAAATCCGCACCAAACAGTGACTCGTTTTGGGTGTATCGTCTTTTCAATGTATGCGTGCGGGTTTTCTGAACCCGCCAAGAAAAATCGGCATCTTCTTCTTCGGCATATTTCCCAGCGTTGTTCAAGCGTATACACAACCATATTCGTTCAGCGGAAGGATAAAATTAATGATCTGTCAAATTAGACACGAGCTAAGTGTTACCATTCACGAAATGAGCACTAGTTGAAAAAAAAACGTTAGATGGCGGACCCTTTAGTCGGTATGTTATGGCTCTGGGATAGCCGATATTTTGCCAACACAGCATATTAAGCTGGGGCTCTTTAAAAATTTTGTAAAAGCCTTAAGGAAAGACGACAATTCACTCTCATATTAAAAAAGTTTATTTAAAAGACTTTCTTTTCAAAAAATCGAAGAAGGGCCTAAAATGAGGAAACTGATGAAGGATGTGAATTTCGAATCATATTTGACGTCGGATGAAATTGCAGCATGGAGGTCGCTTAAGCTTGTGGTATATGTATGTATTCTTCCAACTTATTTTTCCCTTTATTTATTCCAACAGGTGTAAATATGTCCCTCAAAATTAAGTTCTTGCATTCACATTTAAACTTTTTCCCCGAGAATCTTGACGACGTAAGTGACGAACATGGCGAAAAGTTTCACCAAGAATTGAAGTCCATCGAGCGGCGTTGCCAAGGGCACTGGGATGAAAGAATGATGGGAGATTATAGGCCTGTTTCTGTAACTTATTTTCGTTCGTCTACGGCGAACGATCAAAAATCACTCAATTATTCCGAGAAATCTATAAGTCACAGCAGTTTATAATTCGGTGTGTCTATAGAAAAGCACGTAAAAAGCTCGTACCTAAAATATTTTTAACCTGCGTTTTATAGAATTCAAGTAATAGTTGCGAGATTTTTGATCGTTCTCCGTAAACGAACGAAAATAAGTTACAGAAACAGGCCCTATATTTGGTTCCTCATTAGAGAAACCGATTCCGAAATCTACAAACGCCAACAAAGAACTCACAATTACTTCTAATGATACTTGTTCATGTAATTAAACTCAAATGTACATAATATAAATAAAAGTAATAAATAAAATCGCTATTTAAACAGAAATTAAAAAAAAAAGATTTTTTGAAATTCTCTTACATCTACCAAAAGGGATATAATTTCTTTTAAAAAATAAAATAAAATATTTTTTTCGATTTTTTCTATTTTTTATGCTTTTTTCCCAGGATTTTTTTTTAAAAAAAATACTTTTTCCTATTTGTTTAATGACTGTTACTAAACTACAGTTTCTAAGTGGTAGCCCACATTATTGGCTTCAATTTAACGTATAAGTCGACCTGACCGGGCATATGCTCCAAAAATTATAGTGCAAATATGTACTAAGGGTACCCTCGACGATAATAGTATTTCTAATAAAAATTTTTTTTAAAAAAAATTTACCCATAAAAAAATTTTTGGTTTTGATTTTATATAACAGTATGCCACAATCTATACAAAAAAATAATTTTTATGTCTAGGACACACAAAAAATTTTTTTTGTTGGATAGTGTTATTAGTGGTGTTCACATCAGAGATCGGCAAAACAGCGCCCATAGGCATAAACACTCAACTACTAGATGTTCCTTCCCGCCGTTAAGCAAATTTCTCGAGTTACGAACGATTACATTTTTGACATTAGTAGTTAAGAGAAGAAATAGCACAAATTCGTTTTTATTTTTTGTTCATATTTTTGGCATTTTTTCTCAAACATTTCACTTTACAGTGTAAAGTTTACACTCACAATGGGAGCAAACACAATTGATTTTTTAAATAAAATTGCAAAAGCACATATATAAATCAGCAACTAAATCTCGAAAGCTGACAGGAGAATGGCAAAATAACTCGAAGAGTGCAAAACAAATGTCAAAAATTTAATCATTCGTAACTGTCTCTTTTTAAAGAGTCGGACGGACCATCTAGTACTTCTTTGTTTATGGTTCTCTCCTCTCAAACATTGCATGAGTATAAAATAATTCATTCACTTTACATTGAGAGAGAGAGAGAGAAATGTTTTTGTTTAGTTTTATTAGCGTTCCGATCCCTGGTTGACATACATGCAAATGAAGTGATTTGTAGATATTTTTGCTGCCTGTTTAGATAGTGTTAGTTCGTTTTTTGTAAAATTATGTCTTGTCAGAGTTAAATGGAACCATGTGGTCGTTGATATGAAAAAAAAGATCAAATTTCGGCAAACATGTTCCATTTTAATAGACAAATCTGTTTGATGTTATCTCTCTCTGTGTACTGCTAACTCTACAGTTTGTTCTTTTCAAAACAGTATAAGAGTGCAATTTAGCGTCTTGGTATGAAACAATCTTTGTTGACTGCTTGACTCAGGCTCTCTCGTATTCAGTACTCATTCTGTTTTCAATGTGGAAGCGCCGCCACAACAACGCATAAGAGTTCATGTCAGTTTTTAAAAAAATTGTTGATATTAAAAAGCAAAACATATAATACGAGTACATACCAAAAATGGAATTTCATAAGATATTGCAAAATGTCGATATATTAATCTACATATACAAACTGCTAAATATCGAGGACCAATTCAGACTGGCTCAGGTTAATTCAGAACTGAAGAATCTCTTTGAGAGATACATTTTTCCCCAGCAAAACTACAGCACCCTAAAGATCATCGGGAACGGCAAAAATGTCGTAGTGACAAATGAAAGCAATCGCAATCGGATTGTTTTGAAGCCGACAGAGTTTCAGGAATTTATACATTATCACGGAAAAGATGTGAAGATATTAGAACAATTACGTGGTACTGTGCTTGATGATTTAAGGCCCATGAAAAATCTAACCGCGATTCGATGTTGCTTCACGACAACACACATTGAATACTTCGAAAAATTAGAGAAATTGTGTCCACAATTGGAATTGCTTGATGTAAATATATGTATTGGCGAAAACAAGGAACAAATTATGCTTGAACCAAATTTAACTGTAAGATCGCTGCTTCCATTGAAAAGACTCAAAAGCTTGAGCATGATTGAAGATTACGGTCCTGATTTTCCAAATACAATAAGCTATGGAGAATTCATAGAATTGGTAACGGAGCTAAAACTCGAGTACTTATCCTTGGAAGGATGGATTATGTATTACGATACTTTGGAATCTAATAGAAATGTCCTTGTTAATCCAGTACACCTGAAAGAACTTAAAATATCATTCGATATATTCCTAGAGGCAGATTTTTCCTCATATCTACCCATTTTCAAAAATCTGGTAAAATTCGTTATAACGATGTTTGAAGCGACTATTAGCGACTTGTTACTAAGAAATATTGCCGATGCTTGTATTAACCTAAACGTGCTTCATATACGACATTCTGATTTTACAAATATTCAATCATTTTCCATACCATCAAAAGTAAAGGAATTATCGTTGACTGAATGTGATGGTTTAACTACAGAAAATTTAAGGCAAATACTAACATCACCTGGGTTGACGAAGTTTTACTCGCAACACTCTTATTATAAAGGAGAAACAATTGAAGACTTGACCATTTCACCAAACTTGCAGATACTGCACATAAATAACTATATCGATAGTTGTAGCTACAAAGTAGCCTTTGGTGGCAGTATGAGTTTAAAATATTTGTCGTGGCAAGTTGACTATCTCCATGCGCCAAGCCGCTATACTGATGCTAATTTGCAAAATAGTACAAATTTGGAAGAACTCGCCCTGCGGTGGCAAAATTTGTCCCCGACTACATTATCCCAATTGAATTTACTTCAGAAATTGACCATAACAATGTCTGAGCATCCTGCTAGTTTGTCCTACATTAAGGCAATTCTGCAACATTCTCCGCTAAGGGAAGTTATTCTAAAAGAGAGAGGAAAAAAAGAAAGTCCTCGAAATACTACGGATTTGCAAGGATTTCCCACTAATGTCCGCATTTTGAGGATAGACCAAGAAATGTTTGACATGGCTTTACATTTTTGGCTGGATTTAGTTGCTCAAAATGAGGAATTGCAATTGCAGATAAATGAATTCAGGGAGAAACGCACGGAATTCATGCGAACACTGATAACTCATGAAAAGTTTCCCAAAAATCGGAAAACTCTGGACATTTGCGGTTTCACAGTCAGTAAGTAAACATAGCTTCTTGATAACATTTAAAGCGGTTTTTTATTTGTTTTTGAGAACACGTGTGACACTCGTATACCAATTAATATTTTTGTTTCAGAATGCAGCGATTTAAGGCGAAATTTTGATGCCACCATGGATAAACTTATGAAAGCTAATACAGAGGACTTGAACCGCGTAATATTTTTAAAGAACGAAAATACATATAAATAAAATAAGTGGTGTGATTAGCGTTGCTCAGGATAGTCGAGAAAAAAATTGCTTTACGTTCAGCAATTTTGCAAAATCTCCTGATGACGACAAACGATGTTAGTCGAAATATCGAGAAAATAATAATTTTTATATTAAAAGAATAAGATCAGTCTTTTAATCAAGGACCTTCAGCCAAACAAAAAGGAAAAATTATTAAAAATACAGAGGTCAACAATCAATAAAAATAAAATAAAAACTTTTACAATAACTTATTCTTTTTTGTTGGTAAATATTTTTGAGTCACTTGTTTGAGGACAACCTTTTAATTTAATTTACGCCTAAAAAGTTTATATGATATTCTCGTATGTTCATATTTGCATACATATTTTTTAGGAGACTCTAAAAATGCAGTTATTAAAAACAGCGATTACAAAAAAAATGCAGTTAGAGCAAAAAGTGGATTTTTTTCACAGTTTTGCAGTATTGACATCATCTGGCTGTAACTTCACTAAAAATTATTTTATTCCATATTTCAAAAGCTACGTTTCTAACGAAAAAAATAATGCCTATTTGCAAAAAGTCTTTGGATAAATGTATAAATTATGAACCATATTGAAAAAGCATGGAAATTAAAGGAACAATATTTCATATTTTTTATTTTGGCAATATTGTTTGGGACGTACCACAAGGGACGTGGTAATAACGCCCATTTTGCAAGGGACTGTAGGTGCTGTAAAAATTTTAAGTATCTGCATGCTCTGGAATATTTACCATTTTTTACAGGACTGTAGGTACTATAAAAATATTAGACTTCATAAAATTTCAAATATTTCTATTGACTGGAATCAAAGTTATAAGCCGTTAACTATTTGTGCAAAATGGTCCATTTGTATGAGAGATACCAAAAGTGGCGTGTCAAGTTCGCCCATTCTTCTCGAGATGATAGCGACCAAGAAACTTATACTATATGTGTATTGTGAACGATTCTGAGTAGTAGTATATAAGTTATGAGATAATCAATGTTTCACTAAATAGTCCAACATAGTCCATCTTTGACTTAGAAAAAATTCAGATAAACCGATTTTTTGCTGCCACGAAAAAGACAAATATAAATAAATGGGAAAACAAATATTTAATTCCATTTTCTAAAAGCCATCTTCCTAACGAAGGAAACAATGCAATCTTAAAAAAGAACTATGGATAAATGTCGAATATATAATACTTTTGGTAGAAGTTAGAGAATTTAAAAAACATCATGTTTTTATACTCTAAAAAGAAGTGATAACGAAAATTCATCCGTTTGTCTGTACGACTCTTATTAAGGAGATATTACCATTTTAAGTTTTGATAAGGACATCCAAATTTTAGGCAATTGTGTAACACATCGAAGGTGTGACTAAAGTCCTTAAGTACGCGGGGGAGAATCAACATTTTTGATATGTTTGAATTGGAAGAAAATATATTTGGAACCAAATTTTTAAATTTTATATATTTCGGAGAAAATATATTTTATTTGAAAATCAACAAAATTTATTTGGAGCGCGTATGTTAATATATTAGAACAAAATATATTTGCGAACTAATTTTCTCAAATAAAATATTTGTTTAAATACAAATAAAATTATTGTTTAGGAATTTCTCCAAATATATTTTATTTAAAAACCATTAAAAATTAAATGTGAAAGAAAATGTGAAAGAAAAGACAATATTTTAGTTTCAATTTCAGTAGAATTTATTTCAGTAGCTCCTTACCGCTTCAACCGCCAGATTCCAAGTCAGTTGATGGCAGCAAGCGGGTTAGTGCCGTCAAGTAAAAAAGGGATTACTCAGCTAATTTTGTTGGAAAGTATTTTAAAGATGGAAACCCTTAGATCTGGAGTAAAAGCTCTTCCGTGACATTTCAAATACTTAGATAAATAGGGTTGCCATCATTGAAGATTATGACTAAAACTAAGGAATTTATTTTCTTATAACTAGGACTAACGCGTCATTTGTTTAACGGAGTTAAACATGCCGGCCTCTCTTGCTAGGTAGCAACATTAATAGTGACATGCGCCAGAGATTATCCAACCGAATGCGGTACTTAGCGCTACCGGCATACTGAAGGAGGTTTGGATTAAACCTGCTCGTATAATTTTTGACACCTCGTCATTAGCGATCATAATCTCGATATTCGCAGGTGTGTGCAAGTGAGGATCTGCCAGATCAGTCAGGTGATTGTAAATGTCATGCAACTTTTTGTCGATTGCCATATCTGGTAGTGGCACATTCAACTGACTTCGTACGATGCTTGTGATCTGTATTCTTGCAGATTTATCGTGATACGAAAGAAGGTTGATGCTGCAGAACTCTTTCCCTTGTACCTTGGTTGTCTTCAGCTTTAGACGCTCAACGAGAGTTTGTAAAACCACCGTTTGTGCCAACCCGTAATTTAAAATCAGCCTCTTTTTGCTCGGGCCGTCCGCAGTAATGACCTTGGCAAGGGCGGTAGGCAAGAATACGTGCATCTTGGAGCGTCCGCCCAATCTATCACAGACAGAACCTCTTTCTCTTCTAGCCGATTTGGTTGACGTTGGTGGCCAAGGCGATTTTCTGTTGGTCTGACGTCTAGATTTACTCTGTGATCCTGGTCGACAGCGAGAGTTCGACTTCGATTGAACATGTGAGCTTTTTGCCTGAGGACGTGATGATGGACTGCGAGTCTCACTTCGTTGCTAGTGACGATATCTTTCCTTGGAGCAGTAGTGGGGGTGGTGACGACAATCTCTGGATTCCTTACCCGAAGGTTTGGAGGTTTGCGATGGCGTCCTTGTATGGGATCTATCGTTGTTGTGTAGAAAAGTGTGGTTATCTTTGTTGCAAATGGCACATCTTTTGCTAGAAGGGCACCAGGCTCGGGTGTGGCTCGCACAAAGACAGTTGTAGCAGTAACCTTTATCCTTCGCGACTTCTAGGCGCTCGCTCACGGCCATGTCAAATGCCGAGTCTTTCCTTACCGACTCGGCATTTGGCAAAGCTAAACAAAAAAAAAATAACGCTGGAAAGTGAAGTGATATTTACCAGAGAACCTATGGGAATTGATTAACGTTCGAGTTATAATTTGGGATGTACGAGTATGTAAAGTTTGACCAACGGACGAATAAGATTTCCGTTCAAAGTTCGTACTTCTGCTACACGAACTTTTGAATCGGGTCCGGTGAACACTCTAAACATCCACCCCTCCACTCAGTTGGTGTTAGATTGTCCTCTTTAAATACGTCGTCGTCCTGTTGAAGATTTTGTTGCGTAGACTTCCATTTATACCTTCTTTGAAGTTCCATGATGTATTCATTTTTCCATCTTTTGGAAAAATGTAACTGTTAATCTTTGCCATCGATTCATCAGGGACAAGTTACTAGAGCAATTCTCTGGGGCCGCCACTAAGGGTACCCCCTTTAACAAATGTCCCGGTGTCAAAGGTATGAGTTCGGTGGGATCCTCATTAATAGGAGATAAAGGGCTGGAATTGAGAATACTTTCAATTCGGACTAAAAGTGTTGAAAACTCCTCGAAAGTAAATTTCAGATTACCGGCGACTTTTTATACCCTCACTTTAGTGTGACGAGGGTATATATCATTTGCTACGAAAAAAAGTGTAACACATCGAAGGAGTGATCTAAGACCCTAAGTATGTTCGGCGGATATTCGTTTTGGGTCATTTTAAGACGAATGAGCAATGTCCGTCCGTCTGTCTGTCTGTCTGTCTATCTGTCTGTCTGTCTGTCTGTGTGTCTGCTGGCTGGTGCGCACGATAACTCTCGAAAGGAGTAACCGATTGACTTCAAATTTGGTACGTGGTAATATTTTTTTCTATCTCCGGCTAAGTTCGAAGATGGGCCATATTGGTCCACTCCTTATAGTACCTCCCCCACAAAGTGTTAAAATGTTGTAAAATATTGAATCTTTAATAACTGCTATACTACTTATTCGAATCTTCTGAAATTCCACAGATAGCATTAGTTTATTAGTCGCTATCAACTCGAGAAAAATGGGCCAAGTTGCTACGCCCCTTTTGGTACCTCCCACACAAATGCACCATTTTGCAGCAAAAGTTATCAGCTTATAACATTAATACCAGTGTATAAAAATACTTGAAATTTTGTACAGTGTAATGCTTTTATAGTGCCTACAGTCCACAATATGGGTGGGTGTTATATTCACGCCCCTTTTGGTAGCTCCCACACAAAGGTAACATTTTGCACCAAAAGTTAACAGCTTATACCAGTGTATAAAAATACTTGAAATTTTCTACAGTGTAATGCTTTTATAGTGTCTATAGCCCTGTGAAAAATGGACGCTATTGCCACGCCCCTTTTTGTACCTCCCACACAAAGGTACAATTTTGCACAAAAAGTTAAGAGCTCACAACATGAGTACCAATGCACGTAAATGCCACAACATTTTGCACAGTGTAAGGCTTTTGAAGTGTCTATAGCCCTGTAAAAAATGGCCGTTATCACCACGCCCCTTTTTGTACCTCCCACACAAAATGTCCAAATCATACCAAAATTTAATATCTCATAAACGCTTATAATTCGGCGCAGTGCAATGTATTTAAAGTATCTACTATTCAGCGAAAAATAGATGTATTTGTTAAACCCGTTCTGGTACCTACCATACAATCTAACAGAATAATTCGTGGAATATTCAATATTACATTACTCACAAAGTGAGGGTATACCTTAGTCGGTTTACCCGACTGAAACTTTCTTACTTGTTTTAGGTGAGTTTTCATACTTTTTATCGCCGCCTCCCACAGTCCGCCCATGTGAGGTGCATGAGGAGGAATGAAATGCCATGCGAAACTGTGAAGATTATATTTATCTGTTACTTTCGGATGTTTTAACATTAAAAGATCTTGGCAGGGAGTCCTCTACGACCGACAAATCTGGCGAAAGTGGCTAAGAAGGCTTCGGTAGACAATTTAGAGCAAGTGTGTACCGCTTTAGTAGAGAGACACACAAATATCGCGACATAGCCCTTCTGTGTCTTAGCGTTCCTAAGTTTCGATGTCTTTATTTCAAAGGGTCCAGCAAAGTCAATTCCGGTATGAGTAAATGGAAGTGAAAACGTGCACCTTTCCGAGGGGAGGGCAGCCATAGTTTTGTTCCGTATCTTGTGCTTATAGATCGTACATATTTTGCAACTCCTTATACAATGTCTGACAGCATTCTTCAAACGAATGATATAGAATTCCTGCAGCATACATTGGTGTTCGGCATGTAATAACACTTGGTGTGTGAATTCTATGAACAATTTGCATAATTTTGAGGATTCTGGTAGGAATATTGGGCACCGTTCATTGTAGCTAAGATCAGTCTCAGTGAGACGACCATTCACACGCAACAAGTTATTCTGATCCAGAAATGGGTCTGTGCCAGTTTCACTAAGCGATACTTCACAAATGTGATTTCCTCTGATGTAATGGAATCGTTATATAGATTTGCAACTGGGTTCTTTCGACATTTGTGAATGAAGCGGAACATGTGACACCGCAATGCTCGGCTATATGGGGAAAATCTGTCCAAAATATCTCCATTTTCAGCTTGTAACTGGAAATTGTGAGTTTTCTTATCTAATAGATTTTCAGAGACTTCCAGTTGTTGTGGCAAAAATTCCGAGGACTTTGTGAGCCATTCGGGTTCGTGCCACCACAAGTTGTTTGACTTTAATTCTTCTGCGGAACATCCTCGCGTACCCAAGTCTGCCGAATCAAATAATTTTGCGACTATTGACAAAATTATTCGCTTTGTTAGGGCTCCTGTAGGTAGGTCAATTGGTCCAACATTGTAAAAAAAAGGTATCCGACATTGCATTCCACCCATCGTCGTGTCATGCTGTCATTTTATTTTTATTAAGTATTGTTTGGCATTTCATCATGGAAAGACTTACGCCTCAATAACGTCTCAGATGGCCCATCCGTTGAGTCCAATTTTCGATGACCCGATTATGTTGACCATAAGTTGAGCGAAGTGCACGAAACACACTCTCCACACTGAATTTTCGTAATAAAGATGAACGATTTGTAAACGTTGTTCAGGCGTAAGTCTTTCCATGATAAAATGCCAAACAATACTTAACAAAAATAACATGACAGCATGACACGACTCACACGTGATCTGTCAAAAAAAGGCTATTGAAAAAAGTAGCTCTACTTGGATCACCCTATAGAAGAAACGGTGAAACGAGTCAGAGCAACTCTTAACGACTCGTTACACGCCGCTCGTCCCAAATAGAATCCAAGGGGCAAACAACGACCGCAATGGTGGTCGTCTCAATTAGTTATGCTGAGAAAGTGCTGTAGGAAGCTCTTCAATAGGGCAAATGCCACCAGAGCCCCACAGGACTGGACTCATACAAGGAAGAACTCAAACAGTACAAAAAAGAGTTGAGAACGGCTCAAAATAAATCCTGGATAGATTTCTGTATTGGCTTAGAAAGCTCATCCGAAGCCTCAAGGTTACGGAAAATTTTAGCCCCAACATCTTGAGCGATGGAGTGCGTCCAGTGAGGAATCACTGGGAGTGCTCCTGCATACACATTTCCCGGGCAAATCCGGACGAGACATTGAATACTTCAGTTGGAGATTCCTTGAAGTACAGCCATCAGAGGTTGCAAACGAGATTGTAACCGAATCTAGAATTATTTGGGCTAACAAAAACTTTAAACCTTTTAAGTCTCCCGCCGGCGGAGCTACAGGTTTCTCTCCAACAAAATGGAGAGAAACCAAGGTTGTTTTCATCCCAAAAATCGCTCTGACTACTGCATACTGCTGTAGTCAGACCGATAATGCTGTACGGCATTGTCGTCTGGTGGACAGCTCTGCAGAAATCCACCTTCTGTGCGATACTAAACAAGGTTAAGCGAATGGCTATGGCTGTATGTATCACTGGTGCGCTAAGAACGACACCAACTGCGGCACTAAATGTTATACAGGGTTTTTCAACAGGGACGCTACAAAAGTAGACCGACAGGGGCAGCAAACGACGCCATATTTTTGCCGCTCTTTTGACATTTCACTTCAGTAATGTTTGCCATTTCATGATGGAAAGAAATACGAGCCAACAACGAGTCGAAATTATTAAAATTTACTACCGAAATTCGGAGTCAGTGGCCTCAACGTTAAGAGCGATTTTCATCCAAAAATCATCTTCAGCGATGAGGCTCATTTCTGGCTGAATGGCTTCGTCAATAAACAAAATATGCGTTATTGGTCAGACAGCAATCCACACGTACTCCATGAGTCATCATTGTATCCCGAAAAAAATACGGTTTGGTGCGGTTTATGGGCCGGCGGCGTCATTGGGCGGTACTTCTTCCGTGATCAAGATCAAGACCGGCATGTTACTGTGAATGGGAATCGCTACCGTTCAATGATAACCGAATATTTTTGGCGCCAATTGGATGATATGGACTTGGAGGACATGTGGTTCCAACAGGACGGCGCCACAAGCCGATTTATGCTTGAAAACCGTCGAAAATTGGGTTCAGCGTCTGGACTTCTGCAAGCGTGCACGTGGTGGCCATGCAAAAGAAATCGAGTTCCATACATAATGTCATCGAACGTACTTTCACAGGAATAAAGAATTTCATTGATATCCAAAACCGTTTTAGTTTTATTTAAAAAAAACTTTTGTAACGTGTGTTTTGAATCACCCGTTACTACATTTAATGCCGCTGGATTATAGCAGTGCAATATACTGCGATTAGACTCAGGGAACTGTCACTATGGTTACGGACAAAGTGTCATTCTAGACAGAATGCCTGACCTTCCGGGCACTGTTGATTACACTATTACTGAACCACTCTTTGACAAGAAGTATCTCACTGTTATGCCTGATAGATCAGAATGGAATGGTCGTATCCCAGGACAGAGGAGATTTATTAACTTCTATACGGACGGTTCCAAACTCGATAACCATGTGGGCTTTGGTTGGTGTCTTTTCTGAGGAACTTCAGCTATCACCAGCAAAAAGACTGCCTGATCACTGTAGTGTTTACCAGGCAGAAATCTTAGTTATTAAAGAGATAGCGGAATGGCTGAAAATTAATGTGCTGACCAAAGTCGGTATAAATATTTTCTCTAATAGTCAGGCTTCTATCAAGTCCCTGGAATGCCTGAATTCAAAAACTGCCCTCGACTGTCACGGATCTCTTAACGAGATGACTGAACAGTTCAATATTCATCTGATATGGGTAAACTTGCAAGACTAGGAACTATCTTACACGCTCCAGGGGACCAGGAACATGTGGGCATGCCTCTAGCAACCTGCAAGGTCCTCTTGAGAGATGCACATACGGCAACAAATGCCAGGTGGTCACTAGTTAGGAACTGCATACATTCCAGGCTGATGTGGCCCAGTTTAGACTTAAAACGCACCAAAGCACTGCTGTCGATGTCGAGAACGGACGTCTCGCTTATAGTGTCTGTCTTGACAGGTCATCGTCTTATTACACCGCACGCAGAGAGATAAAAGGACTTGCATAATGACTTTTGCAGAAGCTGTGGAGTCGAAGAGGAGGAGGAATCAATAGAATACTTTCTTTGTCTGTGCCCCGCTCTTTCCAAAAGACGGAATACAACCTTAGGCTCTTATTACTTTGAGGAGTTCGCTAGCTTGGCTGATGTTGGAATCCGCCAACTTTTAACCCTTTTAAAAGAATCAAATTTGTTCAACGGGGTGGGCTAGGGATAACTTATATTTTCCTTACGTTCCTGTGGTAACACAATGGACTGGATAGTCTATGTAAGTCTGAGTAACGGCTGCCACTCTTAACCTAACCTTCTAAAAATTCTACAACACCTAAGTTTGGATGGAAGTGGCCCTGAAATTATTTATATTTTTTTCTAATTTTTAAAATCTTTGAAAAAAATTTGCTGCCAACCACTGTGCTAGTGGCTTGCAAGCTTCGGAATAGATGTACCACGGCAAAGTACAAAATAAGGGAGATACTTCAGAGAGTATTTCTTCCAAAACCCGCTGATCCCGTTACCCCTGATAATTCCCTACAAAAACAGCTACATTTATATCAAAACTAGTATAAATCTATGGATTCTTTTGGTGAGGAATTCCTAGTAAAAAAAACACTGTGGGTGCCCACAATACACGTTTATGACATGAGATAAATTTCAAGTCATAGTATTAAAGACTTTAAGTACAATACTGGTTGCAAAGACTATCAAAGAGGAACAGCTGATGTTACGCAGATGAGAGAAATTTCAAGTGTTAGTATTAGTGGGGTTTACATAAAAGCAAATGAAGTAAATTTTTAGATATTTTTGCTGCCTGTTTAGGTAGCACTATCTAGGTAGTAGTTTCTTGTAAAATTATTTCTTGTCAGAGGTAAATTAAAGCATTTGGGCGTTGAAATGAAAAAAATCTTTAAAAATCCATACACCATATAAACTGCTCTGCAAACACGTTCCATTTCAATAGGCAAAGCTGTTAAATGTTATCTGTCTTTGTATACTGTTAACTCTACTGTTATTTCTTCTCGTAACAGTATATGAGCGCAATTTCGCGTCATGGTATTAGACAGTCTTTGTTGACTGGTTGACTCAGGCTCTCTCGTATTCAGTACTCATTTTGTTTTCAATGTGGAAGCACCGCCACACCACCGGATAAGAGTTCATGTCAGTTTTTACACAAATTGTTGAAATTAAAAAGCAAAACATACGCCATACCAAAAATGGAATTTCATAAGATATTGCAAAATGTCGATATATTAATTAACATATACAAACTGCTCAATATCGAGGACCAATTCAGACTGGCTCAGGTTAATTCCGAACTGAAGAATCTCTTTGAGAGATACATTTTTCCCCAGCAAAACTACAGCACCCTAAAGATCGTCGGGAACGGCGAAAATGTCGTTGCGACAAATGAAAGTAATCGTAATCGGATTGTTTTGAAGCCGACAGAGTTTCAGGAATTTATACATTATCACGGAAAAAATGTGAAGATATTAGAACAAGTATATGGTACTGTGCTTCATGATTTAAGACCCATGCAAAATCTAACCACGATTCGATATTGCTTCACGACAATACACATTGAATACTTCGAAGAATTAGGGCAATTGTGTCCACAATTGGAATTGCTTCATGTAAACATATGTACTGACGAAGACGGCAGACAAATTATGCTTGGAACAAATTTGGACGTAAAATCGCTGCTTCCATTGAAAAAACTCAGAAGCTTGAGCATGATTCAAGACTACGGTCCGGATTTTATATGTAGAATAACCTATGGAGAATTCATAGAATTGGTAACAGAGCTAAAACTCGAGTACTTATCCTTGGATGAATGTATTTTGTATAATCGTATATCGGAATCAACTCCAAACATCCTCGTCGATCCAGTACACCTAAAAGAACTTAATATAGGATTCAATTGTTACCCAGAGGCAAATATTTCCCCATATGTACCCATTTTAAAAAATCTGGTAACTTTGGTCCTAACGATATATGAAGAGCCCATAAGCGACATGTTACTAAGAAATATTGCCGATGCTTGTATTAACCTAAATGTGCTCCATATACGATATTCCGAATTTGAAAATATTCAATCATTTTCCATACCATCAAAAGTAAAAGAATTATTGTTGACTAATTGTTATAGTTTAACTACAACAAATTTAAGGCAAATACTAACATCACCTGGATTGACGAAATTTTACTCACAAGACAATGATTATGAAGGAGAAGATATTGAAGACTTCGCCATTTCACCAAGCTTGCAGATACTGCACATACATGACAGTATTAATAGCTTCAAGTTAGCCTTTGGTGGCGGTATGAATTTAAAATATTTGTCTTGGGAATATTTCTCTTTCTACACCAACCACTATAATGATCATGGTTTGCAAAATAGTAGAAATTTGGAAGAGCTCGTCCTGCGCTATGTACATTTGTCCCCGACTACATTATCCCAATTGAATTTACTTCAGAAATTAACCATAACAATGTATGAGCTACCTGCTAGTTGGTGCTACATTAAAGCAATTCTGCAACATTCTCCGCTAAGCGAAGTTGTTCTAGAAAAAAGAGGAAAAAAAGAAACTCCTCGCTATACTACGGATTTACCAGGATTTCCTACAAATGTCCGCATTTTGAGGATAGATCAAGAAATATTTGACATGGCTTTACATTTTTGGCTGGATTTAGTTGCTCAAAATGAGGAATTGCAATTGGAGGTAAACCAATTACAGGAGAAACGCGCGGAATTCATGCGAACACTGATAACTCATGAAAAGTTTCCCAAAAATCGGAAAACTCTGGACATTTGCGGTTTCACAGTCAGTAAGTAAACATAGCTTCTTGATAACATTTAAAGCGGTTTTTTATTTGTTTTTGAGAACACCTGTGACACTCGTATACCAATTAATATTTTTGTTTCAGAATGCAGCGATTTAAAGCGAAATTTTGATGCCACCATGGATAAACTTATGAAAGCTAAGACAAAGGACTTGAACCGCGTAATATTTTTAAGGAATGAAAATACATATAAATAAATAAAAACGTTTACAACAACTTATTCTCTCGGTTCTCCTTTGGACTTTCCAAATGTCGGTTGGAAGAAACGGATTGCCACCTCTTAGTGATACATTCCGCATCGGACTATGTTAAATTATCTAAACTGAAGAGTATGGCATAATTTTGGAACTATTGGCGGAATTGAAAGTAGACTTTTCCAAAATGGTGGCTTAGGGAAAGAATGAAATTCGTAATTGCTATTGCAAAAAAATGCATATGACTGAAGAAACCCATAATACGTATACTGCCCTCCTAAGAAAGAAAGTCGTATCTCTATTTCAGTAGTTTTGAAATTTTTAGCTTTTAAGTTTTATATCTTTCGCGCCTTTTAATTTAATGCTTAGGTTAGGGACCTAAATTGGTCTATGCACGCTGAAAAAAAATCGCTTCTGTAGTATATTGTCCCAAACATATTCGGCTTGAAGCATATATATGTTTATGGTACACTCTAAATATATAATATTTGGTACACACAAAAATTATATATTTTGGAAGATGTTGTTTTGAACAAATCCTTGTTTTCACCCTAATACCTTTTATTTGGGATTTTAATTCCGAAACAAAAATGTATTTAAATTTAAGTATTCCGAAAATATCGAACCTTAATTGTGTTAAGTTTTTCAGTAATTTAATGATAATTTTTTAGAAATTTTTAATTGAAATCGTATAATTTTTGATAACATTAATTTACTGGAAGGATTGAAAAAAATGCTGACATGAAATACCCAGAAATTTAAAATGAGTCCCTTAAAGCAGAATGCAATGCTGCTAATGGTATGTTTGACTGGGAGAAATAATTCGAAACGAAGGAAAAATTAAAAATGAAATTAGAAAAATTCACCAAAGTTTTGAAAATCTTTCTTAAATTATATATATTTGAAGATATTCCTAAACAATAATTTTATTGGTATATAAATACATATTTTATTTGAGAAAATTAGTTTGCAAATATATTTTGTTGTAATATATTAATATATGCGTTCCAAGTAAATTTTATTGATTTTCAAATAAAATTTATTTACTCAGAAATAGAAAACATTTAAAAATTTGTGTTCCAAATATATTTTCTTTCGATTCAAACATATCAAAAAAGGCGATTTTGCCCCGTGTGTGAGCTGGTAAAACTGGCTGCCGGCACACCATAAACCGAAACCTGAAAGCGCGAAAGTTATAAAACGTAAAAGGTAAATATCTCTAAACTACTGAAATGGAGATACGACTTTCTTTCTTCGGAGGGCAGTATACACGCTGGAAAAAAATCGCTTCTGTAGTATATTGTCCCAAACATATTCGGCTTGAAAGATATATAT
This sequence comes from Eudasyphora cyanicolor, assembly GCA_963930755.1. NCBI lineage: Eukaryota > Metazoa > Arthropoda > Insecta > Diptera > Muscidae > Eudasyphora > Eudasyphora cyanicolor. Next base: position 238,852,453 of record OZ005735.1, read on the forward strand.
GTTTAGGGTACACTCGAAATATATAATATTTGGTACACACAAAAGTTGTGGATTTGGGAAGATATTTTTCTAAACAAATATTTGTTAACATCCCAATGTGACCGTTATTTCGAAACAAATATTTATTTGCATTTAAGTATTAATAAAATACATAAATTGTGTTAAATTTTTCAGTAATTCAAAGTTAAATTTTTAGAAATTTTTAATGTTCGTAAAAATAATAAATGATAATAATTGAAATCGTATAATAAAGTACTTAGAGGATTGACAACTATGATAGCTTGGAATACTCAGAAATTTGAAATGATTGATTTAAAACAGAAGTTAATGCTGCATATGGGTATTTCCACCGGAATGTCAACCGTGTCGAAAAAATTAAAAGTGATTAAACAAATTTTATTTTTTCACATTTTGGTAAAATACCATTCAAATTTTCTGATTTCAATACATATACAACTTGTTTCCGTTTTGGTGAAGAGGAAACGGGTTCCAAAATTAGAATATGTTTTTTTATCTATTAGTAATATTTTAGTACCCTTTCTCTTTCATATTTTATAGCTCAGAGAGGTATGCAATTACAACAAACATTACATAATATATTACTAACAACAATAAACAACAACAACAAAATAATGGAGAGGAAAGAATTTCGATTAACGGTAAATTTTTGAGCATTGTTTCAAATGATCTTTTAATGTAACAAACGTAAGCAAAAACACCATTTGTTGTCAAAACTTTGGAGTGATCGAACGGAAATTTTCGAAAGTTTGGATTTTAAGCAATTTTCACACACAGATTTAAAAAATATTTTGTATTATTGAAAATTTTAAAAAATAGTTAATTTATTTGCTTCCTCAATTTTGTAACGTAACGTAAGTATATGTTCAACATGTTAACAAATTAATAAAGTCTTGTTTACTAATTTCGGTTTTTATACCCTACACCACACTGTGGTACAGGGTATTATAACTTTGTGCATTTGTTTGTAACACCCAAAAGGAGAAGAAATAGACCCATCGTTTATTATACCGGTCGACTTAGAATCACTTTCTGAGTTGATTTAGCTATGCCCGTCTGTCCGTCTGTCTGTCCGTCTGTCTGTGCATGTATTCTTGTAATCAAAGTACAGGTCGCAATTATGGTCCGATCTCGACGAAACTTTACACATATCTTTTTTTTGGCCCAAGGACGATCCATATTGAATTTGGTTAAAATCGATTCAGATTTAGATATAGCCCTCATATATATGTTACCCCCGATTTGACATGTAAGCGCGGTAAAAACTGTATTTTATATCCGATCAGTATGAAATTCGTCAGAAAGAGGTTTCCTATTATATGAATGAACACTTTTAAATTTGGAAGAAATCGGTTCAGATTTTGATATAGCCCCCATATATACGTTACCTCCGATTTGACATGTGAGCGCTGTAAAAATGTTATTTTATATCCGATCAGTGCGAAAGTCGGCAAAAAGAGGTTTCTTTCTACATGAAGGAATACTGCCAAATTCGGAGAAACTCGGTTTAGATTTAGATATAACACCCATATATATGTAACCCCCGATTTGACCTGCAAGCGCTGTAGAAATTGTATTTTATATCCGATCAGTGCAAAATTCGGCAGAAAGAGGTTTCTTATTACTCGAAAGAATACTGCCAAATTCGGAGAAAATCGGTTCAGATTTAGATATAACTCCCATATATATGTTACCCCCGATATGACATGTAAGCGCTGTAAAAACTGTATTTTATATCCGATCAGTGCGAAATTCGGCAGAAAGAGGTTTCTTATTACATGAAGGAATACTGCCAAATTCGGAGAAAATCGGTTCAGATTTAGATATAGCTCCCATATACATATATGTTACCTCCCATTTGACGTGTAAGCGCTGTAGAGACTGTACATATTTTATGTCCGATCAGTACGAAATTCGACAGAAGGAGGTCTTTTTACATGAATGAATATTCAGGAAGATCGGTTCAGATTTATATTAAAGCTCCATATATATGTTCCTCCTGATTTGGTATCAAACAGCTATAGAAGTTGTATTTTACTTCCGATCATTAAAATGTTCCAGAAAGATGTCTCTCAATTTAGGAACGAATATTGCTTAATTTAGCGATTATCGTTTCAGAATTAGATAATATGTTTCTACCCATTTACCAATTATTCCAAATTGTTATGGCAATGACCCTTATCGCATTGTTAGGGAGGTGTAGGGTATTATATAGTCGGCCCCGCCCGACTTTCTGCCTTTCCTTACTGGTTTATAGATGGAAAAAATAGTTGAAAAAATAAAGAATATGCAAAGAGGCATAGAGAAAAAATAAAAAAAGATCCCGTGAAGATGATGGAGAACCGAAAAAAGGCAAACGAAAGACAACAAAAATATAGAAAAAAATTTAAGGAATTGATAAAACATAATGATAAACTATTAAAGAAGACTCTGAAAGAAAACCGTGAGAGACAAAAAAAATTTCGCGAGAAAAAGAAAAATGAAAGTCAACTTAACAATACTCCTTATGTCTGCAGGCAAACATTAGGAAAAGCGGTAAAAAAGGCAGAGAAATCGTTGCCGGTTAGTTTAGATAAAAAGATAAAAGTTATCGATGAATTATACAAAAAATATGTAAAGTCATCCACAAATTTTGAAATATCGTCCAACATGTCTACAGAATTTAAAAATCGATTGAAAAAAGTAGCTGCTTTTTATATGCGTGATGATATAAGCATTCAAGCAGCTGGAAGGAAGGACACCCTCATATTTGATGGCCAAATCGTTGCCAAACGTTTCATGCTCATGACCGTTTCTGAAGCCTACGACCTCTATAAAATTTAGTCACACGTCACATGTGTAAGTAAATCGACGTTTTTCCAACATAGACCACGCAACGTACAATTGTCAAGCAAAATACCTCATAATATGTGCGTATGTATGAATCATGCGAATTTTGGTTTTTTGCTGGAGAGTTGTGCAAATGTGATTTTGAAACATTTTTGGAATCTGCTTGTTGCAACATTCAAGAAGAAAAATGCATGACAAATGATTGTCCAAATTGTGTGCGCGATGTAAACCACGATTTAGTACCTATAAAGTATTTAGGACAAATGGACGAAAATGTGAAATGGAAACATTGGCGAAAAGTTGGCAATCGAGTTTCATTAGAAGTTGAGCTTCCACTCTTCAAAAGACATTTTTATGTTAAGCGAGCACAGCAAAATTATTTCCAAAATAAAAAAGAAAATGTGAAGCCAAATGAACTAGTCATTCAATTCGACTTTGCAGAAAATTACAGATTGATCTCCCAGAATGAAGTTCAAAGTGCACATTTTAGTTATAGTCAAGTTACGATTTTTACATGCGTAGCCTGGATGGATGGCGGAACCAAATCCTTTGCTATCATCAGTGACAAATTAAGCCACGACAAGTATGATGTTTACTACTTCATAACGAAACTTGTGCACCAAATTCAAAGACAATACGGACAATTTTTAAATATATTTATATTCTCGGATGGAAGCAGCTCTCAATTCAAGAATAAATATATTGTGCGGAGTTTATCGGACTTTTTGGTTGAATTCGGCTGTACAAATATCGAGTGGAATTATTTTGCAAGTTCTCATGGTAAAGGTGCCGTAGATGGAGTAGGGGCTGTCATAAAAAGAAAAGTATGGCAAATAACAAAGACAAAAAATATTATTATAGACAATGCTTTATCTTTTTTTGAATGTGCTCGGGACAACATAAGTGGTATTCACCTAATATTTACTACATGTGGAGAGATTGACGAGTTTTCCCCACGACTATCTGAAAAATGGAAGGATGTTCCAAATATTCCTGGAATCCAAAAACTTCATTGGATTTCATGTAATGATAAAAGGGAAATAAAATTAGCTCTAACAGCCAACTCTGAAAATAAGAAAATTATATAATTCAATCTTTATTTTATAAATACATGGAAAGGTATGAATAGCAAAAATGTAAAATCCTATCTCGAATTTAAAACTAAGTTTATTTTGCCTAATATTTAATTTTTTGTTTTAAAACATGTAAATGTATATACATATAATATAGAAAAAAGTGTTATGAAATCAAATAAAATTTGTATTTTCGCAAATGAAAATGTCTTAAATACAATTATTTTGAAATATTTTTTTCACTTTATAGCACAGGAAAAATTTGTCACGTAACGTCAGTAACGTAACGTAGATTATTTCAGCCAAAATATGAAAAATTAGAGCAGAAATTTCCCCAAACAAAAACACATTTTTAAAGCGACATTAGTCTACATTATTTAAAAATTAGTCCAATAAAAAAAATGCTACACACTTCGCAGACTTTTGCATTTTTAACAACCAGCACGAAACTCATTTCCATTTCCTGTAACGTAACGAAGTCGTGTTATGTCGCTAATAGTTTACAAAGTAGCTTTCAAAGAAAGTCTCTTTTTATACATAATATAGATGTATCGGAGAGCTATCCAAATATTCGAAAAGAGAGAAGAAAGTAATATACCTTAAAAGTTTTTTCGTCAATTTAAATCGTACGATCGTAACGTTCGTAAGGCTGGAAATGCCCATATGGTATCATAACTGGGAGGTACAATTCGAAACTAAAGAAAAATTTAAACTGAAATTCAAAAAGTCAACAAAAGTTTTTGAATTCTTTTTTAAATAAAATATATGTATTTACAAAAATTCCTAAACAATAATTATATTTGTATTTAAACACATATTTTATTTGAGAAATTTAGTTTGCAAATAGAATTTGTTGTAATATATTAATATATGCGTTCCAAATATATTTTATTGATTTTCAAATAAAATTTATTTGCTAAGAAATTTATAATATTTAAAAATTTGTGTTCCAAATATATTTTCTTTCGGTTCAAACATATCAAAAAAGGCGATTTTGCCCCGTGTAGGTAAATAGTTTTGCGTCACTTGATTGAGGCCAAACTTTTGAGTTTAATTAAAATTCTCGTATGTTCATATTGACATGCTAAAGTTTTAGGAGATGCGGTTAGTAAAAACAGCGGTTCAAAAAAATTAGGCAGTTAGTGCAAAAAGTGGGACTTTTTCACAGTTTTGCAGTATTAACATCATCTGGATATAATTTCACTAAAAACTTATTTTATTCCACATTTCAAAAGCTAGGATTCTAACGAAGAAAATAATGCCTATTTGCGAAAAGTTATTGGATCAATGTATAAATTAGAACTATATTGTAAAAAATATGGAAATTAAAAAAATAATATTTCATATTTTTTTATTTTGGCAATATTGTTTGGGAGGTACCAAAAGGGGCGTGGTAATAACGACCATTTTGCACGGGACTATACCAAAGTTATAAGCCGTTATCTTGTTGTGCAGAATGGTCCATTTGTATGGAAGGTGCCAAAAGAGGCGTGTCAAATTCGCCCATTTTTCTCGAGATGATAGCGACCAAGAAACGAATACTATATGTGGATTGTGAACGATTCTGAGTAGTAATATATACACATGTTATGAGATAATCAATATGTCACATAATAGTTCAACATACAAGCAAAGAAAAAATTCGTTTCTGCGAAACGAAATATTAGACAACTACAATTCTCGTTTGCCGGAACTGACATTTCGTTTGTTGTGACAGAAAGTTATATCGCGTAAGCGAAATTTCAGTCGTCGTAAACGAGAATTGTAGTTGTCTATTATTTTTTCTTTGCGTGTAGTCCATCTTTGACATTAGTCTGAGATAGAAAAAAAATGTTGACACATACACATAGAATACAGTTTGGTTGCCTCAACCGAATTATTTGCCAACCGAATTTTGTAGCTCTGTCTACTATCATGCGATTCCATCAGGACAAGCAATATTTTGGTTGTGGTATACTTCTGCTTCCGTGTTGACAACAATCATATTTGGTTGCACCAACTACGAAAATGATGGTTTAAATTATCTGTTGCAATTGCCACAACCAACTGTTTAAAAAAAATGATTTTTCTGACATTTTGTCAGTCATATACTACCGACAATTAATTAAAAACAGTTTTCATTCTTATTTTTTTTTATTGAACAAAAAATTCACAACAAAATTAAAAAAACCCATATTACAAATTCCTCACTATTATGAGATGTGGAAAACATTTTAGTACACGAAAAAAAAGCACAAAACTGTTATGCAAATATCGCTTAACCCTGTGCATTCAATTTCACGATTGATACTTTTATTTTTTATTTATGTGAAACATTTTGCACAGCATATTCTGCATTCCACACATTATTATTCACACGAGATTATTTTTGATTGCATATACCATTCTTAAACAAAATGTTGAAGATTTTTTATGTCGAGTAATTTAATTTTTTGTTTGTTATGTATCAGCAAAAGAACAGCAACCAATCTTTCGGTTGTATTTCCCATTTAATTATTCTAAATTTGGGAAATGATTGGGATAACCAATAAACGATTATTTATTAATTTTTTCTGTTGTAGTAACCAATTATTCGTTTCAATAATAATGGTTGGTCTATTGACACTATTTCTGTTGTCAAGAATAAACAATTGGTTGTCACAACCAAAAATCGATCATCTATCTATCTAGCTATCTATCTATATATATAAAAGAGAGTGTCTGTTTGTGGGTTTGTTTGTATGTTTGTTCCGTATAGACGTCTAAACGGCTAGACCGATCATCTTGAAATTTTCACAGAATGTACATGTGAAGGGGGTGCTGAAAATAGGGTACTTGAATTTTCGATATATCAAGTGGGCGTGGACCCGCCCATAGGGGTCCAATTTTGATATTAAGAAAATTTTTTAGCTAGAGTGCTGAAATTTTTTGTGTATGCATTTAGTGGCAGATAATGTGAATTTTCCAAAAATGGGCGGAGTCGGACCAATGGGCGTGGCCCCGCCCATATAAGCCATATTTTGAAATTCAAATATTTTCTACAATTTATTAAATAGAGTTCTGTATATGAGTGTATATGTATCTGGTGACAGTCTACGTGATTGGTCCAAAAATTGGCGGGATCGGCCCAATGGGCGTGGCCCCGCCAACATAGACCAAATTTTGAAATTTCGATATCTTGAACAATTTGCTAGCGAGAGTGCTGCAATGTTGTGTATATGTATCTGGTGACAGTCTACGCGATTGGCCCAAAAATTGGCGGGATCGGCCCAATGGGCGTGGCCCCGCCCACATAAACCAAATTTTGAAATTTCGATATCTTGCACAATTTATTATCAAGAGTGCTGCAGTTTTGTTTATATGTATCTGGTGACAGTCTCCGTGATTGGTCCAAAAATGGGCGGGATCGGCTCAATGGGCGTGGCCCCGCCCACATAGACCAAATTTTTAAATTGAGATATCTTGCACAATTTGCCAGCGAGAGTGCTGCAATGTTGTGTATATGTATCTGGTAGCAGTCCACGTGATTTTTCCAAAAATGGGCGGGATCGGACAAATGGGCCTGGCATCGCCCATATAAGCCAAATTTTAAAAATGTGATATCTTGCACAATTTTATACCGAGAGACCTGGAATTTTGTGTATATGTATCTGGTTATATTCTACGTAATTGGTCAGAAAATGGGCGGGATCGGCTCAATGGGCGTGGCCCAGCCCACATAGACCAAATTTTGAAATTTCGATATCTTGCACAATTTGCTAGCGAGAGTGCTGCAATGTTGTGTATATGTATCTGGTAGCAGTCCACGTGATTATTCCAAAAATGGGCGGGAGCGGACCAATGCGCGTGGCCCCGCCCACATAGACCAAATTTTGAAATTTTGATATCTTGCACAATTTGCCAGCGGGAGTGCTGCAATGTTGCGAATATGTATCTGGTGGCATTCTACGTAATTGGTCGAAAAATGGGCGGGACCGGACCAATGGGCGTGGCCCCGCCCACATTGACCAAATTTTGAAATTTTGATATCTTGCACAATTTGCTAGCGGGAGTGCTGCAATGTTGTGTATATGTATCTGGTGGCATTCTACGTAATTGGTCAGAAAATGGGCGGGATCGGACCAATGGGCGTGGCCCCGCCCTTATAAGCAAAATTTCGAAATTGATATATCTTGCACAGTTTTTTACCTAGAGTGCTATAATGTTGTACATATGTATCAGGTGACAGTCCACGTGATTGGTCCAAAAATTGGCGGGATCTGACCAATGGGCGTGCCACCGCCCATATAAGCCAAATTTTGAAATTGAATTATATTGCTCATTTTGTTAGCGAGAGTGTTGAAATTTTGCGTACATGTATCTGGTAGCAGTCTATGCGATTGGCTTACAAATGGGCCAGTGGGCGTGGCACAGATATATCTTGCAAGGATTATATAGGAAATACATGAACAAAAATGATCGGTATGCGATAATTACAGCTGCTCACTCCAATACAATCGCTATATGATAATGTGATGCATGACCAATGAAACAAGAATTTGGAAATTTTATAAGTATACATTTCTATTTTCTGGACTTTCCACTGAATTCGGTATTTTTTCATTCAGTGAATTTATTGCTAATAACAGTAAGGAAAGGCAGAAAGTCGGGCGGGACCGACTATATAATACCCAACACCTCCCTAACAGTGCGATAAGGGTCATTGCGATAATAATTTGGAATAATTGGTAAATGTGGTGTGTGTGTGTGTGTGTATGTATATCTTATTTTGAACCGATAATCGCTAAATTAAGCAATATTCGTTCCTAAATTGAGAAACATTTTTCTGGAGAACTTTGTAATGATCGGAAGTAAAGTACAACTTCTATAGCGCTTTGTAACCAAATCTGGAGGAACATATATATGGAGGTTATATATAAATCTGAATCGATTTTCCTTGAATACTCATTCATGTAAAATAGAAACCTGTTTCTGTCGAATTTCGTACTGATCGGATATAAAACACAGTCTCTACAGCGCTTACATGTCAAATTGGGAGTAACATATATATGGGGGCTATATCTAAATCTGAACCGATTTTCGCCAAATTTTGTATTGTCTCTAAGTGTATCACGAGACTACTCTCTGTCAATTTTTGTACAAATCGGTTCAAAAATGTTGCTTATGGCGCATATATGCCAAATCGGAGGTACATATATATGGGTAAACCATCCGATCTTTATGTATTCGCACCAAATGGCAAAACAAAAAATGTAGTATACCAAAGAGCACTTCAATAAAGAACAAATAATAATTATTACAAAAATAATATCTTTTTACTCGGAATAACTTTGACATGGGCAGCGAAGCGCACCGGGCTCAGCTAGTCTATATATATAAAGAAGAATGTGTGTTTGTTGGTTTGTTTGAACCGTATAGACGTCTAAACGGCTGGACCGATCTTCTTGAAATTTTCACAGAATGTACATGTGTGATATATCGATATATCACGTGGGCGTGGCCCCGCCCACATAAGACAAATTTTAAAATTGAGATATCTTGCACAATTTGTTAGCGAGAGTGCTGGAATTTTATGTATATGTATCTGGTGGCTGTCTACGTGATTGGTACAAAAATGGGCGGAATCGGGTCAATGGGCATGGCACCGCCCATATAAGTCAAATTTTTAATTTTTAATATGTTAGAGAGAGTGTTGTAATTCTGTGTATATGTATCCGGTGGTAGTCTACGTGATTGGTTCAAAAATGGGCGGGATCGGACCAATGGGCGTGGCCTCGCCCATAGAAGTCAAATTTTGAAATTGAGATATCTTGAAGATTTTGTTAGAGAGAGTGCTGTAATTTTGTGCATATGTATCTGGTGGTAGTCGACGTAATTGGTCCAAAAATGGGCGGGATCGGACTAATGGGCGTGGCCTCGCCCATATAAGCAACCTTTTGATCTCTTTGCGAGAGTGCAGTAATTTTGTGTATATGTGTCTGGTGGAAGACTACGTGATTGGTCTAAAAATAAGCGGGATCAGACCAAAGGGCGTGGCCCCGCCCATATAACCCAAATTTGAGCTATCTTGCACAATTTAGTAGTGAGAGTAGTGTAATTCTGTTTATATGTATCTGGTGGTAGTCTGCGTGATTGTTCCAAAAATGGCTGGGATCGGTCCAATGGGCGTGGCCCCGCCCATATAAGCCACATTTTTAAATTGAGATATCTTGCACAAATTGTTATCGAGAGCGCTGTAATTTTGTGCATATGTATCTGGTAGTAGTCTACGTGATTGTTCCAAAAATGCGCGGGATCGGACTAATGGGCGTGACCCCGCCCATATAAGCCAAATCTTGAAATTGTAAATATGTATGTGGTGGTAGTCTATCTGATTGGATAGTCGTTGTGTTTAGTTCGTCTACACCGCACGCATTTCTGATCGCTGCTTTGCATTTACGTACATAACTGCTTTAACTCGGTCTTATTTGTGATATCTTTCGAAATATCATCCGATCCATTAACTAATCATCATGACTAATTCGTCAGCCACACAAAATCAAATAATTTCAAGTTTCACCATTGATAAAAGTAAAAAACTGACAATCTTAACTCTCGGTCCTAAGTACTTGGTTATGAAACTCCTTAATAGTGAAAAAACTCTTGCTGAAGTCTCACCTTTTCTTATTAAGAAGGTGATAGATGAGGTATGCGGGGGCGAAGTAGAGATATGCAAAAAACTCCGGAATAGAACAATTCTCGTAAAAACGAAAAACTTCGGTCAAGCCAGAAACCTCATTCAACTGACGTTTACCAGACATACAAATAGAAAGAGGAGTTATTTACTCGTCGGATCTCTTCGGTACTTCTGAGAGTGAAATTCTTAAAGAATTGAAACAAAACGTATGTAGGGTAGAGAAAATAGTGAAGAAAGAAGGGAACGCCTTGAATGAAACGGGCCTTATAAACCTTACCTTCGCCTCTTCGTCTCTCCCCACTGAAATTTCCATCGGCTACGAAAAAACCAACATAAGACCTTACATACCCCTACCACTCAAATGCAAAAACTGTTTTCGTTTTGGACACATAACAAAGGCATGCACAAATATAAAGGCATGCTGGAATTGCTCCAAAAATTACCATCTCGATGACGAAAACGAAAAGACTTGCTCTCTATCCAAACAGTGTATAAACTGTTTGGAACATAGCAGCAACAACAACATCCCTACCGATCACTCTCCCAATGATAAGTCTTGTCCAGTATTTTTGAAAGAAAAAGAAGTCCAAGCTATCATAACTCTGGAGAAAATGAATAGAAAATCCGCTCAAAAAAATATAACGAACGGCACCAGGGATGATAATTGAGAGTAACCAAATGGTACAAAAATCGTTCTAAAAAGGTACTTTTTCGACCCAAAAAGTACTAATTTTAAAATTTGTTTAAATTCTTCTTGAAATATTAAGATAAAAATTATTAAGATCCAGTATTACATGAACAATCTCTTGATAACAAGCTACTAAAATCTTATATACGCAGGGTTACCATACGTCCTCCTTTCGGAGGACATGTCCTCCTTTTTAACCAGTGTCCTCCCGTCCTCCCTCCTTTTTCAAAAATCTTGGATTTGTCCTACTTTTGCTACAAATGCAACTTAAATCATACACATGCATTATATTCACAACTAGTCTTAGTACAAAGTAAGTAAATTTGTCCATTTGTATACCCTCCAAAATAGGATGGAGGGTATACAAATTTGGTACAGATACTTCTTACATCTGTAGTTATCATGGGATTGAAAATGGGCAATATCGGTCCATTTTTTATATAGCCCCAATATGTAGAATCTTCCTGATTTGACTTCTTAACACAAATTTCTAGTGATCGGGCTGAAAATTGCACCCAAAACAATTGACATGCGATCCATGGTGGAGGGTATATAAGATTCGGCATGGCCGAACTTATCGCCGCTTTCACTTGTTTATTATAAGTTTGTTTTGAGACAGATGTTTGTAACACATAAAAATACTGGAGCTAGACCCACTTTGTTCAATATCTGTTCAGATTTATATATAGACCCCATATATGTTTTCTTTCCGAATTGATCTTTTAGCGCTACAGAAGCTGTTATAAATGCAATCACTTTGAAATTAAGCAGAACAAATTTGAAAAAAATCTGTTCAGATTTAGATATAGATATAGATTTGGCATCTAAGCGCTTTAAAATACCAATTGTTGGACTAATCATTAGATAAATAACTATTATAAAAATTTAGAATATTTCTTCTCATTCTACTCAGATACGGTATCATATAGTCCGCTCTGCCGGACTTTAGACCTTCCTTACGGGTTTAAAGTTTCATTTTTTATCATAGTAAAATGCCCATCCTTTCCAATTACTGCATTTTTTAAATGTCCTCCGAAAGTCCAAAACCCTCTTTGTAAATGTCACAATTGTCCTCCTTTTCTGGCACAAAAGTCCCCCTTTCCGAAAAAAGTTTATGGCAACCCTGTATATACGCAAATATAAACCAATATTTACGGAAATTGATACAAAATCATTTTTGATGCCTATTGAAAATGGGGCATTTCGGCCCATGTTTTGATTTAGACTCTACATATATAGAGGTACCTTCCGATTAGAATTCTTGACTCTCTAAAGAACGAATATTTAACCGATTATGATGAAATATATTTCATATTGCATAAAATCATCTCCAGAAAAAAGTGATTCATGTCGGTTTAAATATAAAATTAATGGACTTTGTATTTTATTTTATCCAGTATCGCTCCTTTTTAGAATTGCTTCACGTTTTTATATACGATTATACCCCACGTGATGGTTCCAGACGTAGTTGAGTTGTTGGTGTAGATGCCACGTTTTACAAGAGCCAAACATATTTTTTGGCGTTGCGTAGCTATGTCGAACCATGTCGAAAGAGCATGTGTACGACTTATATAACTTCTTTGAAAAAGTATCAAATGTGTCGCGGGAGTATCACGGTACTTTGTGGGTCTGAAAAGTATCAAAACAAGTAAGAAAGTTTCAGTCGGGTAAACCGACTAAGGTATACCCTCACTTTGTGAGTAATGTAATATTGAATATTACTCGAATTATTCTGTCAATTTGTGTGGGAGGTACCAGAAGGGGTTTATCAAATTCTTTTGCTGAACATTAGATACCTTAAATTCATTGCACTGTGCCGACTTATAAGCATTTATGTGCACTGGTATAAACGTTATGAGACATTAAATTGTGGTATGATTTGGGCATTTTGTGTGGGAGGTTCAAAGAGGGGCGTGGCAATAACGCCCATTTTTCACAGGGCTATAGACACTATAAAAACATTACACTGTAAAAAATTTCAAGTATTGTTATACACTGGTTTTAATGTTATAAGCTGTTAACTTTTGGTGCAAAAAGGTACCTTTGTGTGGGAGGTACCAAAAGGGGCGTGACAACAACACCCATTTTTTCCCTGGACTGTAGGTAATATAAAAGCATAATACTGTACAAAATTTCAAGTATTTTTATACACTGTTATTAATGTTATAAGCTGTTAACTTTTGGTGCAAAATGGTGCATTTGTGTGGGAGGTACCAAAAGGGACGTGGCGACTTCGCCCATTTTTCTCGAGTTGATAACGACTAATAAGCTAATACTATGTGTGGAATTTCAAAAGATTCGAATAAGTAGTATAGCAGTTAATAAAGAATCAATATTTCACAACATTTTAACCCTTTGTGGGGGAGGTACTAGAAGGAGTGGACCAATATGGTCCATCTTCGAACTTAGCCGGAGATAGAACAAAATATTACCACATACCAAATTTGAGGTCAATCGGTTACTCCTTTCGAGAGTTATCGTGCGCACCAGCCAGCAGACACACAGACAGACAGACAGACAGACAGACGGACGGACATTGCTCATTCGACTTAAAATGACCCAAAACGGATTTCCTCCGAACATACTTGGGGTCTTAGGTCACTCCATCGACGTGTTACACTTTTTTCCGTAGCAAATGATATATACCCTCGTCACACTAAAGTGAGGGTATAAAAAGTACTAAAGTATCAAATTTATCATCCCTGAACGGCACCCACCAAAAACATTTTCTGCAACAATCACAACTAGCCCAAAATCTACTCAATCCCTCTCTCAAAATAATCACTCTTCCCAGGAGAAAAATTCTACAAGTCGTCTTACACCACCGTCGTCTTCTCAGAAAACGGCGCAGCAACCACCTTCTATCTCTCAAAATACTCACTCTTCCCAAGAGAAACCTTCCACAAGTCGTCTCACACCACCATCGTCTTCTCAAACAATAGCGCAGCAACAGACGCCGAAACAAACAACAAAATGCGTGAAGGCAGACAACGTGGAACTCTCATCGGATACCTCTGACGTCGACGAAAGTGCCGACGGTAATGCAAACCCCGACGACAATGTAAACACTGGCGGTGAAATTGCAATTTTACCAAAAAACACATCGAAGCGTAACTTGAAGCAACTTCAAAAAGAAAACATTAAAAATGTTCCAAAACGTATGAAAAAATAACTATTCACTTTAAGTTTATGTTATTATTCTACACTCTACCATATTATATCTAAAAGCCTAGCTTTATACATACTAACATCTAACATTTTTGTACTTACCCTGCAGTCAGCCAGGCACCATATGTCTCTATGTCACCACTTGTTCTATAGTGACAATTGAACAAGGTAAAAAGTCTACAACTTTCTTTACAGACAACTGTTGTACAGTATTTATGGCGACATTGTCATTGCTTGTCTTTTTTGTTTGAATGCGCATTATAATAGCTGCCTGCAGAATGCACAGCTGCGCAGTCAGCAGGTAGAGATTTTTTGGCAATTGTTCTTTTTTCATTCCTTGATTTTCTTCTGTCAAGGAAGTTCGTTTTGTGAAAATAATTTTTGTGTGTTAAAAAGATGATTACAATTATTTTATAAAAATGAAATAATGAGTAAAAGAAATTATAAAAGACTTGTAAAAAGCAAACAATATCATTTAAAAGTATAAGTTTGCAATGTGAGCAAAAAAACAGCGAAATGAATATTGTGGGAGAAAGTGAAGATTTTGTGGAGAATTTGGCGTTCCGAAATTTACGTTGCGGGAGAAGTTAAAGCAGTGGTACATAGAAACAACACCTTCTAGGAAGTGTTTGGAGAAACTATGTCAATATTAAATGAATTTAATTTTATATACATTTCAGTATTTATTATTTTTTGTTAATTAAATGAATAAAAGGTTTAGCCAGCCTCGAAGAAAGTGAGCATATAAGTTTACTACTGAATCTTTGGTTCAAATGTCTCTATATGAATTACTTTGACATTTAACATTTACTAGAGAATCTTTGTTCCAAATGTCTACATATGGTTAACTTTGACATTTAACATTTACTAGTGAATCTTTGGTGCAAATGTCTACATATGGTTTACTTTGACATTTAACATTTACTACTGAATCTTCGGATCAAATGTCTACTGGTGGTTTTTCAATGACAGCTAATGTTAAATGTCTATAGGAGATTACATGGGCAGGGGCACATTTTGTCTGTAGTACTACTGACAATGTCACAAGTAAATCACTACAATTTTACTAATGGCATTTCCTACAGGGTACCTACCCAATACTTACATATCTATCAAGTTATAAACCAAACATATCTGTAAAATCTACAACCAAAACAAAAGCAAAGTTCATGAATCTGTTAACATCATGACATTGCAAATAGTTCAATGGAATATGAATGGATATGAAAACAACTATAATGAGCTACAAATGATCATAAAATCATACTCGCCCAAAATTATTTGTATTCAAGAAACTCATTTCCATGACAAAAACAAAATTATATCACCTATAAACTATACTCTATACGAAAAAAAACACTACCAATACTAGATATGGCGGATCTGCTATACTAGTACACAACTCAATACAACATAAATTGATCGAAACATCCGCCAATTATGACAATATTTGCCTTGAAGTTTATTCTAAAATAAAATTTAGGATTTCTTCGGTATATATTTTTTTTTTTTTTTTTTTTTTTTTAATTCTTATAAACTTTATTATATTCAATGCTTTATACTAATTACATAGTTAAATATGAATAAAATATGTATTAGAACTAGCATTCAATTTACAAAATTACAGCCTCAGCGTCTTATAGACATTGTAGAGATACCACCTAACAAAACATTTAATAACAACGACTTACATGAAATTCTTGGGCAATCCAACCTTCCAACCATAGTCACTGGGGACTTCAACAGCTGGCATACTGCCTGGGGTTCTCAAAAAAGTAACAGAAAAGGTAAAACTTTACTTAAATACATTTTAAACTCAAACTTTATTCTTTTAAACGACCACTCTCCCACTCATTTAAGTGTACATGGAACATTTTCAAATATTGATATATCATTTTGCAGTCCCACCATTGCGGCACAGTCAAAATGGAAAGTACTTGATGAACTTTGTGGTAGTGACCACTACCCAATAGTCATCTCACTATTTAAACCCCAAAATTATAGAGAAGACAGTTACAAACACAAACCGCTCTTTAATGTAGATCATGCCAATTGGGAACTCTTTCAAGAAAAATGCACTCTACTAGAATCTGTTCGCTCAAGTAGTGATAACATTAACAGGGAAGCCGCTAATATAATAAAAATTATTAATCAATCTGCTAACATATCAATTCCACAGACAAATCATTCAAATTATACTAAAAAGGTACCATGGTGGTCAAAAAAGCTCGAAGAATTAAAACTTCGTAAAAATAAATTATGGCAGAATTACAAACGAGATATGAACCAGACCAATCTCCTAGAATATAAAAAATCTAGGGCAAAATTTAAACGAGAAATAAAATGTTCCAAAAATGAAGCAATAAATCGTCTTGGAACTTCCATTAATCCCTCTACATCTACTTCTAAAATATGGTGCAATATAAGAAAATTCACGGGCTATAAATCATCCCACAGTATCCATTGCATTTCCAAAGCAGACGACCCCGATACAATATTGACAGAACGAGCAGATATAGCCGACGAATTTTAAAAATTTTGGTCCAAATTATCATCAGATAATTTGTTTTCCAATAATTTTAACAGATCAAAATCTGAAGTTTTAAATTCCACTTTCCATAACTACTCTCAAAACAAAGCACTTAATATAGAAACACCAATAACGTTAATTGAATTAACGAGTGTCCTAAAAAAATTAAAAGGAAACACCCCTGGACTAGACAGAATATCTTATCCGATGATCAAAAATATGCCTTGCTCTATGAAAACAAGACTATTGAAATTTTTTAATAAAATATTTGAAAATTATATACCTCAACAATACAAAGTCAGCGTCGTAATTCCCTTACCAAAACCTAAATCGCAAAAAACATTATTAAAATCATATAGGCCTATTTCTCTAAATGGATGTATTTCCAAAGTTTTGGACAGAATAATAGCTAATAGATTATGGTGGTTCATTGAATCATATAAACTTCTAGATAATCGTCAATGCGGTTTTAGAAGAGGTAAATCTAGAACTGACCCATTATTATATATGGATTATATTATAACGAAAAACTTATCTGCCAGAAAACATTTATCAATAATTTCATTAGATTTTGAAAGAGCATTCGATAGGGTTGGAATCCATATAATACAACAACTTAAAATTTGGAATGTTGGGCCAAAAATAACTAAATATATTTTGAATTTTATGACAAATAGAAAAATAATTGTTCGTATCGGAAGCAATTATTCGAAATCCGAACCATTACATAACGGTATACCCCAGGGATCACCGTTATCAGTAGTCCTATTTCTTATTGCATACAACAGCTTATGCCTTATCATTTCTCCATATAAGGAAATACAATTTATAGCATACGCCGACGACTTCAATCTAATAGTTGAATCTAAAAGGGATAAAAACTCGATAACGGATTTATCCAATCTTTTTAACGACATAACCCACTGGTGCTGCACTTCAGGCGCAATTCTCTCAATATCAAAATGCAAAACTATACATATATGTAGAATGAAAAATTGCCACTCTGGTATAAATACCGGTAACATTTCCTTAAACAATGTGAGTAACATGAAAATTCTAGGATTACACATAAACTCCAAATATCGGTGGGATACACATATAGACCATCTGTCATCAGTACTACATAAACAATTAAACATTATAAAATGTCTCTCATCAATACAGATGAACTGCAACGCTGGTACAATTATATCTATTATTAAATCTATTTTAATATCAAAAATTACGCCCTCCCAATATATGGAAGCGCACCCAAGTCCCAACTAAGGAAAACAATAATAAATATTTCATTGAGAGCTTACCGTACCACGCCAATAAACAACCTTCTGGCAGAATCTGGTATCATCTCCCTTGAAACACAATTAAAAATTCTAATCTCCAAACTATTAAAAACTATAACTTTTAGCAATAATTCTCCGATCCAACAAATAGTGAAAAAATGTACTACATCTAAAAAAATACCAAAAATTCCTTCCGCTATCTATCGATCACTTTCAATGAATTCAGTTTTACAATTACCAACAACATTAAATATAAAGAAAACCACTGACCATCCACCATGGCATTTAAATATTAATCAAATTGATACCTCTTTAAACCTACATAACAAATCCTGTACACATCCCGATGTATTTGTTCACTTATTTGAAGAACTGAAGAGTAAATACCACGGTTTTAGCTTCATCTACACTGACGGTTCCAAAACCGAACATTACACTTCATTTAGCGTCACTACGGAGGACGCAGTCATAGTCTCAGCACTACTCCCAAATTATAGTTCCACCTACACAACTGAAATAGTTGCACTATACGAAGCTTGTAAGGCAATAAAATCGCGGAAAGGTAAATACGCTACTTGTTCGGACTCACTATCTGCATTGACATCTGTTAAAAATATATCCAATAATAACTTCTACGCATCGTATATTAGAAATATTGTTATTCATTCGTATCCAAAGATAATTCTAATTTGGCTACCTGGACACTCAGGTATCAAGGGCAATGAATTTGCAGACAATGTAGCAAAGTGTGCAAATAATTATGCTCTAACCACATACCCAAATTTTAATTCCAAAGACCTAAACTGCTACATATGCAAACACTACACCGAAACATATAGTTGCTTTCAAAATACTTCTCAATGGTACAAACAAATAAACACAAGACAAATTAATGTACATGATTTTTCAAAACATAATCCTGCCCTGAACAGAAGCGACACCATTAAAATAATTAGACTTAGACTCGGACATTCAAAAATTACTCATGGACATTTACTTAACATACCAACTAATAGAATCTGCAATTGCGATCCTACCACCACTTTCAGTCTTGTTCATTACCTTAGGGACTGTCCAAAATTTAATGATCTAAGGTCACAAACTAATAGAATATCTAAAACAATCAAATCTATATAAAGAAATATAAACATTTATTTTCCATACATTAAAACAAATAAACATTCATATTCCATCCATAATCTAGATTTGATTTATATTATATATTAACATAGTAAATACTGATTTAAGAAACATCATTGTAAATAAAAATTGTTCTAACCATATTTAGCTGAAGGCCTTAGATGCTATTGCTCTTTCTTATATATTAACTAGTAATTTGTAATTATTAGTTAATATCAAATAAATAAATAAATAAATATCTGATTGGTTAAAAAATGAGCGGGATCGGACCAATGGGCGAGGAACAGCCCATGTAAGCAACCTTTTGAAATTGATGTATCTTCCACAATCTATTCGCGAGAATGCTGTTAGTTTGTGTATTTGTGTCTGATGAAAGTCTATGTGATTGGTCTAAAAATGAACGGGATCAGACCAAAGGGCATGGCTCCGCCCATATAAGCCAATTTTGAAATTGAGATATCTTGCACAATTGGTTAGCCATAGTACTGTAATTATGTTTATATGTATGTATCTGGTGGCAGTCTACGTGATTAGTCCAAAAATGGGCGGGATCAGACCAATGGGCCAAAGCCAAATTTTGAATTTGAGATATCTCCACAATTTCTCAGCGAGTGTACTCTTATTTTATGGAGATATTTTGGTGGCAGTATTCGTGATTGGTTCAAAAATGGACGGGATCGGAAATCTAAATCTGGGCCAACGAAGTGGACCGGGTCAAGCTTTATATATATAAATTGATGTGTGTATGTTACGTATGGAGTCCAAAACGGCTGAATCGTTTTTGATGAAATTTTCAGGGAATGTTCAGATAAGCCTAGAGGGTGACATAGGCTTTATAAGTTCTTGGTTGAGGGGGCGTGATTCCTACTGTCCGTACCTACGAATAGAATAACGAGATTCCTACTGTCCCTATCATGTTTTGATAAATGGACGGGATCGGAAATCTGAAGTCTGGGGCAACGAAGTGGACCGGGTCCAGCTAGTCTATATATATAAAGAAGAATGTGTGTTTGTTTGTTTGTCGGTTTGTTTGTACCGAACAGACGTCTAAACGGCTAGACCGATCTTCTTGAAATTTTCACAGAATGTACGTATGTGGGGCGTGGTGAAAATAGGGTACTTGAATTTTCGATATATCAAGTGGGTGTGACCCCGCCCACATAAGACAAATTTTAAAATTGAGATATCTTGCACAATTTGTTAGCGAGAGTGCTGTAATTTTGTACATATTTATCTGGTGGCAGTCTACGTGATTGGTCCCAAAATGGGCGGGATCGGACCAATGGGCGTGGCACCGCCCCATTAAGCTAAATTTAAAATCGAGATATCTTGCACAATTTGTTAGCAAGAGGGCTGTAATTTTGTGTATATATATCTGCTGGCGACTTAGTCTACTTAATTGGTCCAAAAATGGGCGGGATCGGACAAATGGGCATGGCCCCGCCCATATAAGCCAAATTTTGAATTTGAGATATCTTGCACAATTTGTTAGCGAGAGAGCTGTAATTTTGTTTATATATATCTGTTGGCGACTTACGTGATTGGTCCAAAAATAGGCGGGATCGGACAAATGGGCATGGCCCCGCCCATATAAGCCAAATTTTGAATTTGAGATATCTTGCACAATTTGTTAGCGAGAGAGCTGTAATTTTGTGCCATGTATCTGGTGGTAGTCTTCGTGATTTGTCCAAATATAGGCGGAATTGGACGAATGGGCGCGGCCCCGCCCATATAAACAAAGATTTTAAATTGACATATCTTGCACAATTTGTTAGCGAGAGTGCTGTAATTTTTGCATATGTATTAGGTGGTAGTCTAATTGGTTGGTGCAAAAATGGGCGGGATTGGACCAATCGGCGTGGCCCCGCCAATATAAACCCAATTTTGAAATTCACATAACTCGCACAAATTATTAGCGAGATTACTCTAATTTTGTGCATATATATTAGGTGGCAGTCTACGTGCTTGGTCCAAAAATGGGCGGGGTCGGACAAATGGGAGTGGCCCCGCCCATATAAGCCAATTAAATTTTGTGTTTGATATATCTTGAGCAATTTGAGAGATCAATGTAAATATGTGCATATATATTTGGTGTCAGTCTACGTAATTAGTCCAAAAATGAACGGGATCGGAAATCTGAAGTCTGGGGCAACGAAGTGGACCGGGTCCAGCTAGTATGGTATATATAATGAAAATTTAAAATTGGTTACCACAACTAACCGAGTGTCAATGAAAAAACAATCTTATTTCGATTGATACAACCATCGATTTAGTTGCAAGCATTTGCATTTGTTCTTATCCATGTTATTATTGTTTTTTCAACTAATTAATATACTTTTTGTTGCTAGTACTATTTTTTTATTGTTACAATCGAATTCCAACCAATTATTTTCCTGGGTGTACTAAATTTAATCCTGTCGCAAGTTTGGATTAATTAAAAGCTTAATAACTGTCGTTAAAACAATTAGAAAAACATTTTCAGAAAAATTGTTATTTGCTGGCACGAAAAAAACATAAGAATAGAAAAAATCGCAAAAAATAGTTTATTCAATTTTGTAAAAGCCAGCTTCCTAACGAAGGAAAGAACTATGGATATATGTCGAAATTATAACCCTTTTGGTAGAAGTTAGAGAATTTAAATAAAATCACATTTGTATACTCTAGGAAAGAAGTGATACCAAAAATCCATCATTTTATTTACATATGCATTTTAAGTTTTGATAAGGACATTCAAATTGTAGGAAATTTTGAGGGACGGTATATACAGGGTGGGCCTAAAAAAACCAAGGGGTGTAAAAGTTTTATAACTTTTTCGTTTATTATTTTTTTTTTATTTTTCCAATATATAATACACAAAAGGCAAATTTTTTACACTAAGTATGAAAAATAATGTCTCTTAAATGACCACCGTTTTCAGCTTCGCACTGATGGGCTCTTTTTAGAGCATTTTCCATAACACCTTTCAAAACTTGTGGCTGTAGCGTTCGAATTTCTGCAACAATGTTTGCCTTGAGTTCAAGGATTGTCTCTGGCTTGTTCACATACACTCGCTCCTTCAAATAACCCCAAAGAAAATAGTCGGGTGCTGTCAAATCTCAATCTCAATCAAAATGTCGACGATATGCTCTTTGCGTTTAAATAATTGATCTCTGGTTTAAATAATAAAACTCTATTGTTCTGGTTCTCTGTTCAATTGTGAACCTCCCCATTATAAATTCTCCAAGTGTTGTCTATATAATCTGAAAGAAAAAATAAAAAAAAATTAATAAACGAAAATGTTATTAAACTTTTACACCCCTAGGTTTCTTTAGGCCCACCCTGTATCATTTGCTACGGGCCAAAGGTGTAACACATCGATCGTATAGCAAAAACTTAAACTACATAATATTCTAAGAAACTTCTCCGACGAAACCATGTATCTAAAATAAAATCCTAATCCGCGTCTATCGACTTGAAAATTTATATGCCCGCCTTTGTCAAAAAAAATAAATGTGCGAAAAAATGCTTTTTCCAAAAAGAAATCGAATTTTATGAATAAAATTGTTTAGTAAGGTAGTTCTTTTGCAATTTATATCTTTTCTACACTCAAAATTTTTTTCATTAAAAATAATATTCACCCAAGTAAAAGATGATTAAAAAAATTATAAAATGATTTGTCCATTTTGTGTGGGAGGTACCAAAAGGGGCGTGGCAACTTCGCCCATTTTTCACTGGATTGTAGGTACTATGAAACCATTACACTGTACAAAATTTCAAGTCTTTTTGTGCATATGTATTCAAGTTATAAGCTGTTAACTTTTGGAGCAAAATGGTCCATTTGTGTGGAAGGTACCAAAAGGGGCGAGGTAACTTCGCCCATTTTTTTTGAGGTGATAGTGACTAATAATATAATATTATGTGTAGAATTTCAGAGGATTCAAATGAGTAGTATAGAAGATATTAAATAATCAATAATTCACTTAATATTAACACTTTGTGGGGGAGGTACTAGAAGGGGTGGGCCAATGTGGCCCATCTTCGAACTTAGCCGAAGATAGAAAAAAATATTAACACATACCAAATTTGAAGTCAATTGGTTACTTCTTTCGAGAGTTATCGTGCGCACCAGCTATCAGACAGACAGACAGACGGACAGACATTGCTCTTTCGACCTAAAACGACCTAAACCGGATATCCGCCAAACATACTTAAAATCGTATGTCACTCCTTCGATGTGTTACACTTTTGGCCCGTAGAAAATGATATATACCCTCGTATCACTAAAATGAGTGTATAATAAAACATAATATATTTCAAAACAAGTAAGAAAGTTTCAGTCGGGTAAACCGGCTAAGGTATACCCTCACTTTGTGAGTAATGTAATATTGAATATTACTCGAATTATTCTGTCAATTTGTGTGGGAGGTACCAGAAGGGGTTTATCAAATACACCTTTTTTTTGCTGAACATTAGATACTTTAAATTCATTGCACTGTGCCGACTTATAAGCATTTATGTGCACTGGTATAAACGTTATGAGACATTAAATTGTGGTATGATTTGGGCATTTTGTGTGGGAGGTACAAAGAGGGGCGTGGCAATAACGCCCATTTTTCACAGGGCTATATACACTATAAAGACATTACACTGTACAAAATTTCAAGTATTTTTATACACTGCTTTTAATGTTATAAGCTGTTAACTTTTGGTGCAAAAAGGTACCTTTGTGTGGGAGGTACCAAAAGGGGCGTGACAACAACACCCATTTTGCCTGGACTGTAGGCAATATAAAAGCATAATACTGTACACAATTTCAAGTATTTTTATACACTGTTATTAATGTTATAAGCTGTTAACTGTTGGTGCAAAATGGTGCATTTGTGTGGGAGGTACCACAAGGGACGTGGCGACTTTGCCCATTTTTCTCGAGTTGATAACGACTAATAAGCTAATACTATGTGTGGAATTTCGAAAGATTCGAATAAGTAGTATAGTAGTTATTAAAGAATCAATATTTCACAACATTTTAACCCTTTGTGGGGGAGGTACTGGAAGGAGTGGACCAATATGGCCCATCTTCGAACTTAGCCGGAGATAGAAAAAAATATTACCACATACCAAATTTGAGGTCAATCGGTTACTCCTTTCGAGAGTTATCGTGCGCACCAGCCAGCAGACAGACAGACAGACAGACAGACAGACAGACAGACAGACGGACGGACATTGCTCATTCGACTTAAAATGACCCAAAACGGATTTCCTCCGAACATACTTGGGGTCTTAGGACACTCCTTCGAGTTGTTACACTTTCTTCCGTAGCAAATGATATATACCCTCGTCACACTAAAGTGAGGGTATAAAAAGAAAATAATTTAAGCGAAAGAAGAGAAAAAAATTTTCAAGTCGAGAGGCGCGGACTAGGTTTTGATTTTAGACCCAGGGTTTCTTCGGAGAATCTTCTTAGAATTTAATGCAGATTACGTTTTTGCTATACGATTTTTATTTTTTTTTTCATCCATACAAATCAACCCGCCCTAAGGTACATATATGTATTTTAAAATCAACAAAATGTATTCGGAGCGCGTATGTTAATATATTAGAACAAAATATATTTGCGAACCAATTTTCTGAAATAAAATATGTGTTTAAATACAAATAAAACAAGTAAGAAAGTTCAGTCGGGTAAACCGACTTATGAATCCCCTCACCTTGAGTCCCATAAAATGTTAGTAAATTGATTTATGTTTTTGTTTCAATTAAATTATTATCAATTTAAATTAAATTTAATAACTTCAAAGTATGTACTGGTATTAAAGTTAAAAGCTGTTTACTTTTGGCATAAAATGGTCCATGTGTGTGGGAGGTACCAAAAGGTGCATGCCAGTAACGCCCACTTTTCTCTAGACTCTATGTACTATAAAAGCATTGCACTGTACGAAATTTCAAGTAATTGTATGTGCTGATATTAAAGTAAAAGCTGTTAACTTTTGGTACTCGTACAAAAATGTCCATTTGTGTGGGAGGTACCAAAAGGGGTGTGCCAATAACGCCCATTGCTGCATAACACTGTACAAAATTTCTAGTCTCTGTATGCACTGGTAATAAAGTTATAAGCTATTAACTTTTGGATCAGAATTGTCCGTTTGTGTGGGGCGTGGAAACTTCGCCCATTTTGCTCGAGGTAATAGTGACTAATAAACTAATACTATAAGCAGAATTTCAGAGGATTCAAATAAGTAGCATAGAAGTTATTAAATAATCAATATTTCACTAAATGTTAATCCTTTGTGGGGGAGGTACTAGAGGGAGTGACGGACGGACATTTCTCATTCGACTTAAAATGACCCAAAACGAATATCCGTCGAACATACTTAGGGTCTTAGATCACTCCTTCGATGTGTTACACTTTTGGCCGTAGCAAATGATATACATACATACATATATCCTCGTAGCACTAAAGTGAGGGTATAATAAGGCATATCGTTCCCGCTTTTCTTATAAATAACCATGTGAAGGTTCTTTCTGATTTGACTTTGTTGACGGTGTAAAGAAGAGGTTTAAACAAATGATTTGTTTTAAATGTTAATAATTGAACAAAGTCTTTAAAATGGGACTGTCAAAAATGTCTATCTTTCCAAAGTGAGAACTATGCGGTGTAAAGTGTTTAAATGCCAAACATCAATGAAACCTCATGTGCAAATAAAACATTTAAATATTAATTTGCAAAATGTGTGATTAACGCCATTTAAATATTTCTCACTGTCCTGGCAGGAGATCTTTTTTAACATTTTCCAAAAACACATGCGATACGATCCGTGATATCGGTATGCACGAGTAAATCAAATACAAAATTGCCATTTAGCATCTGGTAAATAATAAACAGACTGCAGGCAAATGCCACCAGCAACACATCGCATAAATATTTTGCAAAATTTGAAAACTAAGAAAAATTGTATTAACGCATATACGCCACAGGTGGTGGTGTCTTAAGCAATTTACAATGAATTTGTTGCCAATAGTTTGTACAGCTGTTTTTTCAAATGTTTTTCTTCCATATCGGATTTTGGCGAATTTAAGGCATAAACTATATCTTATTTTCTCTACGAACATGTTGTTTAGCAAACAAACATAAAAATCGATACCTCCATTCTAAAACATGCTAACTCAACTTAGTATAGTTTTAGGGAGATTACGTTTTTAATTTATACATATTCCAAATTATATTCAGTCAAAATTTGGTGTTTATACGTCAACACAATCAAAAGTTATTCACAAAAGAGTACAGCTCGTTCAATTTGCATTATAAGGGAATTCCACACAAATTTAAAAAATTCATCAAACTTTGATCGCTTCTCCTGAAAAACTACCTTTTTGCACTTAGCATAGTTTAGAATGGAGGTATCGAAATATAAAAAATTATCATATATTGTTAATGTAAAATCAAAGGAATTTGTTTCTTTTGAAAAACTTACCGAGATATTTTGATGCTGTAATGGATGGCAAACAAATCTGAAAAAAAAACATAAATGAAAATATCGAATTGTTACACTATGCAACAAAATTGTTGTCCAAGGGATGTGGATAACAGTTTCTGGTGCAATTAGGTTTCACAAACACGAAAAAAATTTGTATGGTAATTTTTTTCTTTTTAAATTCCAGCTTTCATGGAAAGTACTTTCAGTATTTGGACCATAATTTTTCAAGTATAAGCCGTGTTATGCCTCAAATTAAAGGAAATTATGAGGGCTACATATGCTGCAAATATTGCTTTCACGTAGAATCTTTGGTTTAGTAACAGTCGTCAAAGAGATCTTGCTGATCATTCGCAGTGAACGGACGTGTTTATCACATAGCGGATAGTTACCAGTACCTATTACGCAATACCAAAAATCTGTACAAAGTCTGTAAGGCCTACATCGTAGTACCTATTACGGTCTAATACAGACAAAATAAAAATAAATTCTCTTGACGGGGATGCCTTCGTGTTCCGATGGAGCGCGGTTCCCCAATCGTCCGACTGTCCGTCCGTTGGTCTTGGCCAAAGCCGACCACACCAAAAATGGTGAAAATCTCCCCCAAGTACTCACAACAGGTGATGCGGTGAGGGGAAAACGTCATGTCCGACCGTCAAAACGGAAGCACAATGAGTATCGTGTAGCGCTCAGAGTTTTGACGAAGTTGGAGGCTGTTGAGGTTTCAGCTCTTACCGAAAAACAAAAAGAGTCACTTACCTGGGCTAAAGGCGTCATAGATGCTTCTAAGGCCAATGAGTCGGCTGAAAGAGCCACAAATTCAGCTGTGTTAACGGCTAATAAAGTAAAACGAATCAGATCACCTGATGAACCCCTGCCTTCGAAAAAGGCAAGAGGCCCTAATGTCACCATCAACATGACACTCACCAAGCCCTTCAATGAAGTGGCGAAGGTGAGTCTAGTGATGGCTGTTATAGACAGAAGTAGTGAGGATGGATCCATCCTCAAGGACAAATGGAGTCATGTACAATCAGCCATTATGGCACATTACCTCGATGTCCGTAGAGAAATGCCGGGCAAACCACCAATCTGCAACGATGCAGGATGGCATCAGGGGAGAGTAAAGCTCTTATATTTCGGTGATGCCAGATCAGTAGACATGTATAAGGCTGCTCTGAGTCGAACGGGTGAGGTGTGGCCGGGTGCCCAGTTGGATGTTGTCGAAAAAAACAACATCCCTAGTCACCCTAGAGCCATCACCTGGGTTACAGAAGAGCCCTCCAACCCGGCTGACATCTTAGAAATAATAAAAGATTCCAATCCTGGTCTGCCGGCCCATAATTGGAGAATCAGCAAGGTGGGTGAGGCGGATGGTAAAAGGCGGCAGGTCAATCTTATCCTAAACGCTGAATCCACCTCCCATATACAAAGTGCGAGTGCAACCCTACAATATGGCTTCGAGACTATAGTCTTGAAGATATACAAGCAGAATATAGCTCCCACTGCAGAAGGTGAGTCGTCCACCGTGGCACTTTCTGAAAGTGCGGAGGTACCCACGCCTATTATTTCTGGTGACTCCAACTCTAACAGAAGATCTGTAACGTCCTTCTCTGACGACAAAAGCTCTACTTCGGACACAGAGAGGCTGAGGGGAGTCTCCGGACTCTTTGACGCATCTGGAGGGGACATGCTTCTCGACGATACGGACGAAGAGTTCGATAACACCCTTGTCGGGGTGGATGTTAATCTGTCAATTACCAATGATGGTAAGAATTCTACAGATTAACCTCCATCACGCTAAAGCAGCCTCAGCTGCTCTATTGCTGCGCCTGTCCACAGGCGCAGTAGACATCGTCCTGATACAGGAGCCCTACGTAGTGGGAAGAAGGGTGTGTGGTATTAGGACACCCAACTTTAAACTGCTTGTGGCCAACTGTGAAGGCACTCCAAGAACCTGCATTTTGGCCAGGAAAGATCTAAGTATCTTTCTCCTGACTAATTTAAGTGGTAAAGACCAAACAGCTGCTAGCCTGGAGATCGGTAATCGCATATATTGGGTGGTCTCCAGCTACTTGCCTTATGAATCTGTAGTACCGACTGTTCTATTCAGGGAAGTAGTAGAAGAAGCAACGTCTGACGAGCTCGAGCTGATTATTGGCGCAGACACGAACGCTCATCATACTATCTGGGGTAGTACGGATATAAACAATAGGGGTGATTCGCTTCTTGACTTTATTCTAACTACCAACCTTAGTATTTGTAACATAGGTAATAAACCGACCTTCACAATTAAAGACAGACAAGCAGTACTCGACGTAACGTTTGCTACTGACCGGCTGTCAGACAAAATTATTGGGTGGAATGTACTGGACGACCACTCATTCTCTGATCACCATTATATTGAGTTCAAACTCGCGGAAAAAGCGCCTAAACCCGCCGTCCACAGAAATGTAAGGAAGACATTTCTGAAACGATAATCGTTAAATTAAGCAATATTCCTTCCTAAAAAGAGAAACATCTTTCTGAAAAATTTTTATGATCGGAAGTAAAATACAACTTCTATAGCGGTTTGATACCAAATCAGGAGGAACATATATATGGAGCTTTAATATAAATCTGAACTCATCTTCCCTGAATACTTATTCATGTAAAAAGACCTCCTTCTGTCGAATTTCGTACTGATCGGATATAAAATACAGTTTTTACAGCGCTTACAGGTCAAATCGGGGGTAACATATATATGGGGGCTATATCCAAATCTGCCGCGATTTTAACCAAATTCAATAGGGATCGTCCTTGGGCCAAAAAAAGATATATGTAAAGTTTCGTCGAGATCGGACCATAATTGCGACCTGTACTTTGATTACAAGAATATATGCACAGACGGACAGACAGACGGACATAGCTAAATCGACTCAGAAAGTGATTCTAAGTCGATCGGTATAATAAACGATGGGTCTATTTCTTCTCCTTTTGGGTGTTACAAACAAATGCACAATGTTATAATACCCTGTACCACAGTGTGGTGTAGGGTATAAAAATGTTTTTTTTTAAAAAACACTTTTTCCTGGTACAAAAAAAAACATAAAACAAGTAAGAAAGTTTCAGTCGGGTAAACCGACTAAGGTATACCCTCACTTTGTGAGTAATGTAATATTGAATATTACTCGAATTATTCTGTCAATTTGTGTGGGAGGTACCAGAAGGGGTTTATCAAATACACCTTTTTTTTGCTGAACATTAGATACATTAAATTCATTGCACTGTGCCGACTTATAAGCATTTATGTGCACATTAAATTGTGGTATGATTTGAGCATTTTGTGTGGGAGGTACAAAGAGGGGCGTGGCAACAACGCCCATTTTTCACAGGGCTTTAGACACTATAAAAACATTACACTGTACAAAATTTCAAGTATTTTTATACACTGATTTTAATGTTATAAGCTGTTAACTTTTGGTGCAAAAAGGTACCTTTGTGTGGGAGGTACCAAAAGGGGCGTGACAACAACGCCCATTTTTCCCTGGACTGTAGGCAATATAAAAGCATAATACTGTACAAAATTTCATGTATTTTAATACACTGTTATTAATGTTATAAGCTGTTAACTTTTGGTGCAAAATGGTGCATTTGTGTGGGAGGTACCAAAAGGGACGTGGCGACTTTGCCCATTTTTCTCGAGTTGATAACGACTGATAAGCTAATACTATGTGTGGAATTTCAAAAGATTCGAATAAGTAGTATAGCAGTTATTAAAGAATCAATATTTCACAACATTTTCACCCTTTGTGGGGGAGGTACTAGAAGGAGTGGACCAATATGGCCCATCTTCGAACTTAGCCGGAGATAGAAAAAAATATTACCACATACCAAATTTGAGGTCAATCGGTTACTCCTTTCGAGAGTTATCGTGCGCACCAGCCAGCAGACACACAGACAGACAGACAGACAGACAGACGGACGGACATTGCTCATTCGACTTAAAATGACCCAAAACGGATTTCCTCCGAACATACTTGGGGTCTTAGGTCACTCCTTCGACGTGTTACACTTTTTTCCGTAGCAAATGATATATACCCTCGTCACACTAAAGTGAGGGTATAAACAGAAAAAATTATTTTATCACATTTTTAAAAAGCCAGCATGCTAACGAAGAAAACACTGTCTATTTGAAAATACACTGTCTATAGATGTAAAAGTTATGAGCCATTTTGTAAATGTTAGGGAAATTCAAAAAAATTTTGTTTTATATTTTTTCGTTTTTAAATGATGTTTTTGCTCATATTGAATTCGCCATATGTGAGAGGGACATATAAGAGACATTGCACTTGTCTTTTATTTTATGAGGATTGATGTCAGACATTATAAAATTATAGAGAGGACGAGGTTTTATGGCCGTTCGTAACCCTTCATAAAACATGATATGCGATGTGAGATGAGAATGGATGAGATCCGTTGAGGTAGAGGGTCATTCAACAATATTTGTGGTTTTTTATTTATGAGGTTTACATTCGCCGCCTTTTAGGGGCATGGACATTTCAGTAGTGTATACATATAGTAAAATTATATGTATTGGGTTTCTACGTTCGAAGCAAACTATATGTCAG
Organism: Eudasyphora cyanicolor; assembly: GCA_963930755.1. Classification (NCBI taxonomy): domain Eukaryota; kingdom Metazoa; phylum Arthropoda; class Insecta; order Diptera; family Muscidae; genus Eudasyphora; species Eudasyphora cyanicolor. Next base: position 238,883,892 of record OZ005735.1, read on the forward strand.
CTACAGGTACTGCAACTTATGTACCTTATATCCGGAATTTATGAATGAAATTACTTATTAATAAATTAGTGTATTTCAGCGCCTTTAAGAGATAAGTCGATTTTCTGAAAAATATTACAATGTTATATTTCGAAGTATGAGTAAAAGGCAAAAAACTTTTCAATGTGTAAATGATCCCGACAATTTCTGCTAGATCTGCGTAAAATATGTAGCTAAAAAATCGACGTGAGTTTAGTAAAATAATATAAGAAATATTGTGCAATATTTTGGTATACGAGTTGAAAATATGAACGAACCGTGGACACCTAGTATTTTGTGTAATTCGTGCCATGTAAATCTTACTCGATGGACTAGTGGAAGAATGCGGTAAGTACTTTAAAATTCATGTATTACAATGTTTTGTGGAATAAAACGTTTCAATTTTAGACATCAAGTGCAATTCGGAATGCCAATGATTTGGAGACCATTCATTCACGATACGAACTGCTATTTTTGTCTAAGTTAATAGATTGGAGTAGGAAGTGTCCAAGTATAGCTAACAGCCTAATTACGAAAACATCAGCAAGTTCAGCTGAGTATTCAACTCTGAGCGATTCAAGTTTGAGTCAGAAGTCATCGCTTTTAACACAGTTTCAACTTATTGATCTAGTGAGAGATTTGGAACTGACCAAAGATAAGGCAGAACTACTTGCATCTCGGATGAAACAGTACAATATTTTGGCCCCAGATGTTAACATATCATATAATAGAGTCCGTGATATACCTTACAAACAATTTTATACAACTGTGGATAACAGATGCTTTTGCAAGGACATTCCCGGATTGTTCGAGGAACTTAATCAAACATACAATTCAAAGGAATGGCGGTTATTTGTTGACAGCAGTAAAGAAAGTTTGAAAGCATTACTTTTACACAGCGGAAATCAGAAACCGTCGATTCCCATTGCTTATGCCGTCAACACTAAGGAATCATACGAAACAATGGCTAAATTGATAAAATACATAAAATATGAACAACATGACTGGAAAAATTGTTGCGATTTAAAAGTAGTTGGGATGTTATGTGGAATGCAATATTGCTGTTTTGTATGCCTCTGGGATAGCCGAGCTCGCGAAGATCATTACAGAAGAAAGAAATGGCCAACAAGAAAAGACATTACATTGGGTGAAAACAACATAAAATACACACCTCTCGTCCAAAAAGAAAACATTATGTTGCCACCACTGCATATTAAGATGGGGCTCTTTGTAAAAGTCTTAAGGAAAGATGGCAATTCACTCTCATATTTAAAAAGTTTATTTAAAAGTCTTTCTTTTCAAAAAATCGAAGAAGGCGTTTTTGATGGGCCTAAAATAAGGAAACTGATGAAAGATGTAAATTTCGAATCATATTTGACGTCGGATGAAATTGCAGGTCGTTTAAGCTTGTAGTTTCAAATTTCCTTGGATCCAATAAAAGCCCGTAATGTGAAACAATGATTAATGAATTGTTAAAAAATTATGAAAAAATTGGTAAGAAATATATTTTTTCTATATTTATGTATACTTATTAGGCCGGGTCGATAAAATAAGAAACTTTGCCGGGTCGACAAAATAAGAAACTTTGCCGAAGGAACCATACCTCTAAAACGAATTCTGATGTCCCGGAATTTGGGTCGAACTTTTGGGTAGGGGCAAATTTTGAAAAATCCCACTTTGACCCATTTAGAGTGCTCCAATCGAGTCCAAATGTATGACTGACCCCCACTAACTTTGGAGGCCCGACCCACCCATGCCAGTGGCACACTCCCTGGAACCCCCTGGGGGTTCCATACATTTGGACTCGATTGGAGCACTCTAAATGGGTCAAAGTGGGATTTTTTCCGGGACATCAGAATTCGGCAAAGTTTCTTATTTTGATCCCTAGAATACGATTTTCACTGAGCAATGGGCGATTTTTAAATCGACCCGCCCTAATACTTATGTATATAACACATATGTATGTATTCTTCTAATTTATTTTTCGCTTTATGTATTCCAACAGGTGTAAACTTATTCCCCGAGAATCTTGGCGACGTAAGCGACGAACATGGGGAAAGGTTTCACCAAGAAATGAAGTCCATCGAGCTGCGTTACCAAGGGCACTGGGATGAAAGAATGATGGGAGATTATATTTGGTTCCTCATTAGAGAAACCGATTCCGAAATCTACCAACGTCAACAAAGAAATCACAATTACTTCTAATGAAACTTGTTCATGTAAATAAACTCAAATGTACATAATATAAATAAAAGTAATAAATAAAATCGCTATTTAAACAGAAATTTGAAAAAAAAAGATTTTTTGAAATTATCTTACCTCTACCAAAAATGCTATAATTTCTGCATTTATTCATAAATTTTCAAATAGGCATTATTTTCTTCACTAGGATGCAAAGTTTTAAAAAATGGAATAAAATATTTTTTTCGATTTTTTATGTTTTTTCGTCCCAGGAAATTTTTATTTTTTTTTTTAAAAAAATGTACTTTTTCCAATTTGTTTAATGACTGTTACTAAACCTCTATTTTGAAGTGAAAGAGATATTTCCAACATTGGTAGCCCACATTAATAGCTTCAATTTAATGTATAAGTCGACCTGATCGGGCATATACTCCAAAAATTATAGTGCAAATACTAAAGGTACATTCGACGATATTAGTATTTTTAATAAAAAAATTTTGGAAAAAAAATTTATCCATAAAAGAATTTTTGGATTTGATTTTATGTAACAGTACTAGCTGAGCCCGGTGCGCTTCGCTGCCCATGTCAAAATTAGCGCTGTAGAAACTGTATTTTATATCCGATCAGTACGAAATTCGGCAGAAAGAGGTTTGTTATTACATGAAGGAATACTGCCAAATTCGGAGAAAATCGGTTCAGATTTAGATATAGTCCCCATATATATGTTACCCCCGATTTGAAATTCAAGCGCTGTAGAAACTGTATTTTATATCCGATCACTACGAAATTCGGCAGAAAGAGGTTTCTTATTACATGAAAGAATACTGCCAAATGTGGAGAAAATCGGTTCAGATTTAGATATAGTCCCCATATATATGTTACCCCCGATTTGAAATTCAAGCGCTGTAGAAACTGTATTTTATATCCGATCACTACGAAATTCGGCAGAAAGAGGTTTCTTATTACATGAAAGAATACTGCCAAATGTGGAGAAAATCGGTTCAGATTTAGATATAGCCCCCATATATATGTTACCCCCAATTTGACATGTAAGCGCTGTAGATACTGTGTTTTATATCCGATCAGTACGAAATTCGACAGAAACAGGTTTCTATTTTACATGAATGAGTATTCAAGGAAAATCGATTCAGATTTATATATAACCTCCATATATATGTTCCCCCAGATTTGGTTACAAAGCGCTATAGAAGTTGTACTTTACTTCCGATCATTACAAAGTTCTCCAGAAAAATGTTTCTCAATTTAGGAACGAATATTGCTTAATTTAGCGATTATCGGTTCAAAATAAGATATACATACACACACACACACACCACATTTACCAATTATTCCAAATTATTATCGCAATGACCTTTATCGCATTGTTAGGGAGGAGTAGGGTATTATATAGTCGGTCCCGCCCGACTTTCTGCCTTTCTTTACTGGTATTAGTAATAAATCCACTGAATGAAAAAATACCGAATTCAGTGGAAAGTCCAGAAAATAGAAATGTATACTTATAAAATTTCCAAATTCTTGTTTCATTGGTCATGCATCACATTATCATATTGCGATTGTATTGGAGTGAGCAGCTGTAATTATCGCATACCGAGCATTTTTGTTCATGTATTTCCTATATAATACTTGCAAGATATATCAAAATATGGGCTGTGCCACGCCCACTGGTCCTATTCCGCCCATTTGTAAGCCAATCACGTAGACTGCTACCAGATACATATACGCAAAATTTCAACACTCTCGCTAACAAAATGAGCAAGATAATTCAATTTCAAAATTTGGCTTATATGGGCAGTGGCACGCCCATTGGTCAGATCCCGCGAATTTTTGGACCAATCACGTGGACTGTCACCAGATACATATGTACAACATTACAGCACTCTAGATAAAAAATTGTGCAAGATATATCAATTTCGAAATTTGGCTTATAAGGGCGGGGCCACGCCCACTGGTCCGATCCCGCCCATTTTCTGACCAATCACGCAGACTGCAACCATATATATATACACAAAATTCCAGCACTCTCGCTAACATATTGTGCAAGATATATCAATTTCAAAATTTGGCTTATATGGGCGGGGCCACGCCCATTGGTCTGATCCCGCCCATTTTTTGACCAATTACGTAGAATGCCACCAGATACATATACGCAACATTGCAGAACTCTCGCTAACAAATTGTGCAAAATAGCTCAATTTCAAAATTTGGCTTATATGGGCGGGGCCACGCCCATTGGTCCGATTCCGCCCATTTTTTGAAATTCACATAATCTGACACTAAATGCATACAAAAGAAATTTCAGCACTCTAGCTAAAAAATTTTCTCAATACCAAAATTTGACCCATATGGGCGGGTCCACGCCCACTTGATATATCGAAAATTCAAATACCCTATTTTCAGCACCCCCTACACATGTACATTCTGTGAAAATTTCAAGATGATCGGTCAAGCCGTTTAGACGTCTATACGGAACAAACATACAAACAAACCAGTAAGGAAAGGCTAAAGTCGGGCGGTGCCGACTATATAATACCCTACACCACTCTCGTAATATTGAATAACTCTGATATATAAATTTTGTAATTCATGTATAAATTGTTTACATAAATTTACTTTTAGGACATTTTATACTTAAATAATACCCTGTACCACAGTGTGGTGTAGGGTATAAAAACGATTGGATCTAAAGAGCCAAATCGGATGAAACATATATATAAGAGCTATAGCTAAATCTTAACCGATTTTCTTCAAATTTAGCAATGTTGGTTCATGGATCAAGAAACTCAACCATTCTAAATTTCAAAACGATCGGATGTAAAATTCAGCTTCTATAGGACTAAAGGACCAAATCGGACGAAAGATATATATGGGAGCTATATCTAAATCTGCACCGATTTCAACCAAATTCAATAGCGATCTTAACAGCCGCGAAATACTCTAAACTGCAAAATTTCAGAACGATCGGAGTGAAATTGCGACCTGTAGTCGACGAACAACTTTACATGGACGGACGGACGGACGGACGGTCAGACATCGTTAAATCGACTCAGCTAGTGATTCTGAGTCGATCGGTATACTTTATGGTGGGTCTAGCTGTGTTATTTTAAGGTGTTACAAACATCTGCCGTGAAACAAACTTATAATACCCTGTACCACAGTGTGGTGTAGGGTATAACAAACAAACAAACCCACAAACAGCCATGTCCGTCTGTGGCAATCACGCTACAGTCCGCAATAATAGGGCTAGGTTGATCAAATGTGGTACAAATACTTCTTATAGTTGCGTGTTGTTTGGGATTGCAAATGGGCGATATCGGTCCATATTTAGATATAGCTCCCATATATAGCATCTAACATGTTGTGATTCCTACTGTCCCCATCTACTATATTTTTTATTTATTTATTTATATGAATTACAATACAAAGTAAATTTATATTCTAATTTTACGGTCCAGGGAGAAGCCGGGTGACAAAGACCATATTGCTTGTTAATTTTTGTTGCGACAGACCAGAGCCTCTGGTGGGAATCGAACCCACGACCCCCAAACTCATAGGCGAGCTCGCTACCAACTCACCTACTGGGGCGCTCCTATATTTTTTATATTTTTCGGTGTTATTATACCCTACACCACACTGTGGTACAGGGTATTATAAGTTTGTTTCACGGCAGATGTTTGTAACACCTGAAAATAACACAGCTAGACCCACCTTAAAGTATACCGATCGACTCGGAATCACTAGCTGAGTCGATTTAAGCATGCCTGTCCGTCCGTCTGTCCATGTAAAGTTGTTCGTCGACTACAGGTCGCAATTTCACTCCGATCGTTCTGAAATTTTGCAGTTTAGAGTATTTCGCGGCTGTTAAGATCGCTATTGAATTTGGTTGAAATCGGTTCAGATTTAGATATAGCTCGCATATATATGTTTCGTCCGATTTGGCCCTTTAGTCCTATAGAAGCTGTATTTTACATCCGATCGTTTTGAAATTTAGAATGGTAGAGTTTGTTGATCCATGAACCAACATTGCCGAATTTGAAGAAAATCGGTTAAGATTCAGCTATAGCTCCCATATATATGTTTCGTCCGATTTTGCTCTTTAGATCCAATCGTTTTTATACCCTACACCACACTGTGGTACAGGGTATTATTTAAGTATAAAATGTCCCAAAAGTAAATGTATGTAAACAATTTATACATGAATTACAAAATTTATATATCAGAGTTATTCAATATTACGAGAGTGGTGTAGGGTATTATATAGTCGGCACCGCCCGACTTTAGCCTTTCCTTACTGGTTTTCTTTAGGTTTGAGTTATTTTGTGAGGTCACATGCTATCCATGGTGGAGGGTATATAAGATTCGGCATGGCCGAACTTAATGCTTTTACTTGTATGTTTTACTATTTAAAAAATTAGTTTCAAAATATATTTTCTTTCAATTTAAACATATTAAAAATTGATATTTTCCCCCGTGTAGACGTAAAACTAATAAAGGGTGTTTCAACAGGGACGCTACAAAAGTAGACCGACAGGGACAGCAAAGGACGCCATATTTTTTGACGCTCTTTTTACATTTCTCTTCAGTAAGGTTTGCCATTTCATGATGGAAAGATATACGAGCCAACAACGAGTCGAAATTATTAAAATGTACTACCGAAATTCGGAGTCAGTGGCCTCAACGTTAAGAGCGCTACGTCCAATTTATGGTGAGGCTCATTTCTGGCTGAGTGGCTTCGTCAATAAACAAAATATGCGTTATTGGTCAGACAGCAATCCACACGTACTCCATGAGTCATCATTGCATCCCGAAAAAATTACGGTTTGTTGCAGTATATGGGCCGGCGGCGTCATTGGGCCGTACTTCTTCCGTGATGCTCAAGATCGGCACGTTACTGTGAATGGGAATCGCTACCGTTCAATGATAACCGAATATTTTTGGCCCCATTTGGATGATATGGACTTGGAGGACATGTAGTTCCAACAGGACGGCGCCACAAGCCACACAGCGACTGCCACAATCAATTTATTGGAAACCAAGTTTGGAGAACGTGTTATCTAACGAAATGGTCCAGTCTATTGGGCGCCTCGGTCGTGCGATTTGACGCCATTAGACTATTTCCTGTGGGGCTACGTCAAGTCTATGGCAAGCCAGCGACGATTGATGAACTTCGTACGAATATCGAACGCGAAATTGCAGCAGTATCGGCCGATTTATGCTTGAAAACCGTCGAAAATTGGGTTCAGCGTCTGGACTTCTGCAAGCGTTCCCGTGGTGGCCAAGCAAAAGAAATCGAGTTCCATACATAATGGCATCGAACGTACTTTCACAGGAATAAACAATTTCATTGATATCCAAAACAGTTTTTGTTTTATTTAAAAAAAACTTTTGTAGCGCTCTTATAGTTAAACCCTGTATACCTGTACAGTAGCTAAACCTAATTTTGTTTTTTATGTGTCCGATTATTTCCAAAGTGTCACAAGGTTTCTGGGTAAATAACGTAAGTTGATGTTGTTTATTTAGGAATCCATTCAATTAACTTAATTAAAATGTAATAACAATAATTTCTTTCGACATCGAGTAGAATTACCACCACCAACAAAAAAAAAATGATTGCTTACCACTTACGCATTGTCCAAAGGAGCCAACTAAATTTACATTACACCCAGAGGGGTTGGATGGTCTATAGCGAGGACCATCATTCCATTATTTACATTCATTATTTTTATTTGTTTATTTTTCGTGTTAGAAGGCACGTGATGTCCTTTAATATTTACATATACATACATACAAAAATTGATATATATGTATTTGTACTCAACCACCCCCACTCTATGTTTGTCTGCAATCAGGCTCACTACAAGTGCTCTGCTAACAAAATTTTAATTGGATAAAATAACATTTCGGAACGAGTTCACTGTATCCACTTAAAACGAAACAAATTGTTAGTGAAATTGTCAATGTATTCCTGATTACAAATATATACATATGTAGATACAGTATTGGGGTAAGCGTGTGCTGGGACTATCCCTGGGGAACTTTATAATGCCTAAATATATGGTCTAGTGGCATTTGAACCTGGTGCTTTTATTGCCTACACGGGGGAAAATCGTCATTTTTGATATGTTTGAATTGAAAGAAAATATATTTGGAATCGATTTTTTCAAATACTATATATTTCTTAACAAATAAATTTTATTTGAAAATCAAGAAATCTTGTTTGGAGCGCATTTATTAATATATTAGAAAATACTATATTTGCTAACTGACTTTCACAAATAAAATATGTGTGTACCCACAAACAAAGTTATTGTTTAAGAAGTTTTCCAAACATATTTTATGTTACATTGCCAAAATAATTAAATACAAATTATTCATTGTTTCGGAGATACTAGTTCCAAATAAAAAAATATTAGAATGGGAACATATTTTAGTTTAGAACAATATTCTCCCAAACATATAATATTTATGTGTGTCAAATATTATATATTTGGAGTGTACTCTAAACATATGTATATTTCAAGCCGAATATGTTTGGGACAATATACTACAGAAGCGATTTTTTTTCAGCGTGTACTATATTTAATCGTAGGTACACAGGATATTCGGACCGAGTCCATTTCGTGTCTCATTCTCATTTAAATTATATTGCGGAAGAGGTGAGAAAATTGTGAATGAAATAGCAGAAAGTTGTCTGCATTTTTATCCTCTCACCTTAGAGAGGAGGATATATATCATTTGATACGAGCCAAAAGTGGAAAGGTGTAACTGATTGACTTCAAATTTGGTATGCGGTAATATTTTTCTCTATCTCCGGCTAAGTTCGAAGATGGGCTATATTGGTCCACTCCTTCCAGTACCTCCCCCACAAAGGGTTCATTTTTAGTGAAAAATGGATTCTTTAATACTTTCTATACTTCCACAAAAAGTATTAGTTTGTTAGTCGTTAACACGTCAAAAAAAAAATGGGCGAAGTGGCCACTCCCTGTTTGTTACCTCCCACACATATGGACCATTTTACACCAAAAGTTAACTGCTTATGGCTTTATTATAAGTTCATACTAATACTTGAAATTTTGTACAGTGTCATGCTTTTATTGTACCTAGAGTCCAGAGAAAAGTGGGCGTTATTGGCAAGCCCTGTGTGGTAACTCCCACACAAATGGATCATTTTGTACCAAAAGTAAACAGCTTTTAACTTTAATACCAGTACATACTTTAAAGTTATTAAATGCAATTTAAATAATAATTTAATTAAAACAAACAAAAAATTCGAATATTTTCTTTTAGACTCAAGGTGAGGGGATTTATAAGTCGGTTTACCCGACTGACTTTCTTACTTGTTTTTTTTTTGTTGTATTTTACAAAAATAGACATTACACATTGTTTACCGTAATGTGATTCTTATACCCTATACCACACTGTGGTCCAGGGTATTATAAGTTTCCGAATTTATTTGTAACACCCAGAAGGAGAAGAGATAGACCCATCGTTCATTATACCGATCGACTTGGAATCACTTCCTGAGTCGATTTAACCATACCCGTCTGTCCGTCCGCCCGTCTGTAGATGTATCCTTGTAATCAAAGTACAGGTCGTATTTATGGTCCGATTGTGATGAAATTCAGCACAGTGCTCTTTTTTGGGCTAAGGACAAGCCCTGAAATCGGTCAAAATCGGTTCAGATTTAGATATAGCCACCATACATATGTTACACCCGATTTGGCATGTAAGCGCTGTAGAAACTGTATTACATATCAGATCAGTGCGAAATTTGGCAGAGAGAGTTCCCTAATTACACGAATGAACTCTGCCAAATTCGGAGAAAATCCGTTCAGATTTAGATATAGCCCCCATATATATTTTTCGCCCGATTTGACATGTAAGCGCTGTAGAAACAAATTTTATATCCGATCAGTACGAAATTCGGCAGAGAGAGTTTTTACATTACATGCAATGGGTTTTCCCAATAGGGATGATATGATTTTGAAGTGACTTTTCGGCTATTTGTAATATGTCATGATCAGTCATTTGTTTTTCATTGTATTCAGTAGTGATTACAATTTCATCATGGAGAGATATACGCAAGAACAACGTTTACAAATTATTCAGTTTTATTATCAAAATAATCTTTCTCTAATTGCCACTTTTCGTGCGCTAAGTCAATTTATTTAAATCCAAAAAAAAACCTTTTCAATCGACCTACGACCTTGACACCCATGAGCAATACTTTAGCTCTCATCAAGAGCTATCCTTTTGCCATTGACCGATTCCCGATCCGACGTACCATTAAGGAGCTAGAGCTAAATCCAAAAAAACACTTTTTAGTCGAACTACTACCTTGACACCCTGGAGCAATATATGAGCTCTCGTTTAGAGCTATCTTTTTGCCATTGACCGATTCCCGATCCGACGTACCCTTAAGGAGCTAGAGCAAAAATAAACTTTCCGTTCACATTTGAAAATGATGCTCCAGTCCATTTTTTTAGAAATCCAAAAAAACACTTTCCAGTCGACCTACGACCTTGACACCCATGAGCAACATTTTAGTTCTCGTTTAGAGCTATATTTTTGCCATTGACTGATTGTGGGTACGTGCCACACAGCAAATGAAACAATTGAATTGTTGGGAGAAAAATTTGGAGATTCGATTATTTCAAGAAATTGTGATATTGAATGGCCTTCAAGAAGTTGTGATTTAATACCATTAGAGTATTTCTTGTGGGGTTATTTGAAGTCGTTGGTCTTTCGAAATAAACCAGACTCTCTTCAAGCTTTACAAGTCAATATTGCACGTGCCATTCATGACATGCGACCTGATTTAATGGAAAAAGTGCTCGAAAATGGGGTTCATCGAATTCGTTCCAGCAGAAGAAGTCATGGAGGCCATTTGAATGACGCTTCATTTAGAAATTAATGGTATCGATTGTACTTCACATTAAATAAAAAAACTCTTGAATTTACTTAACAATAAGTGTGTTTTGTTTCAAAGAAATCATATCACTCTTATTGGAAAACCCGTTGTTCCCAAATATATTTTCTTTCGATTCAAATATATCAGAAAAGGCGATTTTGCCCCGTGTATACTGTAGAATTTGTGTTTGTTGGTGAAATGCGACCGAAAGGGTGGTTAAATTGTAAGGGCCGATGTTGAATGTGAACCACACCTAAACGTCATGTTTTTTCTGCATTTCATTTGACATTTCTCAATTTCAGACTAACTCAATTTGAACCATGGAAAGATACACAATCGAGCAAAGCGTTAAAGTTTCTTTTACGAAAATGGGCGTTTAAATCAAAATGCATTTCGAGCAATTCGTGATGTTTTTTTGATCAGCATAATCGACCAAATGTGTCCACATTCGGGAGAATTGTGCGCAAATTTCAGCAAACCGGGTCTGTAGGAGATGTGAAAACACCTGTGCATGCTCGCCCAATTCGTTTGGTGCGGCTTATGGGCTGGCGACGTCATCGGGCCATACTTCTTCGAAATGAGGTCGGTCAGGCAGTTACTGTGAATGGTGTTCGCAATCGTGAGATGATAACAAACTTTTTATGGCCCGAATTGGAAAATATGGATGTGGACAATATGTGGTTTCAACAGGACGGTGCCACTTGCCACACAGCTAACGAAACAATGGCTCTTTAGCGCAACAAATTCAATGGCCGTGTTATCTCACGTCGTGGCGATGTCAATTGGCCGCCAAGATCATGTGATTTGACACCGTTGGACTTCTTTCTTTGGGGTTATATGAAAGAAAAGGTGTACGTCGATAAGCCAGCAACAATTCAAGAGCTAAAGGATGTGTCAATTCGGCACATTAATGGCATAGAACCTCAATTATGCCTCAGCGTCATCGAAAATTTGGACCATCGGATGGAGGTGTGCCGCCGAGGTCGCGGCTGCCATTTGGGCGATATTTTGTTCCATACATAATTGAAGCATACCAATATTATCATAATAAAAAAAATGACAATAATATCCTAAATAATTTGTGTTTTATTCAAAATCAACATCGGCCCTTAAAATTTAACCACCCTTTATATTCGTGCAGTTCCCTTGGTATATTCATTACATTTTTTAGCATAAATTTGTTTTTGGCACGCAAGTACATACATCGATAATTGTTTTAAATCTTGAAATGGGATTTATATCAACACCAGTTATTTCAGATGCTTTTTCGGGATCGGAAAATAACCTTCTTGCTGTATTCCCATCATTGGTATTGTCCGATCCTCGTTTTGGTTGGTCTATAATCAAGCCACATTTTAGAAATTCATCATGGTGTCATTGTTTCTTCTTGATCCTGTAGGTCCAAATCCAGATCATAACTCATTTTAAGTATGTGTTCCATAAATCGTATTCTTGTATGTAGTGGCGATAACCCAAGTTCATATGCATCAGAATTATCTACTGATTTTTCCGGTACTTGGTTTAATTTGTTTGATGTAGATTGATATATAATGCAGCTGGATGAAGCCTTTGTGTCAGTTAAATTAAATGACCAACTTTTCCATCTATCATCGTTAGCACTGATTGGTAGTTAACTTTAATTGTCTGGCCTTCAATTTCTACTTCTAATGGCTGCTGTCTTCTAATTTGGGTTCTTATATCATTGACTCCTTTTTTAATGGTATCATAAGTTTATTTTTATCCCCTCACCTTAGAGAGGAGGGTATATATCATTTGCTACCAGCCAAAGTGTAACACATCGAAGGAGTGACCTAAGACCCTAAGTATGTTCGAAGGAAATCTGTTATGGGTCGTTTTAACTCGAATGAGCAATGACCGTCCGTCCGTCTGTCTGTGTGCTGGCTGGTGCGCACGATAACTCTCGAAAGTAGTTACCGTTTGACTTCAAATTTGGTATGTGGTAATATTTTCTTTTATCTCCGGCTAATTTCGAAGATGGGCCATATAGGTCCACTCCTTCTAGTACCTCCCCCACAAGCGGTTAACATTTAGTAAACAATTGATTACACTATGCAACAAAAAAATGTGTCCTAGACCTAAAAATTATTTTTTTGTATAGATTGCCACTGTTATATAAATCAAAACCAAAATTTTTTTACGGATATGTTTTTTTTTATGAAAAAATAATATTATCGTCAAAGGTACCCTTAGTATTTGCACTATATTTTTTGGAGTATATGCCCGATCAGGTCGACTTATACGTTAAACTGAAATATTAATGCTGGAAATATCTCTTTTACTTAGGAACAGTGGTTTAGTAACAGTCATTAAACAAATTGGAAAAAGTAGATATTTTCAAAAAAAAATCCTGGGACAAAAAAGCATGAAAAATAGAAAAAAAATATTATATTTTTTCATCCTAGCGAAGAAGATAATGCCTAATTGAAAAAAATCTATGGATAAAGGTAGAAATTATAGCCCTTTTGGTAAAGGTAAGTGAATTTCCAAAGATCTTTTTTTTAATATTTATTTATTACTTATATTTATATTATGTACATTTAAGTTTATTTACTTGAACAAGTTTCATTAGAAGTAATTGTGAGTTCTTTGTTGACGTTTGTAGATTTCGGAATCGGTTTCTCTAATGAGGAAGCAAATAATCTCCCATCATTCTTTTGGTAACGCCGCTCGGGGGACTTCAATTCTTGGTGAAACCTTTCGCCATGTTCGTTTAAAAAAGAATGCAAGAAATGCATTTTGAGGGACATATTTACACCTGTTGGAATACATAAAGCAAAAAATAATTTGGAAAAATACATACATATGTGTTATATACATAAATATAAAAAAAATATATTTCTAACCAATTTATTCATAATTTTTTAACAAATCATTAATCATTGTTTCATATTGCGGGCTTTTATTGGATCCAATGAAATTTGAATCTACATACTTAAACGACCTCCATGCTGCAATTTCATCCGACGTCAAATATGATTCGAAGTTCACATCTTTCATCAAAAACTCATTCTTCGATGTTTTGAAAAGAAAGACTTTTAAATAACTTTTTTAAATATGAGAGTGAATTGCCATCTTTCCTTAAGGCTTTTACAAAATTTTTAAAGAGCCCCACCCTAATATGCAGTTGTGGCAAAATATCGGCTATCCCAGAGGCATAACATACCAACTACTTTTAAATCGCAACAAATTTTCCAGTCATGTTCATATTTTATGTATTTTATGAATTTAGCCATTGTTTCGAATGATTCCTTAAGCTGAGTTTAGACGATTGCCAGATCGGCAAACATTATCAACCCTGTTAAAGTGATGCAAATATACGGGCAATGTCAGATTGTTAGGTAAAGGTGAATTGACAGTTCAGACGATTGCAAGAAAACATTACAATTTCATATATATTTTGTAAATATTTATATGCAGGATTGCCATTAAAAATACATTATAGACAGTGTTGCAAATAAAAAGATTGTCTGGCAATGGCGCCGTTGTCACATGCATAAACTTCGCACATATAACAATCAGCAAATTATCTCGCAATGACTTTTCTGCTAACGTTGCAAAACAAAAATTTTATGTTCAAAAAAAATTTTATGTTTTTATGTTGTAAATTCACAGGGTTGCATTTTTCCGCCATTTTTCTGGCAATGTTGTCCCATCTGCAAATCGTCTGTACTTACCTTTAGTGTTGACAGCATGAGCAATGGGAATCGACGGTTTCTGATTTCCGTTGTGTAAAAGTACTGCTTTCAAACTTTCTTTACTGCTGTCAACAAATAACCGCCATTCCTTTGAATCGTATGTTTGATTAAGTTCCTCGAACAATCCGGGAATGTCCTTGCAAAAGCATATGTTTTCCACAGTTGTATAACATTGTTTGTAAGGTATATCACGGACTCTATAATATGATATGTTAACATCTGGGGCCAAAATATTGTACTGTTTCATCCCAGATGCAAGTAGTTCTGCCTTATCTTTGGTCAGTTCCAAATCTCTCACTAGATCAATAAGTTGAAACTGAGTTAAAAGCGATGACTTCTGACTCAAACTTGAATCGCTCAGAGTTGAGTACTCAGTTGAACTTGAAGATGTTTCCGTAATTAGGCTGTTAGCTATACTTGGACACTTCCTACTCCAATCTATTAACTTAGACAAAAATGACAGTCCGTATCGTGAATGAATGGTTGTCTTCAAATCATTGGCATTCCAAATTTCAGGTGAAGTCTAAAATTAAAACGTTTTATTCCACAAAACATTGTAATACATGAATTTTAAAGTACTTACCTCATTCTTCCACTAGTCCATCGAGTAAGATTTACATGGCACGAATTACACAAAATACTAGGTGTCCACGGTTCGTTTATATTTTTAACTCGTATACCAATGTTTACACATATATTTATTCTATTATTTTACTAAACGCACGTCGATTTTTTTAATTACATATTTTCCGCAGATGTAGCAGAAATTGTCGGGATCATTTACACATTGAAAAGTTCTTTGCCTTTTACTCATACTTCGAAATATAACTTTGTAATATTTTTCAGAAAATCGACTTCAAAGGCATAACTGAATGGAAACCTCATAAATAAAAAACCACATATGTTGTTGAATGACCCTCTGTCTGAGCGGATCTCATCCAATATAGCTCTCACATTGCATATCATGTTTTAGGGAGGGTTACGAACGGCCATAAAACCTCGTCCTCTCTATAATTGTGTAATGTCTGACATCAATCCTCATAAAATAAAATGCAAGTGCAATATAAGCAAAAACATCATTTAAATACGAAAAAATATGAAACATGATTTTTTTTTAATTTCCCTAACATTTACAAAATGGCTCATAACTTTTACATCTATCCATAGATTTGTTATGGCTCAAATAGACAGTGTTTTCTTCGTTAGCATGCTGGCTTTTTAAAAATGTGATAAAATTTTTTAGATTCTTTTTTTTCTATTTTTTATGGTTTTTTTTTGTACCAGGAAAAAGTGTTTATTTTTTTAAAAAATTATTTTTTTTCTCATATTTTTGACGACTGTTACTAAACCAAAGATTCTACGTGAAAGCAATACTTGCAAAATATGTAGCCCTCATAATTCCCTTTAATTTGAGGCATAACACAGCTCAATCAGGCTTATACTTGAATTATGGTCCAAATACTGAATGTACTTTCCATGAATGCTGGAATTAAAAAAAAAATACCATAAACATTTTTTTATATTTTTTGTATGTTTGTGACACCTAATTGCACCCGAAAATGTTATCCACATCTCTTGGACAAAATTTTTGTTGCATAGTGTTATTTAATAACTTCTATACTACTTATTTGAATCCTCTGAAATTCTACACATACATAGTATTAGTTTATTAGTCACTATTACCTCGAGAAAAATGGGTGAAGATGAGCCCCTTTTGGTAAATCCCACGCAAACGGACAATTTTGAACCAAAAGTTAATAGCTTATAACTTTATTACCAGACCTGAAATTGTGTACAGTGTAACGGTTTAATATTACCTACAATACAATAAAAAAGGACATTATTGCCACGCTCCTTTTGGTACCTCCCACACAAATGGACCATATTGTACCAAAAGTTACCAGTTTATAACTTTATTAACAGTGCATACAAATACCTGCAATTTTGTAGAGTGTAGTGGTTTAATAGTACCCACAAGACAGGGGAAAATGAGCATTGTTGCCACGCTCCTTTCAGTACCTCCCACACAAACAGTACCTCCCAAAAGTAAACCGCTTTTAACTTTAATAACAGTACATACTTTAAAGTTATTAAATGCAATTTAAATTGATAATAATTTAATTAAAGCAAAAAAATTAAAAAATTACTAATAGTTTTTTGGGACTCAAGGTGAGGGGATTCATAAGTTGATTTACCCGACTGAACTTTCTTACTTGTTTAAATTCAAATTTGATTTGTCTGCAGTATTTCGTAGAAGATGGTGTTTGATTTTTTCCAAATATCCTTTGTCTGCATCGTACTGGTCAAAGGTTCCGAGTCTTTCAAATTCTTTATCAATCGCAATGGCACAAATGACAGCATGAACACACACAACTTGGCTTGGTGTACCTACAACATAGTCATATGAACAGGTAAAATAAAAAGAACAATCAATTTTGAAGTCTATTGATGCTAAAAAGTTTCATTCCACTAAAATTCAAATTTGACAAAAATATAGTACCTGTGGAAATATGTTATAACAAACCACGTGTAAAGAGTACTGTAATACAGGGTCCGTTTTTTTCAACTAGTGCTTATTTCGTGAATGGTAACACTTAGCTCATGTCTGATTTGACAGATAATTAGTTTTATCCTTCCGCTGAACGAATATGGTTGTGTATACACTTGAACAACGCTGGGAAATATTGCGATATTACTTTGAATATCATGGTAATGTTGCAGTTTGCAGATCGCATTATCAGTCGCAGAGCTGATGTCGTTTGGCCAACTCGGAGCTGCGATTTGACACCGTTGGACTATTATTTGTGGGGTTCCCTCAAAGATAAGAGTTATGCCGACAAGCCAGAGACAATTGACGCTTTAAAGGACAATATTCGTGAAGCCATTGGTGAAATACAGCTGCATGGCCAGCCGAGGCAGCCATTTGAATGAAATTATTTTCCATTATTAACCGGAGGGATTGTACTTTCAAATAAAAAAAGAAATTTGAGAAAAAAATGAAAAAAAAGTTATTTTGGCGGACCCTTTACTATTGGCAATTTCTCAAAGAGTACTACCCTACCTACGTACTACCCTACCTAAAAACTAACCCTCTATCGATAATAGTTTGCGAGAAATGACAATTTCCTTCTACAAAAATTACGTTTTTTTTCCAAAATTACATAAAATATTTGTTTTCAGCAGCACAGCACGCCCACAACATTTTTTGGCTACCCTAGTCTCAATATGTTTGATTTGAATGGCATTAAAATTTCAAAATCGGCGATAACAGAAAATTTTACTTTTGGCGACGTAAGAGTGGACATTTTTATAAACTTCAGTTATTACCATTCGTTAGGAAGCAGCATGTACCTGTTCGTATTATTGTTTTCATTACATTAACGAATTTGTGCGGAACGAAGTTCGCAGGACCGGCTAGTATATAAAATTTTACAATTTACATCGTATGCATACTGAAAAAATATCAGTGAACGGCCTACCTATTTGTGTATTGAATATCTTCACCACACAATGGTTTCTATGTGCAGGCATCAGAATGTTTAAGATTATACAAGTTATCTGCTTCGACACCCTGTACTTTGAAACAGGGGGGTTAATATTTACATTTTTCTCATTGTCTCTCTCATTGAGGCGGCGCAAATCGGCGCAATCATTGCGCCGCCGCCGCACAGTGGAAAATTTTCGTCATTTTCTGATCGAAAATCAATAACTTTGTTAATTTGAGAGATATATTTTTAAAAATTTGCACACATAATATAGACAATATTTAAAAGGAAGTGTGAAAATATTTCGGATTTCGCACCACTACATATCCAGTAGTAAGCTTGCAAAATCTGTACTTTTATTTTTTTCTGAAACTGTACCACAGTCGGCACACAGTATCGGCGCGCCGATACAGCTAGCTCAAATCGGCTTGAACATAGCCGCCGCCGAACCATACTCTAATCGACAAAGAATTTTCTCCCAATTACCGAAATCGATATCACTCGCCTGGACTCTTAAAGAACTGCTAGAATTCTCTGAAATACTACAGTTTATTTTCTGTAAGAATGACGCAAAAAAACATTACATTTTTTATACCCTCACTTTAGTGTGACGAGGGTATATATCATTTGCTACGAAAAAAAGTGTAACACATCGAAGGAGTGATCTAAGACCCTATGTATGTTCGGCGGATATTCGTTTTGGGTCATTTTAAGTCGAATGAGCAATGTCCGTCCGTCTGTCTGTCTGTCTATCTGTCTGTCTGTCTGTCTGTCTGTCTGTCTGTCTGTCTGTCTGTCTGTCTGTGTGTCTGCTGGCTGGTGCGCACGATAACTCTCGAAAGGAGTAACCGATTGACTTCAAATTTGGTACGTGGTAATATTTTTTTCTATCTCCGGCTAAGTTCGAAGATGGGCCATATTGGTCCACTCCTTCTAGTACCTCCCCCACAAAGTGTTAAAATGTTGTGAAATATTGAATCTTTAATAACTACTATACTACTTATTCGAATCTTCTGAAATTCCACACATAGCATTAGTTTATTAGTCGCTATCAACTCGAGAAAAGTGGGCCATGTTGCTACGCCCCTTGTGGTACCTGCCACTCAACTGCACCATTTTGCACCAAAAGTTAACAGCTTATAACATTAATACCAGTGCATAAAAATACTTGAAATTTTGTACAGTGTAATGCTTTCATAGTGCCTACAGTCCAGTGAAAAATGGATGTCATATTCACGCCCCTTTTGGTACCTCTTACACAAAGGTACCATTTTGCACCAAAAGATAACAGCTTATAACATTAATACCAGTGTATAAAAGCACTTGAAATTTTGTACAGTGTAATGCTTTTATAGTGTCTTTTGCACTGTGAAAAATGGGCGCTATTGCCACGCCCCTTTTTGTACCTCCCACACAAAAAACCATTTTGCACAAAAAGTTAAGAGCTCACAGCATGAGTACCAATGCACGAAAATGCAACAACATTTTTCACAGTGTAACGCTTTTGAAGTCCCTATAGCCCTGTAAAAAATGGCCGTTATCACCACGCCCCTTTTTGTACCTCCCACACAAAATGGCCAAATCATACCTAATTTAATATCTCATAACGTTAATATACAAGTGCAAAAAACGCTTATAATTAGGCGCAGTGCAATGTATTTAAAGAATCTACTATTCAGAGAAAAATAGGTGTATTTGTTAAAAACATTCTGGTACCTCCCATACAAATTGACAGAATAATCCGTTTAATATTCCATATTACATTACTCACAAAGTGAGGGTATACCTTAGTCGGTTTACCCGATTGAAACTTTCTTACTTGTTTTCACCAAGAATAATGATTTAGAGTCTTCTGATTTGGAAGAAACTACAACTGATGACACGCGTGACATAGATTACTATCAAGGCTTATTGTCCAAGAAAAATCTGGCTATTGATGCAGCTAAAATATATATTTCTTGCGGCGAATGCTGGAAATACTTTGGACATTTGTACATTTCCGACAAATTGGTGTTGGAAAAGTACAAATTTTGCAATTTATGTTTCCAAACAGAATTTTGAAGGGGTAAGAAAATCAATGAAAATATTGAAGAGAGTTAAATTCACAGATTATAATACCATACTACACAGATTTAAATTGGCACCTTATATAAAAAAAAAGTAAGGAGACCACTTTTAACCACGCAAGGCAGATCGCTGATATGTGTTGTGTGGATTTGGTGGCTTTCAACATCGTAGAAAGGAATGGTTTCCGAAAATACATTTCAAGAACAATGCAAACGTAAAGTTGCCATGTACAAAAACAGTATCCACCACAGCGCTGAATGATGTCTATGAAGTTTACTTGGAAACTGTGATGAAGGTTGTTACTATTTGTCCAAAAACATTTCTCTAGTTTTGGATATGTGGACGGATATGTGCATGTATTCTTGTAATCAAAGTACAGGTCGCAATTATGATCCGATTGTTTGGCCCAAAAACGATCCCTATTGAATTTGGTTAAAATCGGTTCAGATTTAGATATAGCTCCCATATATATGTTACCCCCGATTTGACATGTAAGCGCTGTAAAAACTTTATTTTATATCCGATCAGTATGAAATTCGGCAGAAAGAGGTTTCTTATTACATGAGGGAATACTGCTAAATTCGGAGAAAATCGGTTCAGATTTAGATATACCCCCATATATATGTAACCCCCGATTTGACATGTAAGCGCTGTAAAAACTTTATTTTATATCCGATTAGTATGAAATTCGGCGGTAAGAGGTTTCTTATTACATGAAGGAATATTGCCAAATTCGAAGAAAATCGGTTCAGATTTAGATATAGCCCCCATATATATGTAACCCCTGATTTGACATGTAAGCGCTGTAAAAACTGTATTTTATACCAGATCAGTGCGAAATTCGGCAGAAAGAGGTCTTTTATTACGTGAAGGAATACTGCCAAATTTGGAGAAAATCAGTTCAGATTTAGATATAGCCCCCATATATATGTTACCCCCGATTTGATATGTAAGCGCTGTAAAAACTGCATTTTATATCCGATCAGTATGAAATTCGGCAGAAAAAGGTTTCATATTATATGAATGAACACTTTTAAATTTGGAAGAAATCGGTTCAGATTTAGATATAGCCCCCATATATAAGTTACCCCGATTTGACATGTAAGCCCTGTACAAATGTTATTTTATATCCGATCAGTGTCTGTATTTTATATCTGATCAGAACGAAATTCGACAGAAAGAGGTCTGTTTACATGAATGAGTATTCAGGGAAATCGGTTCAGATTTAAATATAACCTCCATATATATGTTCCTCCTGATTTGGTGTCAAAGCGCTATATAAGTTGTACTTTACTTCCGATCATTTAAATTTTCAAGAAAGATGTTTCCCAATTTAGGAACGAATATCGCTAAATTTAGCGATTATCGGTTTAGAATTAGATAATATGTTCCTACCTATTTACCAATTATTCCAAATTATTATCCCAATGACCCTTATCGCATTGTTAGGGAGGTGTCGGCCCTGCCCGACTTTCTGCCTTTCCTTACTGGTTTTTCCTTGCCTCTGTTTTCAAATATAATGACATATCAAATAGAAAATATATTTGTTGACAATTGTTAGTCAGCTGTTGGAATTGACATGTGTAGCAGAAAATCAGAATTACAAAAACAACATTCTAGCGCCGCCGTTCTAGCTGTGTTTGGTCAGCTTAGCCGATCGCCGCCGCCGATAGCCAAAAAAATTGCGCCGCCGACGCCGATGATTTTGCCTCGGCTCCAAACTCTGTCAAGAACATTGTAAAACTATATGTCCAACGGTTTAGAATTGCTGTTATTATTTCCACTCTTTTGCTAGAGACTCCTTGCAATCAGTCCGATTGTAAGGAGTCTCTTTAAATTGCTTTTATATTTATTAGATTTGCCGATTTCATCTTTCTTACTCGATTGACATCACTGATTGAGAATAAGACAAAAAAATTCCATTCTCCATACTATTATCGTCAGTACTAGCAGTGTTGTGTCCGAAATAACAGCATCGTGGCGGAAGTTTCATCCGGTTTGTTTTCTTAACTAACAACAACACAACGTTTATCAGGCCATCAGAATGGTTTTAGGGGATTTTCAAAAAATCATGACAAATATTGATGTCATCATCCATATCTAACAGGTGGCGCAAAAGTAACCTTTCGATGTTTTTGGCTGTAATTTAAAAAAAATGAAAAACTTTGATTCTTCTTGTGGATTATTTTTATTTGGTCTTTTAATTTTTTTACATCAAGTCGAGAATATGATGTCATGTAAATGGCCGCCGCCACAGTTGATTGTCATTTGAGCCCTTTTTATGGCATTTTCCATCACTTTGGCCAAAACTTCCGGCGATAGGTCCTCACATTCTTGACGGATATTGTCTTTAAGAGCTGCAAGAGTCTGAGGCTTGTTGACATAAACCCGCGACTTCAAAAAGCCCCACAAAACGAAATCAGGCGATCTTGCTGGCCAGTGCAAATCGCCAAAACGGGAGATTAGGCGCCCGGGAAATGCATCCTTAAGCATATCGGTTGTGGCACGTGCAGTGTGTGCCGTTGCACCGTCCTGTTGGAACCACATGTTTTCCAATCCCAATTCATAAAGTTGCGGCAAAAAGAACTCGTTGATCATTGCTCTGTAGCGCTCACCATTCACATTAACCGTTTGGCCCGCGACGTCTTCGAAGAAAAAAGGTCCGATGACTCCTCCAGCGAAAACAGCACACCATACAGTGACTTTAAGCGGATGTAATGGCTCTTCGTGGGTTACACGCGGATTTTCAGTGCCCCAGAAGCGTACATTTTGCTTATTTACGTACCCGCTAAGATGGAAATGGGCCTCATCACTCATGATTATTTTTGATGAAAAATCATCTTCCTCTTGGTGGTGATTAAGGATGGCTTGAGCGTATGTTGGACGCGATTGGCGGTCAGCAGCTAACAGCTGATGCACCGTCTGGACTTTGTACGGAAACATCTTCAAATCTTGTACCAAAATTCGCTGTAGAGACTGTCGACTGATACCCATTTGCGTGGCACGTCGTCTGGTCGATGTCGACGGCGCTTCCATGACATCCTCGGCTACAGCAGCAATATTCTCTGCAGAACGGCTACTCCGGGGTCTGCCACGCCTGGCAGCATCTCGTGTTCTGCCAGTCTCTTCGAGGCGAGCGGCTAAACGTCGCAGTGTTTCACCAGTAGGCGTTGGACGGCCAGGAAATCTGCGACGAAATTCACGTTGTGCCAAAGTCATCGACCGATTATTGGTCAAATAAATAGTCAGCAATATTCCGCGTTCTGGAGCAGTGTAGCGTAACATTGTTTATTAACGTGTATTTCGCATGTGTTTACTACACAAATGTCAAAACAGAACTGACATTAGGGGCCAATCGCAAAATTTATAGCATTTTCTGATAGGAGGATTACTTTTGCGCCACCTTGTACAAGCGCTTAGCTTTTGGCGATCAACTGAGATTTGCTCATACAAGCCTTGAAATGAGAAGTATTTTCGAGAAGTAAATATGGAAAGAATGCTATAAAAGTCTAATACTCTATGTCGGCAATGGCTATATTTTAAATAACGCAACGGGTTTGCATCGCGTATACGTCAATTCAACGGATTTAATTTATTTTCTTAATTTCTATAACAATCAAATAGAAGAACTAAAAATAGAAAATCTCACGGGCAAGCATATACCCAGCAAAATTTCCCATTACCAAATAACCTGACGGGTAAGCTAAATTCAAATCTAGTAACTGCTTATAATTTGGCCTCCCTTCGAATTATTTTTACACATGCATGTCATTGGAGGAAAGTGCTTCCACTCAAGCATACCAGAAGCTGAAAAATAACCACTTACCCCCACGCTTACAATTATTAAAAAGTAAGCGTGGACGTAAGTAATACTTTTATGAGTGTGTTTGTGGGTCGTAGATATTTCTGAGTTGCTACTGCTTGTTCACCACCATCAGTGGTGGCATGCGGTGAGAAAGTAGAAGAGCATAAAATTGGGAAGAGCGTAACATTGGGATGAGCGCAACATTGGGTAGAGCGTATAACTGTGTGGGAGTAGTTATCGATTGTTGTCGTCATATGACGAAAAATTTCATTTGCAGGGAGGTGAGATTGAACTCGCGACCTCCTGGTTTCGTAGTTTAGCATCACAACCACTGGCCTACCTCGCGATTCGTAGACAAATCGCTTAATAATCAAGTACAAAAATATAACCCATCAAAATCTTGGTAAGTAAATGTCGTTATCACTTGCGTTACCAGGTAATAATATCTCAATATCGCCAGCATTACTTTCGGTAAATAAATAACGACTAACTAAATTAAAACAAAAATAAGTTATTATTAGTAATCTAACTTAGATAATCTAATTTGAACTTATAAACTTTTCTTTAAATGATTTAACTGAATACCAACTAAAACGTATATACGTAAATCATTTAAGTAAAAATCATTTAACAAAATGTTTATAAATAAAAATAAGATTTTCTAAATTAGATTACTAGCAATAACTTATTTTTGTCATTATTTTGTTAGTCGTTATTTATATACCGAAAGTAATGCTGGCTATAATGAGATATCATTACCTGGTAATGCAGGTGGTAATGACATGTACTTACCAAGATTTTGCTGGGTAGGTTTGACGGAGTTAACATTCGAGCGGTCAGAGGGAGATGATCAGTGTTACATATACGATTCGGAATTCCGATACGATTCCGATTTTACGCAGAAGGCCTAAACGTTCCCGTAAACCAGATATCTTTAGTTGCTGAAAATTGTGGACAATTCTATATAACAAATGAGTTTCTTAAACAGAGGATATGTAAAATGAAAAACTTAAAAAAATTATCTATTAAAAATTACATAGAGCAGGGATATTCTACGTACCACAACGACTTTATAAAAGAAATGGAACAGTATATTATGGATCATATACAACTTAAGCGAGGATATTATTCTACAAAGCAATGCGGACATTTTTGTAAATCTTGTGGTTTTAACCTTGAGAATTTCAAACCCTCGAATAACGGATAAAATGTTAGAGGAAATTTCCGAAACTTGCCAGAAACTTGAAAAGTTCAATCTCGTATCCGATATGTGGGGTTGTCAGTGCAAGACAATGCCTCCCAAATTAATTGAATTGTCGATTTGTGATATAGGTTTCACACCATGCTTACCTACCAAATCAAATTATCTCAAATCTTCAACATAGGCGTGATGCAGCTCTCCCTTATTGCCAACAGCTTACAAAAAATTCAATCATGTATCTTGGAAGCTTTGACTGACACCCATCAAGGAAAAATCAACCCACTGTTACTAACTCCAACACAACTAGAATCCGAAATAAGTCAAATTAAAATGCACATATCTCAATCTTTGGAATTACCGGTTCCTGAGGATGACTTGTTGGAACTATACAAATTAATGAAAATTAAAGGTGGACTTGCTCAAGATCATGTGGTTTTTAGTATAACCCTACCGTTAATCGATCACGAGAAATTTAGGCTTTATAAACTTATTGCTATTCCCAATCGCTTAAATAACTCTATGGCAGTAATAGAAACTTGCAGTCCTGTATTAGCAATCAACATTAATCGAGGACACTATTTCCCGGTTCCATTCTCTCAACTTAAAAGGTGCGATGTCATCAGCCAGGATGTTTTTATATGCTACGGGTTTCAATTGCGATATACATTTGGAGCAGAAGCCTGTTCATGCGAAATCAATCTATTTCAAAACTATACTCAGCCTGTATGTCCTATAACTACGCTTCAAACAAATGTAACTTGGATTCCCCTGACACATAAAAATCAATGGATATATTCTACTGTATCCACTACTCAAGCAACAGCAGTATGCGAAAAGGAAATCATTCCCTTAACATTACAAGGATCGGGATTATTAACCATCAAACCTGATTGCATCCTCAAACATGACTTCATCCATGTATCAGGTCAACAATCTATATCCTCAAAGTTATTATCATCATATACAAGTCTCGGAAACATTTCTGAATTATCACACCAGTATTACCCACCAAATAAACCCATAAACAAAGCTAATTTTTCATCAATGAGCGATCAATATGCACTACAATTGAGCGCGTTAACAGAGATGCAAACTAAATTAGACTCAATACACAAATCTGAATTTGAACATCATGTAAACTCCAAACATGGCATCACTGTTGCCTATTCCGCATTAATTATCAGCACGGTAGTCATTATCATCATTACATGTAGAACATTGTTACACAAGAATTCAAGAATAGCTCGGATTACTGATATGCCACAACATGAGTCATCCCGTCAGGAATCCCAGCCACACATCTTTGGACCTACCCCAACCCCGCGACAGAGTTTCACAATCCAAGTTTAAGATCGTTGAGATGACCACACTTAGTTGACCGATTGGTCAACGCGGGGGAGAATGTTTAGTTCTAAGCTATATTATAGATATTAGCACACTTTTGTCCTCTACTTTATACAAAATGTAACATATTTTATGTGACCCAATTAACACACTGTCACTGACCACAAATCAATGCTTATGTTTATACTTATAAAATGTTTAATATGAACAAGGTTGATTGTACTCACTTATTGTTTACGTCAACATATTTTGCATAGTAGTCATTTTATTCTTGCTAAAATTATACAATAATATGTAAGTTCCGTATTTCCCATGCAAAATTGCTTACTTTACTATTACCGACCTAGTATATTATTGAACTTATGTTGTGCTCATTATTTCAGTATAAATAGATAATAAATTACTGGCATTCGACCAGTTAAAATCTTTAAACCATCATTCACGATTGTTTTATTAACTCACTACCTGCCTTTCAGTTACAAGTGCTGGAAAGGTACTCAATAAACAAATTGGTGTCAATTCTGATGCAACATCTTAATTGGTAAACACTAATATCAGTGCAATATACAAAACAGATCTTAATGGAATTTAATTTGTTAAAATTTTCATTAAAAAGCGAAAAGGAATTAGTTGTGTATCACAATTTAAATTATTCAGTCAGAATTTATTTTTTTGGTTTGAGACCATATGTTCCATTTAGTTCGGCAAAATACGGGTTTGGTTAGCAGTTCTTGTTAAATTCAATTTACTGCTTCCTCAAGTATTTCAGCTGATTTATGTTAAAGACATACACTATTGCTACTGAATTCTGAAGATGATAGAGTGGTGTCTATCGAAACTGCAGTCAATTCTACCAAGCAATTAAAACTCTCTACCAATTTTTGTATTTGTTTCTATTACTTTCTTGGAATAGACAGAAAGTAAATGGAACATATGGTCTCAAACCAAAAAAATAAATTCTGACTGAATAACAAAAGCACAGACCAACAATAAATAACAACAATTTAAATTATATTCAATTATCGCCTTCGATTCCAGAGCTGGACATAAATTGTCTCGACATGGCCATTTTCCAAACAGCTTACGCAGGAAATGAGAATATGAAAAAACTAAGCTGGTACGGCAAGGGGACGGATTATGTGACCGATGTACCATTGGCAACTTGCATTAATTTAGAAGTGCTCTCCATGATCAACTGTCTAATTGACATAGATATTCTGCTGCAGTTGAGACATCTGAGGAAAGTGCAAATATTGCTAAAGCGACAGGAATGCAAATGGACTTACATTACTGCTCTATTGCGGCATCCGTCTCTAAAGGAGCTAAGCATCCAACGTGCAGGAAGACCTAGTAAAAACGATAACAATTTACCACCTGAGGGTTTTAGAACAAATGTCACAATTTTGAATTTAAATATGACAATTTTCATAAAAGCCATTGACTTTTGGCTAGATTTATTTGCCGCCAACAAAGAAATGACGCTAATGTTGTACCATCCCTTTGAGATTCCAACCGAATATATGGAAATGATAGTAAAGCATAAGAAATTTCCTAAAACTGTGAAAACAATACACGTCTGCGGAGTTTCCATAGGTAAGTACAGACAACAGCGCAGGAAAAATGCCAAGTAAAATCAACGTGACCAGCTGTTGAACCCAGGTCCAACAACAACATCATTTTAGTATACACTTGTATATGAATTAAATCAACTGAATTAAAATGAAGTTGAATTAGTTATTAATCCCTATAATTCTAAGTCTGAATTCCCTATAACACTGTTACTTTTCGTCTAGATGGCAACCCTTTATCCATTCCTTGCCACGAAGGCAAAAGCTTTTACTCAAATGGATAAAGGGCTGCCATCTTCCTTATGTTTTCAGTTGTATCTTTGCTGAATTGTCTCTTCTAAGGTTTTTCTATTGTTCGCTCTGCACCGCACATTCACTTTGGATTCACCTACTAAAGCGGTGAGCAGCAGCGACCCTTACACAATAAATCTGTTCCATACTAAATACAAACCAAAACTTGTCTTTCTATCTGTCTCTTTACATAAAACACAAACATATATAACTGTTTACAATTTGGGAGTTGCAACTATTAATACAGTCCACTTCTGCCAAAGGTCTCCTGGAATTGTACACCAGCATTATGAAAATATCTTGATATCTGAAATTTAAAATAATTCACTTTGCAGTTTTGTTAGCCTACACCACACAGAATACAGTTTGGTTGCATCAACCGAATTATTTGCCAACCGAATTTTGGTAGTTGTGTCTACTATCATGCGACGACATCAGGACAACCATAATTTTGGTTGTGGTATACTTCTGCATCCATGTGGACAACAATAATATTTGGTTGTGCCAACTACAAAAATGGTGGCTAAAATTATCTGTTGTATGTCGCCACAACCAACTGTTTTAAAAAATTGGTTGTTCTGACAATTTGTCAGTCATATACTACCGACAATTAATTAAAAACAGTTTCCATTAATTTTTATTTTATTTATTGAACAAAAAACAAAACAATACATAACAAAATTAAAAATCCCATATTACAAATTCATCACTATTATGAGATGTGGAAATATTTGACACAAATTTTAGCACACGAAAAAAAACACAAAACTTTTAAGCAAATATCGCTTAACCCTGTGCTTTCATTTATATTTATTTATATTTATGTACAACATTTTGCACAACATATTCTGCATTCCACACGAGAATATTTTCGACTACATATACCGTTCTTGAGAAAAATTTTGAACATTTATTTATGTCGAGTAATTTTATTTTTGGTTAGTCATGTATCAGCAAAAGAACAGCAACCAATCATTCGGTTGCATTTCCCAAAATACATTTAATTATTCTAAATTTGTTTGACCATTTGTTGAGATAACCAAAAAACGATTATTTATCAATATATTTTTTCTGTTGTAGTAACCAATTATACGTTGCAATAACAATCTTTGGGCTATTGATACAATTTCTGTTGTCAAGAATAAAGCATTGGTTGTCAGAACCAAAAATCGATCATATGGTACTATAATGAAAGTTTAAAATTGGCTACCACAACTAACCGAGTGTCAATGAAAAAAACAATCTTAATTCGATTGATACAACCATCGATTTAGTTGCAAGCATTTTCAGTTGATCGTATCCATGTTATTATTGTTGTTTCAACTATTTATATATAATTACAACCGACACACTGTGTATGCAATATACTTTTTGTTGCTAGTATCATTTTTGTATTGTTACAATCGAATTCCAACCAATTATTTTCATGGGTGAGGGTATTTTAACATTGTCCATTTATTTGTAACACCCAAAAGGAGATAATATAGAACCATCGTTTACACTATGCTTCAAAAAAATAGGGTCATTCAACAATATTTCAGGTTTTTTATTTATGAGGTTTCCATTCAAGTAGTGTAATAAAGCCTGCTTTGGATCACATTAGGGTGGGTCGTGCAAAAATGTGGTCAAACAATTAAAAATTAAAATTGATGATCGCCTGTAGTTTTTGTAGGTATGTATAGAGGTATGTGTGTATAAATGATGGTTTTTGAAGTGTAAAATACTACATTTTTCGTTGTGAAGTGTATTTTTAGTAGAATTTATATAAATGTTTTCACATTTTATGCTAACCACTCTAATGTGCACTTTACTCAGGGTAATTAATTTCAAAACGCAAGCTCGTAAAAATTAATTACGTTATGTAATGTACCGATCGTGGAGTGTGCGTTTAAGGATCGATTGTTTATTTTATATTTTGGGTTCGACACAAGCTCATAAAAATTTATGTTCATATGTTTTGAGCTCTGGCACTGTGCAACAAGTACAAGGTAAAACCAGTAAGGAAAGGCTAAAGTCGGGCGGTGCCGACTATATAATACCCTACACCACTCTCGTAATATTGAATAACTCTGATAAATAAATTTTGTAATTCATGTATAAATTGTTTACATAAATTCACTTTTGAGACATTTTATACTTAAATAATACCCTGTACCACAGTGTGGTGTAGGGTATAAAAACGTTTTTATCTAAAGAGCCAAATCGGATGAAACAAATATATATGGGAGCTATAGCTAAATCTTTACCGATTTTCTTCAAATTCGGCAACGTTGGTTCATGGATAAAGAAACTCTACTATTCTAAGTTTCAAAACGATCGGATGTAAAATACAGCTTCTATAGGACTAAAGGACCAAATCGGACGAAAGATATATATGGGAGCTATATCTAAATCTGAACCGATTTTCTTCAAATTCTTCAATGTTGGTTCATGGATCAAGAAACTCTACCATTCTAAATTTCAAAACGATCGGATGTAAAATACAGCTTCTATAGGACTAAAGGGCCAAATCGGGCGAAACATATATATGGGGGCTATAGCTAAATCTGAACCCGACTTTAGCCTTTCCAGTAAGGAAAGGCTAAAGTCGGGCGGTGCCGACTATATAATACCCTACACCACTCTCGTAATATTGAATAACTCTGATAAATAAATTTTGTAATTCATGTATAAATTGTTTACATAAATTCACTTTTGAGACATTTTATACTTAAATAATACCCTGTACCACAGTGTGGTGTAGGGTATAAAAACGATTGGATCTAAAGAGCCAAATCGGATGAAACAAATATATATGGGAGCTATAGCTAAATCTTTACCGATTTTCTTCAAATTCGGCAATGTTGGTTCATGGATCAAGAAACTCTACCATTCTAAATTTCAAAACGATCGGATGTAAAATACAGCTTCTATAGGACTAAAGGGCCAAATCGGGCGAAACATATATATGGGAGCTATAGCTAACTCTTAACCGATTTCCTTCAAATTCGGCAATGTTGGTTCATGGATCAAGAAACTCTACTATTCTAAATTTCAGAACGATCGGATGTAAAATACAGCTTCTATAGGACTAAAGGACCAAATCGGACGAAAGATATATATGGGAGCTATATCTAAATCTGAACTGATTTTCTTCAAATTCTTCAATGTTGGTTCATGGATCAAGAAACTCTACCATTCTAAATTTCAAAACGATCGGATGTAAAATACAGCTTCTATAGGACTAAAGGGCCAAATCGGGCGAAACATATATATGGGGGCTATAGCTAAATCTTCACCGATTTTCTTCAAATTCGGCAATGTTGGTTCATGGATCAAGAAACTCTACCATTCTAAATTTCAAAACGATCGGATGTAAAATACAGCTTCTATAGGACTAAAGGGCCAAATCGGACGAAACATATATATGGGAGCTATAGCTAAATCTTAACCGATTTTCTTCAAATTCGGCAATGTTGGTTCATGGATCAAGAAACTCTACCATTAAAAATTTCAAAATGATCGGATGTAAAATACAGCTTCTATAGGACTAAAGGACCAAATCGGACGAAAGATATATATGGGAGCTATATCTAAATCTGAACCGATTTCAACCAAATTCAATAGCGATCTGAACAGCCGCGAAATACTCTAAACTGCAAAATTTCAGAACGATCGGGGTGAAATTGCGACCTGTATTCGACGAACAACTTTACATGGACAGACGGACGGACGGACATCGTTAAATCGACTCATCCAGTGATTCTAAGTCGATCGGTATACTTTAAGGTGGGTCTAGCTGTGTTATTTTCAGGTGTTACAAACATCTGCCGTGAAACAAACTTATAATACCCTGTACCACAGTGTGGTGTAGGGTATAAAAATACTCAAATGAATACATGCACTGAGGCGAGCTATGAATGAGGAATGGATTTAGGGACGATCGTCATTCCGTTTGTCCGACGGTTTGACGATACACACACGCCCATACATAGATATATGTAACAAATCTTTAAGATGAACTATGAATCGAGCGTTGTCGCTATCGTTTTGCCGGCAGCCAGCTGAGGATTTTGTTTAGATTAGATTAGATTTGGGGGGGGGGGGGGGGGAAGTTGATCTGGATCTGAATCGTTGGATATTTTGTTTACATTTATTTTTTAAGAATGGATTTGGAAGAATTCTCGGTCAGTATTTTCGACGGACAGGGGATGGTTGCTAGGGGGAATTGATTGCTAGTATTTTTGTTTTTTCGTTCGTATTGTCTGTTTACAGTTTATTTGCAATATCAACAATTTTTTTTAAAAAACGTAATTTTGGCATTTATTTATTTTAACAAAATGTGACATTAAAGAAAAAGTTATTACATTACAAAATAACATTGTATTAAACTTTAGTTCGTTGCAATTTCCAATGAATCTTAAAGACATAAACACATTTACGCTAATCTCATCATTGTGATTTTCAAATATGTTTATGTCTTCAAGATTCATTGGAAATTGCAATGAACTAAAGTTTAATACAATGTTATTTTGTAATGCAATAACTTTTTCTTTAATGTCACGAATATTGTATGAATTGCAACGATTTGGGTTCTCCATTTTTGTGGTATCCATACCAGAAATTATTGCCCACTTGAAACAATTTTGGTCTTCATTTTGTACATTTATACAGGCTTTACGCTTCTTTAGATTATCTGGTGTAGGCATCCATTTGGCACCCTTTACTAAAGAGGATTTATAAATACTGAGTTCCGCTCTCATAATTTTTACTAAAGTCCATCCAGAATCTCTCTCTTGGAATTCACTCATTATACCCTCACTTTAGTGTGACGAGGGTATATATCATTTGCTACGGAAAAAAGTGTAACACATCGAAGGAGTGACCTAAGACCCCAAGTATGTTCGGCGGAAATCCGTTTTGGGGTCATTTTAAGTCGAATGAGCAATGTCCGTCC
This sequence comes from Eudasyphora cyanicolor, assembly GCA_963930755.1. Lineage (NCBI taxonomy): Eukaryota > Metazoa > Arthropoda > Insecta > Diptera > Muscidae > Eudasyphora > Eudasyphora cyanicolor. Next base: position 238,917,433 of record OZ005735.1, read on the forward strand.
GTCTGCCTGTCTGTGTGTCTGCTGGCTGGTGCGCACGATAACTCTCGAAAGGAGTAACCGATTGGCTTCAAATTTCGTATGTGGTAATATTTTTTTCTATCTCCGGCTAAGTTCGAAGATGGGCCATATTGGTCCACTCCTTCTGGTACCTCCCAAAGGGTTAAAATGTTGTGAAATATTGATTCTTTAATAACTGCTATTATACGTATTCGAATCTTCTGAAATTCCACACATAGTATTAGTTTGTTAGTCGCTATCAACTCGAGGAAAATGGGCGAAATTGCCACGCCCGTTTTGGTATCTCCCACACAAATGCACCATTTTGAACTAAAAGTAAAAAGCTTATAACATTAATACCAGTGTTAAGAAATACTTGAAATTTTGTACAGTGTAATGCTTTTATAGTGCCTACAGTCCAGTGAAAAATGGGCGTTATTGCTGCTCCCCTTTTGGTACCTCCCACACAAATGCACCATTTTGCACCAAAAGTTAACAGCTTATAACATTAATATCAGTGTATACAATTACTTGAAATTTTGTACAGTGTAATTCTTTTATAATGCCTATAGTTCAGTGAAAAATGTGCGTTATCACCACGCCCCTTTTTGTACCCCCCACACAAAATGGCCAAATTATACCACAATTTAATATCTCAACGTTAATATACCAGTCCATATAAACGGTTACAATTCGGCACAGTGCAATGTATTTAAAGTATCTACTGTTCAGCGAAATATAGGTGTATTTCTTAAACCCCTTCTGGTACCTCTCACAAAAATTGACAGAATAATTTGTGTAATATTCAATATTACATTACTCACAAAGTGAGGGTATACCTTAGTCGGTTTACCCGACTGAAACTTTCTTACTTGTTTTCGAATAATTGTTTACAACTTTGTTCATTTAGAATTGTCCTTTTGGATGAAAAAGTCATTGGAAATTTGACAGAATTTCACGGTGTTTTAAAAAGCGACCTTCGAGATGAGTGATGAATAAATCTATACGAGGTATGTTCAAAAAATATCGCGAATTTTGTATTTTTTCAAAAAGTATTTATTTATTCATGAATATCTATTTTGTCTCCTTCAAAGTAATTCCCCTCGAATATAATACACTTCTGCCAAAAGTTTTTTCCAATCCCCGAAGCACTTCAAATAATGATTTTTTGTGATCTTGTTCAGTTCCTCCTTCGATGCCGTCTTTATCTCCTCAATCGTGGCGTAGCGTCGTCCTTTCATGGGCCTTTTCAGTTTTGGAACAAAAAAGTAGTCACAGGGGGCTAGGTCAGGGGAATACGGTGGCTGCGGCACCATTACTGTGTTGTTTTTGGCCAAATATTCGCGCACAAGCAACGATGTGTGTGCAGGGGTGTTATCATGGTGCAAAAGCCAGTTTTTGTTCTTCCACAAATCTGGGCGTTTTGTCGGATTGCTTCGCGCAATTTGCGCATAACTTGCAGGTAATATTCTTTATTGACCGTACTACCCTGTGGCAAGAACTCATAATGCACCACGTCCCTGCAATCAAAGAAAACTGTGAGCAAAACCTCTACGTTCGACCGAACTTGGCGCGCTTTTTTCGGTCTTGGTTCATGCGGCAGCTTCCATTGGGATGATTGAGCTATAGTTTCCACGTCGTAACCATAAACCCATGATTCGTCACCAGTTATGACCCTCTGGAGCAAATTTGGGTCGTCACGGACCGAGTTCAACATCTGCTGTTTTTGGTCCAAATTGAGCAATTTTGGCACGAATTTAGCGGCGACCCGACTCATGCCCAAATCATTGGTTAAAATCGAATGGCACGAGCCAATCGATATGTTTAGATCCTCAGCAACTTCTCTACTGGTAATTCGTCGATTGGCCAATATTATTTTATTCACTTTATCAATGTTTTCGTCTGTTGTTGACGTGCTCGGGCGTCCGGCACGCTGTTCGTCCGTCGCATCTTCTCGGCCCTCTAAGAACATTTTGTACCACCGATTAACGTTGCTTCACGATATGCCACAGTCAACATTCGGAATGCATCAGCGCACTTTATTTTGTTTTTTCACCCAAATTTGATGCAGATTCTTTGATCCATTTTCTGAAATAGATAAAAATCGAAGACAAGTTAAAACACATCCAAGCCCAACAGCTGTTAAAAATTAAATAAACATTCAAAATGGCCGACCTTGTCAGCATAAGTAAGGGACATGAGTAGCAACATAACGCTACAAAAATATCAAAAATCAAATACACGTAGCCCGCGGAAATTAAAAATTTGTGATATTTTTTGAACATACTCGTATATGAAATATAGGTCGAAATCTTATAATATTCTTCAATATTTGTTGGTTTGTCGGGCCGAAATCTTAGGTATCTTGATTTGAATGTCCTGTCCTTCACAAAATATTTTAACAGACGAAAAACTACTCCATTTCCAAATGTAGTTCAGAAAAAATCAATTTAAATTCAGAATTCGTCAATTGAAATTCTGAAATTACATTTGAAATTCAGAACTCATCACTTGAAATTCAGAACTCGTCAATTGATATTCAGAACTCATCACTTGAAATTCAGAACTCGTCAATTGATATTCAGAAATTCCATTTGAAATTCAGATTTTACATTTGAAATTCAGAACTCCTCATTTGAAATTCAGAATATCCATTTGTAATTCAGAATTCGTCAGTTGAAATTCAGAACTCGACACTTCAAATTCAGAACTCAACATTTGAAATTCAGAATTTTTCATTTGAAATTCAGAACTTTTCATTTGAAATTCAGAAACTATTAATTGAAATTAAGAATTTCTATTCGATAACATGAAAATATTTTTTTTGAATTTCATGGTTTTCTCACTTTGGAGTTGAGCTGGAGATCAAAGAGTTCCTTTTAAGTCAAGCAAGGTGTTTAGAATAGTCAAGTGAAAAGAAAATGTCCATGAAATCCAATACCAACCAATGCATGACGTTTCGAAGGTGGTTAGTCAAATCATCGGATGCAGTAGCGTTGTTTTTTAGCCTACGGTCCACTTTATTTAAAATTTACATATGAGAAATACTTTGAATTAGGAACCATCTCAAGTCAATCGCATGCCGCCGTAGTGAATAACTGAAGTGAACAAGTAAGAAAGTTTCAGTCGGGTAAACCGACTAAGGTATACCCTCACTTTGTGAGTAATGTAATATTGAATATTACACGAATTATTCTGTCAATTTGTGTCACTTTGTGAGTAATGTAATATAGAATATTACACGAATTATTCTGTCAATTTGTGTGGGAGCTACCAGAAGGGGTTTTACAAATACACCTATTTTTCGCTGAACAGTAGATACTTTAAATTCATTGCACTGCGCCGAATTATAAGCGTTTATTTGCACTGGTATAAACGTTATGAGATATTAAATTGTGGTATGATTTGGCCATTTTGTGTGGGAGGTACAAAAAGGGGCGTGGCGATAACGCCCATTTTTCACAGGACTATAGGCACTATAAAAACATTACACTGTACAAAATTTCAAGTACTATTATTCACTTGTATTAATGTTATAAGCTGTTAACTTTTGGTGCAAAATGGTACCTTTGTATGGGAGGTACCAAAAGGGGCGCGGCAACAACGCCCATTTTTCTCTGGAATGTAGGTAATATAAAAGCATAACACTGTGCAAAATTTCAAGTATTTTTATACACCATTATTAATGTTATAAGCTGTTAATTTTTGGTGCAAAACTGTGCATTTGTGTGGGAGGTACCTAAAGGGACGTGGCAACTTCGCCCATTTTTCTCGAGTTGATAGCGACTAATAAACTAATACTATGTGTGGAATTTCAGAAGATTAGAATAAGTAGTATAGTAGTTATTAAAGAATCAATATTTCACAACATTTTAACCCTTTGTGGGGGAGGTACTAGAAGGAATGGACCAATATGGCCCATCTTCGAACTTAGCCGGAGATAGAAAAAAATATTACAACGTACCAAATTTGAAGTCAATCGGTAACTCCTTTCGAGAGTTATCGTGCGCACCAGCCAGCAGACAGACAGACAGACGGACGGACATTGCTCATTCGACTTAAAATTACCCAAAACGGATTTCCTCCGAACATACATACATACACTAAAGTGAGGGTATAATAACGATTTAAATCTGACTCGAGAAAGAGCTCATCCAATTATCCGCTTTTATAAGAGCCATTGTCAAAAACTTCCGTAATTCTGACAATTCACTCCACTTTTTTGCACCATTGATGAGAATAGCTGTCCTGTGTTGGTTAATTTGTATTATTACGAACGGCCATTTGTTCCTACAAAATTTTGTTTAGCCACATAGCAGCTTGTTTCACTTGCTCCACTTAAATCCCAATCCACGACCAGCCATACTTTTTCTGGCTGAAGGTGTACATATGTATATGACTTTAAGCCTACATACATACTTAATTTCACATTAGAATGTTCTGATAATCTAATTTCTGAATTTCAAGTGAAGAATTCCGAATTTCAAATGAAAAGTTCTGAATTTCAAATGAAAAATTCTGAATTTCAAATGTCGAGTTCTGAATTTCAAATGGAAATTCTGAATTTCAAATGGAAATTCTGATTTTCAATTGACGAATTCTGAATTTCAAATGGAATTTCTGAATTTCAATTGATATTTTCGGAATTACATTTGGAAATGGTGTAGTACTAAAATGGTGAGTACAATTTTCGCGTATGTCCGTCAATTCCGTTTTCGCTAAATCTTTATTTCCACTTTGAATGACGCGATTTAATGATAATGCCAAGCAGTGAACTGAATGAGTGGTTAAAGGGTGGTTAAATTTTAAGGGCCGATGTTGATTTTGAATAAAACACAAATTATTTAGGAAATTATTGTCATTTCGTTGTATTATGATAATATTGGTATGGTTCAATTATGTATGGTACAAAATATCGGCCAAATGGACGCCGCGACCTCGGCGGCACACTTCCATCCGATGGTCCAAATTTTCGATGACGCTGAGGCATAATTGAGGTTCTATACCATTAATGTGCCGAATTATCGCATCCTTTAGCTCTTGAATTGTTGCTGGCTTATCGACGTACACTTTTTCTTTCAAATAACCCCAAAGAAAGAAGTCCAACGGTGTCAAATCACATGATCTTGGCGGCAAATTGACAGCGCCACGATGCACAGTGTGCGAAACTGTGAATCTAGAGCGTCAAAACCCCCCAAAAAATTTGGATGATCTTTATATTTGAATAACGGTACTTCAAATCTTATGATTATTTCTGTTTATATATGAAGATTACACTCCCTTCACACTCATTTCACTTTGAGTTACAATAACTTTCTTCCTATATTTATTGAAGAAAACTTGCAAATTCTTTGGACTATGACTTTTTTTGCTGGCGAGTGCGGGAGGTCCCAATATTATTTAAAGATTCTTTATTCTGTCCTCTTTAAGAGCATCTAACAAGCAGCTGCAGAGAGCTGCAGTCCTTCAATTTATTTGCATATTTCGTTATGTGCTGCCAAATACAATATCAGAAAATTTTTGATGTTTGGGTGCAAGCCAAAGGACAAAGCGAGTGCGACCGCGTTTTCACAAAAAGGATTTGTATTGAATCTAACGATAGACGGAAAAAGTCACATAGGTCAAAGCGTGGGTTTATAAAGAACTCTGCTAAGTGATTGTGGTTTAGGATTATCGACATATTAATATAAACTTCTTACATTATATCGGGGGCTTATATTCAATAATGTTTAAGTACATTTTGATAAAATATTGCATCATCGAAAAGATGCAATTTTGTCTATCTGGCATAGAAGCTGAAATAACGCGAATTTCTAGAACATATTTAGTTTTTTGCACACATTGTGTTTATCCTGATGAAGGTATTGTGACTGAATCGTATGGAAATTTCTTCAATATATATATCGATGTTTCCAACTGAAATTACTGCTTTTAAACTGGAAAGGGAAGAAAAAGTGGTAATGTGGAACAATTCTGCCACTTCTACATCCATATCAAATTTGCGTCTGTTAAAGAGACTACCGATTTTATAAAAAAAAGAATTTAGTAAAATTTAAATTCATATATCGAATCTTGTTCTAACTACGGTGGCGATAGGAGAGATGCTTTAAAGCTAAGTCCATATTAATTGTATGTATGGTTGAGGGGAAGGTCCGTAATTCTGCGTTCTATTATTCATATTCCCAGGTATGATATATATGTGGGACTAAATACAGTTATATTAATAAATAGGGCGTGTCATTTGCACGACTTAGCCCATTTTTTCACAGAATTTTTGACTTGTCGGTAAAACCACTCACCCCAAATTTGGAACGCGTAGGTGGATTGGGCAAAAAGTTATGGACTTTTGACGGTTTAGATGCTGAAGAAGTATGGCCCGATGACGTCGCCAGCCCATAAGCCGCACCAAACGAACTGGGCGAGCATGCACATGTGTTTTCACATCTCCTACAGACCCGATTTGCTGAAATTTGCGCACAATTCTCCCGATTGTGGACACATTTGGTCGATTATGCTGATCAAAAAAACATCACGATGTGCACGAAATGCATTTTGATTTGAACGCCCATTTTCGTAAGAGGCTTAAAAAACTTTAACGCGTTGCTCGATTGTTTTTTGCTTGTGGATTAGTGAGTAATGGAGAGTAAACAAATTGAGAGAATTTATTTTTTTACAGCCATAGCAAAATGTTAGTAACAGAAAATGTTAAAGATAATCAAGTACACTTGGTTAGAAATGGTTTAAAATGTAAGCCTTTTCTAACAAGGTGTATTTGACAGCTATTTCTTTGTACAATTAGATAAGTCCATTTATTACCTTAATTTACATATTTTGTGCCATTTTATATTAAATATAGCAAAATATACAGTATCCAACTTTTTTTTTTTTGGTCCTAAAAAGTATAAAAGTAGCTCGATTTTTTTAAAGAACACATACAAATACATCAAGTTATTTTATTACGTTAATCTATAAATTTTGTGCCATTTTATACTAAAATAACATTAAAAATAGCAAAATAAATGTTGTATAATAAAGGGTCCGCCATCTAACTTTTTTTCAACTAGTGCTTATTTCGTGAATGGTAACACTTAGCTCATCTCTGATTTGACAGATAATTAGTTTTATCCTTCCAAATTTCTTTTTTTATATTTAAAAGTACAATCCTTCCGGTTAATAATGGAAAATAACTTCACCAAATGCTGCCAATATCCTCCTCTTCAATTTTTGTGAACAAAATTTCGTTCAACATAACGATCGCCATTGACTGTAACGGCCACTCGCTCATTTTCGAAGAAAAATGGCCCAATTATGCCTCTGGACCAAAATCAGCAGCAAACAGTGACTCGTTTTGGGTGTATCGGCTTTTCAATGTATGCGTGCGGGTTTTCTGTGCCCCAAATGCGACAATTTTACTTGTTTACATACCCGCCAAGATCAAAATGAGCTTCATCTGAAAAGATGATTTTTTTTTTGGCAAAATCGGCAATAGTAATGTCGCAATATTTCCCAGCGTTGTTCAAGCGTATACACAACCATATTCGTTCAGCGGAAGGATAAAACTAATTATCTGTCAAATCAGACATGAGCTAAGTGTTACCGTTCACGAAATAAGCACTAGACGAAAAAAAAACGTTAGATTGCGGACCCTGTATAAGGCATTAGATGTTACCAAAAGTATTTTTGACCACACAATATTTTTTGAGTGTCATCATTATCCCCTCACCTTAAGCACGGTACTATGTTCCGGTTTCACGCTGAAATCCCATACAAAAATCAAAGTTGTGAAAAAATGAGTGAAATTGTTTCATTTGTGGTACTATGTTTTTTCAACGTGAGAAATTTACATTTTGCGCCGCTAAAAATTAATTGAACGCCGCAACAAATTGAATGCCGCCAGCATTGTACTCCTATTTATTTATATTCATGTTTGTCCGCGAGAAATTCAATTGTTGTCAATCTTAGCGATAAAATTTCCTAATAAAGAATACAATATTAAATTATCTGAAAGAAAACTAATGCAAAGCTTTGGAACAGAAAATAATTATGTATATTGAATAAACGAGAAGAGCGACATTCCAATTGGATAGCAAAGCAAAAAAGTGCAAAACACTGGAAGGACATGTAACTATATGTAATAATGTGGAATTTGTCTTATAATTACGTATGTTCATTTACGTTTGTATGTTTAGAACAATCGTGACGAAAAGCCTGGAAAAACTTTGTGGACGGCAAACGTTACCGAAGCAGTAGGACAATGGAATTGGGCAGTGCCTGTGATCTCGTTTTTAAATGGTTATAAACAACATAGTGAGTTCTTGCCAGCCATAGGAGTTGGAAGAATATATTCCGTTTATGGATGGAAGTATAATTTATATATGTCCACAAATATAATGTAAATCCTTAAAAATAATAATAAAACATATTTTTCGGTTCATCAAAACATCATTTTATTTATTTATATTCGTACAACAGTAGGAAATTATTTTGTTATTTGTAACATTGTATTACTCTGGCTTCTGATGCCTCACAAGCATCGCCATCGTATCAACACAAAATAAATAATTTATTTAGTTATAACATTAGCACAATGATCTTCAACCATATTTCCATTCTGCAATTTAAATTAACTATATTCTAAGTCGGCATTATTCCATTTAATTGCTTATTGATTCTAATTCAAACTCGTGTTTGTTTTCAAGAAAAGCAAAAAGGAAAAAATGCACATGCTTATACACACACACATACATATAAGTGACATTTCGACACACACACTTCAAACATGCAATGCGACCTTAGTAAAAAAGCGTTCCATTTTTCAACTTGAAATAACATTTTGTGGAATTTTTTCAAGCTGAAAAAACATAGTACCCAGCTTTAGAGAGGTGGGTACATATCATTTGCTACGAGCCAAAAGTGTAACACATCGAAGCAGTGACCGAAGACCCTAAGTATGTTCCGCAGACATCCGTTTTGGGTCATTTCGAATGAGCAATGTCCGTCCGTCTGCTGGCTGGTGCGCACGATACCTCGCGAAAGGAGTAACCGATTGACTTCAAATTTGGTATGTGGTAATATTTTCTCCTATCTCCGGCTATGTTCGAAGATGGTCCATATTGTGCCACTCCTTCTAGTACCTCCCTCACAAAGGGTTAACATTTAGTGAAATATTGATTATTTAATAACTTCTTTACTACTCATTTGAATCCTCTGAAATTCTACACATAGTATTAGTTCATTAGTCACCTCGAGAAAAATGGGTGAAGTTGCCACGCCCCTTTTGGTACCTCCCACACAAATGGACAATTTTGAACCAAAAGTTAATAGCTTATAACTTTATTACCGGTGCATACAAAGACTTGCAATTTTGTACAGTGTAATAGTTTAATAGTACCTAAAATACAGTGAAAAATGGGCATTATTGCCATCCTCTTTTTGGTACCTCCTACTCAAATGGACCATTTTGTACCAAAAGTTAAAATCTTTTTACTTCAATACCAGTGGATTCAAATACCTGAAATTTTGTACAGTGTAATGCTTTTATAGTACCTAGAGTCCAGAGAAAAATGGGCGTTATTGGCACGCCCCTTTTGGTACCTCTCACACAAGTGGACCTTTTAGTAAAACAAGTTACCAGGTTTTAGCTTCAGTACCGATGCATACAAATACTTGAAATTTCGTACAGTGCAATGCTTTTATAGTACCTAGAGTTTAGAGAAAAGTGGCCGTAATTGGCATGCCCCTTTTGGTACCTCCCACACAAATGGACCATTTTGCACCAAAAGTTAATAGCTAATATCGTTAATACCAGTGCATACAAATACTTGAAATTTTTTACAGTGTAATGCTTTTATAGTACCTAGAGTTCAGAGAAAAGAGACCGTTATTACCGTGGTCCTTTTGGTACCTCCCACACAAATGTACCATTTTGTACCAAAAGTAAACAGCATTTAACATTAATAACATTACATACTTTAATAAGTCGGTTTACCGGACTGAACTTTCGTACTTGTTAAGTTTTTTCTGTTTACCTGCAAACAAATATATTGGCATTAGGGTGTCCAATAAACCGGTTATTTCGGAAAAGCGGTTTCCGGTTTAACCAAAATATTACTTTTTTAAAACCCGGTTTTCGGTTATTATTTTTTGTCGAAACCGGTTAACCGGTTTTTAGGTCGGTTTTTAAATAATATACGTAAGTGATTAAAATGTCATTAAATGTTTATTGTAAAACAAAAAACAACCAACAATCATTTGTAGTAAAAATTAGTAAACAGAAAAAGATTATTATTTCGTTTATCACAGGTTTAATTTTTTGGTTTACTTTAAATAGAAAGTATTATATTTCTGAAATTACCTTAAGAAAATAATAAATCATTTAGAATGTTTTTTTTTATAATAAAATCTTAAAAATAGAATACAATTGAAATGATGGTTTTTAAACAATTTTTCATTTATTTTTTATGTAACTTGACGTTGATAAAGCTCACAAACCTTGATAGTCAATATTAGTCAGATAGTCATTAAAGCATTGTATAAGTAACACTGCTTCTACGTTTTCTTCTTAAACTTTTCAAAAAAAGCAAAGTCATCATACAATGTTGCTTGCCTTTCGTTTTTCGATTCTGTATGTGACATAAATCCAAAATTAAATTATTTGACTTATCAATATAACAACTTATATATCAAACCAAATCAGAGATATCTGGCTGTTCTGTCGGGATTTAACATCGCAAAAAAAAGTCGAAGCTATTTGTCTTTCCGTTCTTGAACGAATGTTTGAAGTGTTCTGTGCTTCATGGACGACTTATTGAATGCTTTGCTGTACTTCCTGACTTTATTTATTACATCATGGATATCAGGAATAAAGCCAAAATCATTTTCAAGATCAGTGAATTCATATTCATCAGTAAATTCAGAATATTCAGAACAACTGTCAGAATTATCCACCTCATCGTTGTTACATATTTGTTGCATCTTGTATAAATGGTATCCACAACAAGTAGAAAAAAAATATATCAATACTTTAATTTTTGTTTTAAACAATATATAAAAAAACCGGTTAACCGACATGAAAAAAACGGCTTTCTCGGTTAACCGAAAATGATATTTTTTAAGAAACCGGATACGGGTTTGGGTTGCAAAACCGGTTAACCGGATAACCGGTCCCGGTTTTGGACACCCTAATTGGCATCCGCTGGACATGTACACTTGTCGAAGTCTCATCGACGACTTAATGAAAGAGCATAAGAATACATGCGAGGTGGTGGATGCACTATTTTGCTAAGAAATGACAATCCCTTCTTTAAATCATCCTTCGAAGGCAACAGCCACTCTTCTGTATTTCCTTAGGTTTCGCAACGAAATATAAACTAAAGGCCCAGTTAGGCAAACTTAACCGTAACGCCCGCGTAGCGTAACGAATCACCTGATTCAATCTGTCATATGGAAATCAGTGTAAACGATTAGCCAACGGAAACGAAACGTAAACAGACGGCTGAATCTGTTGAAATCAGAATTGGACTTTCCGTTTACGTACAATTTGACAACAGCTGATACTACATGTGGTTTACAATTACAATTGTATGTTCACTTAGAAAAGTAATGAAAATAATTTATTAATTATTTGTTGTTTAAAAGTGCAAATAAACATGAATGACGAATATTTGATTTCATTGGTGCAGTCGCACGAGTATTTATACAATAAATATAATCCAGCATATAGGATATCTGAAAAAAGCGAGAAGCTTGGAAGCAAATTGGCAAGGAGCTGGGCGTTACAGGTGAGTTTTATGAAGATCGCGGCTGACTCCATTAAAAATTAAATTTATAATCTGCTTCAGGATTCTTTTGACGACAGTACGAGACAACCATTGCGCCAATCTTCTTCATTGTGGGTTAATTTGACAGCAATATAAACGTCTCTACAAACGTGGACTTATTTATAGATAAAGATTGGATTGGATTTGGCTGAGTCCATCTTCAGTGGAAATAGACATAAGTAACGGGTTTTCCATTAAGGACATACTAATTTTATATATTAATAAAACACAGAATATTTATGATATAGAGTTAAAATTCCAGGTGTAGTGCAAATGTTACATTTTAAGAATGAAATTCAATTTCGGTCATATGAACACCACGAGCCCGTCAACAGCGATCTATTCTTTGGACCCAATTTTCCACCACTCATGTACACATTTCGACAGGAACGTTGGTAATTTCGCGTTGGATGTTGTCTCTGACCTCATCCAAAGTTGTTGACTTAGACCAAGGATATTACTCAGGGGAAACGATGCATCGCCAATAAAAAATGAGGAAAGGCTTCAGAGGATGCTGACGATAATGGTTTACTAGGAGGTACTGTACCTAAAATAACTGATTGGCCAAACGGAGAGTACTGGAATATAGCTGCATTTAATTTAAATTAAGAAATGGAAATTGTTTGTATTAAAATAGATTATAAATAAATTGAAGTTTATTGGGCATACTCCCATCGTGTTGGCTGCCACAACTTTCAACACTAACTGATATGAATGTATAGTTAGCATCGCAGATTCCCACACAATTCGGCATATCCCACATTCGCTGAAAATCATTGGTAATGTGTTTGTACTGCTGTGTAGTTTTTTCACTTAAATAAATCGGCGAAAGCAAGCGCCACAAAACTTCAATGCATTCTAAAATAATATTTCGAATTGTTGTTTTCCCCAGCTTGTGACTCCATGCAATCGATTGTATGGATCAACCGTGACCCAAATATCTACAATTTTAAAGAATAGAATGTTAATATTTCCCAACTTGGAATCATAGGATAAAGCAATATTTGACATACAGCCGGTCTAATCCGTTGCTTTGGCGTAGTTAACTCATATTTTATTAATGTTAATAACAAATTAAAAACTGCCATAGGCATTCTAGTGTCCGGCTTTCGCCCAGTCATTGTTTATAGGATGTCCACCCCATCTTCTTAACCGACGATATTTTCTTGATTACTTTTATTGTAAATTCTGTACAGATTTAAAAAAACACAAATTTATAAACATTATTTTTAACTTCATTTTTAATAAATCTGTTGTTGTCAGAACATATGACTCAACGTTGGCTAATCGCTCAAACGGGCAACGTTACGACAACGGTAAAGATAAATTACGGTTACGTATGCCTAACGCGGCCTTAAGTTATTTTAAATATGTACGGTGATATCAGAGAAAGATAGAGAGAGCCTGTGGAAATTAGATCAGTCCCCAAATTAGCTATAATTTTCAATTGGTGTATAATTAACGGATACTTCCCAAAATTGTTTAAATTAGCCAAAATAATACCTGTCCTAAAGCGTGGTAAAGATGCATGCCTTTCAAGTAGTTACAGACCGATAAGTATTTTATGCGGAATTGACAAAATATTTGAAAAAAATAATTCAAAATCGAATTGTTGAGTACTCTGATTGCAATGAAATTATAAACAAGGAACAATTTGGTTTTAGAAAAGGACACTCTACTATTCACCAATTAAAAAGAGTAGTAAATTATATTACAACAAATAAACAAAACCGTAAATCTACAGGAGTCGTATTTCTCGACATAGAGAAAGCTTTTGATTCAATTTGGCATGACGGTCTCATTTATAAAATGAATCTTTTTGGCTATCCAATTTATCTACAAAAAATAATTCAAAGTTTTCTTTCGGAGAGATCTTTTATTGTTACCGTGGATGAATCTATAACTACTCAAAGATGTATACCGGCAGGAGTTCCACAAGGATCGGTTTTATCCGCCCATTTATATTCGATCTATACGTCGGATTTCAAAATACCCAAAAATCAGTCCGTCGCTTTCTATGCAGACGATTCAGCGTTAATCACTACGGGAAAAGTCTCAAATGCAATTGTCAAAAATATGAAAAAGGCTCTTACAGTTTCGCAGAAATATTTTCAGAGGTGGAAAATCAAAATAAACTCATCTAAAACCAAAACAATTATTTTCCCCTACAACAAATCACCCAAGAGGATACCAACTCTCAATTTAACTTTTCAAGGAGAAGATATAAACCTGGAGGACTCTTTCAAATATTTAGGCGTTATATTCGATAAAGGACTAACTTTTAAATCACATATTATGTATACGTGTGATAAAGCTATAAAATGTGGACGAGCCCTATATCCCCTACTGAACAGAAAATCAAAGCTAAATTGCAACAATAAGCTCCTACTCTACAAAATGTGTACAAGGCCAATTCTAAATTACGGATGCCAAATCTGGTCACCTAAAGCAGCACGTACTAACCTCAAACGTCTTCAAATATTCAAAACAAAAATCTAAAATCTGTATATAATTTAAACAGACGTTACCCCACTTCTCGTTTTCATACTAAGTTTAAACAAAAGTTAATATCTGAAATTATGAATGAAATTACAATAAGATTTGAAGCTAACTGTAGAACTTTTAACTTAGAACTAATAAGAAATTTATATGACTAAACACATTTACATCTTCTTAAAGGAAGATTAAATAATGTGTTTATCTAAAAATTCCTTAAAAACTTTACAAGGTTTTCCCTATCTTTTTCCTTAAACTGTATAAAACACTGTTTTCTCTTTACCAAAAAATAAGTTAAGTTTGTTGCAATACTATAAGTAAAATCTCAAAATCTGTTATTCTTAAATATGTATTAAATTTTACTCTGATTGGACGATAGTACAAATAAAAAACAAAAAAAAAGACTCTTCTCATAGTGGACATAACATGTGATATCCCACAATATGAACGGCTTCAGCAGTGGACACCAATAAAAAGTCATAACTTCAACACTGTTCAGCGCGGATACATGATTTCTGGCAAATGTTTACGGACGCCTCCGGGTGCCGGTATTTCGTTGCATTTTTATGTGCTCCATGTGAAAATTTGTTATGCATTTATTTTTGTTGTTTTGATTGAGGATTGAGTTCTTTGGCCGGGCTGACTGGCTGGTCTTCATCACACAGCCTCCCGAGGAGTAGCGTAACCAATGAACAAACACATGTTGGCTGGCCATTGTTGTCAATACTTTGTTGGCTAGACTCGCCTCGTCGCACTCTGTGTGGAGTCGTATATAATTTATTTCTCCAAAGAAAAAACCAAAACAATTCATTTGTTTTTATTTTTTTCCTTGGAGAACTTTGAGTCCAGTTGTAGTTTTATTCGTACATATTCGTTTTGGTTTTGAGGCTAAATTTAGATGGATTTATTGTTTATTGAAATTGCTACCCAAATATAGTGGCGCATGTGTGCCCCCAATGCAGACGCATAGAGATTCTGTCAATAGTTTGAAATGCCGTTTATTAGGTTGTACTGACAAATGCGATTTATTTTACAATTTTCAAGTAATCCCAAAAACCCGGAATCTCGAAAAATCTCGGGATCCCGGAATCATACTTTTCGCAATCCCCAATTCCGAGATTTGCGAAACTCAGCCCCGACCGACACCCTACAGGGTGGCTGATATGTATTGCAACCAACTTCAGGTTGCTATCATTTCTAAACCGCTAGTCTGATAGCTGACAGATTTATTTCAGTGACAGTTCATTTTATTGTTTACAAGCTTACAAAAGCATTTTGATCTATTGCATCCAGAAAAAAAGTTATTCGTGATGGAATTCAAGCGTGATAGTGTGATTGCTTTATATTTGGGTGGAAAAACACAAATGGCTATCGTTAGAGCCCTCCAGCATTTAAATGTGAATAAATCTTTTGTTTCTCGTACCATTGCTCGTTACCGTGATACTGGCAGTGTTGCATCGCGCCCAAAAAGTGGACGAAAAAAAAACGGTAACAACACCAGAAATGATCCAAAAAGTGAAGGCCAGATTTGATCGAAATCCACGCCGCAGTGGTAGAAAAATTGCTATTTTAAAAAATGAGCTTGGACTAAAGACATTGAAGTTCCAAAAAGTGCAAGAGCTCACCGATGCACAAAAAAAAGTTAGACTGGAAAGAGCCAAGGAGTTGCTTCGCTTGCACGAAAGTGGCCAGTTACCGAATTTGGTTTTCTCCGATGAGAAGCCATTCCAAATTGAGCAGTTTGTGAACAAACAAAGTGATCGATTGGCCACCAGAACTCAAGCGCCGCCGATGGTAATGGTGTGGGCCGCCGTAACGGCCGATGGTCGCTCCCCGCTCGTATTCATCGACCATGGGGTCAAAATAAATGGCGAATATTATCGGGAAAATGTCCTAAAGACAGTATTGAAGCCCAGGGCAGACAAACATTTCGGCCGCAGACGATGGACATTCCAACAGGACTCAGCACCATCGCACTCAGAACGCTTCAACCAAGAATTGCTTAAAAAGGAGGTTCCTCGCTTCATTTCTACCGCACAATGGCCACCAAGATCTCCGGATCTCAATCCGTTGGACTTTTGCGCCTGGGGCATTTTAGAGAGTAAGGTTCGCACTAAAAAATACCAAAGTATCGATCATCTCAAGACGGCGCTTCGCCGGGAATGGGCCAAAATACCGCAGAGCCACTTTCGTGCAGCGTTTGATGGCTGATGGCTTTGTCGGCCGTTTGAAGGCCATAATTCGTGCCAAATCTAAACTGTTTCTAACATTTTATGTTATTTCCGACTTTTTTTGCCTTTGAACAATAAAATTTAAAAAAAATTAAAAAAATATAGCGCTTTACTTTGTTGCATTACATATCAGCCAACCTGTAGTTAAAACATAATAAACACTGACGATCGCAACGTTTTTGTTCTTGTATGGGTAGGCTTCCCAGACGTTTCAACTATACGTTACCCCCATTCATATACAAATCTTCATTATCATAAATTATTTATTTTTTTAATATGATTATTGTAAAAAAAAGGATTAGCCATCGTTTTCAGAAAGCTCCTTTAAGGGGGAGGGGGTGGTAACGTTAAGTCGTGCAAAAAAGGCATATTTTTGTGATTTTTTTGTAACGACACCGTTAAAATCTTTTGTTTCCATTAAGAGTGATATGATTTCTTTGAAAAACAAGTAAGAAAGTTTCAGTCGGGTAAGCCGACTAAGGTATACCCTCACTTTGTGAGTAATATAATATGGAATATTAAACGAATTATTCTGTCAATTTGTGTGGGAGGTACCAGAAGGTTTTTAACAAATACACGTATTTTTCGCTGAATAGAAGATACTTTAAATACATTGCACTGTATATTAACGTTATGAGATATTAAATTTTGGTACGATTTGGCCATTTGGTGTGGCAGTTACAAAAAGGGGCGTGGTGGCAACGGTCATTTTTTACAGGGCTATAGGCACGTCAAAAGCGTTACACTGCGCAAAATGCTGTTGCATTTTCGTGCATTGGTACTCATGCTGTGAGCTCTTAACTTTTGGTGGAAAATGGTACCTTTGTGTGGTAGGTACAAAAAGGGGCGTGGCAATAGCGTCCATTTTTCATAGGGCTATAGACACTATAAAAGCATTACACTGTACAAAATTTCAAGTATTTTTATACACTGGTATTAATGTTATAAGCTGTTAACTTTTGGTGCAAAATGGTGCATTTGTGTGGGAGGTACCAAAAGGGGCGTAGCAACTTGGTCCATTTTTCTCGAGTTGATATATATATATATATATAAATTCCTTTTGTTCCTATAAGGAGCATAGGGCCTCAACGATTGCATTCCATTCTTTTTTGTCTGCTGCAAACGGCTTCACCTCGTTCCACGATCTATTTTTTTTGCAACTTCTATATCCAACTGTCGGCGCCAAGTGTGGCTTGGGCGTCCCCTCCTTCGACTGCCTTGGGGATTCCAGTCGATTGCAGTCCTGGTTATGTCAGATTGTGGTCTGCGCAAAGCATGACCGATCCACCTCCATTTCCGTCTTCGAATTTCGATTTCAATTGGGGTCTGACTGGTTTGTGCCCAGAGTTGAGCATTGCTAATGGTGATTGGCCAGAACATTTTTTGGATTCGTCGAAGGCAGCGGTTCACAAAAACCTGGATTGCTCTGACGTCGCAACGAGCTGCGTTCCATGATTCGCATCCGTACAAGGCAACTGACTTCACACAGCTGTTGAAAATGTTTAGTTTGGTGCGCCGTGAGATTTGCTGGGAGCTCCATACTGGTTGTAGTTGGCCATAGGCTTGTCGGGCTTTGTTGGTGCGGTTCGCAACGTCCTCTTTGGAGCCTCCGTCTGCTGTAATTATGCTTCCCAGGTAGCAAAATGATTGGACGTCTTCAATTTTCTGCTGTTGAAGTGTGAAGTTGTTTGAGTTTGCCGTGTTGATTCTCATGGCCTTGGTCTTGGGTATGTTTATCTTAAGACCATATAGTGCGGCTTCGGTTTCCATTTCTGCCAATTTCGACTGCATGTAATCGAATTTGTGCGCCAGCAAGCAGATGTCGTCCGCGTAGTCCAGATCTTCGAGACGGCCGTTTAAACCCCAAATTATACCTCTTGCTGTTGATGTTGTTTTTGCCATGATGGTGTCAATGACCACGTTAAAAAGTAAGGGCGATAGTGGACATCCCTTGCGAACTTCAACGTTAACATTAATGGGATCGCTTGTTATATCTTCGTGTACAATGCGACAGGTTGCATTCTTGTACAGGGAGACAATAAGAGATATAAGTTGTCTTGGTATACCCTTGCAGCGAGGTGCGTTCCATGTGGCACAATGGTTTAGAGTGTCGAACGCCTTTTCAAAGTCTACGAATACCAGATATAATGGTGATCTCCATTCCACTGATTGTTCTGTGATTATGCGTAGACTATTGATGTGGTCAATTCCAGATTTGTGAGGACGAAAGCCAGCTTGTTCAATACGAATGTCGTTTGCGAGAGCAGCTGCCAGTCGCTTGTTTAATATGTTCGCAATTACCTTATTCACCATGCTAAGGAGAGTGATGCCTCTCCAGTTCTTGCACTCAGTCAGGTCTCCTTTTTTTGGAATCTTGATTATGAGTCCTTCTCTCAGTTCGTCGCTAAGATCACCAGTGACCCAAAATTCATCTATGATCGGCCGTATGAGTTGAGCACATACGGTATGATCTGCTTTAAGGAGCTCAGGCGATATGTTGTCGATTCCAGGAGCTTTGTTGTTCTTGAGGCTTTTAATCGCATTTTCAATTTCGAATAGAGTGGGGTTTTCGGTAGCTATGTCCTGCCTTTCAGTGTGTTGGAGGCACTGGTATATTGGTGCGCTTTGTGTTGAAATGGGATTTAACATGTTCGTGTAGTGATCCGTCCACACTTCTAGTTGCCCACTTTTTGACGTTATTAATCCTCCGTTGCTGTCTTTTAGAGGTTTGGATGATGCAAATCTTCTCCTGCCTAGCTGCTTTGTGATCTTCTACAGATCGCGGCTTCTGTGGGACTCTGAGGCTGCCCGGGCTTCTTTAGCAAGTTCTTCGACCCATCGCCGTTTGTCTTGCCTGGCGCTTCGCTTAACATCTTTGTCCATGCGGCTGTATACGTCCTGCGCACGCTTTATCTCGCTGCGAGTTTTTGACTTGTTCAGGTCCGCTTTGCATTTCTTCCTTGTTGATATAAGGTCCCATGTATCATCTGAGATCCATTCCTTGCGTTCGGGGTTTCTGTATCCGATACTACGTTCCGCAGCGTTC
This sequence comes from Eudasyphora cyanicolor, assembly GCA_963930755.1. Taxonomy (NCBI): domain Eukaryota; kingdom Metazoa; phylum Arthropoda; class Insecta; order Diptera; family Muscidae; genus Eudasyphora; species Eudasyphora cyanicolor. The sequence goes on from OZ005735.1 coordinate 238,937,022, forward strand.
GCAAAGTTGGCTTTGATCATAGGCCAGTCTGCTCTTGACTGGTTGCGATGTGGTTCTAAAGATGCTTGGATGGCGTTGATGTATTCTGTGCGGCGTGCAGGATTGCGAAATTTGTCGGTGTCAAATCTTCTTTGCAGCTGGTTTTGTTTTTTTATTGCAGCCACTTTTAGCCTAATTGTGGCAATAATTAGATGGTGATCACTATTGCAATCGGTGCCTCTTTTATTCCGGACATCTAACAAACAGTTACGCCAGGTTTTGCTGATGGCGATATGATCAATTTGATTTGGAGTTCTGTGGTCGGGAGATACCCACGTGACCTTATGAACTGTTTTGTGAGGGAAAAGTTTTCCTCCTATCACGAGATTGTGGGATGTACACATCTCCGTGAATAATTCGCCATTTTCGGACATTCGTCCTAGTGCATGGTTACCCATGGCGCTATCCATGTTGGTGTTGTTTGGGCCTAATTGCGCGTTGAAGTCGCCCATTACTAGCACAATATCTCCACGATTTATACCGGACATCACAGTTGAGTTGATAGCGACTAATAAACTAATGCTATGTGTGGAATTTCAGAAGATTCGAATAAGTAGTATAGCAGTTATTAAAGATTCAATATTTCACAACATTTTAAGACTTTGTGGGGGAGGTACTAGAAGGAGTGGACCAATATGGCCCATCTTCGAACTTAGCCGGAGATAGAGAAAAATATTACCACGTACCAAATTTGAAGTCAATCGGTTACTCCCTTCGAGAGTTACCGTGCGCACCTGCCAGCAGACAGATGGACAGATAGACATTCGACTTAAAATGACCCAAAACTAATATCCGCCGAACATACTTAGGGTCTTAGATCACTCCTTCGATGTGTTACACTTTTTTCGTAGCAAATGATATACATATACCCTCGTCACACTAAAGTGAGGGTATAAAAAAACACACTTATTGTTAAGGAAATTCAAAAGTTCTTTATTTAATGTGAAGTACAATCGATACAATTAAGTTTTAAATAAAACGTCATTCAAATGTCATCTTCTGCGGGAACGAATTCAATGAACATAATTTTCGAGCACTTTTCCCACTAAATCAAGTCGTATGTCATGAATGGCACGTTTAATATTGACTTGTACAGCTTGAAGAGAGAGTCTGGTTTATTTCGAAAGACCAATGACTTCAAATAACCCCACAAGAAATAGACTAATGGTGTTAAATCACAACTTCTTGAAGGCCATTCAATGTCACAATTTCTTGAAATAATCGAATCTCCAAACTTCACTCGCAACAACTCAATTCTTTCATTTGCTGTGTGGCACGTAGCCACAATCGGTCAATGGCAAAAAGATAGGTCTTAACGAGAGCTAAAATATTGCTCATAGGTGTCAAGGTCGTAGGTCGACTGGAAAGTGTTTTTTTTTATTAAAAAAAATTTACTTAGCATCATTTTCAAATGTGAGCAGAATGTTTATTTTTGCTCTGGCTCCTTAACGGTACGTCGGCTGGGGAATCGGCCAATGGCAAGAAGATAGCTCTTAATGAGAGCTAAAATATTGCTAATCGGTGTCAAGGTCGTAGGTCGACTGGAAAGTGTTTTTTGGATTTTAAAAAAAATGGACTTAGCGGACGAAAAGTTGCAATTGGAGAACGATTATTTTGATAATAAAACTGAATAATTTGTAAACATTGTTCTTGCGTATATCTCTCCATGACGAAATTGTAAACACTATTGAATACAATGAAAAACAAATGACAGATCATGACATATTACAAATGGCCGAAACGTCACTTCAAAATCATATCAGCCCTATTGAAAAACCCGTTATATTGCAATTTGATTGCAATCGAAAACAAAATTTGAAAAGAAACAAATGGCAACCATTGTGAATGAAACAAAAATATTTACCAAACATATCAACATCAAACAATATTTGCAAGTATCTTATGACATGGTCAATACAATTTGAATAATAGTTGTAAATTGCAGAATGGCCATAAACCACTCAGACAACTAAAGTTGACAATACCCTAAAGCGTTTTAGTAATCGAAACTGTTATAAATTTCAATTTGAATTTATTGCCGCCAAACAAAATGGCAACAAATTCAACGAATTTCAAAACCAAAACTACGAAATACGTGTACAAATAAATGGTCGCTGCTCGCCCATTGCCTGTGATGGCGAAGCGGCAAGAGTAGTTTTCGTCAATGGGACTACCAAAGAATTTCTTAATTTTCCTAAAAGTCAAATCTTTTGAACTTTTGTTGGGAATGGAATGAATGAAAATAAGAGACGCTGGGAGGGGGAGAAGAAATAAAAAGCAATAAGGGACACGTGTTAGCTTTTGCAACGAAAAAGCAACCCTTATTTTGGGCTATGTTCTCCTATGTCATTCATTCCCCCTTCATTCATTCCTTCTGCTTGAGGATATCTTTGAATCAAACACCAAAAAATCACGTCCTAATCAAGATTGATGGCGCATAACCAAGTTATAGGCCGTGACGTTTTATTACCGCTAGTGCTTTGATGGCGGTGTTTACCCAAAGGGGAAATGGGAGCCCCTTAGTTTTACGTTCCCTTTAACTCCACTGTATTTTGGGAATCTCAGCTAACAAAGTCTTTTAACCGAAAAAAGTCCTATAACTTAGGAAGAGACATTGATTGTGTTGTTGCGGGCATTGTTGCTGGATGTTGACATCATCCATCCATCCACTCCACCAATGTGGTGGTCGCCCCTTCTTCTTGGGTAAAATGTAATTTTCGACTTCCTTCATTTATCATTATCCTTTGGAGTAAATATTGTGCGGCTGGCTGTCCAGCTGAGTGGGTGGGTGATTGTGGCTTGGTGAAGACCAAATTTATTTGTTGTCTAACATTTTCCTAAAAAGCCATTTACTCAAATTAACATTTGGTTTGGGAAATTCTACGTCACATGGCCACATATGGACATTTCTTTTGATGAACCAATGAGAAAGGCAACAGTATCACGTGATAAGTTTAATTATACCCTCTCTGATAATACGAGTACTACACACAGAAAAAAATTGTTACTTAAAGTAAAAGAAAATAATTTGGATTTAAAGAAAGGTTTTATTACTTATCATCCAAAGGAATGTTTCTTTAAAGCAAAGAAAAGTTTCTTCATAATCAAGTCATTAAGGAAGGACTAAAGTCGGGCGGAGCTGACTATGTGATACCCTACCTCACATTGATACATCATGTGATCTAGATCAGAAATGATAACCCTAAATCTCGCAGTATTATTTCATGGATTAAACAAGTAAGGAAGTTTAGTCGGGTAAACCGACTAACGAATCCCCCCACTTTGAGTCTCAAAAAAATATTGTAAATTTATTTATTTTTTTGTTATTACACTGTGCGACACGACTTCCCTCCCAAGAACGAGACTATATAGGAATGAAACTATAGCCCAACAGTAGATAAGCTGCAAACTCAGTTTTTTATTTCGTGATCGTTTGTCCTTTTTACAGGACTTTGAAAATTTCAAGGATAACAATTTTAAAATATTTTTATTTGCACTTACAACAATGCGAATTGATAAATATGGGTATCAAATGAAAGGGGAGAATTCCCGCTATTTAATAAAATTTTTAGAAAAAAATTCCAAGGACGAAGGCTACAAAAAATTTCCTTCTAAACTTTAATCCTTTAATATCCTTCACAGTTATGCAATTAAAAATCGTAAAAAAATACATGTTACGGAACTCTAACTGACACAACACATATTAAAATTTCAGCTATCTAGCTTTAACGGTTAAGGAATAACAAATATTTGAATTTCACAGCCTATACTCGTATAGCATATTTAGGACACCGATACCTGTTGAGAAAAGGGCATTGGTATGTTTCCAGAGCGTAGTAGAGAATTTCCTAGGGAACAAAAAAGATGAAAATTATGAAGACATTGTTCACAACATGCTGGAAAGTTTCCGCGAAATGGGTTTTAACATGTCGCTAAAAATACACTTTCTTGCGAGCCATCTCGATTTCTTCCCCGAAAATTTGGGAATTTTCAGCGACGAACACGGTGAACGGGTTTACCAAGACCTCGCCAACATTCAAAAGCGATTAAGTGGAAAAAATTATTGTCATATGCTGTCGGAATACCTCTGATCTATATGTCGCGATTCAGATTAATAACAATAAATATTACTCGTCCTTGGAAAATTTTTCCTAAAATTTTAGTGAATAGCAGGAATTTTCCCCTTTCATTTGATATGCATATTGATGTTATTCACATTTTAAAATGTGTAAACAAGTTATATCAAAATTGTTAAACCTGTAATTTTAAAAGTCCTGTGAAAAGGACAAACGATCACGAAATAAGGAAGTTAGTACGTTATTTTCCTACTAGTGCCCTATATTTTAAATTTTATATAGTGCCTTTCGTGGGAGGGAATAACATATTTTTTTTGTATCAGTGCCCTAAATATGCTATATAGGCTGTGAAATTCAAATAATTGTTATTCCTTAACCGTTAAAGATAAAAGGCTGAAATTTAAATATGTGTTGTGTCAGTTAGAGTACCGTAACATGTATTTTTTTACGATTTTTAATTGCACAACTTTGAAGGATATTAAAGGATTAAAGTTTAATAGGACATTTTTTGTAGCCTTCGTCCTTGGAATTTTTTCCAAAAATTTTATTAAATAGCGAGAATTCTCCCCTTTTATTGGATACCCATATTTATCAATTCGCATTGTTGTAAGTGCAAATACAAATATTTTAATATTGTTATCCTTGAAATTTTCAAAATCCTGTAAAAAGGACAAACGATCACGAAATAAAAAACTGAGTATGCAGTTTATCTACTGTTGGCCTATAGTTTTATTTCTATACAGTCCCGTTCTTGGGAGGGAAAAAAAGTTCGAATTTGTCGCACGGTGTTATCAATTTAAACTGCATTTAATAACGTTAAAGTATGTACAGGTATTAAAGTTATAAGCTGATAGCTTTTGGTGTATAATGGTTCATTTATGTGGGAGGTACCAAAATGGGCGTCCCAATAACGGTCACTTTTCTCTAGACTCTAGGTACTATAAACTCATTACACTGTACAAAATTTCAAGTATTTGTATGCACTGGTAATAAAGTTATAAGCTATTAACTTTTGGTTCAAAATTGTGCATATGCGTGGGAGGTACCAAAATGGGCGTGCCAACTTCGCCCATTTTTCTCGAGGTAATAGTGACTAATAAACTAATACTATATGTGGAATTTCAGAGGATTGAAATAAGTAGTATAGAAGTTACAAAATAATCAATATTTCACTAAATGTTAATCCTTTGTGGGGGAGGTACTAGAAGGAGTGTCCCAATATGGCCCATCTTCGAACATAGCTGGAGATATAAGAAAATATTATCACATTCCAAATTTTAGACAATCGGTTACTCCTTTCGAGGGTTTTCGTGCGCACCAGCCAGCACACAGACGGACGGACATTGCTCATTCGACTTAAAATGACTCAAAACGGGCGCCAAATCACGACTCTCGACGTCGAGAGCGCATTCGTGTCGAGAAAAATTTCGAAGGCAAACAATTTTTAGATCACGGTAGTCGATCGAAATTTGTAATGCCGGCTACTTTTTTTACAACGCTGAAACGCCTGGTAATAAGGAGAACAAAAGAAAAAAAGGAAAACAAAAGAAATAAAATTGTGATAAATTGTGACGATTTTCGACAAAGTTACCAAAAAAATATTAATTATAATGGATCCAATGTGTTTTTTATTTTTTTCTTCTTCGGACTCTGAAGATGAGTCAAATATTGCAGCTATAAGAAGAAGTATTCGTGATAAAAGCGATCCTTTCTCATTGCCAGAAGTTGAGTAAGTTGTGCTGTTTTAACTAAATGTTTTTTTAACAAAACAATTTAATTTTCATAGATTTAAGAGGCGTTTTCGACTGTCAAAAGAGGCTTTTAAATATGTTCTTTCCGAAATATGTATTTCTGGTCATATGTCGACGTCCATACCACCCATATTGCAGCTAGCAGCTACATTGGGGCTTTTGGCCAGTAGTAGTTTTCAACATAATGCCGGCAATGATTTTTTAATTGGATTTGCACAAAGTATTTACTATGTGTAAAGTGATAACAAACGTCGCAAATGAAATACAGAAGAAATTGTGTCCAAAAATGATACAATTTTTGACAGATCAATCCGAGGAATGTATGGGATATTTCATGGACAAATTTAAAATCCCAGGAGTGGTTGGATGCGTAGATGGCACACACTTCGGTTTCCAAGCGCCAACTGAGAACGAATACATGTTCTTCAACAGGAAAGGATTTCACAGCCTAAATGCGATGATAATTTGTGACCACGAATACAAAGTGTTAGCTATAAATGCAATGTACGGGGGTGCTGCGCACGACAGTTTTGTGTGGAAGCAATCTGAAGAAATACGTTCACTAGAACAATTGTACACCGATAACGGTCTAAACGTTTGGCTTCTTGGAGACTCTGGATATCCCACAGAGCCGTGGTGTATAATTCCGTATGCAGGAGCAGCTGAAGGGTCTGCAGAAGCATTTTTCAATGAAATTCATGCAAAGGTTAGGTGTATTGTTGAACGCACAATAGGGATAGTGAACGGACGATGGAGAATCCTATGTAATGAGAGAAGAAGTCGGTATCCTCCCGAAAAATGGCATTATTTGCCAATGTATGCGCGGCTTTACACAATGTATGTACAAGGTGGCGCAAAAGTAATCCTCCTATCAGAAAATGCTATAAATTTTGCGATTGGCCCCTAATGTCAGTTCTGTTTTGACATTTGTGTAGTAAACACATGCGAAATACACGTTAATAAACAATGTTACGCTACACTGCTCCAGAACGCCGAATATTGCTGACTATTTAATAATCGGTCGGTGACTTTGGCACAACGTGAATTTCGTCGCAGTTTTCCTGGCCGTCCAACGCCTACTGGTGAAACACTGCGACGTTTAGCCGCTCGCCTCGAAGAGACTGGCACAACACGAGATGCTGCCAGGCGTGGCAGACCCCGGAGTAGCCGTTCTGCAGAGAATATTGCTGCTGTAGCCGAGGATGTCATGGAAGCGCCGTCGACATCGACCAGACGACGTGCCACGCAAATGCGTATCAGTCGACGGTCTCTACAGCGAATTTTGGTACAAGATTTGAAGATGTTTCCGTACAAAGTCCAGACGGTGCATCAGCTGTTAGCTGCTGACCGCCAATCGCGTCTAACATACGCTCAAGCCATCCTTAATCACCACCAAGAGGAAGATGATTTTTCATCAAAAATAATCATGAGTGATGAGGCCCATTTCCATCTTAGCGGGTACGTAAATAAGCAAAATTTACGCTTCTGGGGCACTGAAAATCCGCGTGTAACCCACGAAGAGCCATTACACCCGCTCAAAGTCACTGTATGGTGTGCTGTTTTCGCTGGAGGAGTCATCGGACTTTTTTTCTTCGAAGACATCGCGGGCCAAACGGTTACTGTGAATGGTGAGCGCTACAGAGCAATGATCAACGAGTTCTTTTTGCCGCAACTTGATGATTTGGGATTGGATAACATGTGGTTCCAACAGGACGGTGCAACGGCACACACTGCACGTGCCACAACCGATATGCTGAAGGATGCATTTCCCGGGCGCCTAATCTCCCGTTTTGGCGATTTGCACTGGCCAGCAAGATCGCCTGATTTGACCGCTCCAGACTTCTTTTTGTGGGGCTTTTTGAAGTCGCGGGTTTATGTCAACAAGCCTCAGACTCTTGCAGCTCTTAAAGACAATATCCGTCAAGAATGTGAGGACCTATCGCCGGAAGTTTTGGCCAAAGTGATGGAAAATGCCATAAAAAGGGCTCAAATGACAATCAACTGTGGCGGCGGCCATTTACATGACATCATATTCTCGACTTGATGTAAAAAAATTAAAAGACCAAATAAGAATAATCCACAAGAAGAATCAAAGTTTTTCATTTTTTTTTTAAATTACAGCCAAAAAACATCGAAGGGTTACTTTTGCGCCACCTTGTATAATGTTCAAGGTTCCTATGTACACACAGGTTAATTCTACAGAGCCCTCGTCAATTGAAGTTCATACTGGAGGAGAAACACGTTTAATAAAAATAGGGGAGAAAATAAGAGACCAAATAAAAACATCCTTATATGCCAAGTCCAGATTTACACTAGGATATTTTTTTCAGCAGCTTATCCGCTAATTCTCTTTTAAACTTGCCTCTGCGTTTAGACACATAATTTTGTTTCGGATATTTCTGTGTCAATTGTTGTTGTTTCAAAGGCCGAGTGAAAAACACAAAACGTTCAGACCGATAAGCCTGAGTACGGGAGAGTTTTTTCCCCCCTCTTGCCGACTGCCTCTCTCTCCTACAAAACGCCGATAATCTGCTGAACATTCAGCCAATGTAAATAGGGACCAACATTTAAAATATGAATTTTATTTAATAAAAACTAAAATACATTTCATGTATATTAATAAAAATATAACTGAGGTCATTCAATAAATGATTATATGGTTTTTATTTAATAAAAACAAAAATACATTTCATGTACGCTTACAAAAAAATCACGGAGGTAGTTTAATAATAATAAATAGTTCTATGTAACTCTTATTCAATAAAAACAAAAAAAAATCATGTATGTTAATAAAAAAAATCACTAAGTTTGGCGCAGGTAAAAAAACGTAAAATAATAAATAATTCTATATGACTCTTATTCAATAAAAACAAAAAGATTTCATGTATGTTAATAAAAAAAATCACTAAGTTTAGCGCATGTAAAAAATCAGGAACTGTTGAGTGGTATTATAAAATATAAAAATATATTCGGCTCATTCTCGCCGAAGTGAGTTCTGATGAAGAACTTGAAGCTACAGTGTTTTTATTTGCAAATCAATTTCTTTAGATGACATATTTGCGTCATGTTCCACTTGCTTTAGCCTTATGTTTTTTTCCTTTAGGGAGATCAATTTTTCTAGATTCAGGTTGGTTTGCTCGTTAACTTGAAGTGCCCGTTCTTTAACTTTAAGTGACCGCTCTTTAAGTTCAATCACTTTGTTAAGCTTATTTACAACGTCACTTTGATAGTCCTTTAAATAGTTCATATTTTCTTTCATGAATTCTAATTATACCCTCACTTTAGTGTGACGAGGGTATATATCATTTGCTACGGAAAAAAGTGTAACACGTCGAAGGAGTGACCTAAGACCCCAAGTATGTTCGGAGGAAATCCGTTTTGGGTCATTTTAAGTCGAATGAGCAATGTCCGTCCGTCTGTCTGTCTGTCTGCTGGCTGGTGCGCACGATAACTCTCGAACGGAGTAACCGATTGACCTAAAATTTGGTACGTGGTAATATTTTTTTCTATCTCCGGCTAAGTTCGAAGATGGGCCATATTGGTCCACTCCTTCTAGTACCTCCCCCACAAAGGGTTAAAATGTTGTGAAATATTGATTCTTTAATAACTGCTATACTACTTATTCGAATCTTTTGAAATTCCACGCATAGTATTATCTCATTAGTCGTTATCAACTCGAGAAAAATGGGCAAAGTCGCCACGTCCCTTTTGGTACCTCCCACACAAATGCACTATTTTGCACCAAAAGTTAACAGCTTATAACATTAATAACAGTGTATAAAAATACTTGAAATTTTGTACAGTATTATGCTTTTATATTGCGTACAGTCCAGGGAAAAATGGGCGTTGTTGTCACGCCCCTTTTGGTACCTCCCACACAAATGGACCTTTTTGTACCAAAAGTTAACAGCTTATAACATTAAAACCAGTGTATAAAAATACTTGAAATTTTGTACAGTGTAATGTTTTTATAGTGTCCATAGCCCTGTGCAAAATGGGCGTTATTGCCACGCCCCTCTTTGTACCTCCCACACAAAATGCCCAAATCATACCACAATTTAATATCTCATAACGTTTATACCAGTGCACATAAATGCTTATAAGTCGGCACAGTGCAATGAATTTAAAGTATGTAATGTTCAGCAAAAAAAGGTGTATTTGATAAACCCCTTCTGGTACCTCCCACACAAATTGACAGAATAATTCGAGTAATATTCAATATTACATTACTCACAAAGTGAGGGTATACCTTAGTCGGTTTACCCGACTGAAACTTTCTTACTTGTTTTCCGTCTTTTTTGCACTCATTCCACTTTTTGCGAGGTGTCGGTGTCTGTATATGTATATCGGAAGCTTCAATTTCGGATGTAGCTCCTTTTTCATAGTCGTTGACAAAAGTATTGGTAACATCATTGGCCGAATCATTGGCATTTCTTTCGTTACTTTTGCTACCAAAACAAATAACATTGACCAACCCATCTACTGCCGCAGTTAAGCCAGCTGCTTCCACAATCTGCTCCTCAGCTGAAGTCAAGAACATTTCATCAAAAGGGCCTCCTCCTGTTTTCTTTCTCGACGCCTTGTTGTGAGAGAGTTTCTTCTTTGTATTATGCTTTTGGTCTGCATAAACCTATTAACATAATAAAATATTAAAAATATTACTGTAGTTGTATTAATTTTGAAATGTTAACATTACCTTCTGCCAAGTAGAAACGTCTTTGATTGGAGGACCCCATGAATTTAATTTGTTGGTCAATTGCCGCCACAAATTTTGTGGCTTTATTTTACCTTGGGCACAATGCTGAAGTTTATTTTTGGCCAAGTCGGAATGCTCTAGCATACATTTTGTTGGTGTTAGTGCTTGTTCTGGAAGCGGACTTTTCTTTGCCACTTTCATTTGCACTAGTTCCTTCCCATTCAATATATTGATTTTCATTTTCCCTGTAAACAAGTAAAGTAGTATATTTTTAATTTATTTATATTTTATACAACTTTTATTTTAATATAAATTATATTATTATTTTTTTGGATAAAATAATAGAAAAATACTTACATTTTAGCGTCTTCTTTTATTGCTTGCTTCTTGTTTTTTTGAATCGTTCTGTGCTCTCGATAGCAAAATACCTATCGTGTACAACTTCGAGTAATCGGTTTTCGATAACGACTAAGGAGATACGGTGTAACCACATTTCGATGACTACGTACTCGATTGCGAGAGCGGTAATTTGGCCCCGGATATCCGCCAAACATACATAGGGTCTTAGGTCTCTCCTTCGATGTGTTACACTTTTGGTTCGTAGCGAATGATATATACCCTCCTCTCTAAGGTGAGGGGACAATGATTTTAAAGACTTTGGAGAAGTCTGTCTGGCGGAGAAACGATGGAATTGTTTCAATTCTTTAATTCCTCCCACTGTTCGCTGTGTCGAATGGTGCTAACCGCTAACACACTATTGATTTGAGATATCTGCCTACAATATTTGCTGACACAACAATAAACCAGTAAGGAAAGGCAGAAAGTCGGACGGGGCCGACTATATAATACCCTACACCTCCCTAATAATGCGATAAGGGTCATTGCGATAATAATTTGGAATAATTGGTAAATGGGTAGGAACATATTATCTAATTCTGAACCGATAATCGCTAAATTAAGTAATATTCGTTCCTAAATTGAGAAACATATTTCTGGAAAATTTTAATGATCGGAAGTAAAGTACAACTTCTATAGCGCTTTGATACCAAATCAGGAGGAACATATGTACGGATGTTATATATAAATCTGAACCAATTTTCCCTGAATACTCATTCATGTAAAAAGACATCTTTCTGTCGAATTTCGTACTGATCGGATATAAAATACAATCTCTACAGCGCTTACATGTCGAATCGGGGGTAACATATATATGGGGCTATATCTAAATCTGAACCGATTTTCTCCGAATTTGGCAGTATTTCTTCATGTAGAAGGAAACCTCTTTTTGCCGAAATTCGCACTGATCGGATATAAAATAACATTTTTACAGCGCTTACATGTGAAATCGGGGGTAACGTTTATATGGGGGCTATATCTAAATCTGAACCGATTTCTTCCAAATTTGAAAGAGGTTTCTTATTATTCATATAATAAGAAACCTCTTTCTGCCGAATTTCATACTGATCGGATATAAAATAATATTTTTACAGTGCTTACACTTCAAATCGGGGGTAACGTATATATGGGGGCTATATCTAAATCTGAACCGATTTATTCCAAATTTAACAGTGTTCATTCATATGATAAGAAACCTCTTTCTGCCGAATTTCAGATATAAAATAAAGTTTTTAAAGCGCTTACATGTCAAATCTGGGGTAACATATATATGGGGGCTATATCTAAATCTGAACCGATTTTAACCAAATTCAATAGGGATCGTCATTGGGCCAAATAAAACATATGTGTAAAGTTTCGTCGAGATCGGACCATAATTGCGACCTGTACTCTGATTACAAGAATACATGCACAGACAGACAGACAGACGGACAGACATACGGACATAGCTAAATCAACTCAGAAAGTAATTCTAAGTCGATCGGTATAATAAACGATGGGTCTATTTCTTCTCCTTTTGGGTGTTACAAACAAATGCACAAAGTTATAATACCCTGTACCACAGTGTGGTGTTGGGTATAAAAAGCACACATTCCATGGCTGAGAATGAAATTTCCATTTATCAAAAGTCGTTGAAATCGAGAAAATTTGTAGACGGTCTTCGATAAAAATGTATTATGAAAGATCAGCTGATTTCCCGTTGTAACAATGACAATTTAAAGTATAGACATCCTAGTGTAATTGCAACTTTTTTCCACTAGATGGCCGAAAAGTCAATTTCGCGTACGTTTGTATGCGAGTGAGAAGATTTTTAGGTATACATCCAGAGTTTGCAGATGCGAATGTACTTTTGAAAAGGCCTTTGGGGTGTCTAGTTACTGAATTATCTTTGCACACAGAATACAATTTGGTTGCCTCAACCGAATTATTTGCCAACCAAATTTTGGTAGTTCTGTCTACTCCGCATGGATTCCATCAGGACAGCCAAAATAATGGTTGTGGTGTACTTCTGCTTCCATGTTGACAACAATCATAAGTGGTTGCGCCAATTACGAAAATGGTGGCTAGAATTATCTGTTGTTTGTTGCCGCAACCAACTGTTTTAAAAAATTGGTTGTTCAGACAATTTGTCAGTCATATAGTACCAGCAATTAATTAAAAACAGTTTTAATTAATTTTTATTTCATTTATTGGACAAAAAACCAAACAATACATAACAAAATTTAAAAATCCCATATAACAAATGCATCACTATTATGAGATGTGGAAATATTTGACACACATTTTAGTACACGAAAAAAAAACACAAAACTTTTATGCAAATATCGTTTAACCCTGTGCTTTCGAGTTCATGATTGTTGCTTTTATTTTTATACCCTACACCACACTGTTATACAGGGTATTATAACATTGTGCATTTGTTTGTAACACCCAAAAGGAGAAGAAATAGACCCATCGTTTATTATACCGATCGACTTAGAATTACTTTCTGAGTTGATTTAGCTATGTCCGTCTGTCTCTCCGTCTGTCCGTCTGTGCATGTATTCTTGTAATCAAAGTATGGTCCGATCTGGACGAAACTTTACACATATCTTTTTTTTGGCCCAAGGACGATCCCTATTGAATTTCGTTAAAATCGGTTCAGATTTAGATATAGCCCCCATATATATGTTAGCCCCGATTTGACATGTAAGCGCTGTAAAAACTTTATTTTATATCCGATCAGTATGAAATTCGGCACAAAGATGTTTCTTATTATATGGATGAACACTATTAAATTTGGAAGAAATCGGTTCAGATTTAGATATAGCCCCCATATATACGTTACCCCCGATTTGAGATGTAATCCCTGTAAAAACTTTATTTTATATCCGATCAGTATGAAATTCGGCAGAAAGAGGTTTCTTATTATATGGATGAACACTATTAAATTTGGAAGAAATCGGTTCAGATTTAGATATAGCCCCCATATATATGTTACCCCCGATTCGACCTGTAAGCGCTGTAAAAACTGTATTTTATATCCGATCAGTGCGAAATTCGGCAGAAAGAGGTTTCTTATTACATGAAGGAATACTGCCAAATTTGGAGAAAATCGGTTCAGATTTAGATATAGCTCCCATATATATGTTACCCCCGATTTGACATGTAAGCGCTGTAGAGACTGTATTTTATATCCGATCAGTACGAAGTTCGACAGAAGGAGGTCTTTTTACATGAATAAGTATTCAGGGAAGATCGGTTCAGATTTATATTAAAGCTCCATATATATGTTCCTCCTGATTTGGTATCAAACCGCTATAGAAGTTGTGTTTTACTTCCGATCATTCAAATTTTCCAGAAAGATGTTTCTCACTTTAGGAACGAATATTGCTTAATTTAGCGATTATCGTTTCAGAATTAGATAATACGTTTCTACCCATTTACCAATTATTCCAAATTATTATGGCAATGACCCTTATCGCATTGTTAGGGAGGTGTAGGGTATTATATAGTCGGCCCCGCCCGACTTTCTGCCTTTCCTTACTGGTTTATTTATGTAAAACATTTTGCACAACATATTCTGCATCCCACACATTATTATCCACACGAGATTATTTTTGACAACATTTACCGTTCTTGAACAAAGTGTTGAAGATTTATTTATGTTGAGTAATTTTATTTTTTGTTTGTCATGAATCAGCAAAAGAACAGCAACCAATCTTTCGGTTGTATTTCCCAAAATACATTAATTTATTCTAAATTTGGGAAATTATTGAGATAATCAAAAACCGATTATTTATTATTACAATTATTCGTTGCAATAATAATCTTTGGTCTATTGATACAATTTCTGTTGTCAAGAATAAAACATTGGTTGTCACAACCAAAAATCGATCATATGGTACTATAATGAAAGTTTAAAATTGGTTACCACAACTAACCGAGTGTCAATGAAAAAACAATCTTAATTCCATTGATACAACCATCGATTTAGTTGCAAGCATTTTCATTTGATCGTATCCATGTTATTATTGTTGTTTCAACTGTTTATATATAAACTTTTTGTTGCTAGTACTATTTTTTTATTGTTACAATCGAATTCCAACCAATTATTTTTCTGGGTGTGGTTGTCATAGAATTTGCAAGACATGCTCTCGAATGTGGGCGCAACTTGTTCTGATTGGTTTTTGACTAAGCATTTTGTAGTTTCAAACTTGCATCTTAATCTTAACATCTGGTTTTGTGTTATGGTGTTAGTCAAATTGGCTTTTTAGTAGCTCACATAAGAATACCCGTCATGTGATATGTGTTTAATTCTTGAGCACCACAGGAGAAGAAGAAGCATGTTTGTCTTCATTGGGAAAACTCCAAATAACCATCTGTATTATTTTTTTCGAATCTTTCACTTGTAACAAAAATGACTAAAGTGGCAAATGTTTTTCAGATGATATTTAAAACATGAATTTTAAAGTAATGAAGTTACCTGACATGATCCAAGCTTGATATGAACCCCCTGGATGTATCATAATATTAGCGTCTATTTAATATATTTTATGTGTCTACTTATAAATTTTAATCGGTTGTGCTAAATGAGTCATCTCATATTAATCATTCGCAATTAATCAGTGCACATTTTGCCTATACTCGGTTTGGCGAAATTGGTGACCAATTTTTTTTATGAGCCTCCAAAGTTCTTGAAAAATAGTGGGCCCCTAGAAAAAGGTGTCATCAAATTTTATCCAAAAACTAATTCACACTTTATGATACCACTTAGCTATATTTGGCAATATTGTGGGTAAGAATATGCTGAACAAAGTTTCTTAACATTTTAAGCGAAAACAAATTTTTTCCCATTCTTTTTTTTTTGAAAAATTTAAGGTAAAAATATTTTTTTTTTTTCACTTTTTTCAGCATAACTTTCAGGGACTCGTAATTTTTCACTAACAATGTGTGGCAAATCTGTGGCCAAGATATCTGACAACTTTTGTGAACATATCAATACAATCTGAACGTGTCTAGGGACCCTAAATAGCTTTCGTTACACCATAAGTGCTTAATTTGTATGGGGAGCTAAGCACTTTTAAGCACTATTAGCTCCCGATGGAGTTTGGTGCTTGTGTTCCTGTCTTAATCGAGTATGATGTTGCCAGATTGGGCACCCTATATGTAGCAATATGGCATCCCATTTTTGGAGAGATTGTTATCAATTATTGTGAATTAACGGGAAGAAGAAGAACAAAAATGGGAAATTATTTTAATATTTGCAAAAAGAGTGTAAACAATTGAACATAGAATAGTAAATATATGTTTTATAAATACTTTTCACGAATTTTTTGTGTGTTTCGCACTGTTCTTTCTTCGCCATTGCTACCAGATAGTGAAAATCCGCCACTTATTGCTTATGTGCCAGTTAGGGGAAATCAGTTGTTTTCCTTGCAAAGTGCTAAACTAAAATTGCTAGCTTGTAACGAAAACATGCCTATTGTACCTCAAAAATGTTGTACATTTTTGGAATTTGACCTTTTTTGGTGTTGTGTTAAGATTTGGGCTTTGGTGTGATTTGACACATATAGTAAGTGTTGAAGTGTCAACAGCTGATCTTTAACAGCAGCGCCCCCCAGTTGTTCTACTTACCATTTAACAGCATCGCCGCCTATCGACATCAGTGCAACTAAAAAATCTGTGATGGTAACGCCGTCACTGTGACATTTTGGAATCCGGTTCTCACCCGCTTTTGGCACACTGCCAAACCGCCAGGCTCACGTCACGGCCAAAATAAAACTTTAAAATAATTACAAAATAAACATTGTGTATTTCTTTTTTTTAACTATCGCCACTCTGGCGCAAAGTTAAACAGTAAGTGAAAAATTACGAGTCGATGAAAAAATATTTTTTTTTGTCTTCACTTTTTTAAAAAAAAAGAATGGGAAAACAAATTATTTTCGCATAAAATATTAAGAAACTTTGTTCGGCATATTCTAACCTACATTATTTGCAAAAAAAAACACAGTTATTGTCAAGGAAATTCAAAAGTTTTTTATTTAATGTGAAGTACAATCAATTCAAACAGTTAAGTTCTAAATAAAACGTCATTCAAATGGCCCCCACAACTTCTTCTGCAGTAACGAATTCGATGAACCCACTTTTCGAGCACTTTTCCACCAAATCAAGTCGTATGTCATGAA
Organism: Eudasyphora cyanicolor; assembly: GCA_963930755.1. NCBI lineage: Eukaryota > Metazoa > Arthropoda > Insecta > Diptera > Muscidae > Eudasyphora > Eudasyphora cyanicolor. The sequence continues at coordinate 238,954,147 of OZ005735.1, forward strand.
TGGCACGTTCAATATTGACTTGTAAAGCTTGAAGAGAGTCTGGTTTATTTCGAAAGCCCAGTGACTTCAAATAACCCCACAAGAAATAGTCTAATGGTGTTTATTCACAACTTCTTGAAGGCCTTTCAATATCGCAATTTCTTGAAATAATCGAATCTCCAATCTATTCTCGCAACAATTCAATGGTTGCATTTGCTGTGTCGCACGTAGCCACAATCGGTCAATGGCAAAAAGATAGCTCTTAACGAGAGCTAAGATATTGCTCATGAGGTCAAGGCCGTAGGACGACTGGAAAGTGATTTAAAAAAAATGGACTTAGCATCATTTTCAAATGTGAACGGAAAGTTTATCTTTGCTCTAGCTCCTTAACGGTACGTCGGATCGGGAATCGGTCAATGGCAAAAAGGTAGCTCTTATCGAGAGCTAAAAATTGGTGTCTAGGTCGTAGGTCGGCTGGAAGGTTTTTTTTGATTTAAAAAAAATTGACTTAGCGCAAGAAAAGTTGCAATTGGAGAACGATTATTTTGATAATAAAACTGAATAATTTGTAAACGTTGTTCTTGCGTATATCTCTCCATGATGAAATTGTAAACACTACTGAATACAATGAAAAACAAATGACAGATCATAACATATTACAAATGGCCGAAACGTCACTTCAAAATCATATCATCCCTATTGGAAACCCCGTTATATAGCCACAAACATCAGCCGAAAATGTATTATTTTATAGGGCTTAGATTAGATTTTGGATATAAGTATATACCGGTACTGTATCTAAATCTGAATCGATTTTCTTCAAATTTATTTTTTACAAACAAAGATCTGTTCAAACAAAAGTATATAGTTCATCGTTGTCTATCTTGGGTTATTTGCATAATCTGAAACCAAGATCTCCATGATCTGCATTCTGCATGAACTGATCTTATCCAGGTGATCCTCGGTCTTCCTTTTATTTTGGAACCCCGTGGGTTCCACCTTATTGTTATAAGGCCGAACCGAATGACCAACCCAGCACCATTCTTAAAATTTGGCAAGTTTTCTTACACTAATTTACAAAATTTTTGTCGAAGGGCTATGCATAACATGTTCTGGTGTAATATAGTGTCCTAAACACGAAAACCGTTTTGCGGTGTCTCTGTAGAGCCAGAATACTGTTTAAATTTAAGGAAATTATGAAGGCTACACATGTTGAAAAAGAAACAGAAACAGAAGTTTAGCAACTACCGTTGAAACAATAAGAAAATGTTAGATTTTTTTTGTTGGCCCGAAAAAGCCCTCAAGCAATCGCAAAAATTTGTTTATTCAATTTCTTGAAAGAGAGCTTTCTTACGAGTAAAACAATCCTATTTGAAAACAAGTAAAAGCGTTAAGTTCGGCCATGCCGAATCCTATATACCTTCCACCATGGATTGCAATCAATTCTATAGCGTGATCCATTTCGAGGTTCCCTACTTTTTTAAAGAAAAAAAACATAGAAAATTCAAATTGAATGGGGAATGTTTATTATCATTTGAAAGAACATTCTTTGGCATTTATTTTTTGAAGATTATGTCTATCAAATGTTGGCCGCGGCTACGTCTCAGATGGTCCATCCGTTGAGTCCAATTTTCGATGACTCGTTCGAGCATTTCGACTGGTAACTGGGGAATGACATGCGTGATATTTTGCTCCAAGGCCTGATCGAAGCGGGTTTGTCCGCATAAACTTTAGACTTTACATATCCCCACAGGAAAAAGTCTAACGGTGTGATATCACACGATCTTGGTGGCCAATTGACCGGCCCAAAACGTGAAATTATCTGCTCACCGAAGTGTTCTCTCAATAAATCCATTGATTGATGCGATGTGTGGGAAGTGGCGCCGTCTTGTTGAAACCAAATGTCGCCAAGATCATTTTTGAAGAAATATGGACCGATGATTCCACAGGCCCACGAACCACGCCAAACCGTTGTTTTTTCTGTATAAATGGCCGCTCTTGAATCTCTTCAGGTTGCTCTTCGTCCCAAATGCGGCATTTTTGCTGTTTACATACCCATTGAGCCAGAAATGGGCCTCATCGCTGAACAAAATTTGGCTCGAAAACGTCGGATCTTCTTGGAAGGTCGGGCGGCTTCAGTTCTTGCACATGCTGTACTTTTTATGCTTTCAATTTAAGATCTCGACGTAAAATGCACCAAGTCGTTCCATACGTCAGTCCGAGTTGCTGCGAACGGCGCCGAATCGACTCTCCACGGCCATCGTGTACACTCTCAGCTACGGCCGCTACATTTTCTTAACTGCTTGGTCTATTCGGTCGAATATTATCCAATAATGAATGCTGGGTCTCAAGATGGGTGATGGTATTGCGAATAGTACGCTCAGTAGGCCGATTATGTTGACCATAAGTTGAGCGAAGTGCAGAAAACACATTCCTCACAGAACGTGAATTTTCGTAATAAAGTTGAACGATTTGTAAACGTTGATCAGGCGTAAGTCTTTCCATGATGAAAGGCCAAACAATACTTAACAAAAATAACATGACAGCATGACACGACTTACACGTGATCTGTCAACAAAAGGCTATTGAAAAAAGTATCTCTACTTGGATCACCCGTTATTACTAGAAAAATCTGGTGAAAATCATGGAACGATCCTTTTTGTTTGAGCACATTGTTTAACAAACAAACACTGGACTATAACAAAATATGGACCGATTTGTAAAATGTTTACTGGGATTAATTCTTGTCAAAATTAAATACAAACTGCAAAGATTCACTTAAAATCCTTAGAAAATGTCGTATTTATGACTTAAAAACGTATATTTTGGAGCGACCTCTATAGGGTGACTATAAGAAAATATGGGCCGATTTGTAAAATTTTTGCTGTGATGAATTATTGTCAAAATAGAAAACAATACAAACTGCAAAGATTCAGTTAAAATCCTTAGAAAATGTCATATTTATGGCTTAAATACGTATATTTTGGAGCGACCTCTATAGGGTGACTATAAGAAAATATGGGCCGATTTGTAAAATTTTTGCTGTGATGAATTATTGTCAAAATAGAATACAATACAAACTGCAAAGTTTCAGCTCAATTGCTTTAAAAATGTGGTATGTGTGGCTCAAAACCCGTATTTTGGAGCAACCTCTATAGGGGAGCTATATCAAAACATTATATGGCCCATTTGCCATCCTGCAACTATAAGAAGTATTTGTACCAAATTTTATCAACCTAGCTTTATTATTACGGACTGTAGCGTGATTAAAACAGACGGACGGACGGACAGACGGACATGGGTAGGTTTAGGTTAGGGTGGAAGCCGTTTTCTTTTTTTTTCTTCAGGTAACATAGACCAGTTCAGTACCCTAGTGGTACCACGGGCTAAAATGCCCTTCGTCGAAACCAACCTGTTTGATATACAAATGTATCGATAGCACGAATATTGGTACTGGAAAGATCTGTTAGGCTGCCTAGAAAGGCCGACCCCAGTAGGTCCAGTCGTCGTTTACTCAAAGCGGGACAGTAGCATAGCAAGTGGTCAATGCTCTCCACATCTTCCTCATCTCCACAGCTTCTGCAGAAGTCATTGGAGTTAATACCCAACCTTCGGGCGTGTTCGCCGATCAGGCAGTGCCCCGTCAGAACTGATGCTAACGTAGACAATCTTTTCCTTTCTAGTGCGAGGAGATATTTTGACCTTCTCAGGTCATACCTTGGCCAGATTTGTCTAGCTGCCCTACAGGTGCCGATTTGTGTCCATCTTTCGTTGGACTGCCTGATTGCCTCTTGCCTAAGCCAAAGCTTGCACGTGGATAGTGGCGCACCAATATATGCAAATTCTTTATTCGTTAAGAGATCTGCGGCAGTCGAGGGCTATTTGTGAATTTAGGGATGTGGCCTCCAGAGAATTGATGGCAGCCTGGCTGTCCGAGTAAATGACCACGCCAGTGTTGGTTACTATGTTCCGCCACTTGGCTACTTCCCATATTGCCATTATTTCGGCTTGATAGACACTGCAGGTATCTGGTAGTCTGTGAGCTATATCCAAATTAAGTTCTTCACAGTGTACTCCGAAGCCAACCTTTTCACCACGCTTCGAACCATCCGTATAGAAGTGGAGATGGTTTATATTTCCGGGTATTCTGCCATCCCATTCATCCCTGGCTGGTATCATAGTGATGTAGTTCCTCTCAAAGGTGCGCACCATTGATATATAATCCACTCGGTCGGTTACCATAGCACTACACTTTGATATCCTCATGTGACGGTAGTTCTTGTACCTCCACATTGATAGGCAGTTTAATCTTAGTGCCGCTTTGGTTGCAACTTCTCTCGCCACAACATTAATCGGCAGTATATGGAGAAGAGCTTGTAGAGACTCAGTCGCTGTAGTCCTTAACGCTCCGCTAATGCACAGGCAGGCAGTTCTCTGAACCCTTGATAGCAGCTTTGTGATGGTTAGTTTGTCAGTTGCCGTCCACCATATCACAATGCCGTATGACAGTATTGGACGAACCACTGTTATATATGTATATCCAATGGATAATTTTAGGAGAGAGGCCCCACCAGTACGTTTAGTCTGAATGACAGTTTCCTATCCAAAATTATTCCTAAAAATTTTGCACTTTCAGAAATGACTAGATCTGTTCCATTTATCCGAGGAGGAGGGTCCACATGAGGCACATTATTCATCCTAGTAAAGAGAACCAATTCTGTCTTGTTTGGGTTAACACCCAAACCTCTGCTTCTGGCCCATCTAGCCAACTTGTCCAGAGCCACCTATAGAATATCTCGGAGGATGTTTTCGAATTTGTCACTCACTGCGATTGCCAGGTCGTCCGCATATGCCACGACCTTCAGCCACAACGTTCTAGATCTAGAAGGATTTCATTCACCGCTAGGTTCCAAATTAGTGGAGACAGTACTCCTCCTTGTGGGGTCCCTCTGTTTACAAACCTTGTTATAGTTGTGGACCCAAGACATGCTGTTATGCGTCTTCTGTTGAGCAGACTTTGAATTAGTCTAAATCAAACTGGAGTTAACTGTTAGATGTGACAGTGCCGCAATTACTGCATCTGAGTGAATGTTGTTAAAAACTCCTTCTATGTCAAGAAATGCCACCATGCTGAATTCCTTGAAATGCAGGGACGATTCGATATTGCTTACAAGTTCGTGCAGGGCTGATTCTGTAGACTTTCCCTTATTGTAAGCATGTTGGTTCCCCGACAGGAGTTTTGTATCCAGGTCTTGCCTAATGAAATAATCCAAAAGTCTTTTCAGACTTTTCAATAGGAAAGAGGATAGGCTAATTGGTCTGAAGTCTTTTGGCCTAGTGTGCCACTTTGGTATCCCTCCTTCGATTCGGGATGTATGAAAGCCTAATACAGCCTACATAAATTTTCTGCAGCCAGGGAATAATGTACATTAACTTGGGTAAATCGTCTTAGAATTTTACGACTATTAAGAATATATATATACTTTATGGGGTCTCAGATCAATATTCAGTAGTGTTACAAACGGAGTGACAAAATGAATATAGCCCCCATCCTTTGGTGGAGGATATAAAAATCTATGGATAAATGTATGAATTATAACCCTTTTAATAGAAGTAAGAGAATTTCGAAAAAATCTGTTATTGTGAACAACGGTACGAGTAACACATCGAAGAAGTGACCTAAGAGACACAATGAATATTTGGCAGAAATCCGTTTTGGACCACCATTTTTATGATTTTTATACCCTCCACCATAAGATGGGGGGTATATTCATTTTGTCACTCCGTTTGTAACACCTCTAAATATTGATCTGAGACCCCATAAAGTATATATATTCTTAATCGTCGTAAAATTCTAAGACGATTTAGCCATGTCCGTCTGTCTACAGTCCGCAATAATAGAGCTAGGTTGATCAAATTTGGTACAAATACTTCTTATAGTTGCAGGTTGTTTGGGATTGCAAATGGGCCATATCGGTCCATATTTAGATATTGCTCCCATATATAGCATCTAACTTGTTGTGATTCCTACTGTTCTCATCTACTATATTTTTTGTGTTTTCGGTGTTATTATACCCTACACCACACTGTGGTACAGGGTATTATAAGTTTGTTTCACGGCAGATGTTTGTAACACCTGAAAATAACACAGCTAGATCCACCTTAAAGTATACCGATCGACTCAGAATCACTAGCTGAGTCGATTTAACGATGTCTGTCCGTCCGTCCGTCTGTCCATGTAAAGTTGTTCGTCGACTACAGGTCGCAATTTCACTCCGATCGTTCTGAAATTTTGCAGTTTAGAGTATTTCGCGGCTGTTAAGATCGCTATTGAATTTGGTTGAAATCGGTTCAGATTTAGATATAGCTCCCATATATATCTTTCGTCCGATTTGGCCCTTTAGTCCTATAGAAGCTGTATTTTAAATCCAATCGTTTTGAAATTTAGAATGGTAGAGTTTCTTGATCCATGAACCAACATTGCCGAATTTGAAGAAAATCGGTTAAGATTTAGCTATAGCTCCCATATATATGTTTCGTCCGATTTGGCCCTTTAGTCCTGTAGAAGCTGTATTTTACATCCAATCGTTTTGAAATTTAGAATGGTAGAGTTTCTTGATCCATGAACCAACACTACCGAATTTGAAGAAAATCGGTTAAGATTTACCTATAGCTCCCATATATATGTTTCGGCCGATTTGGCCCTTTAGTTCTATAGAAGCTATATTTTACATCCAATCGTTTTGAAATTTAGAATGGTAGAATTTCTTGATTCATGGACCAACATTGCCGAATTTGAAGAAAATCGGTAAAGATTTAGCCATAGCTCCCATATATATGTTTCATCCGATTTGGCTCTTTAGATCCAATCGTTTTTATACCCTACATCACACTGTGGTACAGGGTATTATTTAAGTATAAAATGTCCCAAAAGTAAATTTATGTAAACAATTTATATAATTTAGTTAAATAATCGTTATAGCCAGGTAACGCTGTCGAGGTTATTTCGAAATTTATTTTTTTTCGGTTTTTAATAATTGGTTATTGTTAAATAAAAAGAATAATAAATTTAAAGAAACTTCACAGCGCTACCTCTTAAATTAGGTAAATAAATATTGCTAAAAGTTTCAAAAGGATCGGTTCAGTAGTTTTTGAGTTATGAGGGGCACCGTCTTTGGAAACATGGGTTGCGGGAAAAACGCTTTAAAGTTTTGCTGATGTACTGAGTCACGGTTGCTTAGACTGCTGTATCTGTGTCAGTTTTGCTCCGATTCACTTTAAATTTTCACACAATATTCTTGAAAGGCTCTTTATTAAAAAAATTTTTAAAAAAATCCAAAAAAGGTTTATAAACGTTACCCCCCCTTTAAAAAAACAACAGATGGTGTCTACTTCATTAACCTTCCAATTGCAAAAAAAAAATAATAACCGATAATAAAGATAAACATTTGTTGCATAATAAACTTTTTACATAGACTATCATTTGTATGTTTTCAGGCAATAGTCATTCATTAACTTTTCTTCGCAAAAGGACACCTTATGGTACAGCGGCAGATATCGAATTTCTCAAAAGGACCCAAAATAAATTCCAAATTAGTCTTCCTAAAAGCCATAGCACAAATTATTGTTAATTTCGGAAATTGGCTAGAAGAGTGTAGGTACGAGTGGATAGGCGGAGGAGTTCCATAGCAATACTCTGAGGAAAGAAAAAATGAACATAAGGACATAAGCGCGAAAGTACAAATGTTCTTCTATGTTCGATGAAGGATGATAAGGACGATGCACCAAACAACAGCAGCTAAGGAACGAGCCACGGAAAAACTGACATATGGAAATCGTGTCAAATAATTATGAGTTCAAAATACATTCATTGGCTGCTTTGGAAGCAACTCGCAAGCAGAAAATGAATGTAAATCCTTAGAAGTGCGTGTTGAACCGTTGTATTTTTTTGTGGCATGTGTCGTTTAATTTCTCCTTAAAGCCAAAAAGTGTAACACACCAAAGGATCGGTCGACTCAAACACACACGCACAGATACATTACCAACCAACCAACAAACAATAGATAAATGGGGTTGGCACCCTCTTGAAAAGTGACAGCTCTGAAAGGTCTACGAGTACACGCGGAACGACAACAAATTATTATTCATATGATTTGTTTTGGGCACTCGTCCTGATGTGTCGGAAGAGGGTTTGTGAAACATCCCCTGTTTAGTGCTTGGCTTTGTAGTGTATTGGGTGATAGCCTTTTGGGGATTTCCCTTCTCGAGGATGGGAAGCTAAGGTAAGTGAGGTGGTTGCTGATGCTCCTGTTGTTCCTGATTAAGGAAACAACTGTTCTAATGATGGACTTATCTATTTACCCGTACCAAATACAAAGAGCTTAATGTCAGTAAGTCATTTGTGTTTCGTGTCTTCTTTGTTGGCTTCTATCTGTCGATGAAATGTGGTGTGGGGGGAGGGGAGTGGAGTGCAAATGTGTGTTTTTATTTAAAACTTAATCAAAAAACCGTATGTCATTTTTTTTCTCTCCTTCTATACTTTTGACAGTGAAAGTTTGTAGTAGGGATCAATGCAACATATGTAGTAAGTAATTGGATAATGCAACGGAATGTCTACAAAGGGACTTCTTAGCCATTTGAAACACTTCAATCGAATCCGAAGCCTCAAATTATTCACACTGATCATATGTAGTAGCAACAGTGGGTACTTAAAAATATGTATTACCCAACTAGCCGGCGTTGCACAGATCGCGTGTGGTAGATCGCAAATCTAACTGGACAAAATTAAAAAAGTGTCTGGCAATATTCCTTCGGATCATTTAATGAACTGCTCAATATAACACAATATAACAAAACCAGTAAGGAAAGGCTGAAGTCGGGCGGGGCCGACTATATAATACCCTACACCACTCTCGTAATATTGAATAACTCTGATATATAAATTTTGTAATTCATGTATAAATTGTTTACATAAATTTACTTTTGGGACATTTTATACTTAAATAATACCCTGTACCACAGTGTGGTGTAGGGTATAAAAACGATTGGATCTAAAGAGCCAAATCGAATGAAACATATATATGGGAGCTATAGCTAAATCTTAACCGATTTTCTTCAAATTCGGTAGTGTTGGTTCGTGGATCAAGAAACTCTACCGTTCTAAATTTCAAAAGGATTGGATGTAAAATACAGCTTCTACAGGACTAAAGAGCAAAATCGGACGAATCATATATATGGGAGCTATAGCTAAATCTTAACCGATTTTCTTCAAATTCGGTAGTGTTGGTTCATGGATCAAGAAACTCTACCATTCTAAATTTCAAAACGATTGGATGTAAAATACAGCTTCTTCAGGACTAAAGAGCAAAATCGGACGAAACATATATATGGGAGCTATAGCTAAATCTTAACCGATTTCAACCAAATTCGGCAATGTTGGTTCATGGATCAAGAAACTCTACCATTCTAAATTTCAAAACGATTGGATGTAAAATACAGCTTCTTCAGGACTAAAGAGCAAAATCGGACGAAACATATATATGGGAGCTATAGCTAAATCTTAACCGATTTCAACCAAATTCAATAGTGATCTTAACAGCTGCAAAATACTCTAAACTGCAAAATTTCAGAACGATCGGAGTGAAATTGGGTCCTGTAGTCGACGAACAACTTTACATGGACAGACGGACGGACGGACATGCTTAAATCGACTCAGCTAATGATTCTGAGTCGATCGGTATACTTTAAGGTGGGTCTATCTGTGTTATTTTCAGGTGTTACAAACATCTGCCATGAAACAAACTTATAATACCCTGTACCACAGTGTGGTGTAGGGTATAAATATTGTCCAAGGGATGTGGATAACAGTGTCTGGTGTAATTTTGTGTCACAAACACGAAACAGATATTAAAAACAAAATTTATGGTAAATTTGTAATTTTTTTTTTTAATTCCCACTTGGAAAGTACATTTAGTATTTGGATCATAATTTTTTTGATTGAGCCGTTATTATGCTTTAAATTAAAGGGAAGTGTGAGGGCTACATATGCTGCAAATATGTATCACTTTCACGTAGAATCTTGGGTTTAGTAACAGTCGTCAAAAATATGAGAAAAAAATTATTTTTTTTAAAACACTTTTTCCTGGTACAAAATTTCTTTTGTACCATAAAAATAGAAAAAAGTGGAAAAAATAGTTTATCACATTTTTAAAAAGCCAGCATGCTAACGAAGAAAACACTGTCTATTTGAAAAAATCTATGGATAGATGCAAAAGTTATGAGCATTTTTGTAAATTTGGGGGAAATTAAAAAAAAAAATCTTGTTTAATATTTTTCCGTTTTTAAATGATGTCTTTGCTTATACACCAATACCTCGCTTTGTGTCGTTTCGTTTTGCGTTTTTTCGAAGTTGCGTCGCTGCTGAATTAGTACTAATGTTCACTGAGAAAAAATTAAAATAAAACTATCAGCTTGGAGACAAAATTAGATATTCTGCAACGATTTGATAAGGGAGAGAAGCCTGTGGAGATAGCAACGGCTGCTGGTCTGGCTGCAACAGCTGTCAGAACTATTAGAGATCGAGATGGGGATAAAATAAGAGATGCTGCAACATCATTAGATGCTAAAACGATGACCCGTACAAGGAGTGCTTTGATGATCAAAATGGAATGCTTGCTTTCTATTTGGATTGAAAATCAAGTTGCGCAGAGAATACCATTAAGTACTCGTAAAATGGTAATTCAGACGAAAGCAAAAAGCTTATTTGATGACATAAAAAGTGAAGCAGTATCCAACGATAATGCTAGTGGTAGTAATACAGACAAGAATGAAACATTTGAAGCTAGTCAGGGCTGGTTTGAGAGATTCAAGATTCGAGCAAATCTGCACAGCATTGCTCTTAAAGGCGAAGCAGCTAGAAAGAGCAGCTAGACAGAGTAAAGAGCATTAATTCATGAAGGTGGCTATGATCCGAAACAAGGTTATTTTGAAAACGTCTACCTAACAGAACTTTCATATCTAAAACAGAAAAATCTGCGCCTGGATTTAAAGCTAGACTGCTAGATAGACTGACTCTTCTTCTTGATGGTAATGCAAATGGTGATTTCAAATTTAAACCATTTCTCATTGATCAATCATAAATCCAATAGCTATGAAAGGTTGTTCAAAGAATCTGCTTCCTGTCCACTTTCGAGCAAACAAATCAGCATGGATGACAGCATCATTATTTCAAAACTGGCTTTCAACTTGTGCTATTCCAGAAATTAAAGCTTATTGCAACAAGGAAAACTTATACTTCAAGGCTTTGGTCCTAGTAGACAATGATCCTGGCCACCCAGTTTATGATGATGAGTTGCCAGAAAACGTGAAATTTGTATTTTTGCCGCCCAATGCCACATCAGTTATTCAGCCGATGTATCTGGGAGTAATATCGACTTTTAAAAGTTATTACCTGCGACGAACATTTAAACTTCTTTGAAGTGAGACTGATGGACAAGATAAGCCTACCATGCTAGAGTTTTCGAAATAGTTCAACATTATGAAAGTCATAGAAATTAGGAGGTTAAACCATCTTGCATGAATGGTGTTTGGCGCAAAATATGGCCTGAATGTGTTCACAGAATATGGGCTGCAGAAGTTGGTGGTACACCAGCTGTTCGTCATGAAATTTTTAATTTAGCTAGAGAGTCTAAGTTTGAAGGTAAGGAGACTGACATAAATGCATTGCTAACCCGCACAACCTATAATTGTCTAATGAGGAACTATTGCAACTGGAATTGCAATTTGCTAATGAAGAAGATGACAGTGACCGTTCAATAGAAATCTCCGAAGAACAAAATTTAACCTCCAAACAAATTTCCAAAGCGATGCGTTTGATTGACGAAGCTATGGAGATTTTCTTAAACAACGATCCTGAAAGCGGAAGGGGTTTTAAAGTGTCCCAGGCGGTAGCTACGAATATCAATTGCTACAAGGAAATTTATTTTGCGTTGGAAAAAAAGCTGTTCAGCAAATATTACACCAATTTTTTGTGAAAGAAAGCCGATCTACGACAACAGCCACTATGGACTCATCTGGCAGTGATTAATTTTTATTTCGTTTTTATAAATTAATTGAATATTTTATTTTTTTAATTGCATTTTATGAATTACATTATTGATTTTTTTATTTTGTTTTAATTGAATTTGTTTTTTTATGTATGTAATACAATTTTATATTATTTTTGTTTTTTGAATGTTTACTTTGTTCATTTATTTAAAAAAAAAATTGGTATTTTCGTAACCCTGGAACATATCTTCGATCTTTACATGGTTTGCTGTATATTGAATTCGCCATATGTCAGAGAGTCATATAAGAGACATTGCACTTGCATTTTATTTTATGAGGATTGATGTCAGACATTATAAAAATAATAGAGAGGACGAGGTTTTATGGCCGTTCGTATCCCTCCATAAAACATTATATACAATGTGAGAGCTATATTGGATGAGATCCGCACAGGTAGAGGGTCATTCAACAATATTTGTGGTTTTTTTATTTATGAGGTTTCCATTCAGTTACGCCTTTTAGGGGCATGGAGATCCCAGTCGTATATACAGGTAGTAAAATTATATCTATGCAATACAAAGTAGTGTTGAAAATATTGGGTTTCTACGTTCGAAGCAAGCTATATGTCAGCCACAGGTACTGCAACTTATGTACCTTAAACCCGGAATTTATGAATGATATTAATAAATTAGTGTAATTCAGCAAAATCGAGATACGTCGATTTTCTGAAAAATATCATAATATTTCGAAGTATGAGTAAAAGGCAAAGAACTTTTCAATGTGTAAATGATCCCGACAATTTCTGCTACATCTGCGGAAAATATGTAATTAAAACCAGTAAGGAAAGGCTAAAGTCGGGCGGTGCCGACTATATAATACCCTACACCACTCTCGTAATATCGAATAACTCTGATATATAAATTTTGTAATTCATGTATAAATTGTTTACATAAATTTACTTTTGGGACATTTTATACTTAAATAATACCCTGTACCACAGTGTGGTGTAGGGTATAAAAACGATTGGATCTAAAGAGCCAAATCGGATGAAACATATATATGGGAGCTATAGCTAAATCTTTACCGATTTTCTTCAAATTCGGCTATGTTGGTTCATGAATCAAGAAACTCTACCATTCTAAATTTCAAAACGATTGGATGTAAAATACAGCTTTTATAGGACTAAATGGCCAAATCAGACGAAACATATATATGGGAGCTATATCTAAATCTGAACTGATTTTCTTCAAATTCGGCAATGTTGGTTCATGGATCAAGAAACTCTACCATTCTAAATTTCAAAACGATCGGATGTAAAATACAGCTTCTATAGGACTAAAGGGCCAAATCGGACGAAACATATATATGAGAGCTATAGCTAAATCTTAACCGATTTTCTTCAAATTCGGCAATGTTGGTTCATGGATCAAGAAACTCTACCATTCTAAATTTCAAAACGATCGGATGTAAACTACAGCTTCTATAGGACTAAAGGGCCAAATCGGACGAAACACAAATATGGGAGCTATAGCTAAATCTTAACCGATTTTTTTCAAATTCGGCAATGTTGGTTCATGGATCAAGAAACTCTACCATTCTAAATTTCAAAACGATCGGATGTAAAATACAGCTTCTATAGGACTAAAGGGCCAAATCGGACGAAACATATATATGAGAGCTATAGCTAAATCTGAACCGATTTTCTTCAAATTCGGCAACGTTGGTTCATGGATCAAGAAACTCTACCATTCTAAATTTCAAAACGATCGGATGTAAAATACAGCTTCTTCAGGACTAAAGAGCAAAATCGGACGAAACATATATATGGGAGCTATAGCTAAATCTTAACCGATTTTCTTCAAATTCGGTAGTGTTGGTTCATGGATCAAGAAACTCTACCATTCTAAATTTCAAACTGATTGGATGTAAAATACAGCTTCTTCAGGACTAAAGAGCAAAATCGGACGAAACATATATATGGGAGCTATAGCTAAATCTTAACCGATTTCAACCAAATTCAATAGCGATCTTAACGGCCGCGAAATACTCTAAACTGCAAAACGATCGGAGTGAAATTGCGACCTGTAGTCGACGAACAACATTACATGGACAGACGGACGGACATCGTTAAATCGACTCAGCTAGTGATTCTGAGTCGATCGGTATACTTTAAGGTGGGTCTAGCTGTGTTATTTTCAGGTGTTACAAACATCTGCCGTGAAACAAACTTATAATACCCTGTACCACAGTGTGGTGTAGGGTATAAAAATCGACGTGCGTTTAGTAAAATAGAAATAGAAGAAGTATATCTAAACTAATATTATATTTTGAAGTGCCTTTTTTATGTTCGGAACAATCTTGAGAAAGGCCCGGCTGATTTTCATGAAATTTTTTATAATAAAAAGCTCTCGACCTGGTGAAGGTTTTAGGCCAAAAAATTATTAAAAAGTTTATTAGAAAAGGAGATTCATGGCTTTCAAAATCCTAAGTAAAATTCACCTGCAAGCACAAACGGACATGAACGACTCTTAGCGTATAAAAATTGTAGTTGTGGTAGTGAAAAATAAAGCAGTGTACGGCACATCGACACGATGCGAGTGTTCCAATATTTTACTCTCCCATCCTACAGTGAGTATTGCTTTGCTGAGAATAGCAATGTGATTTGTTTTGCTTACATATGGCCGAGCGTGTGTGTGCTATGGATAGCAACAGAGAATGGCAATGTATTTTGTTTTTGTTTGTGAAAAAAAGATAGAGGCAAGCAAAAACAAATATAGCCAAACATTACCATGCTACAGTGATGTTATGTTTGGTTTGAGTTTATTTTATTTTTGCCTTTGTTTTACTATTTTCTTGCAATGCGTTTACATTTATTTGCCGTTATTTTTCAGAGCAGAATATCAAAATTTTTTCAATTAAGCTCATTTTATGTGTATGAGAGGTGTAGGTTAATGCAGCCCTCATGGCATTCACTCCTCTGGCAAACACACAGCCCACTTAGAAAATATCATAGTTTTAAAAATACTAATCTAAATATATAAAAATGGAAAAATGCTTGTATGTATGTGTTTTATAGACGCTTAAACTACTGGACCGATTTTAAAATGATTTCTTTTGTTTGAAAGCTATTTTGTCTGAGTTGGTTTTGGAAAAAAATTTTTGCAAAAAGTGGGCGGGGAAAATGTGGGCGTGGCAAATCGTTTGTTTGTGATGGCAGTCTACGTAATTGACCAGCAAATGGGCTGGATTGGAAATCTGAAATCTGGGGCAACGAAGTGCACCGGGTCCAGCTAGTGTGTAATATTTTGGTATACGAGTTAGAAATACGAACGAACATTGGAACCTAGTATTTTGTGTAATTCGTGCCATGTAAATCTTACTCGATGGAGAACTACCTGCATCTCGGATGAAACAGTACAATATTTTGGCCCCAGATGTTAACATATCATATTATAGAGTCCGTGATATACCTTACAAACAATTTTATACAACTGTGGATAACAGATGCTTTTGCAAGGACATTCCCGGATTGTTCGAGGAACTTTATCAAACATAAAATTCAAAGGAATCGGGGTGATTTGTTGACAACAGTAAAGACAGTTTGAAAGCAGTACTTTGTTGCGTGCTAGTGCCAAATCATTTATTTATGTATTGCCTTCCGTCCGTCCGATGTGTATCCGTCAACGTAACATATCCGTCCGTCCGTTTGACATGCGATAACAAACCAAAGTCGATTTACTTTAAATATATTCCTGGTGTTCCACTACATAATGGTCGAAGATATACCTTAATCGAGGTGGTCCTTTACCGGCTTTGTTGACGGCCAGAGACGCAGATCAGCCATATGTTGTTGTTGTACGACCCGTGGTTAAGGTGAGGTGTTCCGGCTGGTACCCGACTGTCGAAAGAACCTTCGATGTGGTATATATAATTTCTATGGTCTGCCTGTTTATGAAAATTCTTGAGGTTAATTTGGTGAAGTCGGTGTTGTGGTTGTGCTTACCATAAGTGGTATAGTACCCACACCTTAACAAAACCAAGGCGAAAACCAAAGCATGGAATCCGTTTTCCCAGATATAAAAGCTGCTACGGGCCCATTTGAAAACCAACCAGATTCCAGTGAGTGCACACACTCCACGAAAAATACTAATTTGCCACGAGTGAACCGTCCCAATTATTGCTGCTCTGATGTATTGTTGCCCGTTTGGCAATTTGAATAACACCAAACACAGACAACAACATTCCTTGTTGTTTTTGTTGCCGTCTCGGTGGTGGCTCAGTAAGTTGTTTGTAGTCTTCCACAAATTTCAAAGAAAGACCTGTTGAAAGGGAAATGTTTGGTGTAATTTTGGCTCTATACAGGATTGGTATGACCTTACCGGCATCCACTCCAGCAAGGGTGTGTCCAGCAAAAGGATTCCTCCAGATAAAAAAAAAGCTGTACCTTCGCAGAATAATCCTTTTCTCTTCATATTTTATTAATATACAAGATGGAAGCCGGCTGCTGTTGTGGGATGTTGATGGAAAGGAAATACCATGAGGCAAACAAGAGAGAAAAGTGCTGCCAAAACGTCAAGCAAGACGACAAGCGAAACTTCAAGCACAAAGGTTATGCCCAAATATAAAAGGGGAGATGACACACCCTACTACTATAAGTAACACTGATAGAAAAGATGGACGAATTGCGTGCAAATTGTTGTTATGATGAAGGTAAATAACAACACAATTTTTGTGGGAAAATGCGAAAATTGTGGGAAAATCAAGTTTGGGTTGGGTGACAGTAGATAAAAAGGCAGAACGAAAGGAAAGCTTTTCATTTGCAAGCAAGTCTCTGATTAGAAAAGTTAAGCCAGGCGTTCCCATTTCGAATTCAAATACTTTTTTACTTTTTGTTCGGTACATTATAACAAAGGTTTATTGTTGTACGTAATCTACATAAAGAATACACCTAATTTATGGCGAGAAAATAAATAAAATCGAAATTAAATATAAAATTCATTCTCGCGGGTTACCTTGTGATTTTTGGCGTTTAAATGAATTTGTAAGTGTTTGTGTTATGTTGTGACATAGAAGTGTTTTGTGTGTGAATGTTACTTTTTTGTTTATTTTAAAGTGCGCCTGAGCCACTGCAAGTGAGCAAATCCGTCTACTGGCCTCCAGAACATCCGTCACAAGGAGGCCAGCGTATTCTTCTAGATGTTTTGTGTTGTAAATCTGAGCTATTGGCTCACATTTAGAGTAAGTCGGATAATTCTGGTGTTAGTGGTTTGTTAGGATTAATTAATGTATGTTTGTTAAAATTAAGAATCGTCAAAATCGTTGTGTTTAGGGTTAGGTTAAAAATATGTCAATAAATGTTATATTTGTGTGAATTTATAAGAAATTATGATGTGCTAGACTCTGTGTAACGGGGTTTTTGTCGAATGTAAGAGTTTTGTGAGGTAAGTGTGTGGAATGTGGGGTCCTTAATAAATTAAAGGAGGAAGTTTAAGGACCATGGAAGGGAGGGCTAAGTGTGGGAACAAAGATCAAGTTTCCTTGTCATTGGCGATGTATTTAGTGTTTATAATGATCGTTTTTTTGTGTTTGAATATTAGTAATAGTGACCTTTTTTCAAAATTAGTGTTCGTCCCTCTGGGCTAAGTGTGGAAGGGTTGGAACTACCCTAGATGTGAGTCATCCTGAGCTGCCGGAAGCCACCTTAGCCCCCTCGTTGTGACTAGGGGGCACGTAACAACTTTTGCATAACGGAAATCAGAAACCGCTCGTCCAAAAAGAAAACATATTAAGCTGGGGAACTTTAAAATTTTTGTGAAAGCCTTAAGGAAAAAAAACTTTATTTAAAAGTATTTCTTTTCAAAAAATGAAAAAGGCGTTTTTGATGGGTTTAAAATAAGGAAACTGGCGAAAGATGTAAATTTCGAATCATATTTGACGTCGGATGAAATTGCAGCATGGAGGTCGTTTAAGCTTGTAGTTTCAAATTTCCTTGGATCCAATAAAAGCCCGCAATATTGTTAAAAAATTATGAAAAAATTGGTAAGGAATATATTTTTCTATATTTATGTATATAACACACTAGCTGGCCCGGTCCACTTCGTTGGCCCAAATTTCAGTTTAGTGTAACAAAACATAAAGAAAAATAAAAGAATCACAATGGCAGATACAGCGTTTTCAAAAATGGAACCACACGGGACAACTCCTATTTGATACACAACAAAAATTAATGTAGCTCATACGAAAAATATATTTATTTTATGATTCGCCATCGTTTTTTGTTATTTGTAATTAAATAAAAAAACATGGTTCGGTTATATTTAGAATTGCGTTTATTAAAATAATTTAAATTTATTGGAGTGTCTTTGGGTATACAATATTTTTGGTTTTTCCTTCTGGTGCAAAGACATAAATCGAATGGTTTTCCCACCCGCGAACATGCCACATAGAGCTGTCCATGAGCAAAGCATGGATTTGCCAAATTTATGCCGCAAACTTGAAGAGTCTGACCCTGAGCCTTGTTGATAGTCATTGCGAACGCCAGCCGAATAGGAAACTGCAACCATTTGAAATTGACAGGTATCATTGGGATGCGTGTATCATGCATCAGTTCCTTTATAATTTCCAGTAATAATGGTCGCCTCGATGATATTGTTGCGTAGTTGTTGTACGATCAAGAGGGTTTTCTTGACCGGCAGTTAAATATTTAATTATTTATTAATTTAATATTCACTGCAGAAAGATTCTTGGGCAGTGTAAACCGAAAAACGACAAAACGAAGAAAGGCCGAGAAATAAAAACGCTGCTGTTGATTTCAATTTTAAAATGACAATGTTTTATTGGTACCAAGAGCCAGACAGACAAAGCGACAGAAAACAGACATCCAACATATAAACATGTTGACATACATATGTACGTACATAGAGGGACGCCGCTAATTGAGTGTCTTCTCTCAACGGGTCTACGTACGTACATATGAATGCATACAAGACACAAACATACATGAATATACTCGTGATGCTATATTCTAACTCTCGTTAGAAAACGCAGCAGAGCAACAAAGCGTCATTCCCGATCGACTGCTTTACTTTGCTTGCATTGGATGCAATCAGAGAAAGCATCGAAAGGGCATCGACAACAAAAGGACGGACACGCACAGTGGTACATTGGTAACAAAAACATGAATTACAAATAAATCGAAATGAGTTTAAATAAGATACAATAATTAACATGAATGGATACAGAAAAATGTATATGAAATTAAATTAAGGTAAAATTAAATAGATTTATATATGTAAACCAAAATTAAGAAAACCGGCCCCATTGAAAGGGCACTTTCAATTTAATAAAAAAGCTAATTTATGGATAGGTCGGCGAATAATTCCTTTGGTAGTTTTAACGTCGGCTACCCTGATTCGTTCATCCCGACCAGGGATAACATTGATGATTCTGCCCATGAGGCATTTTTGAGGGGGGATGTTGTCTTCGTGAACCAATACCAAAGAGCCAACAGCAACGTTTGAATTTGAGGCAGCCCATTTGTTGGGAACTTGCAGTTCGTTGAGGTAATCATGAGACCATTTTTTCCAGAATCGTTGTTTTACAGCGGTTATTTGAGCCCAGTGCTCCAAGTTATTTGGGTTCTTTGATGAGACATCTCGTTCAGGGAGAGAACGTAAAGCGCTGCCAGTTATGAAATGACCTGGGGTAAGTGCCTCAAAGTCGCTTGGGTCAGATGACATCGGTGAAATGGGCCGATAATTTAATATTGCTTCTATTTCCACCAGAGCTGTGACAAGTTCTTCATAGGTGATGCGAGAGTCCGATTTAGGTGACCTTTAGCTGATTTGACGGCTGCCTCCCAAAGGCCACCAAAGTGGGGAGACCTGGGGGGAATAACATTGAAATTAATAAATTCGTTGGAACAAAAATTGATAATTGAAATTTGATTCTGGCCGTGAAATAGAAAAGTCTTCAACTCCTTCAGTTTGGAATTTGTCCCCACAAAATTCGTGCCGTTGTCGGTCGGTAAACCTCTTCTACCAATCATCCTTTTGAGAGCAGCGATGAAGGCATCTGTTGACAAGTCAGAGACGGCTTCAATATGGACAGCTTTCGTTGCGAGACGGATACATAACGTACAGCGATGTACGTTTTGTATGGAATTTTTCCTCTAATGCGAAGATATGTGCTTACTGGGCCACAAAAATCAACAGCACATCTTGCGAAAACTCTGGATGGTTTCAGTCGATCTGCCGGCAAATTTGACATCATTTGTTGAAGAAGTTTTGGGCGATATCGTATGCATTGTGGGCAGGAATTCACGATGTTGCGACAAAGACTTCTCAAGTTGATTATCTAAAAGCGCATCCGAGTCAGAGAAATTAATGCCATTGGACCAGCGTGGTAATTTTTGATGTGAAGATGTCGGAGGTAACATTTTACAAAATTGTTGTCTCTCGGCAGGATTATCGGATGTTTCTGAGCCTCAGGAATATCTGCTAATTCTAAACGGCCTCCAACCTTTAGAATTTCTAAGCCCTCTGAATAGTCGATGAATGGGTTGAGACATTTTAATGCTCCTTGGGGATCCTTCTTTTTGGCTGCTCGCATGATGTCTTCTTTGAAGTGTTGTTGTTGTATGTGCCAGACAATCGCCAGTAGAGCATCTTCTAATTCCTGAGGCTGTAACGAGTCAGAAATAAAATGATTAGATTTCAAGGAAGATAATACATGCCAAAACCGAAAGATCCATGCGACAACCCGAACCATCTTCAAATAAGAGCTGCAATTTTGTATGAAGTCAGCAATGTTGTTGGGATGAATTTGAAGGTGAAGAGTGGTTTTTTCGCTTCTCCTTATTTACTTCGTCCTGGTCAATTTCAGTACATTTATTTTGAGGCCAACTTTCAGGATCTAGGGTAAGAAAATCAGGACCATTAAACCAAATTGAAGAGTTTAATTCATGAATAGTGGATGCTCTTGAGACAATATCAGAGGGGTTCAAATTCGATGGTACATGGCGCCAATTACATCCATTGGTGAGATCTTGAGTTTCAGATGCTCGATTTCCGACGAAAACAGATAGGGTAGATGAATGCTGTTTGAGCCAATGAAGAACTATTTGGAATCAGTCCATAAAAATACAAAATTTCTTGGGATATTTAGAAGATTTCGTATTTTTGAATACAATTTAGCGAGAAGATGAGCTCCACACAATTCCAAACTTGGTAGCGACTTTCTTTTTGTAGAAGCAACTCTTGATTTTGCGGGGTATAGTTTCGAGTGTACTTGACCCGAACTGAATTTAACCCTGAGATAGAGGCAACAACCATAAGCACGAATTGATGAGTCGCAGAAACCATGCAACTGAATCGATTCTGGGCTTGGTGATAAACAATATCGAGGAATATGTAGAGACGATAACGATTGAAGATCATCGACGAATTGTAGCCAAGCTGTGTGTACTTCTTGTGGAACAGATTCGTCCCAACCGATTTTTAGTATCCATAATTCTTGAAGAATGATTTTAGCTTTTATGATAAGTGGTGCCAAAAGTCCAAGGGGATGAAAAGCGATGATGACAACGATAAAATTGAGCGTTTTGAGACATTACCAATTTTGAATTTCGGCGAAAACGAGAATAGAAATAAATCTTTTGGTTGATCCCAAGAAATTCCTAGCGTATTTGTAACCACAGAATCATCTAAGTTTAAGTCTTTTATGGGTTTGTCATGCCGAAAGCTTTCATGATTTGAGTGTCATTTGTCTAACTAACCTTTTTTAATATTTCTGTCACCTGGTATTTGAGTTCGGACAATGCTTCAATTGTTTCAGCACCACCGAGAAAATCATCAACATAAAACGAATTTTTAATAGCTTTTGCTCCTAGTTCAAAATTATCTATGTATTCATCGGCTAGATAACATCGCACAGCGAGAAATGGGGCAGCAGATGTTCCGTAGGTGACGGTATTCAATTGGTATGTTCTAATTTTTTCTTGCTCAGAATATCTCCACAAAATATATTGGTACTTACGGTCATGTTGGTCAATCATAACATGCCTGTACATCTTGACGATATCCGCAGTTATGGCAAAACGATGTAGTCGACAACGCAGCAGCAGTAGATATAATTCGTCTTGAATTGTAGGGCCAACCATCAATATATCATTTAGAGAAGTCTGTGATGAAGTGGGACACGATGCATCAAAGACGACACGAAGTTTTGTAGATGTACTATTCGGCTTGAAAACGCAGTGATGTGGGATATAATAATGGGGTTCGTCCAAAATAGGTCTTTTAACTAGGCTCATGTGTCCAGAATCTTCATATTCCTTCATAAACGCTGCATAATGTGACTTCAGGTCTGAATCACGGGCTGTTCGTCTTTCTCAAGCAGCAAATCGATGCAAAGCAGTATTGCGTGACAGACCTAGGGAGTCTGAAGATTGTTTAAAGGGCAATTTTACAACAATCCTACCTGAAGATTCTCGAGACACAGTATTTTGAAAAAAGGTTGTCCAGTTGTTCTGGTGTCATTTGCGTTGACACAGAGTCGATTTCTTAAATTTTCCACAGACGTTCCAAATTCATGTTGATTTTATCTTCTTTTTTTTTTCGAAGAATTATATTTTCCGGTGACAATCCAACCAAACAAAGTTTTTTGTAATTTCGGGAGATTTGGGCCAAGCTTGATTTGACCAACAGACAAAATATCGAAGAATGTTTCAGTACCAATGAGCAAGTCGATTTTCTTTGATTTGTAGAAACAATCATCAGCTAGTTGTGAATTCGGAGGAAGATTCCAAGATGATACATCCAATTCAGAATCAGGTTGATACGAAATATGTGGGGTAATACAAAACGAAAGCGGCACTTCAAATTCCATTATGCGAGATTTAATGTTTGTAGAACAACTATTTTTCAGTTTTGTACTAGAATTTCCAATACTGGACACTTCGACAGATTTTTTTATTCTTTGTAGATTTAAGTGTTGTGCAAACTCATCGGTGACAAAGTTTAGTTGAGAACAGGAATCCAAAAGAGCTCTTCCCAATTTGTAAGATCCAGAATTATCACGAACTAAAACCATAGCTGTGGCAAGAAGTACATGAGGCGACGAATTTTCCATATGTGCATGGACAGAAGCAGATGTTTCATTGCTGGAAGCACGAAATGTTGATGGTGTTGGATCTGGAGATGATGACCTTTGAACCGATTGAGAACGATGTATGATGCGAGCGAGAACAAGTTTTGCACTTAAACGAGGAAGGACAATTGGTAACTTGATGTCCTTTAGTAAGACAATTTACGCAAAGACCGAGCTTTTTTACATTTTCGAATCGAATTGGCACAAACACGTTTTGAGCACGAAAATGAGTAGCCATGTTTCGATGATTTTTGATTAGATTTTCCAGAATGATGATCTGGACGACGAGAGGCAGAGTTTGAGTCCAATGATTCTAAATACTGACATCTTCTTTCGATGATTTTTGAGCACTCGTCACATATTGGCAGCTTGCTAAAATCCAGGGAATCCTTCCATTTTCTTTTTGTGTCCATATCAACCTTTTCCATTACAATATGGATCAACATTGCATTTACGATGTCGCTAAACGAGCCAAGAGGTTGCAGCGAACTGTAGAGAGCAGAAACATTATCCACAAGGCTTCTAAGCTGCCCAGAATTGGATTTGGAGACATCAGGCAGCTCGAAAAGTGTGGTAATATTTTCCATAAAAATCAGAGTGCTATTGTCGCGATTTTAGCCTTTCTAAAGCCTTGGGATAATTTTCGTTAGTAACCTGGAACGCTTTCACTGTTTCTAATGCGTGACCTTGGAGACAGTTAAGCAAATGGTTGAATTTCTCGATGTTTGATAGCCCATGTTCACGATCGATGATTTGTTTAACCCTTCTCCTAGAGATGGGGTCCCTGGGGACCTTTTTGATTTTTACATGCTAATAACTTTTCTTTCTGCATATTTAGGATTCTGGTTGTGCACGTATTCCAAGAAAAAAATGTTCTCATTCGATTAAACCAGATTTTGAACTTATGCCTACTAGTTTACAAAGTTTGCACGCGTTTTAAGAGGTTTAGTGCGGATCTTAGTAATGGGGTCCTGTGGGACCCAGTGGTAATAGTAAGAGAAACTGTAAATTGATCATTCTCGTTGGTTATCTTTTATTACATACTAATATAGTTGCCAGAAAAAGAGAGCATCACAAGAGAGCTAGTTCGTTTTATTTCTCTTTTGTACATGTTCTGTGTTACGGTTCATTCTTTTATTTATTTTTCGTGAAAAGTGAGAATATTACGTGTGAAAGTGTCTTTTTCTGTGAAGTCATAAACAGCGTTTTTCCAAAAATGGGACTAAATGGAAATATTAGCATTGAATTCTGCAAATCCAAGAAATCAGAAAGAGTGGAAGCCCATAACATTGAAAGAGTTCAATGCATTTGTAGGAATGGTTTTGCATGCCGGACTTTCTAAATCTAATAATGAGCCCGCTATGGAACTTTGGGGCAAAACACGTGATCCACTATACAAAGCCTCATTGTCTTTTGATCGATTTACTGCGATAAAGATATATATACGGTTTGACAACGGAAATTCTAGACCTGAGAGATTACAAACCAGCAAGTCAGCTGCTATCGATGACATATGGGCTATGCTGCAGCAAAATTTGGCAGCTGCGTATATTCCTCATGAATCTCTCACCATGGACGAGCAATTGTTTGCGTATAGAGGTCGTACGAAATTTACCCAATATTTTCCGTCCAAACCGGCCAAATACGGAATCAAAGTATGGTGGTTGTGCAACGCAAAATCCTTCTATCCCCTGAAAGGGGTGATTTATACTGGAAAATTGGCAAATCAGCCACGAGAGATAAATCAAGGCCAAAATATTCTACTTCAATTGGCGGAGGAATACTTACATACAGGTCACACAATTTATGCCGACAAATTTTTTTCTACGTTGGATGTGGCAAAAACTTTGATGAGCCAGAAAACTGGATTTGTCGGAACTGTTCGATCAAATAAACCTTATATTCCACAAGAGTTTTTAAAGAAGTCTACTCGCCCTGTTTGTAGCACATTATTTGGATTTTACGAAGGGGATGTGTCCTTGTGTTCATATGTGCCGAAAAAAAATAAAGCAATTTTAGACTATAATGCCAATAAATCAGGAGTCGATACCATGGACCAGATGCTTGGAACTTATTCATGTAAAAGATCAAGAACACGGTGGTCACTTGCAATGTTTTACAACATGTTGGATATTGCAGCACTTGCCGCGTTTGTAATTTATAACGAGATTTCTCCTTCGCAAAAAAACGATAAGCAAAGTTCATTTTTGAAATTGTTGACGAGACAATTGGTAACACCAAATTTAGAAGAAAGAGTCACCAATGTGAACATAACGCGTTTTCCCAATATTCGAAATGCAATGGAAGCGTTTGATATACAGGTAAATACGACATATAGAAAATTAATATGCAAATTCTCAAATAATATGCTTTAAATTTTATGTTTTTAGGTTGTATCAAGAACAGTACCGGTAGATGAAACAGAAGTTGCACCGCGTTCCAATCGGCCATCGTGTCAGTTATGCCTTGAAAAATGTAAACGTCGCCGAAAAACCAGATCCTATTGTTCATCCTGTAAAAAAGCAGTTTGTGCAGAACACTTTAAAACATTTTATAGATGCGAAAGCTGCAATACTGAATTATACGAGTCCAGAGTAACTATATAGTCATAATATTTCAATATATATATTTGTATAAAACCTAATATCTAACTGAATTGCAAACAAAAAAATTTTTCAATGTTACTTTTTTGTTTTCCCTTTTTAGCTTTTAGTTTATTCTTGCTAAAAAATATATAAAAAATAATAGTTTAAAATAGTAGTGTGCACCTATATTATTCTAATGTCCGTAAATTTGTTTTGGGGTCCCTAGGGACCCCACCACTCAGATAGCGTTACCGAAGCCACCACTACGAGAAGGGTTAAACGATGTTATGAAATTTTTGTACTCACTGTATTTTCCATTAAAGCTGGGCAACTTAAGACGAGGCAGCTTATTTGTGGGAACAGGAATAGCAAATGACGATTCGAAAAATGTTGTGTCCATCCTCTGCAAGTTGTTGTTGTATTTGCGAGTTGATGTAACAACATAAATCCTCCATGTCACCACGGCCATTATCTTCAGGGTCAATATTTTCAATTTTATTCTGGATTGATAGGTTTTGTTTGAAATATGATTCCAAAATACCCAAACGACACTTTAATTCCGCGGCAGAAAGAGATATACCTTCGCTTTTGCCATTGGCGTCAATCACAGTTTTTATGCGCGAAATATTTTTCTTCGTAATGGTACGTTGTTGTTTTAATTCTTCCAAAGTCATGATTTTTGCAAAATGGCGAAGTTTTAAGGCAAGAAATAACACTGGGATAGATTATGTAACGCGTCAACTGGGGCACAACAATAAATGCGACAATTTGTGTATGTTTAATTTTAACATTGAACCAGAACAGTTTGTTAAAATAACACGATAAATTGGTTTATAATATCCACGAAAATTCTTTTTAATTTATTGCTTTAATTATATCGTCGCTTGGATGACCAACTGCAGTAACTGACATTTTCAAAATTGTTCAGGAGAGCAGTTTTTCTGTTTTTGAGACAATGTCCATTCTTCCCCACGGCGTAATATTTATTATATTTCCAGTTTGCTTTTCTTATTGTGTACTTAACTCCATCTTTTTCAATATTATTAACAAATAAATAAAAAAATTTAATTATAATGCATGTTTTTCATAAACAATGCAGATACGTCACTTTGTGGGAAAAAAATATACTTAATGTCAGTTACGACTGATCACGGCCCAGCCCAAACGGTTAAAGCTAGAGTCATGAAATTTGGTAGGATGGTAGTCCTGGATATATAGACGTGCAATATGGAAGGGTTTTTTTTCAAAATTTTGGGCGCACAATGGGTCAAAAAAGAAAAAAATATGGTGTCACAGCCAAATCCAAACGGCTGGAGCTAGAATTGCAACATTTCGTGTGAGGGTAGCGCCTAGGGCGAAGATTAGATATGAATCACAATTTTTCGAAATTAAAAAATTTACGCTCACATTGCGACAAAAAGGGATAAATATGGCACCAAATCCAAGTCCAAATGGCAAAAGCTTGAATCGTCTAATTTGGCTTGAGGGTAGCCATTGGAACGTAGACTAGACACAAGGAGTTTTTTAGGTAAAAATTGTGGAAAAATGATAAATATTGTGCAGTGGGACAAAACTATGTAGAATAAGGTACAGTGGGGCAAAAAGTGTTAAATATGGTACAGTGGGGGAAAAAGGGTTAAATATGGTACCGTAGTTCAAAAATGGTAAAATATGGTACGATATGGCAAAAAGGGTTAAATATGGTAGAGTAGGGCTAATTGTGCGAATTTAGCCTTTGGAATATACAGTATGTTTTTTCTTAATACATACTTATAGTGGCACTGTGATGCAAAAACTATTAAATGATGTACAGTTGTAGTTTAATGGCATTTAGAGGCACATAACGGAAAAGGGATAAATACTGTAATCTTTAGATTATCCTAGCGGGTGACATAGGCTATATTAGCTATTTATTGAGGAGGCCTGGCTCCGCGCAAATAAGCCAATTTGGAGTTATTATTTTCTTAGTGATTCCTACTGTTCCTACGAATTGATTATCGAGATTCCTACTGTCGTTATCTGAAGATTGGGACTGGACCGTGATCCCGTTTCGAACGCAATCGGTCCAAAAATGGGCAACGAGTGGGCTGGGTCCAGCAAGTACTCCATAACATTTTGCAATAATGAACAAACATTTCGGGAAAACGAAATATTAAGTGACATATTGCACTTACGTCTCTTGGTGAAATTTTTTTTGGCATTGTGTCAGTTACGTCTAAAATCATTTACCGTTTTTTGAGAAAATGGTAATATATATGTGCACAAAATGTATACACACGTTGTACTCTGACTAGACAAATCGAATGGCGGCCTTAACTCAATTTCTGAAAAATGGTCAGTTACGTCGGTTGGTCATCCAAGCGACGATATGTGTTTGAGACAGAGCAGTTTTTGTAAAATGCAACACAACAAAATGCTTCACAACAATAGTCACCAAAATGATCTATTGACTGTTTGTTTGTTAACTTTAACAACGAGAATTTGTTTTTATGTATGTATCAAGTGCTTCGAGACAATAAGTTAGTTAAGTATTACAACAATAACAACGAAAATGATTTTGAAATGTTTTACACGAGGCAAGTCTTCACAAAACACACGAATTGTTGTATGTTTCACAACACAGTATTTGTTCGATTTGTTCGATTTGTTCTTTAGTTAGAAAACAACGAGAAATTGTTTTTGTATAAATCACTTGTTTCGGGCCAAATGAATTATTTTTTATACGACGAAAAAAACTCGATAAAATGTTTGTTTCACGACGAGAAAAATGGTTTTAGAACATTTACACTGTCCTGTCACGGTCGCCAAAATGTACGATTAAGAGGGTTTTCTTGACCGGCAGTTAAATATATAATTATTTATTAATTTAATATTCACCGCAGAAAGATTCTTGGGCAGTGTAAACCGAAAAACGACAAAACGAAGAAAAGCCGAGAAATAAAAACGCTGCTGTTGATTTCAATTTTAAAATGACAATGTTTTATTGGTACCAAGAGCCAGACAGACAAAGCGACAGAAAACAGACATCCAACATATAAACATGTTGACATACATATGTACGTACATAGAGGGACGCCGCTAATTGAGTGTCTTCTCTCAACGGGTCTACGTACGTACATATGAATGCATACAAGACACAAACATACATGAATATACTCGTGATGCTATATTCCAGCGATGGGCACGCAATACTTCTACAAAATGTTTATGTATTTGTGAGAAGTGTTAACACTCTCTTTATGCACTGCGAGAAAATTTGTTGGGCAAGATAATAAAGTGGACAACGAACATCATTAAGTAGATTTGGGGTTCTTATACGCGTACATAAAGAAATCGAACTTTAAATATGTTATTATAAGACATACATACATATTTATTATGCTATGTAAAGTAACCCGCCAGTTTTATGGGTAGTCAATTCCACCAAATAACCAACTACATAGTTAGTGAGGCAGGGAGTTACTTTCTACGTAAACAGATTGTTACCAGTAATGTGGCTAGGCCACAGTAAATAATTAATTTTCTAACTCCGTTGTAGTGCTGGGGATGAACAAACCGGCACCTACTTGTTTACTGGTAATGTAGCATGTAGTCAGTTTAAGATGTTGTAAATAATTGCTCACATGCTCTCCCTCTCCATATGCAAAACTAAAAAAACATAATGATCGGCACCAACTCGTTTACTGGTAATGAGCATGTAGTCAGTACAAACAAGTTTAAATATTCGCACACACGCTCCCCCTCTCCGCATGCAAAACTAAAAACACCTAATGATGAGGGTTGACACAAAAAAATAAAAGTACAAAAAAAACAGTTATTCTAGCGACAGAAAAAAAACGGAATATGACTGAGTTTTTGTCCAAAAAACGAAATTTGTTTTAGTTGTTTTGTGCATCTTGTGGAGTGAACATCAGTCGTTGTAATAGAAAGTGTTATCCATTCCCTAATCCTACGGTTTCCAATAAATAAGGTAAGCTGAGTAAAGCTATACTACAATTATAAATTTATATATTTTCAGAATCAATTCCAATTGTAGAGGATTCGGGTGCAGCAGACGTTCAACTACGGAGGGCCATAATGTTGAAAAAAAAGCGGCATTTTAAAAAGATTTGTATTGAGAAAAAAAGTGAAACAAAATTATAATTTTTAATTTATTCTCATATACTTTAAGAAGTACAACAAATTAATTAATGTTATAAGCTGTAATATATTAAAAAAAAATGAATTCCCAATTATAATTTTTATTTAAATAAATTAAGTATTTTTGTTTATAGATATTTGTGTTTAAGGAAATATGATATAGGCACCTGCCTGTGGAGGTACACAGTTAGCTACATAGTTAGTTTATTATTGCTAGCTACATAGTTAATATATTTGAGCTGGTTACATAGTTAGTATATCCGTACCAGCTACGTAGTTGAAAATTTAGAATTATTTTCATAGTCAATTACTTGCTACCGACTACGTAACTGTAGAATAGTAATGCTGGAAGGGGTCAATTTACCCCCTCGTAGGACAACACCATGTTAATGTAGTCAGCCAAAAACATTGCGGGTGTATTTGACTGTAGCTAGTGGTGGTTCTTGGTAGTTAGCGTAACAACAGGGTCTGAACCAGCTACATTCCCTGGCGGGTAGTTAGCGTAACAACAGGGTCTGAACCAGCTGCATTCCCTGGCGGGAATCAATCCAAATTTTACAATAAAAGTACTCGTATTAATTATGCAATATTCTTTATTTTTTCTATTAACCGTTTTCGAGTGTCCAACTTTTTTTGGTTAGTATATTTAGGTGTTTATACAAATTTTATTAAAAAATCGTTAAAAGATAATAATAAATACATGTAAAATTATTTAAAAAAATTAATTTCTTTATTTAATTTTGACAAAAAGAAAATAATATATTCATTTCTGCAGTAACATAATAAATAGTTTAAACTTGTATTTAGAAATGTTTATAAATTCTTCGGTAAAAATGCAATACATACTCAACTTTATTCCTATACTTGAAGTATGTATTGTAATAATTGTATCATCCATTTTTTCTTTATGTGCATGCTAAGCAACAAGCGACGACACAACTTCGTCGATCGAATGTCCAAGCGCGACTGAATGATAGTGAACTCTCATTCAATGTGTGTGCTCATGTACACGTGAGAGGAAAAACCCCGGGTAGCAGTGATGGGATTTGAAAATTTTCTAATTGTACCAAAATGACCAAGAAATTGTACCAATAGCAGCACGATTGTACCAAATTACCAAAAATGAAAAAGTTTGTTTGTTTTTAACGTTTATTTTGATTTGGCACTCACAAAAAATTAAAATAGTTCAGAAATACACATAAGAAGCATTTAAAATAAACGAAATTAAATTGAATTAAATGTATAACTTATATATTAGTCCAATAAAGAATTATTTTCAATTTCGGAATTAGTTACATTTTGTTCATGTATTAGTTTCAAAATATCTCGGTCAAAGCAACATTTAGAATTTGACTTTAATAAATCCTTAGTTTGAATTAATGATGACAATGTATTTACTTGTAATCTATTTCTTATTTTTGTTTTAACCAAACTTTGAATTGAAAACACCCTTTCGACACTTGCTGATGAGTGTGGAATAGATAGTATGCCCTGTACAATTTTGTAAATATTTGAAAAAAGAAATTGGTTTAATGAATTTTTTATAGTAGAAATCTCTTTCCAAAAGTTAGATATATCATAATCTTTGTACTTTTTTAATTCTGTCATTTCAGATAACGCTCTGTATTCGTTGTTAATATTTTCGATATTGCTTATTTCATTAGGGAATAATTTTAAAATAAACTGTGCAATGTTATTAGTTTCGCCACTTAAAACATGTTCCGGACTAAATTTTTTAAAATAATTTTGATAATAGTCCTGAAAATTGAATTTTTCTCTCAAATATTCTAAAAATTGTATGTAAAAACAACGAATTTTATCTTTAAATTCGAAAATTACATCGTTTGATATAGAATTTGATGTAATAAATAATTCGACTGAAGCACCACAGTAAATATCTTGTGAGGGAAGGTTATTATTTTTAAGATTTATATTATGTATGTCATTACTATCAATGTAGGATTTCTTTAAAAAGTTTCTAGACAATCTTCGAAACAAAAACGACAATCTATCTTGGATTACATGCACTTTGGTCTCTTCGCATTGCATTTCAATGTTAACATCATTGATTATTTTTAATATATAAGAGAGGAAAAGAAAATATAATTTCATTAGTTTGTCCTTTAAACTGCTTAATATAAATTCAACTTTTTGATTATCATTTTCTTCGAATTCAGAAAGCGTAAAAAAATATGTTAATGGATCCCATTGTTCTATGATTCTGTCTACCACCATTTGACGTGACAACCATCTAGTTGATGCATATTTGAGAATTACATGTTCCTCTGTATTGAAATATCTTTGAAACTCTTTAAATTCTTCTTTTCGCATTGCGCTGCGACAAAAGAACTCATTAATAGACCTCATTAAGTTATCGATAGAATCAGGTAAACATTTGGAACCATGTTGAGCAGCTAAATTTAAGTTGTGGCATATACAACCACTTACAAATAAATTAGGTTGAACTTTTCTTAGCAAGGCCTGGACTCCCTTTATGCGCCCCATCATTACGGAACAATTATCCGCTCCAAATCCAATCATATTTCTCAAGGGAATGTCATTATCTTTTAGTGCTCTAATAATGGTATCAAAAATTGATTGAGAACACCCATCAACAACTTTAAATAAACCCAAAAACCGATCATAACAACTTCCATCAAACAGACGAACCACAATTGCTAAATTTTTTGACATTGTACAGTCAGTACTTTCATCAACAATGATAGAAAAATACTGCTTTTGGCATAAACTTGAAATTTGTTTTGTATTGGAGGGCCCAATACAATCAACAATAAATTTTTGGCATTTTTTGCGATTCACGTTAAACTGTTTGACTATATCAGAATCATCGATAGAATTTTTCAGAACCATGTTGAGGTGATCCAAGGCACTAAATGGTAGGTTGTGTTCTGCCACAAAATTAGTTATCATAAATTCCAAATGTTTTGCCTTAGATTTTACAGAATCAGCAGCACTAGTTTTTGTTATGAACTCATTAATCTTCGGATTTCGTTTGGCTTCTATTTCCATCCTTTTGTGAATATCTGAGTCGGCATGTCGTTTTACGTGGTACTGTCCTCCAGATATATTAGTATTACACAAGAGGCACATCTTTCCCGTGTTGTTTTCTTTTAGCCATGGGTAGATATTTACCCACTCTGCTCTGAATTTTCTTTCTTTTTGTAGTTTTTTTGTATTTGGCTGCACGTTGTTGTTTGCGTCAGGTTTTGTTCTTAAAAAAATGTTTTATTATTAATTATGTACGTGTATTCCATAACCATGCTGATTAATTTACTCACTTATTAAGAAATTTATCCATATTGATTACATATATGTATATTTTATTTTCAAATGTTGTCCAGCAATCTTAATCCAGCAATTAACTTAAAACAAACACCAAACTTCTTTAATCGTTCTTTCTTTCATCACTTTTTCTTTCAAAAGTACCGTTTAAATTTCATTAAGTATTTGTGTCTCATTCCATTCACTACAAAATGTTCTTGTACTCATCAAGGATGTAAATAATAGTAGTGGTACATACTGATACCAAAATCGTACACACAAAATGTTATCGTAAGTAAAATTTTTTTACTAGACGAACAAATGTACCAAAAATTGTTCGATTGTACCAGCGTACCAAAAATTACTCAATTGTGCCAAAAGTGGTACAATTGTACCATGTTTTCCATCACTGCCGGGTAGTGCTTTTGCCCATCGCTGCTATATTCTAACTCTCGTTAGAAAACGCAGCAGAGCAACAAAGCGTCATTCCCGATCGACTGCTTTACTTTGCTTGCATTGGATGCAATCAGAGAAAGCATCGAAAGGGCATCGACAACAAAAGGACGGACACGCACAGTGGTACATTGGTAACAAAAACATGAATTACAAATAAATCGAAATGAGTTTAAATAAGATACAATAATTAACATGAATGGATACAGAAAAATGTATATGAAATTAAATTAAGGTAAAGTTCAATAGATTTATATATGTAAACCAAAATTAAACATGAGGCATTTATACGCTGACCTAACGGTTGTTTTACTGAAAGTCGAGTGCCGTTACAAAGGCGAGGTGGATCAATGTTCCGCAATAAAATAATGGGTACTCCAAGCTTTAGTTGTAAAATATGTGGTTGGAATCCAGACACGTCGAGAGAATTAAGAAACTCAACAGGGTAATTGACGACATCCTCATCTGTGGTTACAGTGTCAATATATTTGTATGTTGTTGAATTTCCACCGATTTTGTTGAGAATAACGGAGTTGATTGTATTAACATCAACATTGTTGGTTTTTGTAATT
This sequence comes from Eudasyphora cyanicolor, assembly GCA_963930755.1. Lineage (NCBI taxonomy): Eukaryota > Metazoa > Arthropoda > Insecta > Diptera > Muscidae > Eudasyphora > Eudasyphora cyanicolor. The sequence continues at coordinate 238,988,351 of OZ005735.1, forward strand.
GTATTGAATATTCGGAAATACGCAACTGATTAATTCTTCTATGGACTGTGCTAATTTGCAGAAGTCAGACGGAAAGGTAATACAATTTGTTGCAACATCAATGGGAATTTTGCCATTTCCATTTGACCACAATGAGAAACATTTGAATCATTGATATGTAGCAGGTAAAAATCGAATTTAATTGGGATACATTGGGAAATTTTTAAAAAATATAACGTAATGAAAATAAAGGGGAAAAAGTGTAATATTTTAAGGTGAAGAAGGTAATAAATAGTAATTGTTAATGCGCTCATAAATAGTAATTGCTAATTCGGATTGAATCAAGTACGGATTTTTAAGCCCTGAATTCTTAATCTTAGTGCTTATTAAGCCTGACTAGGCTTGATTTTAAGCCGAAAAATTCTAATTTTAAGCATTAAGCGATTGAGTTAAGAATTTTATCGGATTAATTTGAGTGCGAAACGGGCTTCAATGAAGACATTTTTGATTGAATTAAGCCTGCCCAATACTTGATTTAAGTCTGATAATACTTGATTTAAGCCGGATCAGTTCCTGATTTAATCCTAACCAATACTTGATTTAAGCCAGATCAGTTCTTGATTTAAGCCTGGTCATACTGGATTTATTGTGCTTTCGTTCGTTTTATACCTATATACCATTTATATTAATTATACCATTTTTGCCACTGTATTGCAAAGAATGCAATTTTTTACAATTGCTTAACAGCAAAAGTAAAAGTTTTGCTGCATTTATTCGATTTAAATATGAAACATATAAGGAATAGCATCAACCAAACGAATAAGAATTATTAACAACTTCAAAAAACTAAAATCAAAAATAATCACGCCAAGTAATGTATTTGCAAACACTGCTTGAACGAGAAACGAATTGGACATGGTCGCGCTCAAATTTGTATACATATACATCTCGACAATTTATATGCATGTGTGTTTGATGTTGCGTCCAGTGTTGCCACTGGAAAAAAAATTTTCCGACCAAAATTGTCCCTAAAACCGACCAAAATCCCTTGTAGCCGACCAAATTTATAAAATTAAAGTTGTTGGTATCTTTGAAAGTTTGGTGACAACTTTTTCAGATTTTTATGAAACATGGAATGTTTCGAAACATTAATTAACATAAAAAATGCTTGTATTGAATGTATTTAATAACAAGTAAAAATGTGGCCCGTCAGAATCGTATATAGCCAAAATTATGGATCGCAATAAATTATGTAATATAAAAAATATCTATTGAAATGAGGGGAACGTGGCTAAATCTTAATATATCCTCCTCCAGTAAAATCGTTGCTTTTTGATATTATTTGTATTTTAAGCATAAATATCTTCGCCAAATTCCCAAGATAGTCTTTTTCGTCCGAATGTGGTAAAAAGTCAATTTATAAATAGCCAAAAAATGTGTATAAATAAAAAGGAATTCTGCATTTAAATTTTAAATACATTTTCGTTGTGATTGTTTCCACATTTTTGTTATCAATGCATTCCTATATAAATATAGAGTGTGCAATAAAACTGATAGAAGTCCATTTATATTTTTTTTGTACAACTTATAATAAAATTTGAACATGTCTTTCGAAAATTGAGTTTTTCTAATTTAACTTAGACGCCTGAAAACAAAGAAAACGCTGAAGTGGTATGACCTAGTTTGATAAAAGGACTTGGTCAGTTAAACGATGAACAATTTTACATAAAAAGGCATAACAAGTTACGATTTCTTGAGCAGACTTCAACGTTAAAACGTAATTTATGACGAATGCCTATAAGTTATATAATACTATAGTACGCAATTTCGTAAATTGTAGGATTTTAAAAGCTAATAAAAATTAGTGAAGTTTCGAAATTTACAAAATTTCTGCATAATACCAGAAATCAAAATTAAATTTTCACCGCTGAATCTACCGGTAAGTGACATGCTATACAAATAGTCAAGAATACTAAACGATTAACTATAATTTTTACCGATAGTCTATCTGCACTAAAAACTATCTTAAATCTAGCTACCAACAGTTGGACTACTCTTAATAAAATTAGAGATTTAGTAATAGCCAACAAAATTATTATTTGCTGGGTACATGGATACATCGGTCTAACTGGTAACAATTATGCGGACTCTGCAGCTAAACAAGCTTGTCCTCGTCCTTAATTATTGATGCAATTATTTAAAAACAGGATTAAAAAGAAATTGCAATTGTGCTTACTTCCTTAAATATTATAATTATTATTTATTCGGACAACAATAAATTCATTCAACACCAACACTACAATTATATAAACCCCAAGATCATTGCTCCGATATATCCCACTAATATTGATAAAAGTAAGATAAGAACATTTCCCGAATTCAGATGGGACATACTTTTGCCATACATCAACACTTTCTTCCTTATTAATCTTATATTTACTAAAGGCTTAATGTAAATAAATAAAATTTCGCAATTATGTATGAATATATGGAATACAGAACAGGAGTGACAGCAAAAATTCTTTCCCCAGGGCCGATATTTTAGACCACTACATTTGTCGAACCTGAAATAAGTACTTTCAAACTAATTTTTATTACAATATATTCATCTACAATTTCGATCGATACTGCTTTCAGCGATCAACATAAATATTGGAATTCACAATCGTCATTTGAGGGTATTCCAAACGGTGAATGTCTTTAACTTTCAGTAATTTACTTTGATGTTAAACATAAAATTATTCTGTATTATAATACGAATTAAATTTTCTAGAATACAACCGACCAAAATGGAATTGGTCCGACCATCCGACCAAATATAAAAATTTAAAATCCATCCGACCAAATTTGGTCGGAAATGACCAAAACGGCAACCCTGGTTGCGTCAGCCAAAATCAACCACTTGCATGAGAGTGGCTGAGAGGGTAATTTTATTGTGCTCTATAATGGTTCTGTCTCTCAGAGATTAAAATAAGCTTTTTTTTTCTTACTTTAAGCCATATTAGGCTTAATTTTCCTTTTCAAGAAATGTTTACTTGATTTCAAGCATTAAATGCTTATTGGAAGCCTTTCAGCGTTTGATTTTTTTCAATTTAAGCTGATTTATACTTGTTTTAAGAAAAACCTAGTACGAATGTACTTACATTTTTAAGTACGATTTCGGCTTAAATTAAGAATTTTTTACTTGAATTTAGTATGGCATTTTTCTTTCTGTGTAGATGGAATGTAATTTAGTCCATTGCAAACTTTAACATATTATGGGAAATTTTATGATGTAACGTGAAATCCGATATTTTTTGTTGGTTCGTGCTAAATGCATCTACACATTACACAAAAAGTCCATAGATTTCTAGGACTTATGATATATATTTTCTTTCATTGGGTAAGAGAATGATTGGGGTTTACACAATAATGTCTTGAATACGTGATGTTGTTTTCATCGAGAATGCATTTTTAGTGCATTTTGCACACATAGTGCTATTGGCGATAGAATTGGACTATTGTAGATATTTTCTAAAGGGTTTTTCAACAGGGACGCTACAAAAGTAGACCGACAGGGACAGCAAACGACGCCATATTTTTAGCCGCTCTTTTGACATTTCTCTTCGAGTCGAAATTATTATAATTTACTACCGAAATTCGGAGTCAGTGGCCTCAACGTTAAGAGCGCTACGTCCAATGAGCGATGAGGCTCATTTCTGGCTGAATGGCTTCGTCAATAAACAAAATATGCGTTATTGGTCAGACAGCAATCCACACGTACTCCATGAGTCATCATTGCATCCCGAAAAAATTACGGTTTGGTGCGGTTTATGGGCCGGCGGCGTCATTGGACCGTACTTCTTCCGTGATGATCAAGACCGGCACGTTACCGTTCAATGATAACCGATGATATGGCCCCAATTGGATGATATGGACTTGGAGGACATGTGGTTCCAACAGGACGGCGCCACAAGCCACACAGTGAATGCCACAATCAATTTATTGGAAACCATGTTTTGAAAACGTGTTATCCCACGAAATGGTCCAGTTGATTAGCCGCCTCGGTCGTGCGATTTGACGCCGTTAGACTATTTCCTGTGGGGCTACGTCAAGTCTATGCCAACAAGCCAGCGACGATTGATGAACTTCGTACGAATATCGAACGTGAAATTGCAGCAGTATCGGCCGATTTATGCTTGAAAACCGTCGAAAATTGGGTTCAGCGTCTGGACTTCTGCAAGCGTGCCCGTGGTGGCCATGCAAAAGAAATCGAGTTCCATACATAATGGCATCGAACGTACTTTCACAGGAATAAATAATTTCATTGATATCCAAAACCGTTTTTGTTTTATTTAAAAAAACTTTTGTAGCGCTCTTATTGCGAGACCCTGTAATTGAGCTGTATTGGTTAGACTACAAATATTTTTAACTTTACAGCATTTTACTGAAAAATACATGCACCCAAAATTCCAAGGCGTGCCACTAAATACATTTATAGAGCCTGCCACTGAATGCATATACATAAAATTACTCCACACTCGCTAACAAAGTTTTGAAAATATCTCAATCTGAAAACATGGCTCATATGGTCGGGGTCACGCCCATTGGTCTGATCCCGGCCACTTTTTGTAGCAATAACGTAGACTGCCACCAAATGCATACACAAAAAATTACAGCAATTTCGCTAAAAAATGTTTCAAAATATGTAAATTTCAAAACTTGGCTCATATGGGCGGGGCCCCGCATATTGATTCGATGCCGCCCATTTTTTGACCGATCACGTAGACTGCCACCATATACATATACACAAAATTCCAGTTCTCTCGCTAACAAATTGTGCAAGATATCTCAAATTGAAAATTTGGCTTATATGGGCGGGGCCACGCCCATTGGTCCGATCCCGCCCATTTTTGGACCAATCACGTAGACCAGACCACCAGATGCATATGTGCAAAATTACAGCACTCTCGCTAACAAATTGTGCAAGATATCTCAATTTTAAAAATTGTCTTACGTGGGCGGGGCCACGCCGCTTGATATATCGTAAATGCAAGTACCCTATTTTCACCACGCCCCACGCATGTACATTCTGTGAAAATTTCAAGAAGATCGATTCAGCCGTTTAGATGTCTGTACGGAACAAACAAACCAACAAACACACATTCTTCTTTATATATAGATAGAAGAAGATAGATAGAGGAATATGTATGTATTCTTCTAACTTATTTTTTGCTTTATGTATTCCAACAGGTGTAAATGTGTCCCTCAACATTTATTTCTGGCATTTTCATTTAAACTTTTTCCCCGAGAATCTTGGCGACGTAAGTGACGAACATGGCGAAAGGTTTCACCAAGAAATCAAGTCCATCGAGCGGCGTTACCAAGGGATGAAAGAATGATGGGAAGATTCAATTTGGTTCCTCATTAGAGAAGTCGATTCCGAACACAATTACTTCTAATGAAACTTGTACATGTACGAGTAAATAAACTCTAATGTACATAATATAAATAAAAGTAACAAATAAAATCGCTATTGAAACAGAAATTTAAAAAAAAAAAGATGTTTTAAAATTCTCTTACCTCTACCAAAAGGGCTATGATTTCTACATTTATCCATAGATTTTTTTCAAATAGGTATTATTTTCTTCGCTAGAATACAAGCTTTTAAAAATAAAATAAAACATTTTTCCACCATTTTTATACCCTCACTTTAGTGTGACGAGGGTATATATCATTTGCTACGGAAAAAAGTGTAACACATCGAAGGAGTGACCTAAGACCCCAAGTATGTTCGGAGGAAATCCGTTTTGGGTCATTTTAAGTCGAATGAGCAATGTCCGTCCGTCTGTCTGTCTGTCTGTCTGTCTGTCTGTCTGTCTGTCTGCTGGCTGGTGCGCACGATAACTCTCGAAAGGAGTAACCGATTGACCTCAAATTTGGTATGTGGTAATATTTTTTTCTATCTCCGGCTAAGTTCGAAGATGGGCCATATTGGTCCACTCCTTCTAGTACCTCCCCCACAAAGGGTTAAAATGTTGTGAAATATTGATTCTTTAATAACTGCTATACTACTTATTCGAATCTTTTGAAATTCCACACATAGTATTAGCTTATTAGTCGTTACCAACTGGAGAAAAATGGGTGAAGTCGCCACGTCCCTTTTGGTACCTCCCACACAAATGCCCCATTTTGCACCAAAAGTTAACAGCTTATAACATTAATAACAGTGTATAAAAATACTTGAAATTTTGTACAGTATTATGCTTTTATATTGCCTACAGTCCAGGAAAAAAATGGGTGTTGTTGTCACGTCCCTTTTGGTACCTCCCACACAAAGGTACCTTTTGCACCAAAAGTTAACAGCTTATAACATTAAAACCAGTGTATAAAAATACTTGAAATTTTGTACAGTGTAATGTTTTTATAGTGTCTATAGCCCTGTGAAAAATGGGCGTTATTGCCGCGCCCCTCTTTGTACCTTCCACACAAAATGCCCAAATCATACCACAATTTAATGTCTCATAACGTTTATACCAGTGCACATAAATGCTTATAAGTCGGCACAGTGCAATGAATTTAAAGTATCTCATGTTCAGCAAAAAAAAGGTGTATTTGGTAAACCCCTTCTGGTACCTCCCACACAAATTGACAGAATAATTCGAGTAATATTCAATATTACATTACTCACAAAGTGAGGGTATACCTTAGTCGGTTTACCCGACTGAAACTTTCTTACTTGTTTATGTTTTTTTTCGTCCCAGGATTTTTTTTTTTAAAATCAGCTTTTTCCAATTTGTTTAATGAATGTTACTCGTACTAAACCACTGTTTCTAAGTGAAAGAGCTATTTCCAGCATTGGTAGCCCACATTAACAGCTTCAATTTAACGTATAAGTCGATCTGATCGGGCATATACTCCAAAAATTATAATGCAAATACTAAGGGTACCTTCGACGATAATAGTATTTCTAATAAACATTTTTTTTTTTTTTTAAATTTTTGATTTTGATTTTATATATCAGTATGCCACAATCTATACAAAAAAATAATTTTTAGGTCGGAGACAAAAATAATTTTTTTTTGTTGCATAGTGTAATCGAGCTACGAGATGTTCCTGCAATCTTAAAAACAAATGCGTTGTCTGCCTTATAAATTTTGGTCTTGAAAATTAGCGACTTTTTCTCATGGAAACGATTGCCAACACTGATTAAAGCAGTGGTGCCCAAACACTTGTTAGAACAACGAAGATTAATCGGCTTTTTCGTATACACAGCCCGAGCGTCAACGAAAGTAAAAACAGAGAGCGTAAAAAACAAAACAAAATTGTTCAGTTGCTTGTTAGTAGTCAGCGAAGAAGGTCTATGTCGCTTTGTTTAATAAAATAAGTACACTGAAAATATTTTACAACAACGAATGATATTTTTTTATTGTATTTATTTTCAATTTAATATAAAATAATTTTGATTTTTTTACTTTTTGTTATTTTTTAGTTTATCAATATATAAAATTATTTATATATATTTTTTTGCCCAATAAATTATTGGCAAAGAACACATGTACCTATTTTCTTGAAGAAATTTTTTTGTTACATATGCATTGTTTTTATGTTTATTTCTTTTTTTATTGGCTTCATTGCTAAAATTGAACACACAAAAACATAAATAGTAAAACAATGTAACAACGTAAACAAACAAAACCAAGTGATTTTGTTCAGTGCAATTGTACCAGTACAATCTCATTTTTGTGTAACCTAACTAACACATTCTCATTTCTCTTTGTGGGCACCACTGGATTAAAGCAAAGACAATACAAATTAAAATGCGCTCTCTCGCTATCGTCAGTATTCGTTAAGTGGCGTGCGAAGTATAAACATAGAAACGCAAGACTGTTCGGGGATATTTTACATTTTTGCATCGATTAAATACGAAGGAGGGAAACATTCACTCAGTCACAGTCCAAAACGAAAATGGTATTGCACGGCATTGAAAAGATAATGACTAATACGGATGTCATGATTCATATCTTTAAAATGCTACATTTCTCAGATCAATTGAGATTGGCCCGGGTGAATGCTATGCTGCGGAACATCTTTGAGAACTATATATGGAAAGAGCGTTATGGAACTTTGATCATCTACTATGGGTCAGATATCGTTGTGAATAATGAAACTGGATTAAATCGCATAGCAATATTTCTTCAAGACTTTAAAGATTTTCTTGATTACTATATCGATCAAATAGAAGAAATACGAATAGAAAACCTTCACGCTGAACATTCGGGTGTTACCAAATTAACCTATGAACGTCAGAGAACAACTGAGAATCCCGCACATATATGTCAACCAGAAAATCTTACCGTTCTGGGGTTTTACGATGTCGATATCCCCATAAAGCAAATTGCCTTAGTACCACAAAATTGCCAAACATTTTATCACACTGAGGAAGAGATAATTGAACATGATATTATGAAAATGCCAAGATTACAACGATTATCAATTAAAAATCATATGTTTCCCATGCATGGATTTCATAAGGATTTTATGAATGATATGAAAGAATATATTCAGCATCATGTACAAGCAAAGCGTGATTCCAGCTCAACTAAATCTAAGCATCTTAAAGAGATGATCATATCAGTCTCACGTTATGATTATTACAAATGGCATTACAAAAGAGATGTTTTTGAAAATCTGGTGATTTTAACCATAAGATCTTCCGATGACACTCTGACCGATAAAATGATGACCATCATTTCTACAACTTGTAGAAATTTAGAAAAATTGCATATAGAAAACTCCAACTGGTTTAAAGATCCAACTACTTTACCTCCGAAATTAACTGAGTTATCAATAAAAAATTGTCGTTTTATCGACCCGATCACAGTGAAACATATTTTAACCAAATCTATTTTAAAAAAATTTACCTGCCTATGTGAGGAAAGACTGGCAGATTTAGAAGATTTTCAAATATCACCTTTAATTCAAGTTCTGGCCATCAAATGTGTTAATATGGCCATATTTAAATCAGCTTACCAAGGAAATGAGAACTTACAAGAACTGACATGGTACGCGGATGCTCGGTACAATGATCCGTCCCATGTAACCAATGTCCCACTGGCAACCTGCGCCAATTTGGCAACGCTTTCTATGGTCGAGTGTGTAATTGACATAGGCATTCTGCTGCAACTGCAGCATCTCAAGAAGGTGATGATGAGGAGAGCTCCACCTTTGCAGTGGTCCTACATCATAGCTCTATTGAAACATCCGCCTCTAAATGAACTTATTATTGAAACTTTTCGAGCCCGAAATTTCGATCATGACATTCCAACCGATGATTTCGAAACAAATGTGAAAATTGTGAATGTACATATACATGTATTCATGTGGTACATTGATTTTTGGCTAGATTTGTTTCGTCATAATAAGGGAATGAAATTAATGCTGAGTCATCCTTACGGGCTACCATCTTCGAGAGAGTTAAGAATGATTATAAATCATGAGAAATTTCCTAGGAGTCTGCAGACAATACATATATGCGGATTTTCCATAAGTAAGTACATACATACCACAAATGCAGACATGCTACTTATTTACTTTCTTATTATCTTGACAATAACACTTTGCAACAAAAAACAATGTTTTTTTTTTCTCAGATCTAGAAACTATTTTTTAGATTTAGACAGATTATGGCATACTGTTATATAAAATCAAAACCAAAAAATTTTTTATGGATAATTTTTTTTTAAAAATACTAAGTATTATCGTCGAGTAGTTAGTTAGTATTTGCACTATAATTTTTGGATTATATGCCCGATCAGGTCGACTTATACGTTAAATTGAAGCTATTAGCGTGGGCTACCAATGTTGGAAATATTTCTTTCACTTAGAAACAGTGGTTTAGTAACAGTCATTCAACAAATTGGAAAAAGTAAATTTTTTCAAAAAAACAATTTTTCCTCGGACGAAAAAAAAAATAAAAATAGAAAAAAATCGGAAAAAAAAATTTTATTTTTTAAAAGTTTGCATCCTAGCGAAGATAATAATGCCTATTTGAAAAAATCTATGAATAAATGTAGAAATTATAGCCCTTTGGATGGAGGTAAGAGAATTTCAAAAATCTTCTTTTTGTTTCTGTTTAAAAAGCGAAATAAAGAAATTAGAAGTAATTGTGAGTTCTTTGTTGAGGTTTGTAGATTTCGCAATCGGTTTCTCTAATGAGGAACCAAATAGAATCTCCCATCATTCTTTCATATCAGTGCCCTTGGTAACGCCGCACAGTGTCACGAACATGGCCAAAAATGGTAAGAGCTGATGTTGGAATTGTTAATTTTTTTTACACAATTTTATGAAAAACACAACAACTAAAAAAGTGTAAAATATTGTCCAAAAATATTGAGTAGTTTTTGAGTTATTGTGGCTCAAAGTTATGGTTTGTTTACAAAATGATAATTGTTAAGAAACACAATGAAATTTCGTATCCAGTAATAAGAGGTTAAATTCAAATTTTTTGTTAACGGTTGGTACAAAATGCCATTGAAATGCAAGTGTGATACATGCTACAATTGCAACACTGTTATAGTTTACAAATATTGATCATGTGTGATGTACCGTTAGAAAGAAGACAGGTCTGGTGTGAAGTCAGATTTGGACAATATACACAAACTTGCGTAGACAATTAAAAAAAAAAACATCAAAAAACATCTCCCCAATTTTTTGATATTTTTTACCTATAAGTATGTATTTTAGCATATATAAGTCTCAGCTGCACAGCTCTGCACAAATTTTATTGGTGAATCTTTTTATCCCCTCACCTTAGAAAGGAGGGTATATATCATTTGCTATGAGCCAAAAGTGTAACACATCGAAGAAGTGACCTAAGACCCTAAGTATGTACGGCGGATATCCGTTTTGGGTCATTTTAAGTCATTTGAGCAATGTCCGTCCGTCCATCCGTCCGTCAGTCTGTCTGTCTGCTGGCTGATGCGCACGATAACTCTTGAAAGGAGTAACCGATTGACTTCAAATTTGGTGTGCGGTAATATTTTTCTCTTTATCCGGCTAAGTTCGAAGATGGGCCATATTGGTCCACTACTTCTAGTTCCTCCCCCACAGATGGTTAACTTTAAGTGAAATATTGATTCTTTTATAACTTGATTCTTTTATACTTACTCGAATCTTCTGAAATTTCACACATAGTATTAGTTTGCTAGTCGCTAAGACGCCAAGAAAAATGGGCGAAGTGGCCACTCTCTTTTTGCTGCCTCCCACACAAATGGACCATTTTAGACCAAAAGTTAGTGAGTAGTATATTTGTTGGTACTTACGAGTATATCTGTATTTATTACATATTATCTCAAATAAATAAAAAGTTAATTTCGCAATGTGTTAAAATGTATTATGATTTGCTGTAAATATATTATGGAAAACTTAATCGTTTTTTGAACATTTACTATTATGTCCAAAATGCACATGTGATAAAAATCCAAAAAATAAACCAAAATTAAAAAAATCAAAATTGAAAATGAAGGTGAACTTAATTTGAGCATGTTTTCTTTACAAACGATTCGTTCTGTAGCCAAATCGGACTAAACATATATCTGGGAGCTTTATCTAGATCTGACCCAATTTTCTTGAAATTCGGCAATACTGGTCAAGAAACTCTAGCATGCTAAATTGGATGTAAAGTACAGCTTCTATAGGGCTAAAGAGACAAATCGGACAAAACATATATATGCGGGCTATATCTGTCCTTTAGTCAATTTTTCCAAAACTTCGTTTTTATTCTTTCCGACCGAAAAAACGACTTATGCAAAATTTCACACTGTGCGCCGCTCGATGGACTTCATTACTTGGTGAAACCTTTCGCCACTTACGTCGCCAAGATTCTCGGGGAAAATGTTTAAATGAGAATGCAGGAAATGCATTTGGAGGGACATATTTACAACTGCTGGAATACATAAAGCGAAAAATAAGTTAGAAGAATACATACATATAAATATACATAAATGTAGAAAAATATATTTCTTACCAATTTTTTCATAATTTTTTTAGCAAATCATTAATCATTGTTTCATATTGCGGGCTTTTATTGGATCCCAGGAAATTTGAAACTATTAGCTCATCCGATCTCAGATATGACTCGAAATTTACATTTTTCATCAGTTTCCTTATTTTAGGCCCATCAAAAACGCCTTCTTCGATTTTTTGCAAAGAAAGACTTTTAAAAAAACTTTTCAAATATGAGAGTGAATTGCCATCTTTCCTCAAGGCTTTCACAAAAATTGTAAAGAGCCCCAGTTTAATATGTAGTGGTGGCAAAATAATGTTTACTTTTTGGACGAGAGGTGTGTATTTTATGTTGTTTTCACTCATTGTAATGTGTAATGTGTTTTCTTGTTGGTCATTTCTTTCTTCTGCAATGATCTTCGCGAGCACTTCTATCCCAGAGACATTAAAAAACAGCAATATTTTGTATATCCACCTTGCCTTCCACATAACATTCCAAGTACATTTAAATCGCAACAAACTTTCCAGTCATGTTGTTCATATTTATGTATGTTATCAATATACCCATTGTTACGTAGAATTCCTTAGTGTTGACAGCATGAGCAATGGGAATCGACGGTTTCTGATTTCCGTTGTGCAAAAGTACTGCTTTCAAACTTTCTTTACTGCTGTCAACTAATAACCACCATTCCTTTGAAATGTATGTTTAATTAAGTTCCTCGAACAATCCGGGAATGTCCTTGCAAAAGCATATGTTATCCACAGTTGTATAAAATTGTTTGTAAGGTATATCACGGACTCTATAATATGATATGTTAACATCTGGGGCCAAAATATTGTACAGTTTCATCCGACATACAAGTAGTTCTGCCTAATCTTTGGTCAGTTCCAAATCTCTCACTAGATCATTGAGTTGAAACTGAGTCAAAAGCGATGGCTTCTGACTCAAACTTGAATCGCTCAGAGTTGAGTACTTAGTTGAACGTGATGATGTTTCCGTAGTTAGGCTGTTAGCTATACTTGGACACTTGGGGATTGGTATTGTTTCCGAATGAGCAACTGGCAAAGTGACAGATTTTACTTCAGAGTAATTCCAGCGAATGCTCCTTCCTACTCCAATCTGTTTACTTAAACCAAAATAGCAGTCCGTATCGTGAATGAATGCACAGAGAAAAAAATATGTTAAAAATATGTTTGGATGCAATCATAAATATGTTTGGGACGGGCACAATCATATATATGTTTGTGGGTAAACATATTATGTTTGCACACAATCATAATATGTTTGGGGCAAAATTCTAGCATATTAAAAAACGATATGATTGTGTCCTAACATATTTTTGGCAAAATAATATATTAGAACATATTTTTTAGAGTTTTGGAGAGTATCCACCATCACCACTGTGCTAAGCCATCACAGCGAACACACGCACGCACCCACATACAGCCATTGACAGCCACAGCCACTCAGAATGAATATATGGCTATGCTTATACTTTCTTGTTTCGGGTGTAACATGAAAGTAAATTAAAATACACGCTGTGCATATAATTATCGTTGACTCTATATAGCCAGTGGTATAAGGTGTTGACGTTTTTCAGTCAATGGGGTGGATCAACGGAGCTACCAACCAAGTTGAAAGAAAAGTGGCATAGCCCGCAGTCCGAATAATGGATAATTAATGGAACATTAGACTAGAATTTTATAAATATATAAAAAATGTATTAAGAAATACAATTGTGTTTAATTATAGGTGCGTCTCAAAGGGTTCAGACTTTTGATAAAAAAAACAACAATATACAATCATATACATGATTAAATACAATCATATATATGATTACATACAATCATATAAATGTTTGCATACAATCATATATATGATTAAATACAATCATATATATCATTACATATAATCATATACATGATTACATACAGTCATATATATGTTTGGACATAAGCATATATATGATTACATACAATCATATATATGTTTACATACAATCATATAAATGTTAGGGAACATTACCGCTACACCAAACATAATATGTTTGGGATCTGCTCCAAACATATATATGTTGCCTGCAAAATATGTTTGGGGCAATATGTTACAGAGGCAGTTTTTTTCCTCCGTGTGGTTGTTTCCAAATCATTGGCATTCCAAATTGCACGTGATGTCTATAATGAACACGTTTTATTGCACAAAACAGTTTAATACATTAATTGCAAAGTACTTACCGCATGCTGCCACTACTCCATTGAGTTAGATTTACATTGCACGAATTACACAAAATACTAGGTGTCCACGGTTCGTTCATATTTTTAACTCGTATACCAAAATATTGCACATATTTATACCCTCACTTTAGTGTGACTAGGGTACATATCATTTGCTACAGAAAAAAGTGTAACACATCGAAGAGTGACCTAAGACCCCAAGTATGTTTGGCGGAAATCCATTTTGGGCCATTTTATGTCATTTGAGCAATGTCCGTCCGTCTGTCTGCTGGCTAGTGCGCACGATAACTCTCGAAAGGAGTAACGGATTGACTTCAAATTTGGTATGTGACAATATTTTCGTCTATCTCAGGCTAGGTTCGAAGATGGGCCATTTTGGTCCTCTCCTTCTAATACCTCCCTCACAAAGGGTTAAAATTTAGTGAAATATTAATTCTCTAATAACTTCTATACTATTTATCCGAATCATCTGTTATTTCACACATAGTAATAGATTATTTGTCGCTATCAACTTGAGAAAAATGGGCGAAGTGGCCCCGTCCCTTTTGGTACCTCCCACACAAAAGGACCATTTTGTACAAAAAGTTACCAGCTTATAACAAAAATACCAGTGCATACAAATACTTGAAATTTTGTACAGAGTAATGCTTTTATAGTGCCTAGAGTCCTGTGAAAAATGGGCGTTATTGCAACACCCCTTTTGGTACCTCACACACAAAGGTACAATTTTGCACCAAAAGTTAGCAGCGTACAACATGAATACCAGTGTATAAAAATAATTGAAATTTTGTGCAGAGTAATGCTTTTATAGTGCCTATAGCCACGTAAAAAATGAGCTTTATCACCACGCCCCTTTTTGTACCTCCCACACAAAATGGCCAAATTACACCACAATTTAATATTTCATAACGGTAATGTACCAGTGCACATTAACGCTTATAATTCGGCACAATGTAATGTACTATTTAAAGTATCTACTGTTCAGCGCAAAATAGGTGTATTTGTTAAACCCCTTCTGGTACCTCCCACACAAATAGACAGCATAATTCGTGGAATATTCAATATTACATTACTCACAAAGTGGTGGTATCCCTTAGTCGGTTTACCCGACTGAAACTTTCTTACTTGTTTTCTTCCATTATTTTACTAAACGCACGTCGATTTTTTTAATTACATATTTTCCGCAGATGTTGCAGAAATTGTCGGGATCATTTACACATTGAAAAGTTCTTCGCCTTTTACACATACATCGAAATATAACTTTGTAATATTTTTCAGAAAATCGACGTATCTCTTTAAGGCGCTGAATTACGCTAATTTATTAATAAGAAATTTCATTCATAAATTCAGGGTTTAAGGTAAGTTGCAGTGCCTGTAGCTGACATATAGTTTGCTTCGAACGCAGAAACCCAATATTTTCAAGACTGCCGCGTACTATTTTGTATTGCGTACATATAATTTAACTACCTGTATATACGACTGGGATGTCCATGCCCCTGAAAGGCGTAACTGAATGGAAACCTCATAAATAAAAAACCACAAATATTGTTGAATGAGCGGATCTCACCCAATATAGCTCTCACACTGCATATTATTTTTTATGGAGGAATACGTACCATAAACAATCAAACTAACCGACTCTTTAAAAGTGACAGTTACGAACGAATAAATTTTTGACAGTTGTTTTGCTCTCTTCGAGATATTTTGGCATTCTCGTGTTAGCTCTCGAGATTTAATTTGCTGATTAAAAGATGTGTTTTTTCCAATTTTATTTAAAAAATCAATTGTGTTTGCTACCATTCGTCGGCTTAATGCTATTTTGGTCCATACGCCATTTTTGCGTTTTTGGAGTTAGGAGTTGATTATATGGGTTTCAAGCATGCTCTTTCAGAATCTGCAATAATTTTTTTCCTATCTCGTCTAGTTTTCGAGATATTGGTAGGGTAAATTTAACGATTTAACTCTGGTTTAAGGGAAACAATTTTTATATTTTTGTTCTATATCCCCATTTTTCTATCGCCTTATATTTTTTACTCACTATTTTACGTTCTTTCGATCACAATATGTAAATTACTCTCCTTTCATACCGACCTTCCTTGTGGTCCATGTAATACAAATACGAAAAAATATTAAAATAAAAGTGGATATGGACCAAAATGCCATGTACAAAAATTGTTATAACTTGCTTATTTTTGAATATAATGGCATAGAAATGCATGGGAATAATTCAAATACTGTTGGGAAACCTATGGAATAAAAAGTGTGTAACTCTTCAGTCCCGTTTTTACTCAAACAATAAATTGCGTTTTTCTCCGATCATAAAAAATGGCGTATGGAACAAAATAGCATTAACCCGAAGCATTGCGATTGTACAGTGAAATGTTTGAGAAAAAATGCCAAAAATACGAATAACAAATAAAAACAAATTTGTGCTCTTTCTTCTCTTAACTACTAATGTCAAAAATTTAATCGTTCGTAACTCGAGAAATTTGCTTAACAGAGTGAAGGAACATCTAGTAGTTGAGTGTTTATGATACGAACGGCCATAAAACCCATAAACAATCAAACTAATAGATGGTCCGTCGTACTCTTTAAAAAGTGACAGTTACGAACGATTACATTTTTGACATTTGTTTTGCTCTCATCGAGTTATTTTGGCATTCTCTTGTTAGCTCTCGAGATTTAATTTGCTGATTTAAAGATGTGTTTTTTGCAATTTTATTTTAAAAATCAATTGTGTTTGCTCCAATTGTGATTGTAAAGTAAAATGTTTGAGGAAAAATGCCAAAAATATGTACATATAAAAAATAAAAACAAATTTGTGCTCTTTCTTCTCTTAACTACTAATGTCAAAAATTTAATCGTTCGTATGTGAGGAATTTGCTTAAGAGAGGGAAGGAACATCTAGTAGTTGAGTGTTTATGATAAAATCTCGTCCTCTCTATAATTTTATAATGACTAACATTAATCCTCATAAAATAAAATGCAAGTGCAATGTCTCTTATACTTGTATGACTCTCTCACATATGGCGAATTCAATATAAGCAAAAACATCATTTAACCAGTAAGGAGAGGCTAAAGTCGGGCGGTGCCGACTATATAATACCCCACACCACTCTCGTAATATTGAATAACTCTGATATATAAATTTTGTAATTCATGTATAAATTGTTTACATAAATTTACTTTTGGGACATTTTATACTTAAATAATACCCTGTACCACAGTGTGATGTAGGGTATAAAAACGATTGGATCTAAAGAGCCAAATCGGATGAAACATGTATATGGGAGCTATAGCTAAATCTTTGCCGATTTTCTTCAAATTCGATAGTGTTGGTTCATGGATCAATAAACTCTACCATTCTAAATTTCAAAACGATTGGATGTAAAATACAGCTTTTATAGGACTAAAGGGCCAAATCGGACGAAACATATATATGGGAGCTATAGCTAAATCTTAACCGATTTTCATCAAATTCGGTAGTGTTGGTTCATGGATAAAGAAACTTTACTATTCTAAATTTAAAATGATTGGATGTAAAATACAGCTTCTTCAGGACTAAAGAGCAAAATCGGTCGAAGCATATATATGGGAGCTATAGCTAAATCTTAACCGATTTTCTTCAAATTCGGCAATGTTGGTTCATGGATCAAGAAACTCTACCATTCTAAATTTCAAAACGATTGCATGTAAAATACAGCTTCTATAGGACTAAAGGGCCAAATCGGACGAAAGATATATATGGGAGCTATATCTACATCTGAACCGATTTCAACCAAATTCAATAGCGATCTTAACAGCCGCGAAGTACTCTAAACTGCAAAATTTCAGAACGATCGGAGTGAAATTGCGACCTGTAGTCGACGAACATCTTTACATGGACAGACGGACGGACGGACGGACATCGTTAAATCGACTCAGCTAGTGATTCTGAGTCGATCGGTGTACTTTAAGGTGGGTCTAGCTGTGTTATTTTCAGGTGTTACAAACATCTGCCGTGAAACAAACTTATAATACCCTGTACCACAGTGTGGTGTAGGGTATAAAAACGGAAAAATATGAAACAAGATTTTTTTTAATTTCCCTAACATTTACAAAATAGCTAATAACTTTTACATATATCCATAGATTTTTTCAAATATACAGTGCTTTCTTCGTTAGAATGCTGGCTTTTTAAAAATGTGGTAAGATAAATTTTTCAACTTTTTTAAATTTTTTCTGTTTTTTTTTTGTTCCAGGAAAAGTGTGTTTTTTTAAAAAAATTATTTTTTTCTTATATTTTTGACTACTGTTACTAAACCAAAGATTTTACGTGAAAGTAATATTTGCAGCATATGTAACTATTCCCTTTAATTTAACGCAAAACGCGGATCAATCAGGCTTATCCTTGAAAAATTATGGTCCAAAAAATACCATAAAAATGTTCCTTTCATATTTTTTCGTGTTTGTGACACCAAATTATCCACATCCCTTGGACAAAATTTTTGTCGCATAGTGTAATTATTAGAATGAGACATCCAGTGATCAAATGAAAGATTATTTTTTGGCTTATGAATTTTTTATTTAAAAAAAATATTTTAAATACAAATTTCTTTGGCTAAAAAAAATTATATTAATCACTTAATTCTCTTTTCTTAATTGTTTTTCAGATTGCAATAAACTTAGGAATAATTTTGATTCGATCATGCGCACATTGGAGTCCAACTTAAGATATTATTTTCCCATTCCTGAAGAAGATATGTATATAATACTTTGCCGAAGTAAATAAAAATCAAATTTTATATAATGTGAAAATGTATCCTTAATAAAACAAGCTATGTGCACTAAGAATATATGGTAATATAATTAAAGGCTTTATGTACTTTGGTTTTGTATAGTTCTTTGTATTAAAGAAGAAACATTTTTTTTGTGACAAGTTTCATTATTTTAAATAATATTCAATTCTGATAGGGAATGTAGACAAATAATAGTTTTAAGTTCAGATCGGACTTAATTATCAGTCTGCAAAATATGATGAATATAATTAAGGCTGTGATGACTTTAAACAAAAGTCGGCCCTGTTATCACCTGAGTCTATTGTGATAAAAGCCTAGGCTTGTGTTTCAGACAATAAAAAATCTGTTGGTTGTTTATGTTTGAATGATTAGTTTTTAAGAAATGTTATAAAAAGTTGGTTTTTAATAAATGTTATTAAAAGAAGAACTAGATTGTGGTAATGGTGTACATACATAAGTAATACACGGGGCAAAATTGTCTTTTTGTCATGTTTCTGAATCGAAAGAAAACATAATTGGAACACCAATTTTTAAATACTATGTACGCATTTCTGAGCAAATACATTTTTATTTGAAAATCAATAAAATTTGTTTTGAACGCAAACATTTATATGTTACAATAAAATTTATTTGCAAAACTAATTTTCTCAAATAAGATATGTGTTTATACACAAACAAAATTATTGTTTAGGAATATCTTCCAAAAATATATTTTACTTAAAAACAATTTTGAAAACTTTGCTAAATTTTTCTAACTTTAGTTTTAATTTTAGCTAAGTTTTAAATTATTCCTCCAAGCTAAAAATACCATATGCAGCATTAAATTCTGTTTTAAGAACTTACTTTAAATTTCTGAGTATTCCCAGTCAGCATTTGTTGTCAATACTTCAAGTAATTTATTGTTATCCAAGATATTTTTTAAAAAATATTAAAAATTTCTAAAAAAGAACATTGAATTGCTGAAAAACTTAACACATTTAAGGTTCAATATATTTTCGAAATACTTAAATTAAAATAAATCTTTTTTTTCCGGAAATAATATTCCCAAATAAAAGTATTAGGATGAAAACAATGATTTGTTTAGATCAACATCTTCACAAGTCTGCGCTGTATGGCGGATGACCCATCAATTCGACGTTTTGGCTGGTCAAAAAGGCGCTGGTTTGGGCCGATGTGAGAGAGCTCTCATTGTCATGGCGCACAATGATTCGTCTTCTCTTGTTCGTTTTTCGAATTTCTCCGAAGACTTCAGGCAAACAAATTGTGGTGTACCACTCAGAATTGACCGTCCTACGTTGCTCAAGCGGAACAATCGCCACATGACCAGTTTTGCCTAAGAAACAGGCGACCATTTGCTTCTTCCACGAACAACTTTCGTTGGATTTGGCTCGTCTTCGAAGACCCACGCGGTCGATTGCTGTTTTGTTTTGGGGCTCATACGCACAGATCCAAGATTCGGCACCTGTGACGATCTTATAAACGTCTTTTGAAGCACCGCGATCGTATTTTTTTGCACCAATCGACACGAGCCTTATTTTGAGCGATTGTCAAATTGTGCGGGATCCAACGAGAACAAACCTTTTTTAGGGCCAGGTGTTCATGCAATATCGAATGTATGCTGGTGGAAGAAATGCCCAAGGATACCTCTATCTCACGGTATGTCACATGACGATCTTGTATCATCAGTTCACGCACGGCATCAATGCTCTCTGGCACAACGGCCGTTTTTGGACGACCTTCGTCTCTGTGCGAGCGTCGGCCACGATTGAATTCATTAAACCAGTTTTTCAATGTGCTATAGGATGGTGCTTCATCGCATGATTTAAGTTCATCGATATACTCTTGTCGTGATGTGATAATCCACCTCGAAAGTTGTGAAAAATGATCGCACGAAAATGATCACGAGTTTTTTTTTTTTTTTAAATTTAGTTCTATTCATAGATTTGTTTATACAATATATCTTTAGAGCCCCAGCGCCTTATAGGCTTTATAGAGGCAAAACTGGCAACATTAACAAAATATCTCAATCAATAATATTAAACAATATCTCAAAAATAAAATAATTATGAATGTATATAAATTATAATTGGAAATTGAAAATAATTCTCTAAAAGGTGTTGTTTTACCATTTTTTTAAAAGTTGATATTACCGATATATTCTTCAAATCATCAGCCAAATCATTATATTCACTTGGTCCAGCAAAACCAATACGTTGTTTAGTTAAATCAAGTCGGCATCTTGAAACTACCAAATTATTTGCTTGTCTGGTATTTCTGCCAGTTCTCATTCGATTTTCTCCAAATGTCATAGTTGTTGCACCTCTTGTTGACTTCAACATCTACATTAGGATTTGATGTTTGTGTAAACCTCTGATTGGTAACACATTTTTAGTTTTATATTTATACAAATTTAGTGTGTGATATCTGATTGGTAGGTTATGTACAATTTTTAGAGCCTTATTTTGAGCAGATTGTAAGGATTTTAATGGAGTACTCACTTTACATCCATATATTATCGGAAGATACGTTAAATGAGAGTGTACAAGGGTTTGATAGATCAGTTCTTTCGTTTCAGTGTTTAACTTGTTCTTGAATTTGTATAAGATTCCTGTAGCTGAAGATATTTTTGCTTTTACATCTTCTATATGAGAATCCCACAACAGATTATGACTAAAAGTAACTCCCAAGTATTTTACTGTTCTAGATTCAGCAACAAGAGCACCATTTATGTGAACAAACATATCACCGTCACTACGATTAACATGGGGCTTGAATCTTATGAATTTCGTTTTACCAGAATTTAAAACCAATTTATTAAAACGGGCAAATTCAGCTAGAATAGCAGCATCATACTCAATCTGCGTTTTGAGGACCTTTTCGTGACTATATTTATAAAACAAACAAACATCATCCGCAAACATGTAAAGCTTTCCATAAAAATTTATATTTTTAAGATCATCAATGTAGATTTTGAACAATAGGGGGCCCAAAACACTCCCTTGAGGAACACCATGTTGAACAGGTAACATACTACTTCTGGAATCCCCAAATTGAACATACTGATACATTCTACTAAGATAATCCTTAAATAGTGCCAAAGTATCATTAGACAACCCTCTATTTTTAAGCTTCCTCACTAAAATGTCATGTTGAACCAAGTCAAACGCCTTTGAAAAGCCACAGAAGACACCTGCAACTCCTTTAGACCCATCATCAATTTCACTACAAATATACTCTACTACATTTATAACTGCTTCTTCAGTGCCAGATCCCTTTCTGAAACCATATTGTCTCTCAAACAAAATGTCATTAACAAGAAGATATTTAGACAACTGATCAAATATAAGTTTTTCCAAAACTTTGTCTATAATTGATAGTACGGATATGGGCCTAAAGTCAACAATATTGCTCGATTGAGCTTTTTTGGGTATCGGTAAAATTTTATGAATTTTCAAGGATTCAGGGTATTTTTTATCTGCAATCATGTTGTTAAATATTTTTGCTAGAATATCTATTATTAACTGTTTTTTAATAAATAGCATCTTCGGCGTAATGTTGTCATAACCAGGGCTTTTCTTAACTCTTAAATCATCCAGAATATTCTCAACTTGCGATGCATCAACTCGATTAAGATGGAAAGTTGTGGACTCAGGAATTAGGGTTCTAAACATATTGACGTCATCATTATAATAGTGCTGGATATTATCATTGAGCTAAATTACAGAATCACAAAAATATCTATTAAAAGCAAAGGCTTTATCATCATCATTTAAGATAGATGCACCATCAACTGTAAAAATTTCCTTATTCAATTTGTTGGTACGACCTCGTTGCTTATTCAAAAATTGCCATGTTTTTTTCACATTTCCTTTGTACGAACTCAAGGTTCGTGAGTAAAAATCTTGCATTCGGTTTTTATTGCAAATTTTAATTATTTTGCTCAAACGCCACACTTGCAGTTTAACATTGTTATTATCTTTATTTTTACGCCTTTGTTTTAAAAATTTTTTCTTAAAATTTATTAAAGAAAGTAAATTATCGTTCATCCAAGGAGTAAGTTTGGAGCGAAAATCAACAGATCTGGAAGTGATCCTCGTACATTGAGATATAGCGGAAATAAAGACATGAATAAGATCTCCACACAGTTCTGATGAGACCAAATCATTATGCAGAGCGGGAAGTGCAACATCCAAAATTTCGGAAAATTTCTCAAAATCTAAAATTTTTTTCTGTTTTAAGATTCGGTCACTTGATAGAAAATCTAAAAGAACACAGCAACATAACATGTTGTGATCAGCCAAATTGTTCTCAATGCTATGAACAAGAATATCTTCGGGTAGATTACTAAAAACACAGTCAATTGAGGTTTTACTCTGCGGTCTAGTAATGAGCTTATGGCAAGAAAGCATACTGAATTCGTTAAATAAATTGTTCAAACATTGATAATTCCGATTATTAAGCAACAAATCTTCATTCACGTCTCCTACAATCAAGGTAGGATAAACACCGAAGTTTTGAAGAACATTTCCCATTTTTGTCAGAAACAAGTTTAACTTACAACGCTGCGATCTATAAACGGACATAACAATCAATTTAGAGTTTTTCACCTTAACATCCGGCAACTCAATTGCAACAACATCCAAACTATCTTCGCTCTTCCTTAAAATAACTTTAAATTTGATGTTAGATTTAACATATCCATAACCATCAGACCTCGCACAATGAATCGCATCATATCCACCAATCGAATACAAATTCAAATATTGGCCGCTGAACCAAGTTTCTTGTACGGCTATGATTTCAGGTAACATAGAGAATTTGTTGATTTCATTTTTAAAACGGTTAAATTTTCCAATTGAAGATACACTTCTAGCATTAAAGGATATAACGCTGATAAAATTTCGATCTTGACCAGTAATATACGAGTTAAACAAATTTATGTTATTGAAATAATTAGACTGCATAAAAAATAATAAGAAAATTTAAAAATTCATACATTTAAAATTTACTTGAATTGATATATATATTAATTCGGAGACAAAAACCCATCTTCATCATCTTCTTCATCCTCAGTTTCATCTTCAATCTCATGATCATCGTTATCATTTCCAGCACGGCGGCCAGAAACAGTCTTCGAAACGGAAGATTTCAACAACTGATCCAATTCCTTTAAAAGAATTTGTCTTGTATTGACATCTTTTTTAGCATATATTTTCCCGGCATGGGCGTAAACAAATTTGAAACCAACAGCTTTCAACGATTTTGCATAATTTAAAAGTTCCAGACAATCTTTAGACAAAAAATCATTCACATACAATGATTTCATCTCAGCTACCTCTTTGAGCTTTTTCTTCTCCTTCATAAAAACAGATTTGCTCTTCTTATTTATAAACCTAACAACAACAGACGATTTGTTTGTTTGTTTGTTGCGGTTTAAAATATAAGCATCCTCAATTTCATCCTCGCATATGTCAGCTCCAGTCGTTTTAGCAACATCGAGCACCACATCTACTGCTTTCGAACCAGGGTCGGTTTTAATTCCATTAATGATGCAGTCATTCTGAACTCTTACACCATTTCAAAAAGCTACATTGGATTTTAGCTTTTTCACATCATCGCGCAGAGATTTATTTTCTTTTTGTAGTTTTTTTATTGTTGTTGTGTTCTTCTTAACGCCTTTCAAAATAGAATCATATTGACATGACATAAACTGCATTATCTCCTTCAGCAGTTCACACTCTCTATACACAATATCACTTTGTATTTTAAAACAGTCTGTTTTCCACGTAAATACGCTCTTTTAATTACAAACGTTCGCGCTCACAAAATATGACGTCTAGTCGCACGCAGTGTTGCCAGACTATTCAACTCCGTTAACTCCATTTTCTGGCCAAATTGATTTTTTCAAGTCACTGTAAACAACACAAATGATGGTCGTACGTCAAAACGTTCTGAGTACGTTTATGCTAAAAAATTTCAAACTTTCCGATGGAAATGTCAGATGGCTGGATGTATAGCAACCGTCGTATGCAAGTTTTCATAGATAACGATCCAACCATTCGATTTCATTCGAAACAAGTAAAAGCGTTAAGTTCGGCCATGCCGAATCTTATATATCCTCCACAATGGGTTGCATTCAATTCTATTACTGGAAAAATCTTTGGAGATGGAGCAAATCTTGGAGAGTTTTTGTTTGAGCAAATTAAAAAAAAACGAACGCTGCAGTTTTTAATCCAAATTTTTGGCTCAAATTCTTAAGCCAAAGACTTTATCTGAAAAATGTGATATTTGAGGCTTAAATTAGCACATTTGAGGGCTACCTCTACCCGGGGGGACTACAACAAAATATAAACTAATTTGTATAAATTTTTGGGAGTGACATTTATAGTTGGACTATAACAAAATATTAAAACCAGTAAGGAAAAGCAGAAAGTCGGGCGGGGCCGACTATATAATACCCTACACCTCCCTAACAATGCGATAAGGGTTATTGCGATAATAATTTGGAATACTTGGTAAATGGGTAGGAACAAATTATCTAATTCTGAACGGAAAATCGCTAAATTAAGCAATATTCGTTCCTA
Source organism: Eudasyphora cyanicolor (assembly GCA_963930755.1). NCBI lineage: Eukaryota > Metazoa > Arthropoda > Insecta > Diptera > Muscidae > Eudasyphora > Eudasyphora cyanicolor. The sequence goes on from OZ005735.1 coordinate 239,013,912, forward strand.
AATTAAGAAACATCTTTCTGGAAAATTTGAATGATCGGAAGTAAAGTACAACTTCTATAGCGCTTTGATATCAAATCAGGAGGAACATAAGTAAATCTGAACCGATTTTCCCTGAATACTCATTCATGTAAAAAGACCTCTTTCTGTAGAATTTCGTACTGATCGGATATAAAATACAGTTTTTACAGCGCTTACATGTCAAATTCTGGGGTAACATATATATGGGGGTTATATCTAAATCTGAACTGATTTTCTCCGAATTTGGCAGTATTCCTTCAAGTACTAAGGAACCTCTTTCTGCCGAATTTCGCAATGATCGGATATATAATATAGTTTCTACAGCGCTTACATATCAAATCGGGGTAACATATATATGGGGGCTATATCTGAACCGATTTTAACCAAATTCAATAGGGGTCTTTGGGCCAACAAAAGATGTGTACAGTTTCGTCCAGATCGGACCATAATTGCGACATGTACTCTTAGTACAAGAATACATGCACAGACAGAGAGACAGACGGACAGACAGACGGACATAGCTAAATCAACTCAGGAAGTGATTCTAAGTCGATCGGTATAATAAATGATGGGTCTGTTTCTTCTCCTTTTGGGTGTTACAAACAAATGCTCAAAGTTATAATACCCTGTACCACAGTGTGGTGTAGGGTATAAACATTTTACTGTGATGAATTGTTGTCTAAATAAAATACAAACTCCAAAGATTCGCTTATAATGCTTAGAAAATGTGGTAGTCATGGCTTAAATAAACCTATTATGGAGCGACCTCTCGATTTGTAAACATTTTGCTGTAATGAATTCTTGTCAAAATAGAATTTAAACTGCAAAGATTCAGCAAAATTGGTATAAAAATGTGGTATCTATGGCTCAATAACCGTTTTTTGGAGCGACCTCTATAGGGGAGCTATATCAAAATATTGACCGATATAGTATCGGTCAGAAGTAGAAGTATTTCTACAACTATAAAAAGTATTTCTACACGGGGGCAAATCGTCATTTTATGTTTGAATTGAAAGAAAATATATTTGGAAACAAATAAATTTTATTTGAAAATCAAGAAATTTTGTTTGGAACGCATATATTAATATATTAGAACATAATATATTTGCAAACTGACTTTCACAAAAAAAATATGTGTTTACACACAAACAAAGTTATTGTTTAAGAAGTTTTCCAAATATATTTTATTTAAAAACGATTTTTAAAACTTTGCTGACTTTTTAGAATTTTAGTTAGTTTTTCGTAGTTTTCATGTTAAACTGTATAATTAAAAATTTCCTTTAATTTATAAATATTCCAGTTTATCACTTTTTGTCGATCCATCAATGCAATTTATATATACGAAAGATTATACGATTTAAGTTTTAATTAAATTTTGAAAACATATACAATTTATACAAAAAATATCTGTATATAACATCTGAAAAACTTGTCTTTAAATTAAGGCATTGATACATTGCCAAAATACCTAAATACAAATTAATCTTTGTTTCGGATATACTAGTTCCAAATAAAAAAATATTAGGATGGGAACATATTTTTGTTTGGAACAATATCTTATATTATTATATATTATAATATTATATATTTGTTGTCTACCGTAAACATATGTATATTTCAAGCCGAATATGTTTGGGACAATATACTTCAGAAGCGATTTTTTTCAGCGTGTACCAAATTTGATCAACCTAGCTCTATTATTACGGACTGTAGCGTGATTTCAACAGACAGACAGATGGAGAGACGGGCATAAATAAATTTTATTTGAAAATCAATAAAATATATTTGGAACGCATATATTAATATATTACAATAAAATATATTTGCAAACTAAATTTCTCAAATAAAATATATGTTTAAGTACAAATTAAAATATTGTTTAGGAATTTCTATAAACATATTTTATTTAAAAAAGATTTTCAAATCTTTTGCTGACTTTTCGAATTTTATTTTTAATCTTTTCTTGGTTCCCAATTGTACCTCCCAGTTATGATACCATATGCAACATTGACTTCTGTTTCAAATTAATCATTTCAAATTTCTAAGTATTCCAAGCCATCATTAGTTGTCAATCCAGCAAAAAAATGTATATTGATCCAAGATTATAGGATTTCAATTATTATTTATTATTTTTACTAACATTAAAAATTTCTAAAAAAATTATTTTGAATTACTGAACAATATAACACAATTTAGGTATTTTCTTAATACTTAAGTGCAAATTTTTTATTTGTTTCGGAAATAATAGTCCTAAATAAAAACAAATTGGGAGTAAACAAAGATTTTTTAGAAGAACATCTTCCCAAATGTATAACCTTTGTGTGTACCAAATATTATATGATTAGAGTGTACCCTAAACGTATACGTGTTTCAAGCCGAATATGTTTGGGACAATATACTACAGAAGCGATTTTTTTCAGCGTGTATATGTGACCCGGCCCATGAAAAGGTGGCTTATGACTCAAAAAAAAAATTTTCCACTTTTTTTTTTGGTTTCGATAGTTTTTGAAACGCTCTTTCACGTGGTGAAAACTGGAAAGTCCTAACTTGCTTAGAAGTGTACTAAAAATGTAGAGAAAGAAGAGCACAAATGAAAGAAACATTTTATTGAAAATCCAGAGTCAAGATAATAAATGAAATTGAAAAATTTAAAAACAGGATTGAACGCTGCGAAAACGATTTTACCAAAAAAAAAGCTGTTTTGAACAAAAAATATTTATTTAGCAGTATTAAGTAGTTTTCTTCGTCGCTATCCTTGTTGAAACCTTTGAAGTTGCTCGTTTTTTCGAATCTCCTTCTGGAGATGAGGCCTTACGTTTTCTTGATTTTTTTATTGCAGTTGAAGTCGCAGGTTTTTTCAGTTCTTTCTTTTTTGGATCTTGATTTGAAGATGAAGCTATAGACTTCTTCGGTGTAGGTTTTGACGATGAAGCCTTTGGTTCCTTCGATGCCACTTTGGTGGCTGGTGCAGCATCCTCAGATTTTTTTGATGGCATTTTTTTCGATGGCAATGGAGCCAAAATATCCGCATTCGTGGGGTCTGAAACCAAGCTTCTGAGATTCTGATAAATGTACCACTGACGCTGCAGAGATAAACCGACTGGTTGAATAATTTCCGGCATGGTGTCATCAACTGGGATTAATGACAGTTGAAATGATTCAACGTCTTTACTGTCAGCAAATTTTTTGGCTTTCAAAGAGTTTTTGCCTATTATAAAATGGTGGAATTGTGTAATACCTTTAAGTGGCTTGTAGAATGGTTTAAAATAACTATCCCATTCATACCAAACGACTTTTTTCGACGAAACAGCTGTCTTATGGTCACCTGGTGACGATTGTACGACGCACTGCAGCAACTCTTTATATGTATCAATATTAGTGATAGCATACCTGGCCTTGAAAATACCGAAAACCCGATCTGGGGCAAACTTAGTATGCCCCCTCAATAGGAAATTTAATAAAATGGTAGTGTTGAGTCCTCGAACCAGCCGCCATTGCAGATATGATATCATAACATTATTCTTATTTTGTCCAACACAATTATCGCAAAAAAGGACAATTGTTTGGACATTTTTGCAATACGTTTCCAAATGATAATGTAGGATGCTCACAACGGTGTTTGGACGACTTTGCCGATATCATGTTCCTCATCTATCATGTAATTATACTGTCGAAAAAAAAAATAATCAAGATACTTTCAAAACAAGTGATTTGAATTTGTACGATGAAATCCTAACCTGTATTTTTCCTTTTTCGTCTGTAATTCCAAAGACTGCGCACTTTTTCGTTGCTATGAAGTAGGCTGGTTGTTGAGGAGACACTGGATATTGGACCGTTTGCGCAAAATCGAATGATAAGTCCTTTGCACGTTGATTTCGAGCTTTTTGTAAGTGATCAAGAAAAAGATGAAGTTTTTCTTCAAGTTCAAGTTCAGGAACGTTTTTGGCTTGCGTAATTGATATTGAGTTCACTGTTGAAGAAAACGACAATTTTAATTACAATAGATACAACTTTGAAAAAAGTAAACAATGACGTACATACTACGACAGTAATCACAGAGATCATCTGCTGGTTTCATAACTGTCACATATGGTATGTATTTGGCCCATATGCGTCGGAAGGAACGAATACTTATTTTGAGTTCATCATTACCGAGTGAAGAAATGTATTTACGATATACTGAAGCCTTTATCTCATTAGATGGCAGCTTCATGGCGCGATAATCTTTGAATTTGGGTAAACGTCCTGGCAGTGGAAGAGCCAATAGATCGATAAATTTAACAGCTTTTTGCATGTCAAATGGTTGAAACGCTCCCGCATGTGTAGATGGTTTATTTGCTAACCCATGTACCCGTGTTATGGCACCATGTGTACGAAAATGTCGAAGTAAATTTTCAAAACGTTTTCTTCCAAACGCATGCACAAAGAGGAAAAATGAACGGCAAACAGGTAAGTGATAAAAAGTGAACATCAATTTATGCCTTTCAACAACTTTGCCTTCAATGTTTCCTCCACTTCATCATTTCTGTGTAAGCATCTCTAAGTTTGTCCGTGCACACTATTGCTGATTCGATATGGCTCAGTATAACCAAATCAAGTTCATGTTTTGATAATTCTAGATAGTTATTTCTCGCAGTTTCTATCATCTTTCGCGGTATATTTTTTGTCATTTATTATTACAGCAATCATGCGAAATAAATGTATTTACCAATTCCTCTTTTTCGTTATCTGCAATACACAAGTCCACTGTAAAAATATTTTCATCCACTTCCAATTGATCTTCAGCTTGAAACAATGCTTGTAGTTCGTCCTCGTAATTGATACCAACATCATCGAAAGAATCATCATCATTCTCTTCGTTTTCACAGAAATATGTTTGAAAAACCTCGCTAAATTCTTCTTCGATAGACATTATTCACAAGAGACACACGTCCTACTCGTTCAGCATTGCTTTAAATCTGAGCACTCACACGATTTTTTTTTCGGTCAGAAGCTTGTTTGTGCTTTGCATTGAAAAAAACATCGCTCTTTATATAAATACGCACACGAACTTATCTCATTTATGCTCTTTTGCCTTTTTTGGTTGCCTTTTAGGCATGACTGTTGTAATAAATGTAATAACATATTGTACTTATTCATTCGTCAGACACTGTAACTTGACAGCCCTGTAGTTGTATAGCATCCCTGTAATATTAACAGCTGTTCGATCGTAAATTAACTCAAAGTTAACTTAACGACTGAACGAAAGAGACATGGCGCTTATGTATTAGTGTATTGTATTTATTATGTATGTATTGATTGAGTGTAACACTAGTACTAAGTATATGTGATGTATGTATGTAAAACGAAGTGATGTCTGCTCTCAGCACAGCTGACCAGTAGCATAACAAAATAAACTTAAGGCCCAACTATAATATGCATAAAGGCCGGGTTAGGCATACGTAACCGTAATTTATCTTTACCGTTGCCGTAACGTTGCCCGTTTGAGCGATTAGCCAACGTTGAGATAACGAGTCATATGTTCTGACAACAACAACACATAAGTAAACAAAAAAGCCGCTATTTCTTTTTGTTTAGGTTTATTAAAAATGAAGTTAAAAATAATGTTTATAAATTTGTGTTTTGTGCAGAATTTACAATAAAAGTAATCAAGAAAATATCGTCGGATAAGAAGATGGGGTGGACGTCCTATAAACAATGACTGAGTTAACTACGCCAAAGCAACGGATTAGACCGGCAGAGAGACTAGCGATAACACCACTGTATGTCAAATATTGCTTTATCCTATAATTCCAAGTTGGGTAATCTTAACATTCTATTCTTTAAAATTGTAGATATTTGGGTCACGGTTGTTCCATACAATCGATTGCATGGAGTCACAGGCTGGGGAAAACAACAATGCGAAATATTGTTTTAGAATACAGTGAAGTTTTGTGGCTTTCGCCGATTTAATTAAGTGAACCAACTACACAGCAGTACAAACACATTGTCAATGATTTTCAACGAATGTGGGATATGCCGAATTGTATGGGAATCTGCGATGCTAAGTATACATTCATATCAGTTAATGTTGGAAGTTATGGCAGCCAACACGATGGGGGTATGTCCATTAAACTTCTATTTAATTATAATCTATTTTAATACAAACAATTTCCATTTCTTAATTTAAATTAAATACAGCTATATTCCAGTACTCTCCGTTTGACCAGTCAGTTATTTTAGGTACAGTACCTGTACCTCCTAGTAAACCATTATCGTCAGCATCCTCTGAAGCCTTTCCTCATTTTTTTATTGGCGATGCGGCGTTTTCCCTGAGGAATATCCTTGGTCTAAGTCAACAACTATGGACGAGCTCAGAAACAACATCCAACGCGAAATTGCCAACGTTCCGGTCGAAATGTCGGTGTTGACGGGCTCGTGGTGGTCATATGACCGAAATTGAATTTCATTCTTAAAATGTAACATTTGCACTACACCTGTAATAAATTTGAAGTCTGTATCTTATATATTCTGTGTTTTATTAATACTTTTACTTATGTCTATTTCCATTGAAGAGGGACTCAGCCAAATCCAATCCAATTTCTATCTATAAATAAGTCCACGTTTGTAGAGACGCTTATATTGCTGTCAAGTTAACCCACAATGAAGAAGATTGGTGCAATGATTGTCTCGTACTGTCGCCAAAAGAATCCTGAAGCAGATTATAAATTTAATTTTTAATGGAGTCAGCCGCGATCTTCATAAAACTCACCTGTGACGCCCAGCTCCTTGCCAATTTGCTTTCAAGCTTCTCGCTTTTTGTATTGTATAAATACTCGTGCGACTGCACCAATGAAATCAAATATTCATCTTTCATGTTTATTTGCACTTTTAAACAACAAATAATTAATAAATTATATTCTTTACTTTTTTCGGTGAACATACAATTGTAATTGTAAACAACATGTAGTATCAGCTGTTGTCAAATTGTACGTAAACGGAACGTCCAATTCTGATTTCAACAGATCCAGCCGTCCGTTTACGTTTCGTTTCCGTTGGCTAATCGTTTACACCGACTTCCATATGACAGATTGAATCAGCTGATTCGTTACGCTACGGGGGCGTTACGGTGAAGTTTGCCTAACTGGGCCTTAAGCAATTCCGTACGGAAAGTGCGTTCAGTTTCGCACCCTGCTTAAGCAAATGGGAACTGAGAGAGAGCTGAGAGAACTTAACGAAAAGTTCACTTAAGTACATTATAGTTTGGCGCATACGATGTCATGCATTCGCACAGTTGCTTAAGCTAGCTTATGCATATTATAGTTGGGCCTTTAAACTCCAAACAAATACACAACAATTGTTCATAATGCAAAAGAAAAACTACTAGGAAACTGAAGCAATACATTGTTTATCTTTAACTGCTGTTTCTCGCAATTTCTTTTTTGAGTCATAAGCCACCTTTTCATAGGCCGGGTCACATATATTTTATGGGGTCGCAGTTGCAAATATTTCAAGGTGTTGCAAACGGAATGGCAATGTTAGGGCCTGTTTCTGTAACATATTTTCGTTCGTCTACGGCGAACGATCAAAATTCTCTCAGCTATTACTTGAATTCTATAAAACGCAGGTTAGAAATATTTTAGGAACAAGCTTTTTACATGATTTCCTACAGACACAACGAATTATAAACTTCTGCGATTTATAGATTTCTCGGAATAATTGAGTGATTTTTGATCGTTCGCAGTAGACGAACGAAAAAAAGTTACAGAAACAGGCCCTTAGTATACCCCCATCCTATGGTGGAGGGCCATTGTTGAAATACAGCTGCACACAATCGGTAATGTGCTTAAATATTGGACCGATCGTGTAGGCTACTGCATGGCCAGCCGAGGCAGCCATTTGAATGAAATTATTTTCCATTATTAACCGGAAGGATTGTACTTTCAAATAAAAAAAGAAATTTGAGAAAATATTCAGTAGTTTTTCTTTTATAGCATTTTCAAAAAAAAAAACGTTATTTGGCGGACCCTTTTATATCTGTAGTAAGCATACTTTTAGGCAGGTCAATATAAATAAACACTAATTTGAAATAAAATTATTTTCCATTATAAACCGGAAGGATTGTACTTTCAAATAAAACCAGTAAGGAAAGGCAGAAAGTCGGGCGGCTATATAATACCCGACTATATAATACCCTACACCTCCCTAACAATGCGATAAAGGTCATTGCGATAATAATTTGGAATAATTGGTAAGTAGGCAGGGACATATTATCTAATTCTGAGCCGATAATCGCTAAATTAAACAATATTCGTTCCTAAATTGAGAAACATCTTTCCGGAAAATATTAATGATCGGAAGGAAAGTACAACTTCTATAGCGCTTTGATACCAAATCAGGAGGAACATATACTATGGATGTTATATATAAATCTGAACGCATTTTCCTTCAATACTCATTCATGTAAAAAGAAACTTCTTGCTGTCAAATTTCGTACTGACCGGATATAAACTACAGTCTCTACAGCACTTACATGTCAAATCGGGGGTAACATATATATGGGGGCTATATCTAAATCTGAACCGATTTTCTCTGAATTTGGAAGTATCCCCTCATATAATAAGAAACCTCTTTGTGTAGATTTATTTACTGATCGGATATAAAATACAGATTGCACAGTGCTTACATGTTAAATCGGGGGTAACATATATATGGGGGCTATATCTAAATCTGAACCGATTTCCCTCAAATTTGGCAGTATTAATTCATGTAATAGGAAACCTCTTTCTGCAGAATTTCGTACTGATCGGATTAAAAATACACTTTTTACAGCGTTTACATGTAAAATCGGAGGTAACATATATATGGGGCTATATCTAAATCTGAACCGATTTTCTCCGAATTCGGCAGTATTCCCTCATGTAATAAGAAACCTCTTTCTGCCGAATTTCACACTGATCGGTTATAAAAAATTTTTTTACGGCGCTTACATGTGAAATCGGGGGTAACGTATATATGGGGGCTATATCTAAATCTGAACCGATTTTCTCCGAATTTGGCAGTATTCCTTCATGTAATAAGAAACTCCTTTCTGTCGAATTTCACACTGATCGGTTATAAAATAAATTTTTTACGGCGCTTACATGTGAAATCGGGGGTAACGTATATATGGGGGCTATATCCAAATCTGAACAGATTTTAACCAAATTAAATAGGGATCGCCCTTGGGCCAAAAAAAATATATGTGTAAAGTTTCGTCTAGATCGGGCCATAATTGCGACCTGTACTTTGATTACAAGAATACATCTACACACAGACGGACATAGCTAAATCGACTCAGAAAGTGATTACAAGTCGATCGGTATAATAAACAATGGACCTATCTCTTCTCCTTTCGAGTGTTACAAACAAATGCACAAAGTCATAATACCCTGTACCACAGTGTGGTGTAGGGTATAAAAAGAAATTTGAGAAAATATTCAGTAGTTTTTTTTATAGCATTTTCAAAAAAAAAGTTATTTGGCGGACCCTTTATTATTATTTTTCTAGTTCGAGAAGAATACCCGGTCATACCGACAATATTTATTTATTTCCAATATGTACAATGATTGACAAATCCATTTGCATTTACCATGGGCATCGGGATCATACTCCAAATCGGGGGAAAAAATAAACTCTTAAATTAATAAAAACAACAGCCGCACATATCCGAGATGACATTTGAAAAAAGTGCGCGCGCGTTGTGCTTTTGTGACAAAATACGGACGCCTTACAATGGCACCCTTGAAATCTTTTCCAAAAATACGGACGCTACACAAAACACATAAAAGAAACATAGTTGTCACATTTATTAATAACAACAAATAAAATTGAAATAAACCCTGGCACGAGTGATAAAACGCAGCTAAGGCGAAGGATAGGCAATCACCCAAAACCAATCAAACAACCCAACAACATTTTGAATAATTCCATTTTAAATACAGCCACGTGTGCGTCTCTCGAGCATGAAGTGTGCGTGGATGTAAAACATGTATGTATGTACGGCCCTGCGAGTCGATACAGATCTGAACAAATTGTTTTTGTTTGTTTCTTTGTCGCTGTCCTCTAAAAGTAAACATTTTTAAGCTTTTTCCGATATTCCTTCATCGATGATGTTTTTGGAATTTTTTTATATTCGACAAAAATAAAGCATTGATGTGCGGCGGCAGTCAATGACAATTGAATACTATAGACGTCGCATGGTATTTACAGACTTCATCCGCCAGGTGGCGTCCGAGCAGCCTTTCTCTCATTCTCGAATTCCTCTCTCAATTATTTCTCTTTCAAAACATGCAGACTTTTTGTACTCTCAAATAATTTCTGAGAATGGAGTGAGTTTTTCAGTTTGTTTTGTAGTTGAATGTTTTGAAGTTGGAATATAATAAAATTAATGATGAAAATCTTTTCTCTCTTTGCAGAGTAAATAAAAGTAAATCTCCTCTCTTTGCCGAACGCTCTCTTTACAGTTTAGCCAGACAAAGCATAAACACTCAAACTAATAGATGGTCCGTCGTACTCTTTAACGAACGATTAAATTTTTGACATTTGTTTTGCTCTCTTCGAGTTATTTTGGCATTCTCTTGTTAACTCTCGAGATTTAATTTGCTGATTTAAAGATGTGTTTTTTGCAATTTTATTTTAAAAATCAATTGTGTTTGCTCCAATTGTGATTGTAAAGTGAAATGTTTGAGGAAAAATGCCAAAAATATGTATAAAAAATAAAAACAAATTTGTGCTCTTTCTTCTCTTAACTACTAATGTCAAAAATTTAATCGTTCGTAACTCGAGAAATTTGCTTAAGGGAGCGAAGGACCATCTAGTAGTTTGAGTGTTTATGAGACAAAGCGCCATCTTCAATATGCAGACAAACTAAACGAATTGTCAAACTTCATGCGACGTCTATAGTATTCAATTGTCATTGCGGCAGTGTGGGATAGTGATGGACACATCGTATTGCTTAGCATCGGTGCGGCTGCATAATTCCAGAATAACAGCATTTGCCATGACAATTAAACTGAACAAATGAGATTTTTTTTAATGTTATTCAGACTTTACTTAAACAAGAAATCAAGATTTTCCAAAAAAAAAAATTAATTCCCCTTTTCACTATTTTCTTATGAAGAATATCACTGATTTGATTGCTCATTTGTTTGTAATCTTAATAATGTATACATATATATTTTTTTAGAATAATGTTTGTATGACCCTTATTGACCTACATTTGAAGCTACTCGAGATTTTGCATGTTGACATTTTAATATTTTAAGGCGTCTAAATAAAGGGTTTTCCAATAAGAATGATATGATTTCTTTGTTATGGAAATTCAAAAGTTTTTTTTATTTAATGTGAAGTACTTAATACATCTTAAATGTATTAAGTTCTAAATAAAACGTCATTCAAATGGTCTCCACGACTTTTACTGCAGGAACGAATTCAATGAACCCAATTTTCGAGCACTTTTTCCACTAAATCAAGTCGTATGTCTTGACTGGCACGTTCAATATTGACTTGTAAAGCTTGAAGAGAGTCTGGTTTATTTCGAAAGACCAATGAATTCAAATAGCCCCACAAGAAATATTCTAATGGAGTTAAATCACAACTTCTTGGAGGCCATTCAATATAACAATTTCTTGAAATAATCGAATCTCCAATCTTTTCTCGCAACAATTCAATTGTTTCATTTGCTGTGTGGCACGTAGTCCCGTCTTGTTGGAACCAAATGTTGTCAGAATCAACTTCTTCCAATTTTGGCCATAAAAAGTTGGTTATCATCGATTTATACCGCTCCCCATTGTCAGTAACGGTGTTGTCAGCTTCATTTCGAAAGAAGTACGGACCGATGATTCCACCTGACCAAAAAACCACACCAAACTGTCAATTTAGGTGAATGTAATGGTTTTTCATGAATAATTTGTGGATTCTCTTCGCACCAGAATCGACAATTTTGTTTATTTACCGCACCACTCAGATGAAAGTGAGCCTCATCGGAGAAGATGATTTTCTTAAACAAAAATCGTTATCGTTTTCATGTTGTTCCAAGGCAAAATGCGCAAATTTACGACGTTTTCGGTGGTCCATTGGCTCCAGTTCTTGAATGAGAACAATTTTATACGGATGCAAACACAAATCCTTTCTCAAAATCCGCCAGGTTGTGGTTTGAGACAGTCCCAATTGCTGAGAATGACAAATTGTGGTCTTCAGCAACACTTGCCTGAACGGCAGCAACATTTGCATTACTTCGAGCGGTTCTTTGCCTTATTGGCACTTGAACATTATGTAAAGAAAATGTAAGCTCAACATTTTCAACAATTCGACGAAATGGCAAAAAACACACGAGAAGTTGCAATTGGAGAACGATTATTTTGATAATAAAACCGAATAATGTGTGAACGTTGATCTTGTGTAAATCTCTCCTTGATAAAATTGTAAACACAACTGAATACAATGAAAAACAAATGACAGATCATGACATATTACAAATGGCCGAAATGACACTTCAAAATCATATCATCCGTATTGGGAAACCCGTTACAACAATTGGAAATACTAGCTGGTCAACAGATAGTTTAAAATGTTATTTTTATCCCCTAACTTTAAAGCGTAACACATCGAAGGAGTGACCTAAGACCCCAAGAATGTTTGGCGGAAATTCGATTTGGGTCATTTTTAATCATTTGAGCAATGTCCGTCCGTCTGTCTGTCTGCTGGCTGGTGCGCACGATAACTCCTGAAAGGTTCAACCGATTGACTTCATATTTGGTATGGAGTAATATTTTTCTCTATTTCCGGCTAAGTTCGAAGATGGGCCATATTGGTCCACCGCTTCTAGTACATCCCGCACAAAGGTTTAATATTTACTGAAATGTTGATTCTTTAATAACTTCTATGCTACTTACTCGAATCTTCTGAAATTCCACACATAGTATAAGTTTATTAGTTGCTAACACCTCAAGAAAAATGGGCAAAGTTGCCACGCCCCTTTTAGTACCTCCCACACAAATGGACCATATTGCACTAAAAGTTAAGAGCTTATAGCTTTAATGTCAGTTCATACACATACTTGAAATTTTGTACAGTGTAATGCTTTTAGAATACCTAGAAACCAGAGAAATGTGGGCGTTATTGGCACGCACCTTTTGGTACCTCCCACTCAAATGGACCATTTTGTACCAAAAGTTAACAGTTTTTAACTGTAATACCTTCTGTCAGCGGTTAATGAGTTTGGTAATTATAAAATTGCGTCTTTAGTGATGTTTTTTGTTGCCATTGCCCACCGAGATGTTGATGCTGAAATCATAACTGCAAATAAGTTTTTTTTGTATTTTTCTTTTCTTAAATATGTAATAACCAACTATTGCATTACAGCCACAAATTAGTGGTAATATGCAATTTTGTTTTTCATTCATTTTAAGCCAACGTTTGGCAAACATATGGTCTCCACACACCAGTGGCCTTACCACTGCGGTGGTAATGATCCAATCGAATCATAAATAACATTTCGATTCAGATGTATGGCCACACACTCTGTAGATGTAAATAACAATAGACGATGATTGAATTATTGATTGTTGTTTTCATAAGAAAACCCGATCAAACAATTATTCATATTTACATATGTATATGGGATCCACGTATGTATGCGTTCGTAGCGAGAAGATCAATGAAGAGTTAATGGAAATGATTGGTGAAAGTGCGACTGTGACTGGTGTAAAAGTCTTGGATTGCTCTAAAATGGAGAAGACATGAACTGTTTATTTTGAAAGTGGCGTAAACGCCATTCTGTTTTTGAACTAAAATTATTATCGCTGGAAGCCTATGTGAATAATAGATATATATTATTTACATCCAGTTCATCTCAAGACTTCAATGTTTCTATATTCACTTAAAATTTTCGCATTCTAGTTTCATTAACTCTATTTTTCTAATGGTGAATCCTGCTTGGCTCGATGGCTTTTACGCAACTTTCAAAACAAACAGTTCACATGTATTATGCACTAATTTTTTAATTTGGAATTCAATCTAGAGCGAAAATATATGTTTTTTAAGTCCCTCCCGATGAACCAATTTGATTGCTTTAGAAGGCAGATATTATCATCATCCAAGGTTACTAACTTCCCAAAGAAATTAGAGCCTGGGGTATCACGTCGACACCTACTTATATAGAGATCAGAGCACAGCCACATACGGTGTTATGTTGATTCGTCCGCAACTTCATCTACACAGCTTATGAACAAGTAAATTCACCAAACCTTCACCTGACCTTCTCTGCGTGCCGTGACCCGTCATGACAGATACTATAAGGGAGGCGTTCGGTCTCGACAACTACAGCAGGACGTTGTGTCTTTTGGAGTTTAAACAGGGAATCATCAGCCAGGAAGTGGTGCACATACGAGTACAAGTGAATTTTTTCTTTGGAATTCCCTGGTGTCTCTGTGTGACCAGGCAGACAAGCCGTCTCGTTACGAGATCTGCTAGTCAAAGACATTATTTGACTTCACGAATACATTTACCAAAGACATTAATATCAAGAAACCTAACATTCCCTTTCTGCCATTCTGTCAAAGTAGGAATGCTAACGGGTACGCGTCATCAACTATGTCATGGTTGATCATATAATCTGTTTCGGCTCCCATTATTGATAGATCTACTATACGAGTATGTCTTGAATTGGTACCTAGCAAAAGATTCATCTGGGCTAGTCGGGTTAGTGCAAGTTCCGCAGGCTCTTTTATATATAAATCGATAGGTTGAATTCCCATACTAATCTCAAGTGATCTTGTAGCGGTAGATTTCATCGCTCCTGTCAGATAAAATAAGGCTATTTTATTTACTTTGCTCAAAGCTGTAGCATGTCCACCAAGTATGAAAACCATATGTCAGAACAGGCCTTACCACAGCTGAGTGGAGCCAATGAATAAGCTTGGGATTTAAGCCCTATCTAGGGCCCATGAATTTCTGACATGAATTTAGGGCCCCGAACGCCTTTTTGATACGTGTCTGCTTATTTCCAATCCAGTTTAACTTGCGATCCAAAATTACACCCAAGAATTTTGCAGATTTGGACAGTTTTATAGTAGTACCATGTAGCGCTGGTAATCAAAAGTGCTGTAATTTATTACTCCTAGTGAACAGTACCAGTTCCGTTTTTGTTGGGTTTATGATTAGGCCACAACCAATAGCCTAGGTGGATATTCTCGATGGGGCTACCTCCAGGATGTCGGAGGCCGACGACATGAATTAACGAGTAGAAAGTATAACTATATCGTCAGCGTATGCACAGACCTTAATACCCGGTAGTTCCAGACTATGTAAGATTTCATTTACCACTAGAATCTGCAGAAGAGGTGAGATGACCCCACCCTGTGGTGTACCCCTAGTAGCTGATTTGTCACTGAACTTGCAGCGAAACAAGCAGTGATACGAGGGTTGCAAGATCGTCATGTGACATACCGTGAGATAGAACCATCCTTGGGCATTTCTTCCACCATCATACATTCGATATTGCATGAACACCTGGCCGTAAAGGTTTATTCTCGTTGGATCCCGTACAATTTGACAGTCGCTCAAGAAAAGGCTCGTGTCGATTGGTGCAAAGAAATTTTGAAAAAATACGATCGCGGTGCTTAAAAAGACGTTTATAAGATCGTCACAGGTGGCGAATCTTGGATCAATGCGCATGAGCCCGAAACAAAACAGCAATCGACCGTGTGGGTCTTCTAAGACGAGCCAAATCCAACGAAAGTTGTTCGTGGAAGAAGCACTTCGAAGCAAATGGTCGCCTGTTTCTTCGGCAAAACTGGTCATGTGGCGAATGTTCCGCTTGAGCAACGTAGGACGGTCAATTCGGAGTGGTACACCACAATTTGTTAAAGTCTTCGGAGAAATTCGAAAAACGAACAAGAGAAGGCGAATCATTGTGCACCATGACAATGCGAGCTCTCACACATCGGCTCAAACCAGCGCCTTTTTGGCACCCAATGACTTCTTTTTATTCCGGCACATCAAGAAAAAAATGCGTGTTCAACGATTTTCGTCGCCAGAAGATGCTGTTGAAGCGTTCAAAAACCATGTTTTGGAGGTGTCTCAATCGAAGTGGAAAAAGTTCTTCAATAATTGGTTTGAGCGCATGCAAAAGTGTATACATCATGCTGGAGAATACTTTGAAAACCAATAAAACCATTTTTGATGATAAATATTCGCATTTTCATTATTAGGCCAGAAATATATATAGTAGCCCTCGTATCCCTATAGTTTAACACAGTCATAATCCAATTTACAATTACATCTTCTGTTCCTACTTCCTCCAGAGCGGTCTGAATGACTGACGGGAGGACATTATTAAAGGCACCTTCTATATCTAGGTACGCTGCAAGAGTATAATCCCTAAAATCCAGGGACCTTTCAACATCTACCGATCTACCTTTTAGGTAAGCGTGCTGGCTATTTGAGAAGAAGCCTATGCTAATCCTACTTCTAATGTAATTATCTAGAATTCTATTAACAAATTGACGAGATATACCTTAAGATAGCGAGATACTTCAATAAATGTGAGTAGATCCTTCTTGGTGATTTCGGTGGAATAGCCCTTGACGTAGGCATGTTGTTGATTGAACAGTAAGTAGCCTTGATCAATTTTAGAGGATAGACTAATCGGCCAGAAATCCATATTTCCTGTAGGGGATGGCTTCCCGCTTTTGGGAAGAAGACAACCTTGGTAACTCTTCATTTAGTTGGTATATAGGGCTGATTCATACAACAAGCATACAGCTCTCTAAGCCGGGGAGCAATTGTATCCGCCACTGGCTGTAGATACGCCGGTGAGCCATTTTCTGGTAGTTTTTGGTAGCCCAAAGAATTCAGTTTCAATATCGCTGGTGACCTCCGTTGTCTGCATTTCAACGGAATCCCCAGGTGAAGAATTAAATTCCACTTCAGAGTTGCCTTGAAATGTGTATCGATTCCTCAGTGGAATTTTGCAGAAATCTAAACAAGATTTATTTTAAGACTTTCTCAACTATCTTCGTTGCAGCTTGATATCCTCCTCCTCCTTATATATAGCGCCGATCCCTGTATTAAAATAAATTCTAATACGATCTACTAATTCTCATCGAGAATAATTAATATTAGCGACAAGTGATGTCTAGACTAGTCGACTTTCCGCCCGGATTCCAACTACACTCTGCATCATTACCCATTTGCTTCGTCGTATAGCCGCCCAGCTGTGCCAGTAATTAACAAAAAATACAGCATAGCAAAGTCAACAACCAATTCAAGCATTGCTTGGCGCAGTTTGCGCTTTTCTTTTACGCAAATGCTGTTAACCGCAATCACTAATGACGGATGTAAAGTTGTTTCGTCAAAAACGAAAATGTTCGCTAAAATAGCAAAAGCAAAGACAGGCTGGCTGGCTGTCAGACTAAAATAGATCATCATCGTTTATAGAGCAGCGCCTTTGTTGTTCATAAACATATGAAAGAAAGTGCATTTTTCAATTGTTGTCAACTCTTAATGCAGCAGCAGAAGTTTGCTCAGTTGCGGCGCATTGCAGATCTGACAAAGATGAATCAAGACAAAACAACAACAAAGTTGTTGAACAACGACAGCAACAATTGCTGATTGTCGCGCAGCTGTCAGAATGTGGCATTAACAACATCTACATATACGGCTTACACGACCGGGACGGACAGACGGACGAATCTAATGACAGACAAACTCCCATCTAAACTTTTATACTCTAGTCCTCAGACAGATCTTTCGCAGACGGGCAACAACAACAATACTCGTAGTAATAACATCAGCAACAACTGTGAAAAATTCAAACTTTCAACAACAACAGCAACATCAGCGTCAGCATCAACGATGTCTATTAATAATAACTTTAGAGTGCAACTTAAAACGACCATATGTACAGAGACAATTGGACGGACGAAGACAAACAGACAAAAGCAACAAATGAACTTGGTTTCTGATCGAGATTGTAATCAACAAACGGCAGCCACAGCGTCAGGAACAACGGCAACAGCATTGACAACAACTGGGCACCAGCGAGATCATCAGTATCAGAGAATACGATTTTCGTCATTTCGGAGGTATGTTAATTTGGAAAACATTGACAGTGAAATTAGTACGATGCATTGTTGATGACGTAGATATTGTCGTGCTTTAAGTTCGTAACGTTGTCGCACAGCTTGTCTAACTTGTACAATCTCCTTATAGGAATATGATTGGAACATGAATGTAATCAGCTCACCACCTCATTTCGATCAGATCAAATCAGCCGGTATTATTGGAATATGAATGGAATGGATTGCATATAACGGGTGATCCAAGTAGAGATACTTTTTTAATAGCATTTTTTGACAGATCACGTGTGAGTCGTGTCATGCTGTCTTGTTATTTTTGTTAAGTATTGTTTGGCATTTCATCATGGAAAGACTTACGCCTGAACATCGTTTACAACTTTATTAGGAAAATTCACGTTATGTGAGGAATGTGTTTCGTGCATTTCGCTCAACTTATGGTCAACATTATCGGCTTACTGAGCGTGCTATTCGCAACACCATCACCCATCTTGAGACCCAGCATTCATTATGGGATAATATTCCACCGAATAGACCACGTCCAGCACGCAGTGAAGAAAATGTAGCGGCCGTAGTTGAGAGTGTACACGAAGACAGTGGAGAGTTGATTCGACGCCGTTCGCAGCAACTCGGACTGACGTATGGAACGACTTGGCGCATTTTACGTCGAGATCTTAAATTGAAAGCATACAAAATACAGCTTGTGCAAGAACTGAAGCCGCCCGACCTTCCCAAGCGGCATCACTTCGCTCTATGGGCTCTTGAAAAGTTCCAAGAAGATCCGACGTTTTCGAGCCAAATTTTGTTCAGCTATGAGGCGCATTTCTGGCTCAATGGGTATGTAAACAAGCAAAATTGCCGCATTTGCGACGAAGAGCAACGTGAAGAGATTCAAGAGCTGCCACTTCATCCAGAAAAAACAACGGTTTGGTGTGGTTTGTGGGCCGGTGGAATCATCGGCCCATATTTCTTCAAAAAAGATGCCGGTGAGAATGTAACCGTCAATGCCGACCGTTATCGTGCCATGATAACCGACTATTTGATGCCTGAAACTGAAGCTCGTGATCGCAGCGACATTTGGTTTCAACAAGACGGCGCCACTTCCCACACATCGCATCAATCAATGGATTTATTGAGAGAACACTTCTGTGAGCAGATAATTTCACGTTTTGGGCCGGTCGATTGGCCACCAAGATCGTGTGATATCACACCGTTTCTCCTGTGGGGATATGTAAAGTCTAAAGTTTATGCGGACAAACCCGCATCGATTCAGGCCTTGGAGCAAAACATCACGCGTGTCATTCGCCAGTCGAAATGCTCGAACGAGTCATCGAAAATTGGACTCAACGGATGGACCATCTGAGACGTAGCCGCGGCCAAACATTTGATAGACATAATGTTCAAAAAATAAATGCCTAAGAATGTTGTTTCAAATGATAATAAACATTCCCCATTCAATTTGAATTTTCTGTGTTTTTTCTTTAAAAAAGTAGGGAACCTCGAAAAGGATCACGCTATACAACAACTATGATACTGTTTCAATGAAGTGAAAAATATAGCAAAGGATAGGAACAGATGGCGAAGTTTTTTTGAGGCCCTATGCCCACCATAAACCAGAGGACTTAAGAAGAAGCTCAATCATATCGTCAAAAGATCTGCGACAGTTGAGAGTTGTTCTTGAATTTTTGGGATGTATGTACATGTACCTTGTCATTGGGGCGCTATGTTGCTAGACGCATGTCCACATATTTCACTTTCCATGTATTTACTTACCATGTAAGGTACCTTGGAGAATGCAAGATACTATCCTGACAGGTTAATCTGTACTATAAATGTACTCGTATCCCGGTGAAGGTGATTGGCCCGGCACATATATCAGGTGGCACATGTATTGGGTTTTCTATTGGAAAAATTGGATTATATGATTTTGAAGTGACGTTTCGGCCATTTGTAATTTGTCATGATCTGTCATTTGTTTTTCATTGTATTCAGTAGTGTTTACAATTTCATCATGGAGAGAACAACGTTTACAAATTATTTCGTTTTATTATCAAAATAATCGTTCTCCAATTGCAACTTTTCGTGCTCTAAGTAATTTTTTTTAAATCTAAAAAAAACACTTTCCAGTCGACCTACGACCTTGACACCTATGAGCAATATTTTAGCTCTCGTTAAGAGCTATCTTTTTGCCATTGGCCGATTGTGGCTACGTGCCACACAGCAAATGAAACAATTGAATTGTTGCGAGAAAAGTTCGGGGATTCGATTATTTCAAGAAATTGCTGAATGGCCTCCAAGAAGTTGTGATTAACACCATTAGACTCTTTATTGGGGGGTTATTTGAAGTCATTGGTCTTTCGAAATAAACCAGACTTTCTTCAAGCTTTACAAGTCAATATCGAACGCGCCAATCATGACATACAACTTGATTTAGTGGAAAAAGTGCACGAAAATTGGGTTCATCGAATTCGTTCCTGCAGAAGAAGTCGTGGGGGCCACTTGAATGACGTTTTATTTAGAACTTAATTGTACTTCACATTCAGGAATACTTAATCTAGAGATTTAATGCCAGCCCAGGGTTACCATACGTCCTCCTTTGGGATGACATGTCCTCCTTTTTAACAAGTGTCCTCCCGTCCTCCCTCCTATTTCAAAAATGATCGATTTGTCCTCCTTTTGCTTCAAATTAAAATTTTTCACAAACAATAAACCCCCACATGAATTATACTCGCAACTACTTTTAGTACAAAGTTAGTACTACAATAATTGAGCTCGATGACTGAAATTTGGTACAGATACTACTTATAGCTGCAGGTAACTTGGGATTAAAAATGAGCAATATCGATAAAATTTTAGCATCTTCTGTCCGATGTGACTTATTAACGCCATAGAGACTGCAAATTTCAACTGGTCGAACTGAAATTGGTAATTTGGAAGTATGTATGTATATCCAGAACCCTTCCGACGAACAATGGTCATCATAGGGTCATGCTTTGATATAGCCACCACACAAAGGTACCTCATGATTTTACTTCTTAATGCAAGAAACTCAACAAATTTCATAGAATCAAAAAACAGTTGACATGCAATATATGGTGTAGGGTATGCAAAATTCGGCTTGTCAGATCTTAACGCCGCTTCACTTATTTAGTTTAATTAACACCTAAAAATTATTCGAGCTGTACCCACTTTAAAGTACGCCGAGTGCCTGACTGTCTCTTTAAAATTGTTCCTTAAGTACAGGTCGCACTTCCAATCCGATCTTGCTGAAATTTGACAATAAGGGCTTTTTCATACCTGGGAAGAAATTGGTCAAAGTCGGTTCAGATTTAGATATAGGCCCTATATAAATTTTCTTTCCGAATTGGCCTTTTAGCGCCACAAAAGCTTTTTCATACCCAATCACTTTGAAATTAAGCAGGATGGAGTTTCTTGATCCAAGGGCCCACATTGTCGAATTTGGATAAATTGGCTCAATGTAGCACCCAAGTACAAACCTTGCCAAATTTGAAGACAATTTGTTCTGATTTAGATTTAGTCCTCCGATTTGGCATCTAAGCGCTATAAAATACAAATTGTTGTACAAATCATAATCATAGGAAATTGTATTTTTTAAATGTCCTCCGAAAGTTTCAAACTCTCTTTGTAAATGTTACAAATGTCCTCCTTTTCTGACACAAAAGTCCTCCTTTTCGAAAAAAAGGTTATGGTAACCCTGTGCCAGCCTGAGTATTGGGTAATATATTTGGCTTCCAATCTTTGTCTGTTCGTAACATCTCAAATGCAATGATGAGGCAGTCCACTAATTCCTATATCGAAAATGGGATTAGGTATTCGTCAGAAACACAGAAAAATATCCAATTTTGCATCTTTTGTACTTTTGTTGAAGCTGTTTCTTGTGGGCACTTAAATGTATCGAAGCCCAGTCCTTGAAGATGTGTTGCACTTGTGGTAAGTTCCTCGGTCTCTCATTTGATGTCTGTAAGACATCAAATGAGAGTACTTTATGGTATTTCCCTTCGCATGTAAAAGTACAGAATAGTAGTAGAACTAATTCGCCAACTTGTCACACCACCCTCGACACAATGTACATAACCGAGAGAGCCTTGCCATTCATTAACCGCAGACAACACATGTTTTTTTTTGCATACCAACAACAACGATAATAAGAAATAAAATAAAACATATTAGAGCTGATAGCTGTTTTGGAGAATGATCGACATCATCATCACCATCAACTTCAGCAACAACAACAACACATGGATACATAGATAGATGGTTGGACGGATGGATGAATGATCAGCAGCAACAAATGTCAGACATTTATACGTCCAATATGCGAAGCGACAACAATTGTAACGGCGACCGCAGCCGAATCGTTCGCCGTTCGCGGTGATTGTGTTTTGTGATGAATGCACTTTGCAAAAGAAAAACAGTTCAAAGCTCTTTATTTCATGCGCTGACGGACATGACTGAGTTGGTTTTGAACTCGTCCGAGTAGTAGACGAGTATGGATGCCACTATGTTTGTGTGCCTCTGTGTATGGGGTGAAGGAATCACATGTTGCCACAGTTGGTTGCAGTGCATTTGTTGTAGCTGCTGCTGTTGCTTCTCTTGTGTGATTCCATTAAAAATAAAGCACAAACAATTGCATCTAATGAGTCCAACGACACTTATTTGCAACTGCAACAATAAGGCGGCCGCCAGCCGCTGTTGCTCTCGGTGATGCATATGTTTTATTCCGTTTATTCATCGGATGATTGTGTTGATGACGTGGATGACGTGGATGCTGCTGCTGTTGGCCGCCGTTGATGCCGTTACAAATCTTTGTTGCACGTGCGTTAAATGTCTGTCCATCTATTCTTGTACTTTTTTTTTTGCTGTTGTTTTCTTTGGTGTCGAAGTACTCAGCAAGAGTTCAGGAGCGAATGGAATCAAAGGGGAGGCCCATAAGGTAGCCCGTCAAATGTAACTGGCTACTAATGGCTGGAATCATGAGCATTTGTTATGATGGTATCCCTTGCGATGCAATCTTGATATATTTTAACAAAAATTCCAGGTGGGTAAAACAATGTAATATCTGCGTACGCTGACTGGAGTTTTGATTGTGCACATGCTGTGTTACGCACATCAGCTGATCATCAGAATTATAGTCAACGAAAACGATACTGAATGAAATAACCTTATCAAGTACAGTGTGAATGGGATAGTGAAGCGTTAAAATTATAGTCCACCCTATTCAAATGTCAACCTCACCTGCGCGTTGTACATCCTGCTTTAACAAATGAGGCCTGTCGACAGACCATGTATGGGCGGAATAACCATAATACGTAGTGACTAAATCCGCTACAGAAAAGTCAGCCTGGAGGCGTCGCTCTCACACAGATTCGACGATATGCAGAATAAGCTAAACTAAAGATAAACATCGCCAAAACAAAAAGCGAATCAATACTGCAATCTCCAATAGGCTCCATATAAACCATGAATATCTGGATGATGTGACGTTACCTCTGTTATCTCGGAAGTAACTTAACTTCATCAGGAGGATCAATGCCAAATTAAAAATATTAAATTCATATGTCAAATTTACACTGTTATATGGTTGTGAATCATGGAACGCAGCAACCAATGATATAAACGCAGTTCAACTATTTACCAACCGCTTTCTGCGCAGAATATTAAAAATATTCTGGTCAGCCTCAATCTCAAACACCAATTTATGGCAAATAACTTACCAAACCCCGATCAAGGACGAGATTCTAAGAAGGAAATGGAGGTGAATCGAGCACACGCTCAGAAAACGTGACGGAGATATCAACAAAAAACATAAATTGAATTCAATCCGCAAGGGAGTAGAAGGCAAGGTCGACCCGCTCACACATGGCGACGACAAGTTGAGAAATGAAATCAACTCAAAATGCTAGCTTTATATAGATATATATGGAAACAATTTGTTATGGCCCTATGGTCCTTATAGGATATACAGGAAATAATAATAATAAAAAGCACAGTACCAAGCTTACGGTTAAGGTTAAGAATTTTTTTCCCAAATTTTTTGTGTTGTCAGTGTTAGTTTGGTCGGTTTAATTTGGGACCGCCCTCGTATATAGCACTATTCATTTTTTATGCATTCTTACTTGTCGTTTTATTGGATTAGCTTTTTATTACAAAAAAACTTACACAAAAAATCTTACAGAGCAAATACGAATCTATAAAAATAAAGAAATATCTTCATATTTGCGTAACTTAAATCCGTCATCTACTGGCACTGAATATAACTTATGGAAAGCGACCAAATACCTGAAAAGACCAGCTAAAAGAAATATCCCGGTCAAAGATTTAAATAACTCTTGGTGTCGTACTAATGAGCAACAGGCATCAGCTTTTGCGGTTCACCTGCATGACACATTCCAGCCTTTTTGCTTAACATCCAAGGAACCAGAAGTTACGGATTTTCTGGACATTGCATGTCAAATGGACAAACCTATAAAACATGTAACACCTAAAGAGGTTTCTACCGAGATAAGAAAACTGAACAAAGGTAAAACTCCAGGATATGATAAAATAAATTCAAAGGTTGCCAAAGCACTTCCATGGAAAGGTAAGGTAATATTCCTTACTTTAATCTTTAATTCTATACTCAGGTTACAACATTTCCCCACGCAATGGAAATGTGCGGAAATAGTTATGGTTCCAAAGCCGAATAAACCGGAAAACAAAATAACTTCATATAGACCAATAAGCCTTCTAACCACATTTTCAAAAATATTCGAAAGATTATTTGTCCACCGCTTGCTTCCAATACTAGAAAAGTGCAACATCATACCTGAACATCAATTCGGATTTCGACATTTACATGGTACACCAGAGCAATGTCACCGAGTTGTTAAAATTATAACTGATGCACTTCAACGAAAAATGTATTGCTCTGCTGTATTTTTGGACGTCCAACAGGCATTTGACAAAGTTTGGCATAAAGGATTACTGTATAAATTAAAGAAACTCCTTCCAGCGCCCTATTTTATGTTCCTGAAATCGTATTTACATGGAAGAAGCTTTTATGTTAAAGTAAACAATACTAATTCAAATATATATAGAATAAATGCCGGTATACCACAAGGAAGCGTTTTGGGTCCCATTCTGTACACTATATTCACGTACGATATGCCTTGTATTGATGGAGTTACGGTAGCAACATACGCAGATGATACTACCTTCTTGCATTCAAGTGAGTCTATGTTTGAGGCTTCTCTTGTTATTCAAAATCAGCTGGATATTTTACACGAATGGCTTATCGCTTGGAATATTATGATTAATCCTCAAAAATCTTCACATGTCACATTTACGCTCAGATTAGGGAACTGCCCTGATGTTTATTTAAACGGGTCACTCATACCACACTGCAATTCGACAAAATACTTGGGTTTACACTTAGATCGAAGATTACGATGGAAAGATCACTTAAAAGCTAAGAAAAGTCAGATTGATCTAAAATTTAAAAAAATGTACTGGTTGCTGGGTCCAAAATCAGAGTTAAGTTTAGAAAATAAAGTTTTGTTATACAAGTCCATTCTAAAGCCCATTTGGAGCTACGGTATTCATCTTTGGGGAACCTGCAGAAAGTAATGATGTCCGGCGATTGAAGAGATATGATGTCCTGGATCTCCCATTTCGAAATTAAATTAAATCTAATCTAATAAACTTGATCTCTATATATTCTAATTGTTAGTTATATATAACTTAATAGTTACTATTCCAAAGAAGGAATCGTAACATTTGTTATTTTTATAAACCATCATACAATTTGCTTAATATTATATAATAGATTGCAAATAAAGAATATTAAAAAAAAAAAAAAAAAAAAATGAATATTACAGTCTTTTCCAAGCAAGGCCCACTATTTCAAAGCCTTAGCCATACCGTTGGGCGCCATTGTTCTGCAGCAGTTGCAGTTCGAACCGATTGTCATCGAACTTAAATAATTGATTACTCCGTGTGTCGCGTTAGTGGCTGTGGGTATGTATGTATGTGGATGGTTCATTTGACATGCAACGACAAATGTAAACGTAATGTCACCAGTGGTACATCAAAAAGGTTTTCGTTGTTTGATGGACTGATTGACAACTTAATTGATGAACTTAGTTTTTTCTTCAGCTCCTGTGTTCTTTTCCATTGTTTTATTGTTGACATTTGCAAATAAATACGTTATGGCCGAAGTGTTTTCAAATCGGGGTTTGATTAGATTGAATAGGTTTAAATGTATACGAACTTATTAAACAAGTTTTAAATGATTAAGTTTGTTTATCTGCGGCCTAAGAAGAACTGTTATTAAAATATTAAAATACATTCATTGGAATTGATAGGCACCCCAAAGCGAATAAACAAGCTTCCGCTGCCACAAATAATGCATCGCTCTTGTCAACATCCTAGGAGTAACTTTCGACTGGGGAACACCAGTTGCGTTATTGCTCAAACCACTGCTTCTGAACCATTAGGCCAATTTGTTCAGAGCTACCTGCATAATGCTTCTGAGGACGTTGGGGAATTTGCCGGTTACTACGACTGCAACATCGTCACGAAGCCACAACGTTCCAGATTTAGTAGGATTCCATTCACCGCATAGATTCAAAATTAGTGGAGACAGTACATCTCCCTGTGGAGTCCTTCTGTTTACAAATCTCGCTGGAGTTGTGGCTCCGAGACTTGCTGTTATTCGAGCATAGCACAGAATTAGTCTAATGAAGTTATAGTTCACCATTAATTGCGACTGCGCCTAAATTACCGCATCTGAGTGAATGTTCTTAAAAGACTCTGCAATATCAAGAAAGGCCACCATAGTGAATTCCTTGAAATGTAGGGATAATTCGATAGTGCCGAAGACTTGACCTTCTTGTATGCATGCTGGTTTCCCGAAAAGATTTCCCTTCATCCGGGGTTTCCCTAATGAAAGAATCTAAGATACTTTCTAGACCTTTAAAGGGGAACGAGGATGGACTAATTGGCCTGAAGTCCTTTGGCATTGAATGTGATGCCTTTCTTGCTTTAAGTAAATGTATACTTAAATCTAAACAGAATTTCCACCACATTTATCAGTATTCACTCTTCGATAAACATATTTGCTTCTGAAAAAAATAGCGATCAATAAGTATAATAATGTTGTCGATTGAAACGATTGTATGGGATCTATATCAAAACATGGACCTATGTCGACCGTTGTTCGTGTGAAGGGTTCTGTGAAAAAATATACCACAACACAAATTTTCAGGCCCATCAATTAAAATTTGTGTAATCTATGGTATAGATGCTACGCTCTATGCAAGGAGATGCTGTGTAAGGAAACCATATCAAATGGATCAATACTGCCATGCTCAATCCCATCTGACCTGCAGGTATAATAGGTATCCGTACTAAAATCCATGGGATTCCTCCTTGTTGACAACATCCAGTGCCGCAACCGGCCAAATTTAGAAGCGCGATGGTAGCACTCAACAGCGTTCGAGCGTCCAGTTATCAGCAAAGGCAGCCATCAAAACATAGTCTATAGTAATCCCTGACAGCGAACCGACAAGTCTGATGAGCACGGTACGCATAACACTCCGGACATAGGGGAGTTTGTTCTAAGTACAATCACTGCTGTAGGGGAAACACATTTCCACCACAGAATAGCCACCGGTGACGCCCACGTATTAGCAAGACTACGTACAAATACAGTCAATTACCCCTGACTGCAAGCCATACACCGATGGGCACGAGGTCACATTACCCCCCGATTATAGGGGAGTTAGTTTTAAGAGGAACCGCTTCTTTGTGGACCATTTAGCATTACCCAGGATGCACAAGGTGAAAGCAGTCTACTGTCACTGGCAATTTTTCTTTATCGTAAATCGAAGGACGAGCTGGTGGGACCTTTTATTAAGGAACCAGAAATCGAACTTTACTTCCGCCTCCCAGACCATAACACGGTATTTCAAGTGGAAGATCGAGTAATCACGAAGTTTGTGAACAAAAACAGATTATGAATAAGGAGCGCGCAACAGGTCAAACCAGTGCACAGTGGGAGGAATTCCAAAAAAAGGCAACAATTATGCTGTTTCTTAACCAAAGAACCGATTACGACAAAGGTTTAGGTTAGGGCGGCAGCCCTACCACGGGCTGAAATCGAAACCAACCTGTTTAATATACAAATTTATCGATAGTACGAATATTGGAAAGATCTGTTAGGCTGTCTAGAAACGACGACCCCAGTATGTCCAGTCGTCGTCAGAGCGGGGCAGTCGCATAGCAAGTGCTCAATGCTCTCCACTTCTTCTTCATCTCCGTAGCTTCTGCAGAAGTCATTGGAGTCAATACCCAATCTTTTGGCGTGTTCGCCGATCAAGCAGTGCCCCGTCAGAACTGATACTAACGTAGACAATCTTTGCCTCTCTAGTGCGAGGAGATATTTTGATCTTCTCAGGTCATACCTTGGCCAGATTTGTCTAGCTACCCTGCAGGTTCCGATTTCTGTCCATCTTTCGTTGGACTGCCTGAATGCCTCTTGCCTAAGCCAAAGCTTGCACATGGATAGTGGCGCACCAATATATAATGTATAAATTCTTCAAGAATGTGTAATGTCGTCCCTTTCCTAGCAAGTTCATCGGCTTTGCAGTTCCCCGGGATAGGCGCAGGCACCCATATGAGGTGTATATTAAACTGCTCAGCCATCTCGTTAAGAGATCTGCGGCAGTCGAGGGCTGTTTATGAATTTATGAATGTTGCCTGCAGAGAAATGATGGCAGCCTGGCTGTCCGAGTATATGACAACGCCAGTGTTGGTTACTATCTTGCGACTCAACCACTTGGCGACTTCCCATATTGCCATTATTTCGGCTTGATAGACACTGCAGGTATCTGGTAGTCTGTGAGCTATATCCAAACTAAGTTCTTCACAGTGTACTCCGAAGCCAACCTTTTCATCAAGCTTCGAACCATCCGTGTAAAAGTGGAGATGGTTTCTATTACCAGGTATTCTGCTAACCCATTCATCTCTGGCGGGAATTATTTTCTGTCGAAGGTGTACACAATTGGTAGATAGTCCACTCGGTCGGTTACCATAGCACTACACTTTGATATCCTCATGTGACCGTAGTTCTTGTAACTCCACATTGATAGGCAGTTTAATCTTATTACCGCTTTGGTTGCAACTTCTCTCGCCACAATATTAATCAGCAGTATACGGAGTAGGGCTTGTAGAGACTTGGTCGCTGTAATCCTTAAGGCTCCGCTTATGCTCAGGCAGGCTTTTCTCTGAACCTTTGTTAGTAGGTTGGTGCTGGTTAGTTTGTCAGTTGCCATCCAGCATACCACAATGCAGTATAGCAGTATAGGACGAACTACTGCTATATATATCCAGTGAACGATTTTAGGAAAGAGGCCCCACCGCGACCCTACAGCCTTTTTGCAGGAATATAAGGCGACGTTGGCCTTCCTTACACGTTCCAAAACGTTATCTAAATAACAGTTTTCTATCTAGAATTATTCCTAAAAATTTTGCACTTTCAGAAAAGACTAGATCTGTTCCATTTATCCGTGGTGGAGGGTCCACATGTGGGACATTATTCATCCTAGTAAAGAGAACCAATTCTGTCTTGTTTGGGTTTACGCCCAAACCGCTGCTTCTGGCCCATCTAACCAATTTGTTCAGAGCCACCTGTAGGATGTCTCTGAGGACATTTACCAATTTCCCACTCACTGCGATTTCCACGTCGTCCGCATATGCCACGACCTTGCAGCCACAACTTTCTAGATCTAGCAAGATTTACTCCGCCTTGTGGGGTCCCTCTGTTTACAAATATTGTTAGAGTTGTGGACCCAAGACATACTGTTATGCGTCTTCTGTAGAGCAGACTATGAATTAGTCTAATCAAACTAGAGTTAACTTTTAGATGTGACAGTGCAGCAATTACTGCATCTGAGTGAATGTTGTTAAAAGCCCCTTTTATGTCATGAAATGCCACCATGGTGAACTACTTGAAATGCAGGGCTGATTCTGTAGACTTCCCCTTATTGTCGGCATGTTGGTTCACCGACAGGAGTTTTGTATTCAGGTTTTCCCTAATGAAATAATCAAAAAGTCTTTCCAGACCTTTCAATAGGAAGGAAGATAGGCTAATTGGTCTGAAGTCTTTTGGCCTAGTGTGTGATATCTTCCCCGCTTTAGGTATGACCACCACTTTGGTATCCCTCCATCGATTCGGGAAGTATGAAAGCCTGATACAGCCTACATATATTTTCTCCAGCCAGGGTACACTACAACATTTTCTGCGGGAGTGATGCCGTCTGGTCCGGGTGACTTGAAGGGCTCAAAGCTATTAATAGCCCAGCTTATTCTGGATCTCTCAGTCAACTAGCTAGCGACGCTCGCAGTCCACTCGCACTCTTGTTGGTCCTACTGATCCTCTGGTTCTGTTAGAGAGTTCCCCGGGAAATGTGTGTCGAGCAGTACATTGAGCGACTGCTCGCTGTTTTTGGTCCAATTATTTGCCTCATCCTGCAAGTAACCCACTGTACAGGGAGTAACCCACTGTGCATTTTCCTCAGCCTTGCGGCGTCGGAGACCTTTTCCACTTCGCCACAGAGGGTATACCGAGAGTGTCTTTGGGCCTTTCTAAGCTCCTTCTTATAATTCTTTAGTTGCTCTTTATAGGCATCCCAAACATTAGCGACCCCAGTAGATTTAGCCTTGTTGAATAGCTTGTGGCAGGTATTTTTTATAGCCGTTAGCTCAGAAATCCACAATTGGGGTTTAGTTTTACCCTTGTACCTTGTTTTGGGACAGGCTTCTTCAAGGGAACTATTGAATGATGTGGTGATATGCTCGACCAGATTATCCAAACCGGCTTTGTCATTCGGTTCGTACAGATGTTTGGAGTTGAGGACTTTCTTGAAATTCTTCTGGACGGCACTTTTTCAGCGAGTTTGAACTCAATATAATGGTGATCTGAGAATAAGTGGTCGTCCAGTACATTCCACCCAATAATTTCGTCTGACAGCTGGTCAGTAGCAAACGTTACGCCAATTACGACAAAACTTGGCATAATTATGTACGAGGCTTTAGAGAGCTTAAGTTTTAAGTTTGAGCCACCTATGGTATACATGGGCGGACGTACAGGTCCTCAAATTGGCCACCTCGGCTGACCAGATTGTTCCAGCACGGGTAAATTTCTTTTGCTTTTATAATCTTTTTTGTGTGCAATCTACTATCCGACGCCCATAAAAGACATTTACGTCTAAGAGTTAGCTCATATAGTTACCGAGATATTTGTAATTGTAAACTGAATTCTTAAATTTGCTATATGATGAAAAAAACGATCCGATATAGCCAATAACACAAAAGTTGAGGCCATTTGAAGTTATATACAGGGTTTTCCAATAAGAGTGATATGGTTTCTTTGAAAAAAAAATACACACTTATTGTTAAGGAAATTCAAAAGATTTTTAATTAATTTGAAGTACAATCGATACAATTAAGTTCTAAATAAAACGTCATTCAAATGCGACTTCTTCTGCAGGAACGAATTCGATGAACCCAATTTTCGAGCACTTTTTCCACTAAATCATGTCGTATGTCATGAATGGCATGCTCAATATTGACTTGTAAAGCTTGAAGAGAGTCTGGTTTATTTCGAAAGACCAGCGACTTCAAATAACACCACAAGAAATAGTCTAATGGTGTTAAATCACAACTTCTTGGAGGCCATTCAATATCACAATTTTTTGAAATAATTGAATCTCCAAACTTTTCTCGCAACAATTCAATTGTTTCATTTGCTGTGTGACACGTAGCCACAATCGGTCAATGGCAAAAAGATAGCTCTTAACGAGAGCTAAAATATTGCTTATGGGTGTCGAGGTCGTAGGTCGACTGGAAAGTGTTTTTTTTTTTAATTAAATTAAATTATATTATTAGGACTAGTTTCGAAACAGCCGTTAAAACATTTAGAAAAAATTGATTTTTCTTTTTCAAAAAAATCCTTCTTTGTTTCATTTGCTGTGTGACATGTAGCCACAATCGGTCAATGGCAAAAAGATAGCTCTTAACGAGAGCTAAAATATTGCTTATGGGTGACGAGGTCGTAGGTTGACTGGAAAGTGTTTTTTTTTTAATTAAATTAAATTATATTATGAGGACTAATTTCGAAACAGCCGTTAAAAAATTTAGAAAAAATTGATTTTTCTTTTTCAAAAAAATCCTTCTTTGATTTCACAAAATAGCCACAAAAATAGAATAATCTGAAGAAAAATGTTGATTCCAAATTTTGAAAGCTAACATCTCAACGAAGAAATAAATATCTATATATTAAAAATTAGCTTGGCAATAACGCCCATTTTTGAATAGACTATGGGTACTATAAAAGCATAACACTATACACATTTTCAAGTGTTTATCTGCGGAGGAATCATAACTTTGACCGTTAACTTTTTGTGCAAAATTGACACATTTGTATGGACCATGTCCATGGACATACATTTATGCTAGTGGTTCGCGCTGTTGTGCGCTCCTTAATTCGACTAAGTGTATTCGGATTTCACATAACCCTTTTTGCGCAATAAAAAATAAACTATAATTTCATTACTTAACAGCCTATAAAATTTAACAGCAGGTCCTTCAATTGAAAGAACGTCCATCGCCTTGCACCACCCACTGCCAACGCCCCTCAGAAACAAAGTCAATTATTGTCAAAACATAGTAAACAAATATGTCATAATATCAGACTTATTTAACAAATGTCAGAAAACTGCAATAAACACAAAAAAGGGGCGGCAGCAATGGTGACAACACATTTTAAAATCTCTAGTCCATTACGGGCTGAATGTACTTCAGATTTGTCTGTAACCAGAAAAACGACAGGCGGATAGGAATCCCATAAAATAACACAACAATAACAGTTGTGTGTGTGTATTTTGTTTTGTGTATTAATAAGGACATCATTCGAATGGATAACAAACAAATGAAATTGGTGTAGAACAAAACACTACTCATTGAACGAATATACCAAATGGACGGCCGACCGACCAACCAAATGGCATTATCCTTGCGCAACCCCCGGACACGATTTTCATACGAATTTCCAATGTTTCAGGGGTTGAATATTGTCTGGAAGGACCGATGGCAAACAACCAACACCACCAACTAACAATAGATAATAAAATGTAGATATGGTACAAGCAAAGTCAAGAGGTTATGAATAAAAATTAGAGATGAACGAATTATTGGGGAGAGGCGGAAAAAATTGGTTTGGTTGTAGACGAATGTAAGTACGCTACGTTCACAGAGGGGAGAAATCTCTGATTTTCATGTTTGAAAAATTTTCCCGATGCTTTCCCAAATATCGGTATATATCAGAGCTGGATATATGTATATCGACTTCTTTCTCATTATCTTCTCTGGACAGGCAACAAAATTAGCTATTTGATAAAAAAACCAGTAAGGAAAGGCAGAAAGTCGGGCGGGGCCGACTATATAATACCCTACACCTCCCTAATAATGCGATAAGGGTCATTGCGATAATAATTTGGAATAATTGGTAAATGGGTAGGAACATATTATCTAATTCTGAACCGATAATCGCTAAATTAAGTAATATTCGTTCCTAAATTGAGAAACATATTTCTGGAAAATTTTAATGATCGGAAGTAAAGTACAACTTCTATAGCGCTTTGATACCAAATCAGGAGGAACATATGTACGGATGTTATATATAAATCTGAACCGATTTTCCCTGAATACTCATTCATGTAAAAAGACATCTTTCTGTCGAATTTCGTACTGATCGGATATAAAATACAATCTCTACAGCGCTTGCATGTCGAATCGGGGGTAACATATATATGGGGCTATATCTAAATCTGAACCGATTTTCTCCGAATTTGGCAGTATTTCTTCATGTAGAAGGAAACCTCTTTTTGCCGAAATTCGCACTGATCGGATATAAAATAACATTTTTACAGCGCTTACATGTGAAATCGGGGGTAACGATTATATGGGGGCTATATCTAAATCTGAACCGATTTCTTCCAAATTTAACAGTGTTCATTCAAATAATAGGAAACCTCTTTCTGCCGAATTTCATACTGATCGGATATAAAATAACATTTTTACAGCGCTTACACTTCAAATCGGGGGTAACGTATATATGGGGGCTATATCTAAATCTGAACCGATTTCTTCCAAATTTAACAGTGTTCATTCATATGATAAGAAACCTCTTTCTGCCGAATTTCAGACTGATCGGATATAAAATAAAGTTTTTAAAGCGCTTACATTTCAAATCTGGGGTAACATATATATGGGGGCTATATCTAAGTCTGAACCGATTTTAACCAAATTCTATCTAAATCTGAACCGATTTCTTCCAAATTTAACAGAGTTCATTCATGTAATAAGAAACCTTTTCCTGCCGAATTTCATACTGATCGGATATAAAATATACAAATAAAGTCAAATCGGGGGTAACATATATATGGGGGCTATATCTAAATCTGAACCGATTTTCTCCGAATTTAGCAGTATTCCTTCACGTAATAAGAAACCTCTTTCTGCCAAATTTTGCACTGATCGGATATAAAATACAGTTTTTACAGCGCTTACATGTCAAATCGGGGGTAACATATATATGGGGGCTATATCTGAATCTGAACCGATTTTCTCCGAATTTAGCAGTATTTCCTCATGTAATAAGAAACCTCTCTTTGCCGAATTTCGCACTGATCGGATATAAAATAACATTTTTACAGCGCTTACATGTCAAATCGGGGCTACAATATATATGGGGGCTATATCTAAATCTGAACCGATTTCAACCAAATTCAATAGGGATCGTCCTTGGGCCAAAAAAAAGATATGTGTAAAGTTTCGTCGAGATCGGACCATAATTGCGACCTGTACTTTGATTACAAGAATACATGCACAGACAGACAGACAGACAGACGGACAGACAGACAGACAGACAGACAGACAGACGGACAGACGGACATAGCTAAATCGACTCAGAAAGTGATTCTAAGTCGATCGGTATAATAAACGATGGGTCTATTTCTTCTCCTTTTGGGTGTTACAAACAAATGCACAAAGTTATAATACCCTGTACCACAGTGTGGTGTAGGGTATAAAAACAAGTAAGAAAGTTCAGTCGGGTAAATCGACTAATGAAACCCCTCACCTTGAGTCTCAAAAAAATATTTGTAAATTTATTTATTTTTTTGTTTTATTTAAATTTTTATTAATTTAAATTGCATTTAATAACTTTATTGTTTGTACTGGTATTAAAGTTAAAAACTGTTAACTTTTGATACACAAAGGTCCATTTGTGTGGGAAATACCAAAAGGGGCATCCCAATAACGGTCACTTTTCTCTGGACTCTAGGTACTATAAAAGCATTACACTGTAGAAAATTTCAAGTGTAGGGTGATCCATTTCGAGGTTCCCTACTTTTTTAAAGAAAAAAAAACACAGGAAATTAAAATTGAAAGGGGAATGTTTATTATAACTTGAAAGAACATTCTTTGGCATTTATTTTTGAAGATTATGTCTATCAAATGTTGGCCGCGGCTACGTCTCAGATGGTCCATCCGTTGAGTCCAATTTTCGATGACTCGTTCGAGCATTTCGACTGGTAACTGGCGAATGCCACGCGTAAACGTTGTTTAGGCGTAAGTATTTCCATGATGAAATGCCGAACAATACTTAACAACAAGTAAGAAAATTCAGTCGGGTAAACCGACTTATAAATCCCCTCACCTTGAGTCCCAAAAAAATATTCGTAAATTTATTTTTTTTGTTTTAATTAAATTATTATCAATTTAAATTGCATTTAATAACTTTAAAGTACGAGTATGTACTGGTATTAAAGTTAAAAGCTGTTTACATTTGGTACAAAATGGTCCATTTGTGTGGGAGGTACCAAAAGAAGCGTGCCAATAACGGTGACTTTTCTCTGGACTCGAGATACTATATAAGCATTATACTGTATGAAATTTCAAGTATTTGTATGCACTGGCATTAAAGTTAAAAGCTGTTTATTTTTGGTACAAAATGGTCCATTTGTGTGAGAGGTACCAAAGTGGCGTCCCAATAACGGTCACTTTTCTCTAGACTCTAGGTACTATAAAAGCATTACACTGTACAAAATTTCAAGTATTTATATGTACTGATATTAAAGATATAAGCTGTTAACTTTTGGTGTAAAATGGTCCATTTGTGCGGGAGGTACCAAAAGGGGCGGGCCAATGACGCCTATTTTTCTGTGGAATGTAGGTACTATAAAAGCATTACACTGTACAAAATTTCAAGTATCTGTATGCACTGGTATTACATTTATAAACTGGTAACTTTCTGTACAAAATAGTCCATTTGTGTGCGAGGTACCAAAAGAAGCGTGGTAGTAATGCCCATTTTTCACTGTATTGTAGGTACTATTAAACCTTTACACTGTACAAAATTTCAAGTCTTTATAAGCACTGGTAATAAAGTTATAAGCTATTAACTTTTGGTTCAAAATTGTCCATTTGTGTGGGAGGTACCAAAAGGGGCGTGGCAACTTCGCTTATTTTTCTCAAGGTAATAGTGACTAATAAACTAATAATATGTGTAGAATTTCAGAGTATTCAAATAAGTAGTATATAAGTTATTAAATAATCAATATTTCACTAAATGTTAATCCTTTGTGTGGGAGGTACTAGAAGGAGTGGACCAATATGGACCATCTTCGAACTTAGCCGCAGATAGAAGAAAATATTAGCACATACCAAATTTGAAGTCAATCGGTTACTCCTTTCGAGAGTTATCGTGCGCACCAGCCAGCAGACGGACGGACATTGCTCATTCGACTTAAAATGACCCAAAACGGATATCCGCCGAACATACTTAGGGTCTTAGAGCACTGCTTCGATGTGTTACACTTTTTTCGTAGCAAATGATATATACCCTCGTCACACTAAAGTGAGGGTATAAAAATATCATATAAATTACAATTTTATAGACAATTTCGTAGAAATTGAAGTATTATAGAAAATTGGATCGAATTACATAATAAAACGTACAAAATAGACGAATTTGCATTTTTTCGCAATATATTGTTCTATGGATAGAAATCGATTTTTTATAATTTTCTATTTGCCAAAATTTCTTCAAAGTTAAAAATACATTTTAATTGTAAAATTATATCAATATTAAATTTTGCTAAAACAATTCCTTAAAATTGCATATCTCTAGAAAATTTCTTTGAAATTAAATTTTTGTAGAAAACCTTGACGAAATCTGATTTTATAGAAATTAAAATTTTATTGAAAATTTCATAGAAATTAATATTTTATAAACAGTTTCATAGATATTGATATATTATAGAAAATGAAATATTTTCTCGCTTATTTCATCAATATTTAATATTTATTGTAAATTTAGTGGATATTGCACTTGTATACAAAAATTCAACAAAATTTAATTTAAATAAAAAAATGTATAGAAATCGATTTTATAGAAAATTATATTAATAGAAAATTTGAGCAAAATTTTATTTTAATACAAAAACTAAAGGAAAAATTTTTTTTAAAAGAAAATTCCGTCAAAATTATTTTTTTTTTGAAAAATTTGCTATTGTATACAAAATTTCAATTTTATAAAAAAAAATGGATAGAAATCGATTTTTAATAATTTTTTATTTGCCAAAATTTCATCAAAGTTAAAAATACATTTTGACCGTAAAATTATGTCAATATTAAATTTTGCTAAAACAATTCCTTAAAATTTCATATTTTTAGAAAATTTCTATGAAATTAAATTTTTGTTGAAAATTTTTATTGAATATTAAATGTTTCTATAAAATATTTTTTTTTTAGAAAATTCCGTTTAAATTGCATTTTTTTTTGAAAAATTGTGTTAAAATACATTTTAATTGTAAAATTATGGCAAGATTAAAGTTTGCTATAAAATCGATTTTATAGAAAATTTTATCAATAGAAAATTTGAGCGAACTTTTATTTTAATACAAAAACTAAAGGAAATAGATTTTTTAATGAAAATTATGTCGAAATTATTTTTTTTTTCGAAAAATTTTTATGTTTCTATAAAATTAATTTTTTTAAAAATTCCGTTAAAATTGCATTTTTTTTGGAAACAATTTCGTCGGAATTGAATATTTGTTGCAAACTTTGTGGAAATTGTTATTGTATACAAAATTTGAGCAAAATTTAAATTTAGTAAAAAAATGGATAGAAATCGATTTTTTTATAATTTTCCATTTGCCAAAATTTCATCAAAGTTAAAATACATTTTAATCGTAAAATTATGTCAATATTAAATTTCGCTACCAAAATTCCTTAAAATTACATATTTCTAGAAAATTTCGTTGAAATTAAATTTTTGTAGAAAATCTCGACGGAATATGATTTTTATAGAAATTAAAATTTTATTGAAAATGTTGTCTAAATTACAATTTTATAGACAATTTCATAGGAAATCATATTTTATAGAAAATGTATCGGATTACATTATAATTAAGTCTTTTAAAATTTACGAATTTATATTTTTCTACAAAATATTGCCCTATAATAATATTTCCTTGCAAATTTCATCAGAATTCCATATTTATTTCAAAATTTAAATTTAATAGAAAATAAATAAATCATTAATCATTGCAAACTACTAGAAAAATTCTTCGAAATTTAATTGGACTAATTTCGACGAAATATGTTTTTATAGATATATATATTTTTTGAAAATTTCATAGAAAATTGTATCGAATTACAATTATGTCCTTGAAAGTTTACACATTTATATTTTTCTACAAAATATTGCATAAATAATATTTCCTCGCAAATTTCATCAACATTTAATATTTATTGTAAATTTAGTGGAAATTGCATTGGTATACAAAATTTCATCAAAATTTAATTTAAATAAAAAATTGATAGAAATCGATTTTATAGAAAATTATATCAATAGAAAATTTGAGCAAAATTTTATTTTAATAGAAAATCTAAAGGAAATGGATTTTTTAAAGAAAATTACGTCAAAATTAGGTTTTTTTAAATTCCGTCAAACACTTATTTTTTCGAAAAATTTTTATTGAATATTAAATGTTTCTATAAAATCAAATTTTCGTAGACAATTCCGTTAAAATTAATTTTT
The DNA here is from genome assembly GCA_963930755.1 of Eudasyphora cyanicolor. Lineage (NCBI taxonomy): Eukaryota > Metazoa > Arthropoda > Insecta > Diptera > Muscidae > Eudasyphora > Eudasyphora cyanicolor. Next base: position 239,053,194 of record OZ005735.1, read on the forward strand.
TTTTTGGAAAATTTTGTTAAAAATACATTTTAATTGTAAAATTATGGCAAGATTAAATTTTGCTATAAAATCGATTTTATAGAAAATTGTATCAATAGAAAATTTGAGAAAATTTTATTTTAATACAAAAACTAAAGGAAATAGATTTTTTAATGAAAATTATGTCAAAATTTGTTTTTTTTTTCGAAAAATTTTTATGTTTCTATAAAATTAATTTTTTTTAAAAATCCTGTGAAAATTGCATTTTTCTTTGGAAAATTTTGTTATAAATACATTTTAATCGAAAAATTATGTCAACATTAAATTTTGCTACCAAAATTGCATATTTCTTTGAAATTAAATTTTTGTAGAAAATCTCGACGAAATATGATTTTTTAGAAATTAAAATTTTATTGAAAATTTCATATAAATTGAAATTTTATAGAAAATTGCATCGAATTACATTATAATTAAGTCCAACAAAATTAACGAATTTGTATTTGTTCACAGCGTTCTATAATAATATTTTCATGCAAATTTCATAGGAATTGAATATTTTGCAAATTTTTTAGAAATTGTTATTGTATACAAAATTTGAGCAAAATTTAAATTTAGTAAAAAAGATGGATAGAAATCGATTTTTTATAATTTTCTATTTGCCAAAATTTCATCAAACTTAAAATACATTTTAATCGTAAAATCATGTCAATATTAAATTTTGCTACCAGAATTCCTTAAAATTGCATATTTCTAGAAAATTTCGTTGAAATTAAATTTTTGTAGAAAATCTCGATGGAATATGATTTTTATAATTTTTTGTAATTTAATTTAAATAAAAAAATTGATAGAAATCGATTTTATAGAAAATTATATCAATAGAAAATTTGGGCAAAATATTATTTTAATACAGAAACTAAAGGAAATAGATTTTTGTTAAAGAAAATTACGTCAAAATTAGTTTTTTTTAAATTCCGTCAAAAATTTTTTTTTCGAAAATTTTTTATTGGATATTAATGTTTCTATAAAATATTTTTTTTTAGAAAATTCCGTTAAAATTGCATTTTTTTTGAGAATTTTATTGAAAATGCATTTTAATTGTAAAATTATGTCAAGATTAATCATCAAGATTAAAATTGCATATTTCTAGAAAGTCTCCACCAAATTTGATTTTATAGAAATTGCAATTTTATTGAAAATTTCATATAAATTGCAATTTTATAGACAATTTCATAGAAACTGAAATTTTATAGAAAATTACATCGAATTACATTATAATTATGTCCTACAAAACTAACGAATGTGAATTTTTTCACAAATTTTGTTCTATAATAATATTTTCTACAAATGTAATTTCTATGAAATTTACAATATATATTAAATTTTCATGAATATTGAAGAACATTTTAAAAAATGTTTAAAAACTACGTCTTCAAATATTCACTTATTTTGTCTAAAAATATCACAAATTGCATTACAATCGATAAATTCATTACTTTTTCGTAAGAACGCATTTTAGACATTTTCAAAAGTCAGAAATCCATTCACTCTCCGCAGAGCCTTCCAGTGATGCCGCGAATAAATTTAATGAATATATTACTATTATTTATTAAATTTATTCGCGGCATCCCTGGAAGGCTTTTCTGGAGAGCCGCGGCTCACACGTTGGTATATCCTGGTGTAAATGCTCCTTTTTTTAACCGCTATTTAGAAATGTGTATAATATTAAACCGGTATCAATACTAGTTTAGTCGTACTCTCTGTATGTATTGCTAGGTAAGTAACAATGGATGGTTTTATATCAAAGTCGGTCCCATCCGACTTTCCTTACTGCTTTTTAACTTATCCTTGTCGAAAATATTTATTATTTAAAAAAGAAAAAAACTTTTAATTTTGCTGAATAGTATTACTTATAAAATCTCTCTAAAGAAGTTATTGACTTATTTCAAGGTGTGCATTTTTTCAGTATAAAATTCATGCCGAGTTCAACAGTAAATCTAATTTTCCGGTCTTTTGTTACTAATGCATGAAGGTACTAAAACTTCTTCCATTACTGAATGAAGGGTGTCGCAGGATATTTTACGCTCGCACACACACACAAACACACTTATAAACCAAGGATTACCACTCTGTCTCTCGCAATTAGAACAAGTAACACAATGATGACAAATGTTAATGTTTATGTTATCCCTGATGTCCTTGTCCCCGTCCCCATCACCGTCACCGTTGTTGTTCGTCGTGTAGCTGATATGGAAGTGGCAAAAAAAGGAGCATTTATCCTTATATCGCATTCACGGGGCTAAAAGTCCTTAAATGGTCCTTATGTTGATATTTTCTTAACTTTGCCATTGAGGCACAGCGGCAGCAGTTGTTGTTATCATTCATTCATTCGTTGCTTTGAAATGAATGCGATTTTGATGTCATCATTTGCTATGCTAATATGCCGAATTGCAGAGGAACAACAGCAGCAGCGGCGGCTACAGAAGGCCAAAGGCAACCAACATTTGTTCAGCGTTTTGGTTTGTTAGCTGTTTTTCGGTGGTGCCAGAGCAGCAGCAAAATGTTGTCAGTTGTTGGTAACGTGAAAATGCTTTTAATTCATTAAATGGTTGTGCAGAATTTCGGCATAAGTTCGTCCATCCGCCCGTCTGCTCGCCTTGGCCCATGGCTAGAATGAGGACCTGGATGGCACATGTTCAATTTGTTGTACTCGTAGTCAAGTTTGTTTTTTGTTTTTTTTTCTTTGTTCTGTTTGCCGAACATTTGTCTTGTTTTTACTCTTTTGGCTGTTCAATTCATTTGCTCCCCGTAAAAATGTACCTTTTCCAATCTGTGGTTCTGTGATCTGTCTGTCTGTACTTTTACAGGCTTTAGTTAATGTAACTTTTTTGTTTTTGATGTGGTGAGGCGGTAATCTTGAATTATTTATGAGTTTTTAATTATGAGGCGTCGCCTCAACGCCTTCTCTTCGGTCGGCCAGAATGTGCACTTGTTCAGAAAATTCTGTCTGCCGCCATCGTAATCATCATTATCGTCCGCGTCGTCACTGTGCCGTCGCTAGGCTTCTGTCATCCAATGGATTCTTGTCTTGAGTTTTGTGACGGCAAAAGCGATAAATTTGAATAACATTTACAGGTGAATGAAGTCAAGATTTAATGGTCGTCTTTATGAATAATGATAAATAAGTAAATAAATAATATTGCAATGCATTTTATGCACTGGTTATTTCTATAGCTGTTGACAGCTGTCAAATGTCAACCGCTCGTGATAGGAAAACTAAGGATTATCCTTTCGGTTTTAGACAGTTGCGTTTTCTTTAAATCAAGGACAAAGAAGTCATAATATTATGTCAAAAATAAGACAAGAGTATGAAAACATAGGTTACTCCTTTCGTGTGCAGCTGTCAGTAGACTGACACATATACACACAAACAGACGGACGGACGAACATTGCTAAAATGACTTAAAATGACCCAACTCGAATTTCCTTCAAACATACTTGGGGTCTTAGGTCACTCCTTTGATGTGCTACACTTTTGGTTCGTAGCACATGAGCCCTCTTAGGGAAGGGGATAAAAAGGAAATAACTCGATCATGGCATAAACAGGCAACCGATTACAATACAACTTGGCATGATTACAGTAGAAGTTAAGTTTTGGGAGACCTATGGTATACAGGATGTACAGGCCGAGCTACGGGGCCTTAATTTTGGCCACCTCGGGTGAAGAAAATGTTTAAGCAGATGTTACCTTTGTTTTTTTGACTGATTCAGGTCTACAAAAAGCTTTTTACACATAAGAATTATCTCCTATAGTTAGGTTAGGGTGGCCGCCGTTTTTTCCTTCAACTCACATAGACCAGTTTAGGTCCCTAGTGGTACCACGGGCTAAAATGCCAATCATCGAAATCAACCTGTTTGATATACAACTTTATCGATAGTACGAATATTGGTACCGGAAAGATCTGTTAGGCTGCCTAGAAAGGCCGACCCCAGTATGTCCAGTCGTCGTTTACTCAGAGCGGGGCAGTCGCATAGCAAGTGCTCAATGCTCTACACTTCTTCCTCATCTCCACAGTTTCTGCAGAAGTCATTAGAGTCCATTCCCAATCTTTTGGCGTGTTCGCCGATCAAGCAGTGTCCCGTCAGAACTGATACTAATGTAGACAAACTTTGCCTCTCTAGTGCGAGGAGATATTTTGATCTTCTCAGGTCATACCTTGGCCAGATTTGTCCAGCTACCCTGCAGGTGCCGATTTCTGTCCATCTTTCGTTGGACTGCCTGATTTCTTCTTGCCTAAGCCAAAGCTTGCACATGGATAGTGGCGCACCAATATATGCAAATTCTTCGAGAATTTGTAATGTCGTCCCTTTCCTAGCACGTTCATCGGCTTTGCAGTTCCCCGGGATATCCCTATGCGCAGGCACCCATATGAGGTGCCTGCTCAGCCATATCGTTAAAAGATCTGCGGCAGTCAAGGGCTGTTTGTGAATTTAGGGATGTTGCCTCCAGAGAATTGATATCAGCTGGCTATCCGAGTAAATGACAACGACAGTGTTGGTTACTATGTTGCGACTCAGCCACTTGGCGACTTCCCATATTGCCATTATTTCGGCTTGATAGACACTGCAAGTATGTGGTAGTCTGTGAGCTATATCCAAACTAAGCTCTTCACAGTGTACTCCGAAGCCAACTTTTTTCATCAAGCTTCGAACCATCCGTGTAAAAGTGGAAATGGTTTATATTACCTGGTATTCTGCCAACCCATTCATCTCTTGCGGGAATCATAGTGATATAATTTCTCTCGTAGGTGTACACAGTTGGTATATAGTCCACTCGGTCGGTTACCATAGCACAACACTTTGATATCCTCATGTGACCGTAGTTCTTGTACCTCCACATTGATAGGCAGTTTAATCTTATTGCCGCTTTGGTTGTAACTTCTCTCGCCACAATATTAATCGGCAGTATATGGAGTAGGGCTTGTAGAGACTCGATCGCTATATTCCTTAAGGCTCCGCTTATGTTCAGGCAGGCTGTTCTCTGAACCTTTGTTAGTAGGTTGGTGATGGTTAGTTTGTCAGTTGCCGTCCACCATACCACAATGCCGTATAACAGTATAGGACCAACTACTGCTATATATATCCAGTGGACGATTCTAGGAGAGAAGAACCACCACGACCCTACAACCTTCCTGCAGGAATATAGGGCGACGTTGGCCTTCTTCACACGTTACAGTACGTTAAGTCTGAATGACAGTTTCCTATCTAAAATTATTCCTACAAATTTTGCAATTTCAGAAAAGACTATATCTGTTCTATTTATCCGAGGTGGAGGGTCCACAAGTGGGACATTATTCATCCTAGTAAAGAGAACCAATTCTGTCTTGTTTGGGTTTACGCCCAAACCGCTGCAAACCTTGTTAGAGTTGTGGACCCAAGACACGCTGTTATGCGTCTTCTGTTGAGCAGGCTGTGTATAAGTCTAATCAAGCTAGAGTTTACCTTAAGATGTGACAGCAATTACCACATTTGAGTGAATTCCTTGATATGTAGGGACGATTTGCTAGTGCTCACAAGTTCGAGCAGGGCTGATTCTGTAGACTTTCCCTTATTGTAAGCATGTTGGTTTTCCCACAGGAGTTTTTTTATCCAGGTTTCCTCTAATGAAATAATCTAAAAGACTTTCCAGACCTTTCAATAGGAAGGAGGATAGGCTAATTGGTCTGAAGTCTTTTGGCCTAGTGTGCGATATCTTTCCCGCTTTGGGTATGGAGGGCCACCAAAGTGGTATTCACTTTGGTGTCCCTCCATCGCTACCGGAAGTATGAAAGAATGATACAGCCTACATAAATTATATGCAGCCAGGGGATAATGTACTTTAACATTTCCTACATTTCTGCTGTGGTGATGCCATCTGGTCCAGGTGACTTGAAGGGCTCAAAGCTGTTTATAGCCCAGCTTATTCTAGATCCTTCAATCAACAAGCTAGCGACGCTCGCAGTCCACTCGCACTCTTGTTGGTCCTGTGGATCCTCGGACTCTGTTGATGAGTTCCCCGGTAAATGTGAAATTTTGAGATGAATTCTTGCCAAAATAGAATATAAACGGCAAAGTTTGAGCAAAATTTCTTAGAAACTGTGGTGGTTATGGCTCAAATAAGCCTTTTTGGGAGCGACATCTATAGATGGACTATAACAAAATATGAACTGATTTAGAAAATATTTACTGCCATGAATTCTTGTCTTAATTAAATACAAACTGCAAAGATTCAGTCAAAATACTTAGAAAATGTGGTATGTATAGCTTAAATACGTATATTTTATAAAAATAAATGCAAAAACATTATATTTTACTATTTAATATTTTTACATTACTATTTAGTGCAAATAAGGAAAAATTAATAAAAAATTGGGTTTTTTAAATAATTTCTGAACTGCGGCGCTTTTCGCAACATAAATGGCGTCAACATTCTAATTTAAAATTTTCACCAGCAGCGCTTAATAGCAATAAACAACAATAGGCGTGTTTTCGTTACACCATAAGTGCTTAATTTGTATGGGGAGCTAAGCACTTTTAAGCACTATTAGTTCCCGATGAAGTTTGGTGCCAGATTGGGCACCCTATATTTAGCAATATGGCATCCCATTTTTGGAGAGATTGTTATCAATTATTGTGAATTAACGGGAAGAAGAAGAACAAAAATGGGAAATTATTTTAATATTTGCAAAAAGAGTGTAAACAATTGAACATAGAATAGTAAATATATGTTTTATAAATACTTTTCACGAATTTTTTGTCTGTTTAGCACAGTTCTTTCATCGCAACTCGTGGCACCATTGCTACCAGATAGTGAAAATCCGCCACTTATTGCTTATGTATGTGCCAGTTAGTGGAAGTCAGTTGTTTTCGTTGCAAAGTGCTAAACTAAAATTGCTAGCTTGCAACGAAAACATGCCTAATATAAAACATAATACTTTAAAGAAAACTCTAAAAACTTGGGATACCAATCAAAAAAATCCGCCTTCAGTGATTTAAAATTTCCTTTAATTTGAGCGGTCGCATGATATGTGGACTCAAGGTCCATTTTTCAAGACCCTCGAGGGCCTTCCCTAGAGAGGACTTGACATATTTTTTTGCTTATTTGCAATCTACTGGCTATTTCGTTTAATTTTCCCTGTCCGGTACCGGGTCCGACCGACAAATTTTTACCTTTTTTCTTTTTTTTTTGGCCCATTTTAAGGTGCTATAAAATTTTTTTTCTGAGACATTCACTGTAAGCTAAAATTTGGCCCAAAAAGATGAAAATATGTAAATGTGTTAGGTTCGGTCTTGCCGAATCTTATATACCCTCAACAATGGATCGGACGGACACGGCTAATTCGTCTTGGAATTTTACGACGATTAATAATATATGTAACGGGTGATCCAAGTAGAGATACTTTTTTCAATAGGCGTTTTTTGACAGATCACGTGTGAGTCGTGTCATGCTGTCATGTTATTTTTGTTAAGTATTGTTTGGTATTTCATCATGGAAAGACTAACGCCTGAACAACGTTTACAAATCGTTCAACCTTATTGCGAAAATTCACGTTCTGTGAGGAATGTGTTTCGTGCATTTCGCTCAACTTATGGTCAACATAATCGGCTTACTGAGCGTGCTATTCGCAACACCATCACCCATCTTGAGACCCAGCATTCATTATTGGATAATATTCGACCGAATAGACCACGTCCAGCACGCAGTGAAGACAATGTAGCGGCCGTAGCTACACGAAGCCCGTGGAGAGTCGATTCGGCGCCGGCGCCGCCCGACCTTCCCAAGCGACATCGCTTCGCTCTATGGGCTCTTGAAAAATTCCAAGAAGATCCGAGGTTTTCGACCCAAAATTGCCGCATTTGGGACGAAGAGAAACCTGAAGAGATTCAAGAGCTGCCACTTCATCCAGAAAAAACAACGGTTTGGTGTGGTTTGTGGGCCGGTGGAATTATCGGTCCATATTTCTTCAAAAATTATGCCGGTGAGAACGTAACCGTTAATGGCGACCGTTATCGTGCCATGATAACCGACTCGTGATCTCGGCGACATTTGGTTTCAACAAGACGGCGCCTCTTCCAACACATCACATCAATCAATGGATTTATTGAGAGAACACTTCGGTGAGCAGATAATTTCACGTTTTGGGCCGGTCGATTGGCTACCAAGATCGTGTGATATCACACCGTTATACTTTTTCCTGTGGGGATATGTAAAGTCTAAAGTTTATGCGGACAAACCCGCTTCGATTCAGGCCTTGGAGCAAAACATCACGCGTGTCATTCGCCAGTTACCAGTCGAAATGCTCGAACGAGTCATCGAAAATTGGACTCAACGGATGGACCTTTCGCAGACGTAGCCGCGGCCAAAATTTGATACATAATCGTCAAAAAATAAATGCCAAAGAATGTTCTTTCAAATGATAATAAACATTCCCCATTCAATTTGAATTTTCTGTGTTTTTTTCTTTAAAAAATTAGGGAACCTCGAAATGGATCACGCTATACAACAAAATTTTGCACAGTGTAATATTTTTTAAGTACCTATAGCCTTGTGAAAAATGGGCTTTATCAACACGTCCCTGTTGGTACCTGCCACACAAAATTGACAAATCATGCTAAAATTTAATAGATCAGCATCTACTGTTCAACGTAGAAAAAAAGTGGTATTTGTTAAGCCCCTTCAGGTACCTCCCACACAAATTGACAGAGTATTTGCTGCAATTTCCATATGACATTAGTCACAAAGTGAGGGTATACCTTAGTCGGTTTACCGCAAATCAAACATTCTTACTTGTTATACTAAATATTAGTAGAGGTCTACAGGAAACTTTTTTACATTTAAGATATATTACACACAATTCCCGAGACAATTACTACTGAGTATCCGTTTGCATAATCCCGTAAAAATATTTGTTTAGTAATGCAATTTGCATTCCATTTCATTGGAGTTCTTTGCATAATATCAACTTAGAATTAATCATATTCTGATTAAAAATAATTACAATCCCTTTAAGATCAAGATATTAAGTGCAGACTCGTTTACGAAAGCTTTTCAAATAAGACCAATTCAAATCTACCAAGACCTCTGAACTAAATTATAATTCCCTTTTCAACATTGCGAGCAACTCAAATCAACTTGGCTAAGATCACATAAATCTCTGACTCGAATAATTGCTACTTGTTTTATTGCTAGTTTTCCATTTAATTAAATTTATTAAATAAACTGAGTGTTTAGCTTAGTTAGTCGAGTGAAGTCAGTACAAACAAGAACTGCAGAAAGCCCAAATGAAAAACCCTCGCCTCCTCTAGAGCGCAAAACTGACAAACCGTCCAACTGTCTATTTTGGACAAAAGGCGAGGAGGACCACTACTATCGGCTCGAGGAAGAGGGGTTCACCGCGAAAAGCCTTAAACTATATTCGCGATACTGTAATTACTTTAAATTGTTGAAATATGCAAATGAAGGTGTCAAACAACATTTTGTTAAATATTTGTATTTTTTGCGCCAGCTCTTTTTTCTGTTCATTGGTTTTTTTCATGTTTGTGATTTTTATATGCGAAATATGACAATAAATACGCACAATTTGCGTATGAAAACTACTCGAATGCGAATTCGCACAGGTGCCGCTGTTGTCGCCGCACGAAAAAAGCGCCAATTATTTGAAACGTGTTTTGCTGTGGATAATTTTATGGTACGATTTGGGATTTGTGATTTCTGTGGCGTTCTTATCAGATTGTAAAGTTAAATTCGCCTAATGTGTGTCCGAGTATCTGCGGATGCTGGGCAGCAGAGTTGCCGACTGCGGTTGCGTCGACTGAGATTCTGGGTCTGGTTTGCATTTGGCTTTATAAAATTTATTATAAAAGCTAATAGCAAAGAGATCAAGCAATTAATCAATTCGGTATTACAGAATGAAAACCGCAGCAAACAAACAAACAAATAGAAAAAAAACACATTCGTTCGCGCGATTTATGAATCAAACGCGATATGCAAATGCGTAGACAACACTCTTTGGACTGTCGGTAGAGGAATGGCTGACTGACTGTTTGACTAACTAAGCGGCAAGTGTGTGTCCGGTTTATTGGGGCAAGTCGAAACTTTTGAGCCCTCTGGCGCTACTGGCCGCATTCATTATTGAACGATTAAGTATTTCAAAAATGTATACTTTTCACAGATTTATTCATCTATTTCTGATCACGAGAATAAATTTGACACATGTTAAAGGCACAGTTAACCGTAGCCGTATGGTATCTTTAACGTAAACGTTACGTTGCCCGTTTGAGCAATTAGCCAGAGTAGAGTAAGTCCAGATTCACACTTGCAATTTTTTACTGCTGAATTGCAGTGTTTGTTGGAGAGGGACGCAGTCGGTAAGGGGGGAGAAAAAAATATTCCGTACTCGCAATTTTTTTGCAATGCGTTTTGCGTTTTCTTTCGCTGTAAAGTTTTTCGACATTTCCACACTGCTTTTCATTTAATATTCCTTGTTTTGTGCTCGGTTAATGAGTTTTAATGAACGGTGAAAAAAAAATTGTCGAAACAGAATACATTGTCTGAACGCAAATGCAATTTCAAAAGAGAATTGCAGAAAAAAATTGCAAGTGTGAATCTGGACTAAACGAGTCCTATGATACACCCAGGAAAATAATTGATTGGAATTCGAAAGTAACAATAAAAAAAGAGTACTAGCAACCAAGAATCTGTTGCAAACACCGTGTGCTGGTTGTACAGGGTTTGATTTCTTTGAAAAAATTTTAATATGTCATGATCTGTCATTTGTTTTTCATTGTATTCAGTAGTGTTTACAATTTCATCATGGAGAGATATACGTAAGAACAACGTCTACAAAATTATTCATTTTTATTATTAAAATAATCGTTCTCCAATTGCAACTTTTCGTGCGCTAAGTCCATTTTTAATCTTTACTCTCGTTAAGAGCTATCTTTTTGCCATTGTCCGATTCCCGATCCGACGTACCGTTAAGGAGTTACAGCAAAAATAAACTTTCGTTCACATTTGAAAAACACTTTCCAGTCGTCCTACGACCTTGACACCCATGAGCAATATTGTAGCTCTCGTTAAGAGCTATCTTTCTGCCATTGACCGATTGTGGCTACGTGCAACACAGCAAATGAAACAATTGAATTGTTGCGAGAATAGTTTGGAGATTCGTTTATTTCAAGAAATTGTGATATTGAATGGCCTCCAAGAAGTTGTGATTCAACACCGTTAGACTATTTCTTGTGGGGTTATTTGAAGACATTGGTCTATTGAAATAAACCTGACTCTCTTCAAGCTTTACAGGTCAGTATTGAATGTGCCATTCATAACATACGACTTGATTAAGTTGAAAAAAAAATGCTCGAAAATTGGGTTCATCGAATTCATTTCTGCAGAAGAAATCGTGGAGGCCATTTGAATGGCGTTTTATTTAGAACTTAATTGTATCGATTGTACTTCACATTAAATAAAAAACTTTTGAATTTTCTTAACAATAAGTGTTTTTTTTTCAAAGAAAGCATATCACTCTTATTGGAAAACCCTATATTTTGGGCGGAAATTCGTTTTGGAACATTTTAAGTATATGTAGGAGGTCGTTTTCGGCGGTTTCTTAACCAGACAACAACTACAAATTTTTTCATGAATAAGCGATGTGTAGCACTTTTTGGAATGCCTATGAATCAGATAGGTCACGACCTTCAACCTAATACCATTTTGTGAATTTTTTAACCATTTCTGCCGTGGACACCTCAATTGGTGGATCACTACGGTGCTATTCTAGGCAGCTCGTACAGCCCCGTTTAAAATGTGCCTACCAATATTTTATAGTTGTAAACAAAGGAACGGACTCCCCCAAAGTAGAATCTAGCTCGGTTTTGATATTGATTGGACTGAGACATTTCACATGATCGTGAGCAAACGCATCACCCATCATGCGCTCAGCTTTCTCATCATAAAATTTTCCGTCAATATGCGATGTATAGCACTTTTTGAATTGCCTATGACTTCAACTAGCTCACGAACCTTCAACCACCTAGGATCTACGAACCGCCTGCCACCTAGGACGCCGTTAGATTTTTTTGTGGGTGCCATGAAGGACCGGTGTTATGCGAACAATTCATTATCGATACAGGTGTATATCGTGCAAGTTATTCGAGAGATAGAGCCAGAAACAATTAACAAGGTCTACTGCAAAGCCGACTAAGGCAGCCACTCGAATAAAACCGTGTTCCATAAATAATGGGAATGTTTATTCGTTCGAATAAACCAATAATATGCGAGAACGTTGACATTCGCTTGTTTTTATACCCTACACCACACTGTGGTACGGGGTATTATAACTTTGTGCATTTGTTTGTAACACCCAAAAGGAGAAGAAATAGACCCATCGTTTATTATACCGATCGACTTCGAATCACTTTCTGAGTTGATTTAGCTATGTCCGTCTGTCTGTCTGTCCGTCTGTGCATGTATTCTTGTAATCAAAGTACAGGTCGCAATTATGGTCCGATCTCGACGAAACGTTACACATATCTTTTTTTTGGCCCAAGGACGATCCCTATTGAATTTGGTTAAAATCGGTTCAGATTTAGATATAGCACCCATATATATGTTAACCCCGATTTGACATGTAAGCGCTGTAAAAACTTTATTTTATGTCCGATCAGTATGAAATTCGGCAGAAAGACGTTTCTTCTTATATGGATGAACACTGTTAAATTTGGAAGAAATCGGTTCAGATTTAGATATAGCCCCCATATATATGTTACCTCCGATTTGACATGTAAGCGCTGTAAAAACTGTATTTTATATCCGATCAGTGCGAAATTCGGCAGAAAGAGGTTTCTTATTACATGAAGGAATACTACCAAATTCGGAGAAAATCGGTTCGGATTTAGATATAGCCCCCATATATATGTTACCCCCGATTTCATATGCAAGCGCTGTAAAAACTGTATTTTATATCCGATCAGTATGAAATTCGTCAGAAAGAGGTTTCCTATTATATGAATGAACACTTTTAAATTTGGAAGAAATCTGTTCAGATTTAGATATAGCCCCCATATATACATTACCCCCGATTTGACATGTGAGCGCTGTAAAAATGTTATTTTATATCCGATCAATGCGAAAGTCGGCAAAAAGAGGTTTCTTTCTACATGAAGGAATACTGCAAAATTCGGAGAAAATTGGTTTAGATTTAGATATAGCTCCCATATATATGTTACCCCCGATTTGACATGTAAGCGCTGTAGAGACTGTATTTTATATCCGATCAGTACGAAATTCGACGGAAGGAGGTTTTTTTACATGAATAAGTATTCAGGGAAGATCGCTTGAGATTTATATTAAAGCTCCATATATATGTTCCTCCTGATTTGGTATCAAACCGCTATATAAGTTGTATTTACTTCCGATCATTAAAATTTTCCAGAAAGATGTTTCTCAATTTAGGAACGAATATTGCTTAATTTAGCGATTATCGCTTCAGAATTAGATAATATGTTTCTACCCATTTACCAATTATTCCAAATTATTATGGCAATGACCCTCATCGCATTGTTAGGGAGGTGTAGGGTATTATATAGTCGGCCCCGCCCGACTTTCTACCTTTCCTTACTGGTTTTTTTATACCCTACACCACACTGTGGTACAGGGTATTATAACTTTGTGCATTTGTTTGTAACACCCAAAAGGAGAAGAAATAGACCCATCGTTTATTATACCGATCGACTTAGAATCACTTTCTGAGTCGATTTAGCTATGTCCGTCTGTCCGTCTGTCTGTCTGTCTGTCTGTCTGTCCGTCTGTGCATGTATTCTTGTAATCAAAGTACAGGTCGCAATTATGGTCCGATCTCGACGAAACCTTACACATATCTTTTTTTTGGCCCAAGGACGGTCCCTATTGAATTTGGTTAAAATCGGTTCAGATTTAGATACAGCCCCCATATATATGTTAGCCCCGATTTGACATGTAAGAGCTGTAAAAACTTTATTTTATATCCGATCAGTATGAAATTCGGCAGGAAAAGGTTTCTTATTACATGAATGAACTCTGTTAAATTTGGAAGAAATCGGTTCAGATTTAGATAAAGCCCCCATATACACATTACCCCCGATTTGACATATAAGCGCTGTAAAAATGTTATTTTATATCCGATCAGTGCGAAATTCGGCAAAGAGAGGTTTCTTATTACATGAAGGAATACTGCTAAATTCGGAGAAAATCGGTTCAGATTCAGATATAGCCCCCATATATATGTTACCCCCGATTTGACATGTAAGCGCTGTAAAAACTGTATTTTATATCCGATCAGTGCAAAATTTGGCAGAAAGAGGTTTCTTATTACATGAATGAACTCTGTTAAATTTGGAAGAAATCGGTTCAGATTTAGATATAGCCCCCATATACACATTACCCCCGATTTGACATATAAGCGCTGTAAAAATGTTATTTTATATCCGATCAGTGCGAAATTCGGCAAAGAGAGGTTTCTTATTACATGAAGGAATACTGCTAAATTCAGAGAAAATCGGTTCAGATTCAGATATAGCCCCCATATATATGTTACCCCCGATTTGACTTGTAAGCGCTGTAAAAATGTTATTTTATATCCGATCAGTATGAAATTCGGCAGAAAGAGGTTTCTTATTATATGAATGAGCACTGTTAAATTTGGAAGAAATCGGTTCAGATTTAGATATAGCCCCCATATATACGTTACCCCCGATTTGACATGTAGGCGCTGTAGAGACTGTATTTTATATGCGATCAGTACGAAATTCGACAGAAGGAGGTCTTTTTACATGAATGAGTATTCAGGGAAGATCGGTTCAGATTTATATTAATTGTTCCTCCTGATTTTGTATCAAACCGCTATAGAAGTTGTATTTTACTTCCGATCATTAAAATTTTCCAGAAAGATGCTTCTCAATTTAGGAACGAATATTGCTTAATTTAGCGATTATCGTTTCAGAATTAGATAATATGTTTCTACCCATTTACCAATTATTCCAAATTATTATGGCAATGACCCTTATCGCATTGTTAGGGAGGTGTAGGGTATTATATAGTCGGCCCCGCCCGACTTTCTGCCTTTCCTTACTGGTTTAATTTGAATGAAGGCATTTTGAAAAGAACCACCCGTATTTACCCTCTTTTTTCACTACGAAGCCAGCGAAATATAGCATATGATTGGTACAATATAGCAAAAACTTTTTAGTATAGGGGGAAAACCAATAGGTCGACTAGAAAGAGAAAAAATCCCCAGGGGAAGAAGAATTCAGTGTAGAGAAGCAGTCCACAGGGGAAGTGGTAGACTCTCTAGTATCGACAGAGATAGATAGAAAGAGAAAAAATCCCCAGGGGAAGAAGTCTTTAGTGTAGAGAAGCAGTCGACAGGGGAAGTGGTAGTATCAACAGAGATAGATAAAGATAGATGGAAGTGGATAGAGATAGTGGTGAAGTGTTAGACTCTCTCGTATAGACAGAAAATACCACAGTGGAAGTGTTCGACTCTCTGGTATATACAGAGGAAGAGACCACAGTGAGCGTCTCTCTAGTGTAGAGTGAAATTTACCACATTGGTCGAATCTATAGTGTAGACCAGAGATCGGCAAAACAGCGCCTATGGCCGGTTTTCTCCTCATACACAGCATAAGATAATTCATTAAGTTTACATTGAGAGAGATAAATGTTTTGTATGGTTGTATGTGAGTGTGCCGATCCCTGGTGTAGACTGAAAGAGTCCACTGTATTGATAGGAAGAGACCATAGTTGTCGACTCTCCAGATAAGAAACACAAAGAGTCCACAGTGGTTTACTCTCTAGTATAGAGAGGAAGATAACGTAGTGGTAGACTCTCTACTGTATAAATACGAAGAGAGGACAGTGGTCGACTCTATACTTTATACAGGGTTTTCCAATAAGAGTGATATGATTGCTTTGAAACAAACTCACTTATTGTTAGGGAAATTCCAAAATTTTTTATTTAATGTAAAGTACAATCGTCGACTCTATACTTTATACAGGGTTTTCCAATAAGAGTGATATGATTGCTTTGAAACAAACTCACTTATTGTTAGGGAAATTCCAAAATTTTTTATTTAATGTAAAGTACAATCGATACAATTAAGTTCTAAGTAAAACGTCAATCAAATGGCCTCCACGCCTTCTTCTGCAGGAACGAATTCGATGAACCCAATTTTCGAGCACTTTTTCGACTAAATCAAGTCGTATGTCATGAATGACACGTTCAGTACAGACTTGTAAAGCTTGAAGAGAGTCTGTTTTAGACCAATGACTTCAAATAACCCCACCAGAAATAATCTAATGGTGTTAAATCATAACTTCTTGGAGGCCATTCAATATCAAAATTTCTTGAAATAATCGAAAATCCAAATTTACAATTGTTTCATTTGCTGTGTGGCACGTAGCCACAATCGGTCAATGGCAAAAAGATAGCTCTTAACGAGAGCAAAAATATTGCTCATGAGTGTCAGGGTCGTAGGTCGACTGGAAAGTGTTTTTTTGGATTTGAAAAAAAATATACTTAGCATAATTTTCAAATGTGAACGGAAAGATTATTTTTGCTGTAGCTCCTTAACGGTACGTCACCTGTATGAGAAGAATTTCAAGTAAGTCCTCAACTCCAAACTTCTGTACGAACCGAATGACAAAGCCGGTCTGGATAATCTGGTCGAGCATATCACCACATCATTCAATAGTTCCCTTGAAGAAGCCTGTCCAAAAACAAGGTACAAGGGTAAAACTAAACCCCAATGGTGGATTTTTGAGCTAACGGCTATGAGATCAACAAGGCTAAATCTACTGGGGTCGCTAATGTTTGGGATGCCTATAAAGAGCAACTCAAGATCTATAAGAAGGAGCTTAGAAAGGCGCCGACGCCGCAAGGCTGAGGAAAATACTACCAGCTTCACCCTGTACAGTGGGTGACTTGCAGGATGAGGCACATAACTGGACAAAAAACAGCGAGCAGTCGCTGAATGTAGTGCTCGACACACATTTCCAGGGGAACTCACCAACAGAACCCGAAGATCAGCAAGACCAAAAAGAATGCGAGTGGACTGCGAGCGTTGCTAGCTTGTTAACTGAGAGCTCCACAATAAGTTGGGTTATTAACAACTTTGAGCCCTTCCAGTCACTTGGACCAGACGGCATCACTCCAGCAGAAATGCAGAAAATGTTAAAGTATATTACTAGGCTTTCATACATCCCAAATCGATGGAGGGATACCAAAGTGGTATTCATACCTAAAGCGGGGAAGATATCACACACTAGGCCAAAAGACTTCAGACCAATTAGCCTATCCTCCTTTCTATTGAAAGGTCTGGAAAGACTTTTAGATTATTTCATTAGGGAAACCCGAACTTGTGAGCACTTTCGAATCGTCCCTGCATTTCAAGGAATTCTCCATGGTGGCATTTCTTGACATAGAAGGGGCTTTTAACAACATTCACTCAGATGCGGTAATTGCGGCACTGTCACATATAAAAGCTAACTCTAGTTTAATTAGACTAATTCAAAGTCTGCTCAACAGAAGACGCATAACAGCATGTCTTGGGTCCACAACTCTAACAAGGCTTGTAAACAGAGGGACCCCACAAGGAGGAGTACTGTCTCCACTAATTTGGAATCTAGCGGTGAATGAAATCCTGCTAGATCTAGACCGTTGTGGCTGCAAGGTCGTGGCATATGTGGACGACGTGGCAATCGCAGTGAGTGGCAAATTCGTAAACGTCCTCAGAGACATCCTACAGGTGGCTCTGAACAAATTGGCTAGATGGGCCAAAAGCAGCGGTTTGGGCGTAAACCCAAACAATACAGAATTGGTTCTCTTTACTAGGATGAACAATGTCCCACATATGGACCCTCCATCTCGGATAAATGGAACAGATCTAGTGTTTTCTGAAAATGCAAAATTTTTAGGAATAATTCCAGATCGAAAACTGTTTTTTAGACTTAAGGTATTGGAACGTGTAAGGAAGGCCAACGTCGCCTTATATTCCTGCAAAAAGGCTGTATGGTCGCGGTGGGGCCTCTCTCCTAAAATCGTCCACTTGGTAAATATAGCAGTAGTTCGTCCAATACTGTTATACGGCATTGTGGTATGGTGGACGGAAAATGACAAACTAACCATCACCAACCTACTAACAAAGGTTCAGAGAACAGCCTGCCTGATCATAAACAGAGCCTTAAGGACTACAGCAACCGAGTCTCTACAAGCCCTACTCCATTTACTGCGATTAATATTGTGGCGAGAGAAGTTGCAACGAAAGCGGCAATAAGAGTGGATTATATACCAACTGTGTACACCTTCGAGAGAAACTACATCACTATGATTTCCGCAAGAGAAGAATGGGTTGGCAGAATGCCAGGTAATAGAAACCATCTCCACTTTTACACGGATGGTTCGAAGCTTGATGAAAAGGTTGGCTTAGTACACTGTGAAGAACTTACTTTGGATATAGCTCACAGACTACCAGATACCTGCAGTGTCTATCAAGACGAAATAATGGCAATATGGGAAGTCGCCAAGTGGCTGAGTCGCAACATAGTAACCAACACTGGCGTTGTCATATACTCGGACAGCCAGGCTGCCATCAATTCTCTGGAGGCAACATTCCTTAATTCACAAACAGCCCTCGACTGCCGCAGATCACTTAACGAGATGGCTGAGCAGTTTAGTATACACCTCATATGGGTGCCTGGGCATAGGGATATCCCGTGGAACTGCAAAGCCGATGAACTTGCTAGGAAAGGGACGAGTTTAGAAATTCTCCAAGAATTTGCATATATTGGAGCTTGTAAGCTTTGGCTTAGGCAAGAAGCAATCAGGCAGTCCAACCAAAGATGGACAGAAATCGGCACCTGCAGGGTAGCTAGACAAATCTGGCCAGGGTATGATCTGAGAAGATCAAAATGTCTCCTCGCCATAGAGAGGCAAAGATTGTCTACGTTAGTATCAGATCTGACGGGACACTGCTTGATCGGCGAACACGCCAAAATATTAGTTATTGACTCCAATGACATCTGCAGAAGCTGTGGAGATGAGGAAGAAGTGGAGAGCATTGAGCACTTGCTATGCGACTGCCCCGCTCTGTGTAAACGACGACTGGACATACTGGGGCCGGCCTTTCTAACAGATCTTTCAGGTACCGATATTCGTACTATCGATAAATTTGTATATCAATCAGGTTGGTTTCGATGACGGGCCTTTCAGCCCGTGGTAACACTGGTCTATGTGAGCTTGTAAAAAAATACGTCGGATCGGGAATCGGTAAATGGCAAAAAGATAGCTCTTAACAAGAGCTAAAATATTGCTCATGGGTGTCAGGGTCGTAGGTCGACTGGATAGTGTTTTTTGGATTTAAAAATATTTTGATAATAAAACTGAATAATTTGTAAACGTTCTTCATGCGTATATCTCTCCATGATAAAATTGTAAACATTACTGAATACAATGAAAAACAAACGACAGATCATGACATGTTACAAATGGCCGAAACATCACTTCAAAATCATATGATCCCTATTGGAAAACGCGTTAGATACTGTATAGAGAGGAAGAGACTACAGTGGTCAACACTCTAGTATAGAGAGAAAGAGGCCGATGTACTACTAAGAAAACACAGTGGTCGACTCTCTACTATATAGATAAGAGACTACAGTGGCCGACTCTCTAGTATAAAGAAGATGAGATCATTTTGGACGACTCTCTAATACAGTTATGCCAACTTTGTGGTTTTTCGCTACTTAAGGTGATTTTTAATCTCAAAATACCACTGTTTTGTAAAAGTTTTGATTTTTTAGAAAAACCAACACTGTAGCGTTTGTAAGGATTTTTTGTAGTGATTTTTAATAAAATACCAAATAATATATTAAATTCCAACAAAACAAATAATAAATCAAAATGTTATATACAATCATTATATGGCCAGAAGAGTTAGGGGAAAATGATATTATTTTTTTTTGACTAGAACAATTCTAAGTCATTTATTAATCATGTACTGTTAGGCTTATATTATACATAACATTATGGGCCTGTTTCTGTAACTTATTTTCGTTCGTCTACGGCGAACGATCAAAAATCACTCAATTATTCCGAGAAATCTATAAGTCACAGCAGTTTATAATTCGGTGTGTCTATAGAAAAGCACGTAAAAAGCTCGTACCTAAAATATTTTTAACCTGCGTTTTATAGAATTCATGTAATAGTTGAGAGATTTTTGATCGTTCTCCGTAAACGAACGAAAATAAGTTACAGAAACAGGCCCTATATTTATGTTTTTGAACTAAAATGTTACAAACATTATCTAAATGTTTAATAAATAAATTGAATTCAAAATGTTATTATGTTACTGATTTTTAGAAATAATTCACGGTTAACATTTGTTGGTAGTGTAAGCGTTTTTGTGAGATTTTGTTATTTTCTCACAGCGATTTTTGGCGTTTTTTATACTTTCTTGGTAGTGATATTGTAGTGGTTTCTGCACAGTAGTTCCGTAGTGATATTTGCATCGGAAGAGTTGGGAACACTGCTCTAACATATAGAGAAGAAGAGGCTACAGTGGCCGACTCTCTCGTATAGAGAGAAAGAGACCATAGACGTCGACTTACCAGGCTTGCCAGTTTTTTTTAGTGCCGCATCCCCAAATTTGTATTTTTTATCCCCTAAATCCCCAAAAAAATATTTCTTATCCCCAAAAAAATCCCCAGAAAATATTTTAAGTTATGTGAATGGTGTATTTTAAAATTCAATACTAGTGATTCCAGTTCTTTAAAATTGGGTTGGACCAGCAGAATCCTGTTACAAGTAAACTTTAGTCCAACATTTGCTTAAATTGTTCGTAATGTCGGCTCGGAAGAATTCTTTCCGTTTTATAAACCGCATTTGGTTTCTATTAAGATTTATAAATATTTATAGAAATACGTATTGGCAATTTCTACAGGTTGTCTATTTAAGTCGTACTCTAATACACTGCGAGTCAAGCTAATTTTTGTAGGAACTTTTGAAACAATTTTTCGGCCGCATTTTCTAAAAAAATAGATTTAACAGAAAATAAAAATTTTAACATAAATAAAGACATATAATTATAAAAAAATTGCAATCCCCGCCTAATCCCCGGATCCCCAAACCAAAAAATATATCCCCATTCGCGAAGAAAAATCCCCAAATTGGGGATAAATCCCCTAAACTGGCAGCGCTGCGACTTACTGCTATATAAATAAAAAGAGACAACCGGCGCCGACTCTCTAGTATTGAGAGAAAGAGACCATAGACGTCGACTCTCTACTGTATAGATAAGAAGAGACCATAGTCGTCGTCTCTCTACTATATAGATAGGAAGAGACCATAATCGTGGACTCTCCACTATATTGATAAGAAGAGACCACAGTGTTCGACTCTCCGGTATAGAGAGGAGAACAACAGATCGCTTTGATGAAAATACTGACAGACTTCGTGAAAGAGTTTTGGACGAACTAGCCATATAGATTCGTCGTCAATGATAGCAACTGGTTCGTTCGTACGAGTATTATTTACACTACGGCGGTCGCCAGCTAAAGCGTTGGGTGTTTTTCGAAACGATGCGTAAACAATAAAGTTTTGTTCAGTGATGAGACTATTTGCAGCACAAATAACTTGGAATTGAAAATCCTCTCAAAGGAAATTCATTCTCAAGGAGTAACTAAATGGTGAAACTACTTTCAAAATCCACAATCTTTCCAAGAACCGTATAAATTGTTGGATTTACCTCAACATCACTAAATATTTTAAAATTTTATTTTTAAATGTCCATCAATTTTAGTGCTATTAGATACCACTAAGTAGGTAATTAGGACAATGTACCACAATATGAACTCTGTGTTCCATAGTACATATGAAACCTACTACACCTTTCCATTTGGCTGTAGGTCACCCCAAAAAAACATATCAATATATCTGTGTTTATATCAATAAATTCACATCTATGTGCCATGAATTGCACTGCAGCATATACACTCCTTACAACGGGGTTTCCAATAGGGATGATATGATTTTGAAGTGTTCATCGTATGCAGTAGTGTTTAAAATTTCATCATGGAGAGATATACACAAGAACAACGTTTACAAATTATTCAGTTTTATTATCAAAATAACACTGTGCAACAGTGAAAAAAATACACGGACTTGACTGTATAGGTTCGATTCTACCATATACTCGGTTTGGCGAAATTGGCGACCAATTTTTTTTATGGGACACCAAAGTTTCTGATAATCAGTGGGCCCCTCGAAAAAGGTGTCATCAGCTTTTGTCCAACAACTAATTCAGACTGGGTGATACCACTTAACTATATTTGGCAATAACGTAGCTAAGGATATGCTGAACAAATTTTCTTAAAATTTTTGGGGAAAAAAAATTTTTCCTGTACTTTTTTTTCAAAAAGTGAAGGAAAAAAAAATATTTTTTTTTCACTTTTTTTCAGCATAACTTCCATGGACTCGTAATGTTTGGCAAAATTGTAGCCAACGTAAATCTGAACAACTATCGTGAACATATCAATACAATCTGAACGTATCTAGGCACCCTAAATAGCTCCACAACCCCACATTGTACCCACTTACCAATAATAACAGAAGTAAGTGATTTTTTGTTATCAAAATAATTTTGGAAAATTTTAATTTAATGCAATGTTGGCTATATGTGGGTTATTCTACAATATTTTTTTATTTTCAACATTTTCAGGTTTGAATGAAAACGCCATAAATATTTACGTATATCGTTTGATGTTAGACCACTGAAGACTTTTTCACATGGTGGTTTGGGTGCAGAAATTCGAATCTGACATATCTACCATATCCACTACTTATTTTATAAGGTATTGGTAATGCATTATTCAAGTACTTAAAATCGTAAAAATATAAGCACATATTTAGGTGGTATGCCTATGCCACAAATAAGTACTTATTATGCTACTTTATTGTGTGTATTTGGGAATAACTTTCCTCCAATGACATCCCCATGTTAAAATAATGAGAAAAGTGGCTAAATAATAAGTACTTACCATTATCAAACTTTGCTTACTCGTCGGATTATTTGGTAATGAGAAATTTTGCTGGGTATTTCACTATTACGAGTATGTGACAAAAATATATTTTTTGGTATAGGGTATGTTCAGCAATTCTATAAAAAATATCAAGGTCAATATTTTTGAAGAACATATTAACCGTCTAGCTCCCATACATAATTGTAATTTTTGGGCCCATTTTAACAAATCGTAAAAAACACCCCTTAAAATGGGGAGGGCGGGGATGAAATGTTCTACAAAAATGTTGGCCATAAAATTCTACTATATGTGTCAGAACACACCAAAGCTCAAAACTTAACACAAACACCAAAAAAAGGTCAAATTTCGTTCGTGCAGCAATGTTAGTAATACGATCTAGTGGTCGAACCAATAACGATACTAGTAAAGGCCGTTTTGGACTGGAATTTTATTGTTTTTTGGTTTTTGTGTTAAGTTTTGGGCTTTAAATTAGTTGTTAGACAAAAGCTGATTACACCTTTTTCGAGGCCCCACTGATTTTCAGAAACTTTGGAGGCACATAAAAAAATTGGTCACCAATTTCGCCAAACCGAGTATAGGGTTATACCACCCTTTGATAACAGAATCGAACCTAAACTGTCAAGTCCGTGTATTTTTCAAAAAGTGTTCATTTGTTGCATAGTGTAATCGTTCTCCAATTGTAACTTTTCGTACGCTAAGTCAATTTTTTTTTTAATCAAAAAAAGACACTCTGCAGTCGACCTACGACCTTGACAACCATAAGCAATAGTTTAGCTCTCGTTAAGAGCTATCTTTTTGGCATTGACCGATTCCCAATCCGTTAAGGAGCTAGAGCAAAAATAAACTTTTCGTTCACAGTTGAAAATGATGCTAAGTCCATTTTTTTTAAATCCAAAAAAAGCACTTTCTAATCGGACTACAACTTTGACACCCTCGTTAAGAGCTATCGTTTTGTCATTGACCGATTGTGTCTACGTACCAAATGAAACAATTGAATTACGAGAAAAGTTTGGAGATTCAATTATTTCAAGAAATTGTGATATTGAATAGCCTTCAAGAAGTTGTGATTTAACACCATTAGCCTTTTTCTTGTGGGCTTATTTGAAGTCATTGGTCTTTCGAAATAAACCAGACTCTCTTCAAGCTTTTCAAGTCAATATTGAACGTGCCATTCATGACATACGACTTGATTTAGTGGAAAAGTGCTCGAAAATTGGGTTCATCGAATTCGTTTCTGCAGAAGAAGTCGTGGAGGCCATTTGAATGACGTTTTTATAGAACTTAATTGTATCGATTGTACTTCACATTTAATAAAAAACTTTTGAATTTCCTTAACAATAAGTGTGTTTTTTTCAATGAAATCATATCACTCTTATTGGAAAACCCTGTATATAAACTAAACGTAAGTCCAAAGAGTGTCTGTCTGTCTATCCACATATGAGAGCAGTTTATGAACGTCCACACAGTCCGTCGTTTGGTCGACCGTTCGATTGTATCTTGAAATTTGTGTAATAAATATTTAACAGGTGCAAAATAATTACCAATCGATAGATTTTAATGATTCAAATACTGTAATACTGCTCTGTGCATAGCACTGCCGCAACTCGCACACAGATCATAGGCTGATCATTTGTGTAAAAGATTCAAATCGAATTGAATCCTCTGCACCAAAAAACAAAAATTAGGTCTACACATGTTCGGATATTTTTTGAATAGCTCAAGTTTTATCTATTATTTAAATAAATCATTAATTAGACTCAAAAAATCGTTGAGAAGGCAAAGTTTTGCAATAAATATTGCAATTATTTATTTGCCTTTAATAGTTTTTAACAGTGGGTGGCCTATAGCCGATGGCCTATAATGGTAGGGGAGACAAAAGAAAATTTGTCGTCGGTTCCAAATGAATTGATGGGCGGCGGCTGGCGGTAGTACGAATAGCAATTGAAATAATGAACAGTGGAGTGGATCGCTTTAGGTTCTGTACAATTACAAATTTACACTGAGTTAAAGGCAAGTTAGGGTATTATGGCTAAACATTTTTTGTGTAGATTTATGGTAAAATCTTTTTATTTTTTTAATTCTAATTTTCATGGAATTTACATTTAGTATTCAGCAGCGTGGACAGAAATAGCTACCACCGTTATAGGCCCTGTAAAACTAAAACCAAAACCGTGGATAAGCAATGAAACCCTGGAGGAAATAAAACGCCGCAAACACCTTTGCAACGCTCTACTACGAACAAAAACAAATGTAGCGAAAGCTACAGCCAAAGCTAATTACCGCACTTCTTAATCTCTGGTAAAGCGTTTAGTTCGCAGAGATAAGCGCAACTACTTCAATAAGCTAGCCGAACAAGCTGAAACCGCCGCCAACATTGGAAACCTACGTGGCGTATATGACACCATAAAACAAATGAGTGGCAACAATATAAGACCTACGGCAACAATTAAATATGAAAACGGGTCCGAATTTACGAATGCCGACAAAGAAGTATATCGATGGCGCAAGTTCAACATCCGACGAGATACAGTCAAGCACTGAAACTCCCGTACGCCGTAATCCAAGAAGGGATACATCTACAGCCCCACCTTCATACGAAGAGATTGAAGCAGTCTTAAAGTCGCTCAAAAATGGTAAAGCAACCGGTCCGGATAACATCCCCGCGGAACTGCTTCGGTACGGATCAGAGCCTATCGCACAGCTATTACTCCCATAGTCAGAGAAGCGTAGGATACAGACATCAGAATGGAAAAAATGGATAATGGGTAAAAATAAAACAAGTGTGTCAACATTTTTTGGAAGGTCAAGATTTTTTTGAAATTTGGTTTTAGTCTGGTTGAGAATTTAAAAAAAATAAAACAATTTGAACCGTTTTGCTAAATTTTGAATTTTTCGCGAGATATGACCTATTAAATTTTTCCGAGTGTGTTTAGAAAGCTGCAATTTTCTCCGGAAATATTGAGCGGATTCGACTGAAATTTTTGCAGGTCGGTCCGAAACATTTCCTAAAATCTAAATATATCATAAACTTTAATTACCAACTGACCATATGAAAAATATTGCAAAATATTTTTTGCATATGCGAAAAATTTCACTTTCTGGAGCAGTAATTTGAAATATTTTATATTTAGAATGCGTCATATATTGACGTCCACCAGAATCAGAAAAAACATTTTGGTAGATCGCGCTTTGTAAAAATTTACAGCAAATTTACGGACACTGCCTTTTTGAAAATATTTTTTGTTCATTATTACAGGACCTCAAGGACCTTACCAATTTTGTCCAAATTTACACAATAGCAGAATCCATTAGTTCTGAGTCCAAAAATGCATTAATTTTTGTTCGGCGGATCAAGTTCTCTGCATCGCGAGCTTCCAAACTGCAATATTTTTCATATGGTCAGTTGGTAATTAAAGTTTATGATATATTTAGATTTTAGGAAATGTTTCGGACCGACCTGCAAAAATTTCAGTCGACTCCGTTCAATATTTCCGGAGAAAATTGCAGTTTTCTAAACACTCTCGGAAAAATTTAATAGGTCATATCTCGCGAAAAAATCCAAATTTAGCAAAACTGTTCAAATTGTTTTATTTTTTTCAAATTCTCAACCAGATTAATAACAAATTTCCAAAAAATCTTGACCTTTCAAAAAATGTTGACACACTTGTTTTATTTTTACCCAATAATAACAATCCCAGGGTGACCTGACCAGAGAATGAAGCCGAGCCAAAATTTTCGGCGGCGGCTGCCATTGAAAATTATAGATCGGCGGCGGTGGCTATACGGCTAAGCCGCTCTGTGGTAGTCATTTTTTTATTTAAATTTATTTTACACAGTGAAATTAGAAGAATGCGCAATTAATAATTCGGGGATAAATAATGTAAAAGTAATAATGTTACATGCCTGTTACTGCATTGTGTATAAAGCCCACATTTCAAACGGAAATTGGAAACAAATTATAAATACATCTGACAAATAGTTAAGTAAAACCCTTGGTGTACAACCTCAATAGTTAAACCTCAAAATTTTTCATAACCCTTTCGTTGGGTTTGAGTTGTAAACTTTGTGAATGAAATTGTGGATTGATACTTCTAAGTATAACACAATGAAATACTGCACTACACCAGTCCTGGAATTACCCAACACTGTCTCCTAAATAACTTAATGTTTGTATTCACTCACCAACATAAGCAGTTTTGATTGAAATACATTTGATTTTTGTTTAAATCAATAAATTCAGTTGTATTAATTGTTTTTCCGATTCATTGTACATTACTTTATGATTTCTTTACAAGTTTATAATTATCATGTAGAAACAACTGTTTTTTGACAGTTGTTGGATTTAGTCTCGTCCGCTTTTCATTGAAGCATGAACCTGCTGCTAAAAATGCCATCTCGGATGATGCCGAAATATATATTGGCCAATTTTGCAACTCGCGGGAAAACCTTTAAGAAACAAATTTATTTTATATAGCGTTTTCTATGTTACTTACGATTATTACATTTCTGTGTTCCTTTCACCAATCCAGGCTCTCTGCATCTGACACTTCCACGTCAATATATTTTTCTATCTCCATCATTAGAGAGTCCTTCGATGTCTCTCTTCCGGTATTATCCAACAATTCTAGCATTTTTCGACGGGTGCCAGAATGTTTCTATATATAATATATGAATTCATATATATGTATATATCAAAAATGTTTCAGAAATATGTCCCAATTTCATACCTGTTTTTTGGCTGGAGTTTCGTTGCATGTATCTATCATTGAAGGACATGCAGAATCCCAAAATATTTCCAGTACTCCGACACGGCACCATTAAAAGTTTCAATTTCTATGCACTCTTTTGCGCGTTCTTTTCGGAAATTAATTTTTGGTAGCAGTCCACTGTCTGTTCCGCTTGTGGCTCCTCCACAGGCAGTGGCTCATTATCTGGATTAGAAAAGAAACTTGTTATTGACTTTTGAGTCATGTTTTACTTTTTCACTATTTTTCAATAAAGATACTAAGAAAAATAATGGCACTATAGTTCTGAGAAGCCCATCAACAGATGTTAAATTTGTTACTTTATTTGTTTGCAGCGTCAAAAAAACTAACATAACCAACTGTGTTAACGGCGGCTAAAATCGGCGGCTTCATACGCTGGACCTGACCCAATGTAAAAATTGGCGGGGAATAACTTTGTTAAATGCCATCAGCAAAGTTATGGCAAGTCTACTACTTCAACGCATCTCCCCTGCGCTTGACTCAATTTTGCGCATAGAACAGGCTGGTTTTCGACCAGGGCGATCTTGTGCTGATCACATTAACTCGTTGCGCATAATCATTGAACCGTCAGTAGAACTCAACTCACACCTATATCTGCTATTCATTGATTTGGGCGAGCTTTCGGTACTGTCTCGCTCGACGGTATGTGGAACGCCCTCATAAACACTGATTAGTGAGCTGTACAGAAATACTGAAATTACAGTTCATTTTAATGGAAGAGAATGTCTACCCTTCGGGACCCACAAAGTTGTGAAACAGGGGTGCATTTTCAAAAATGATGCCGGTGAGAACGTAACCGTCAATGGCGGCCGTTATCGTGCCATGATAACCGACTATTTGATGCCTGAAATTGAAGCTAGTGATCTCGGCGACATTTGGTCTCAACAAGACGGCGTCACTTCCCACACATCGCATCAATCAATGGATTTATTGAGAGAACACTTCGGTGAGCAGATAATTTTATGTTTTGGGCCGGTCGATTGGCCACAAAGATCGTGTGATATCACACCGTTAGACTTTATCCTGTGGGGATATGTAAAGTCTAAAGTTTATGCGGACAAACCCGCTTCGATTCAGGCTTTGGAACAAAACATCACGCGTGTCATTCGCCAGTTACCAGTCGAAATGCTCGAACGAGTCATCGAAAATTGGACTCAACGGATGGACCATCTGAGACGTAGCCGCGGCCAACATTTGATAGACATAATCTTCAAAAAGTTAATGCCAAAGAATGTTCTTTCAAATGATAATAAACACTCCCCATTGGAAATTTTTGTACTTGGGCTGCTAATATCTAGGCAGCATACTCGTTCTATGTTTTGTAATATATACGTTGCATTACTTTGCCATCGATTCCACCACACTTCGTTATTATTGGTCTATCACCCTTATGTAGAGTCAGTGTGTCATGCTTGAAATGAGTCACCGTTTCGAGTTTGTACCTCTGCTGCATAATGACCAACATTTGTGAATCTTTGTGGCTCTTTCATCTATGTGGACATTCAAGCTCAATTTCCGATCCAAGATTACTGCTAAGTATTTAAAGTTTTTGGATATTGTAATTATTCTTTCTGATGATCCGAGGATCGTTGATTCGTTCCTCATCACTGCGACATAATTGGTTTGGAATTCTACCCCTAAGAAGTATTACAAAGTCGCCGAATGGTTTAAATCCTTTATTGGTTATGGATTTTAGGAGACTGTGTGTCATGGTAACCCAAGAAGTAAGCTATAGAATAGCCTCGGAAAATTTTCCCAACAGAACTTTTGACAATCAATGACAAAGCTGCCACTTTTGCCAAAATATGTAAATATGCAGATCCACTTCAGCACTAAGAGAATGGTGTAGGATCGAATGTAATCGGTTTCGTATGACGTCGCTTCTTTTCTACTTGGCAATTAATTAAGAAATTGCAGTGAAAATATTTCACTTGCCATTAAAATACCCATAACATGTGCGAAAGTCAATTTAAGCCAAATTGACATTTGCCGGATTAACAGTGCGACCATGTTGCCAACCTTGCATCATCATTAATTTCTCCAAAATCCAAACTCGGCGAGCCGAACTGCTCGTAGGGTATTGCTGAATGAAATTGAATGATTTGTTTGCGACTGCTGCGCCCGACTGACTGCCATTGCGTCGCTGAATAATGCGAGACAGGCGTGCTGCTGTTCACTAATGGATTTTCAAAGACATTTGCACCATTTACACCGAAATGATCTTGTTTTTGAGTGGCTAACAGCAGGTGTTGCTGTCTTCGGCATCACAGCCGAGGCGCATTGGCTTTGGCATTTTAGTTTATCTGTCTTTCGTTTCTGTCTCTCGGGCCGTCGTTGTCACAGGTTCTCCCGGGTGATTACAATGCAACGCAACATACAAATTGGCAGCTAAAATGTGACAAATTTATGTTATTTTACCAAAGAATGCTGCCTATTTTGACGCTATATAGTCGCACATGAGAGACATATGATTTTGACAGTTCACTCGCCCCGCCCCTTTTCACAAAGACAAAGTGTGAAAATATGTGAACGCCGTCAGCATTAAATTGCATCGCATCGCATTGCATCGAAATAACAAAAAAAAAAATGGGGAAATATAGTTTTGTGACATTTGCACAGAAAAATGAAAAACTGTGCAATGTGTGTGTTTCACTTTTCTTTTTTTTTCAGGTCTTTACGACATAATGACATTTCAAAGACAATGTAATGTTGCTTTCACTCATATTTGGCAGAAATGGCAAATTTCGTCGCAGAAAAATGGGTATTGAGGAAATATCGGATGATAAGTGTGCACTAATTGCATGAGACATTTCTTAAGGGGCAAATACAATAGCAACATAAATTCGGCAAAGACAATTTCCTGACGAATTTTCGGGAATGTATCCAATTACGTGGCAAGTGGAATTAAATTTAAATTTTGAGATGTATAGCGTGATCTATTTCGAGGTTCCCTACTTTTTTAAAGAAAAACACACAGAAAATTCAAATTGAATGGGGAATGTTTGAAAGAACAGTCTTTGGCATTTATTTTTTGAAGATTATGTCTATCAATCGTTCGCCGCGGCTACGTCTCAGATGGTCCATCCGTTGAGTCCAATTTTCGATGACTCGTTCGAGCATTTCGACAGGTAACTGGCGAATGACACGCGTGATGTTTTGCTCCAAGGCCTGAATCGAAGCGGGTTTGTCCGCATAAACTTTAGACTTTACATATCCCCAAGGGAAAAAGTCTAACGGTGTGATATCACACGATTTGGGTGGCCAATCGACCGGCCCAAAACGTGAAATTATTTGCTCACCGAAGTGTTCTCTCTATAAATCCACTGATTGATGCGATGTGTGTGAAGTGGCGCCGTCTTGTTGATACCAAATGTCGCCGAGATCACGAGCTTAAATTTCAGGCATCAAATAGTAGCTTATCATGGCACGATAACGGCCGCCATTGACGGTTACGTTCTCAGCGGCATCATTTATGAAGAAATATGGACCGATGATTCCACCGGCCCACAAACCACACCAAACCGTTTTTTTTCTGGATGAAGTGGCAGTTCTTGAATCTCTTCAGGTTGCTCTTCGTCCCAAATGCGGCAATTTTGCTTGTTTACATACCCATTCAGCCAGAAATGGGCCTCATCGCTGAACAAAATTTTGCTCGAAAACGTCGGATCTTCTTGGAACTTTTCAAGAGCCCATAGAGTAAAGCGATGTCGCTTGGGAAGGTCGGGCGGCTTCAGTTCTTGCACAAGCTGTATTTTGTATGCTTTCAATTTAAGATCTCGACGTAAAATGCGCCAAGTCGTTCCATACGTCAGTCCGAGTTGCTGAGAACGGCGCCGAATCGACTCTCCACGGTCCTCGTGTACACTCTCAGCTACGGCCGCTACATTTTCTTCACTGAGTGCTGGACGTAGTCTATTCGGTCGAATATTATCCATTAATGAATGCTGGGTCTCAAGATGGGTGATGGTGTTACGAATAGTACGCTCAGTAGGCCGATTATGTTGACCATAAGTTGAGCGAAGTGCACGAAATACATTCCTCACAGAACGTGAATTTTCCTAATAAAGTTGAACGATTTGTAAATGTTGTGCAGGCGTAAGTCTTTCCATGATGAAATGCCAAACAATACTTAACAAAAATAACATGACAGCATGACAGCATGACACGACTCTCACGTGATCTGTCAAAAAAAGGCTATTGAAAAAAGTGTCTCTACTTGGATCAACCGTTAATACAAACAGTTTGTCAAAACATATAATGCAACAAAAATATCCAGACAAAGTTTGCGTTTATCTTTTGCTGTATTTAACTAATGATCGTTAATAAATGTTTTTTTCTAATATTTTTATTATTTCTATTAATTAACTGTTTTATCGAAGCATGACGAGATTCGTTATAAATGCAACCCTGTGTATTCGCTGCTATTAATACAGACAGCTCTGTGTATTCATGGTTATAAATACAACCCTGTCATGGTTATGGCTAAGTGACAAGTATCAGATATGTGGTGTTATGAGATTCCATGAACATAGCAATAAAATAAATCTTTTAATTTTATAAAAATATCGCTTGAAAAATACATAAGAGACGTCCGGAACTATATAATAATAATGAAAGGTGTTTAAATTGTAAGGACCGATGTTGAATGTGAACCACACCTAAACGTCAAGTTTTTTTTTCTGCATTTCATTTGACATTTCTCAATTTCAGACTAACTCAATTTGAACCATGGAAAGATACACAATCGAGCAACGCGTTCAAATTTTTTAAGCCTTTTACGAAAATGGGCGTTCAAATCAAAATGCATTTCGTGAACTTCGTGATGTTATTTTGATCAGCATAATCGACCAAATGTTTTCACAATCGGGATAATTGTGCGCAAATTTCAGCAAACCGGGTCTGCAGGAGATGTGAAAACACCTGTGCATGCTCGCCCAGTTCGTTGGGTGCGGCTTATGGGCTGGCGAAGTCATAGGGCCATACTTATTCGAAATGAGGCCGGTCAGGCAGTTAACTTAATTAACTTTTTTTGGCCCGAATTGGATGAGATGGATGTGGACAATATGTGGTTTCAACAGGACGGTGCCACTTGCCACACAGCTAACGAAACAATGGCTCTTTTGCGCAACAAATTCAATGGCCGTGTTATCTCGCGTCGTGGCGCTGTCAATTGGCCGCCAAAATCATGTGATTTGACACCGTTGGAATTCTTTCTTTGGGGTTATTTTAAAGAAAAGGTGTACGTCGATAAGCCAGCAACAATTCAAGAGCTAAAGGATGAGATAATTCGGCACATTGACGGCATAGAACCCCAATTATGCCTCAGCGTCATCGAAAATTTGGACCATCGGATGGAGGTGTGCCGCCGAGGTCGCGGCTGCCATTTGGCGCGATATTTTGTTCCATACATAATTGAACCATACCAATATTATTATAATAAAAAGAAATGACAATAATTTCATAAATAATTTGTGTTTTGTTCAAAATCAACATCTGTCTTTAAAATTTAAGCACCCTTTATTTCTAGAGGATTTTACAGAAATTAATGGAAATGCGATAAAAAACGTAAGTGGTTCCTACCAAAAATGTGACTGTTAGAGATAATCTGATATGTTTACTATCATCAATTAAACATTTGTCAATCACAATAACAAAAGTAATGAGGGCCACCACTAGAAGGCATCTTCATTATTTTCCCATAAAATTATTTTAAAGATAAGACTTCAGCGATTACCCCATTTACTGGTAGAGCGGCTACAGTTATCATGGTAATATAGTTAGTATTAAAATAAAAACAAATCAAGTGCATAACACCTGTGCAAATGAATTGTGTACTGAAAATACCCTCAATTATGCCAACATTGAACAGTGGGGAACTTGGAAAAAAAATGTAAAATAATATATAGATGCCCGAGATCTCATTTCCACAGAAACAATTTTTTCGCGATGTCTGAGACAAACTTTTCTTATACGAAAAGTTTTCTGAGACAATCTTTTCTTACAGATAAGTTGTCGACAACCTTTTCCTCTATAGAAAAGTTGTCAGAGACAACCTTTTCCAATAGAGAAAAGTTGTCAGAGACAACCTTTTCCAATAGAGAAAAGTTGTCAGAGACAACCTTTTCCAATAGAGAAAAGTTGTCAGAGACAACCTTTTCCAATAGAGAAAAGTTGTCAGAGACAACCTTTTCCAATAGAGAAAAGTTGTCAGAGACAACCTTTTCCTATAGAGAAGAGTTGTCAGAGACAACATTTTCCTATAGAGAAAAGTTGTCAGAGACAACATTTGCCTATAGAGAAAAGTTGTCAGAGACAACCTTTTCCTATAGAGAAAAGTTGTCAGAGATAACCTTTTCCTATATAGAAAAGTTGTCAGAGACAATCTTTTCCTATATAGAAAAGTTGTCAGAGACTACCATTTCCTATATAGAAAAGTTGTCAGAGACTACCTTTTCCTATATAAAACAGTTGTCAGAGATAACCTTTTCCTATATAGAAAAGTTGTCAGAGACAACCTTTTCCTATATAGAAAAGTTGTCAGAGACAACCTTTTCCTATATAGAAAAGTTGTCAGAGACAACCTTTTCCTATATAGAAAAGTTGTCAGAGACAACCTTTTCCAATAGAGAAAAGTTGTCAGAGACAACTTTTTCCAATAGAGAAAAGTTGTCAGAGACAACCTTTTCCAATAGAGAAAAGTTGTCAGAGACAACCTTTTCCAATAGAGAAAAGTTGTCAGAGACAACCTTTTCCAATAGAGAAAAGTTGTCAGAGACAACCTTTTCCAAAGGAAAAGTCGTCAGAGGCCACAGAGGCCAAAGTTGTCAGAGACCACCTTTTCCCAAGGAAAAGTTGTCAGAGACCACCTTTTCCTAAGGAAAAGTTGCCTGAGACCACCTTTTCCTAAGGAAAAGTTGCCTGAGACCACCTTTTCCTAAGGAAAAGTTGCCTGAGACCACCTTTTCCTAAGGGAAAGTTGTCAGAGACCACCTTTTCCTAAGGGAAAGTTGTCAGAGACCACCTTTTCCTAAGGAAAAGTTAGTTGTCAAAGACCACTTTACTTGATAGTGAATTTCACCCACTGTGCAGCAAGTACACCTATGGAATCACCTAAATACGTGTTCACTTATGCGTGTGTGAATTTGTACTCGGAGTGTGGCCGCGATTGCGGGTCCAGTGTGAGTGGTGTGTACTTTATTTAAGTGCAAATGGATGCGTATGAAACCGAAACGGAAAATTGTGATAACAGAACGTCGACGCAGGCATAAGCGTCACCATGTAGTACGCATAGAAAAAGCGGTTCCTAAGGAAAAGTTGCCTGAGACCACCTTTTCCTAAGGAAAAGTTGCCTGAGACCACCTTTTCCTAAGGAAAAGTTAGTTGTCAAAGACCACTTTACTTGATAGTGAATTTCACCCACTGTGCAGCAAGTACACCTATGGAATCACCTAAATACGTGTTCACTTATGCGTGTGTGAATTTGTACTCGGAGTGTGGCCGCGATTGCGGGTCCAGTGTGAGTGGTGTGTACTTTATTTAAGTGCAAATGGATGCGTATGAAACCGAAACGGAAAATTGTGATAACAGAACGTCGACGCAGGCATAAGCGTCACCATGTAGTACGCATAGAAAAAGCGGTAGACAACCTCCAAAAAGGTGGAGCTGATGGTGGAAACGGATGGTAAAGATGATGAAGATGGGGTGGTGGCGCTGGGGGAAACTGCTGTTTTGCAGTACAGATGTCTTATCTATAAACCAATTGAAGTCACTCATTCGTTCACCTAACCACCGCCACCACCGGTGGGGTGGTACAACATTTACGAACAGGTGTGTCTTGGGTTGGTTGAATTGTTACTAAATTTCCACTTTTGTGTTTTTGTTAGCCCAGTTTTTCATGTTGCCACCAAAAGAAACAACAATTACTGCAAAATCATAGCAGAAACCGTAACCGAAACCAAAACTGAAACTGAGAAATCGGAGCAGGTGATTGTACGTAACGACGACATATCGTCATACTCGTATCTTAGCATTTGTCTGTGCCTTTTGTTGTTGGAATTTTCATTGAAAATGGGAAAACAAAAGAGTTAAGAGTTCAGTAGTTGTGCTCTAGTCATTGTTTTCCGCTTTTCCCCCTCCCCGCAATGCTCGACCAAAGACTAGACCAGATAAGCTTAAGGCTGTCGACATATGCGATAATTTTTCTAATTGTTTTGTTTTGGAAAAAAGGAGAAAAAAACGTATACTCGTATTGTTTAAGTTTACTCGTATGTAAACAATTTATCGAAGCAACAATAACAACAAAACAGCGCAAGTTTATTGGGTTTGAACTGCAACAACAATAATATTAATAACAAATGTCTAAATATTTTATTATTATCTCAAAGATATGTTAAGACATTTTGCTTTACATTTGTGAAGGCTTTGTGTTAGCATTTAAGCATAATTTGTTAACATTTTCCATTGGACGCGCGGAAGGAGTTACGAGAATTGGAATTTTGAAAGGAAAGCTACACATAATATATATGTAAAATGAACAATTAATTAATTAAACGTGCTGATTTGATTGGGATTTTGAAATTTCGGTAAAATCTATTATTGTTTTCAATAATAGGTGGTATTTAAAGGATATTGAAATATACGCAGTGTAAGTCAATTCAAATCCTTTAAAATGTGGAAAA
This sequence comes from Eudasyphora cyanicolor, assembly GCA_963930755.1. NCBI lineage: Eukaryota > Metazoa > Arthropoda > Insecta > Diptera > Muscidae > Eudasyphora > Eudasyphora cyanicolor. The sequence continues at coordinate 239,089,724 of OZ005735.1, forward strand.
TCAATCGTTTTATACAGATGGTTTGAAGCTTGATGCTAAGGTTGGCTTTGGATGAGCGAGTGGATATCATTGAACACCTGCTTTGCTACGGTCCCGCATTGTAGGTAATCGACGTCTAGATATAGTGGGATCGGCCTTTCCAGGAGAACTGACACATCTCTCGATGTTCGTATTATTGGTAACATCGTGTATCAAATAGGTTGGTTCCCATGAGCGGTAGCACTAGGGACCTCAATTATTCTATGCGAGCTGGCCTCCATCCTAACCTAAACCTAAAAAACCCGGAGAAATACTTAAACGATATGTCTGAAGATAAATACTGTTCTGAACACCACTGTGTACGTGTCAAAACGAACACCACCTATTAACAGTTCAACTTTGGATTGTTTTCAAATCTCAAATTATATCCTCTTTACACACATAATTTACTAGCTGTTTATAATTTCACATACCCATTTATGTCTATGCTAATATCTACACCTGCTCAATCATCCAATTTAAGATTTCCAACTGAAATTTATTGCACTTCTTCTGGGAAATTATTATAGTAATTTTCATACGTTTCGTGTTTTTCTCTCTATCTCTCATTCATAAGTATTTATACAAATTTAGATTTCATAGCTGCGATCAACGTATATCATCCAAAATGAAAATTTCACGAATCTATCTCAAGAGTACATATATGGGGAATTTTCATTATTTTAAGCAACATTTTATGACCAAATAAATTCTCAAAGTGAGTAGAGGTTCTCAATTTGGCCAGAAGACTGGGAAGACTAGATGGATGTACGTACGTACGCGTACGAATAGTTGGTACACTGAAACAAACAGAACATTTTCTTTTGCTAATGATAAACATAAACAGATGCTAATACCATTTAAGTGGCCAATAAAAGATATATATCTTATGAGAGGAAAAATTAAGCAAAAAAAAACAACAAATTAAAACTTTCATCATTATTATCATCAGGCGAAGAATCATTACCACTTGAAGCATTATCAGTAGCTGTGCACTGTGGATCTATGTATATTAGAAGTACTAGGAAATTCTGTGGATTTTCGAACAATATATCAATTGATATGTGGATTCCAGGTTGACAAAAAAAATAACGGATATGTAACATTTGCGACTTCAAGCGACCTGTAACTATAAGTAGTACCTGCAAAAATAAACTGGAGAAATTATCACTCAACTTTCGGAACTTCCTAGACAAAGGGACGATTTTGTACCTACAATTAATTACACAGTACAGCATTTTCAGCTCATTGTTTTGGGACTCAATTCTGAGAATTGGACGTGAAAGCCCCAAAACCAAAAATAAGAACTTCTGCATAATTCGTTTGGTCAAGTTGGCTCAATAATGTCCCACATGTGGACCCTCCACCTTGGATAAATGGAACAGATCTAGTCTTTTCTGAAAGTGCAAAATTTTTAGGAATAATTCTAGATAGGAAACTGTCATTTAGACTTAACATATTGGAAAGTGTAAGGAAGGCCAACGTCGCGGTGAGGCCTCTCTCCTAAAATCGTCCACTGGATATATATGTATAGCAGTAGTTCGTCCAATACTGCTATACGGCATTGTGGTAAGGTGGACGGCAACTGACAAACTAATCATCACCAACCTACTAACATAGGTTCAGAGAACTGCCTGCATGAGCATAAGCGGATCTTTAAGGCCTACAGCGAACGAATCTCTACAAGTCCTACTCCATATACTGCCTATTAATATTGTGGCGGGAGAAGTGTGTGCAACCAAAGCGGCAATAAGATTAAACTGCCTATCAATGTGGAGGTACAAGAACCACGGTCACATAAGTATATCAAAGTGTAGTGCTATGGTAACCGACCGAGTGGACTGTATACCAACTGTGTACACCTTCGAGAGAAATTACATCACTGTGATTCCCGCCAGAGACGAATGGGTTGGCAGAATTCCAGGTAATAGAAACCATCTACACTTGTATACGGTTAAAAGGTTGGCTTCGGAGTACACTGGGAAGAGCTTAGTTTGGCTATAGCTCACAGACTACCAGATACCTGCAGTGTATATCAAGCCGAAATAATGGCAATATGGGAAGTCGCCAAGTGGCTGAGTCGCAATATAGTAACCAACACTGGCATTGTCATTTACTCGAACAGCCAGGCAGCCATCAATTCTCTGGAGGCCACATCCCTAAATTCACAAACAGCGCTCGACTGCCGCAGAACTCTTACCGAGATGGCTGAGGAGTTTAATATAAACCTCATATGGGTGCCTGGGCATAGGGATATCCCGGGGAACTGCAAAGCCGATGAACTTGCTGGGAAAGGGACGACATTACAAATTCTCGAAGAATTTGCATATATTGGTGCACTACTATCCACTTGTAAGCTTTGGCTTAGGCAAAGGGGCAATCAGGCAGTCCAACGAAAGATGGACAGAAATCGGCACCTGCAGGGTAGCTAGACAAATCTGGCCAAGGTATGACCTGAGAAGATCAAAATATCTCCTCGCACTAGAGAGGCAAAGATTGTCTACGTTAGTATCAGTTCTGACGGGACACTGCTTGATCGGTGAACACGCCAAAAAATTGGGTATTGACTTCTGCAGAAGCTGTGGAGATGAGGAAGAAGTGCAGAGCATTGATCACTTGCTATGCGACTGCCCCGCTCTTAGTAAACGACGACTGGTATTCGAGCCCTCGAGCTCCCCCACATAACTGTAATTGTAGGCCCTATTTTAACAAATCGCAAAAAACACCCCTAAAAATGGGGAGGGGGGATGAAATGTTATACAAAAATGTTGGCCATTAATAAAATATTTCCTAACATAAAATGTTAAGAAACTTTGTTCAGCATATTCTTAGCTACATTATTGCCAACTATAGTTAAGCGGTATCACCAAGTCTGAATTAGTTGTTGGACAAAAGCTGATGACACCTTTTTCGATGGGCCCAATGCTTTTCAGAACATTGGAGTCCCATAAAAAAAATCGTCACCAATTTCGCTAAACCGAGTGTAGGGTTATACTACCCTTTGGTAGTAGAATCGAACCAATACTGTTGCACAGTGTAATTTAATGGCCATACGAATTTTTCTGCTCAAGGTAGATTTTCAGCAATTTTCCTATATTTTTTTCTAGGTGTACGGAATATCTCTTTTGTGTCTGAAACAAAGTTGCAGATATTGAATAGGAAAAAACAAATGTGGAACAATCCTGCCCGAAAAAGTACATCCAGTGCCCTTAAAATCGCACCAGATATACATTATTCCAGATTCCATGGAGCGATTAAGCAGTTACTAAACTTCATCTGATTTACAGTTTCATGGTGTGTCCCTATGGCCTGACACCAAACTAACTGTTCAGTCATCTCGATAAATAACAGCGGATGGCAGTTTTTGAATTAAGAACTAGAGTTTCCTGGAACTTTACAGAAACCTGACTGTCAGAGAAAGTATTCATACCAACGTTAGCCAAAAAAACATTAATTTTCAACCATTCTACAACCTCTCCAATAGCTAAGAGATCTACCTGGTAAACACTACAGTGATCAGACAGTTTTTTTTGGAATATCGTGTAAGGTAGTTCCTAGTCTTATAGATTAATCTGCTTTGCAGTTCCCTTTTATGTCCTTGTGGCTTGACACACAAATCCAGTGAATAATGAACTGTTCAGTCACCCCGTTAGGAGATCTGCAAGAGTCTAGGGCAGTTTATGAATTCAGAGAAAATATTGAAACCATCTTTGTCAGAACATTAATTTCGAGCCGTTCTGCTACCTCTCTAATAGCCAGTTCTGCCTAGTAAATACTTCCGTGATAAGACAGTGTATTTGCAATGGATAGCTCAAGTTCCTTACAAAATATATCCAAGTCCACTTGGTTGTTGAGTTTGGAACCATCATGACAGACGCGATAAGTGAAAAGCCATCCAATGAGGCAGTGACGCGACACGAGAGACAAAATAAGTGAGACGTCCGGCCTCGACAATAGGGCGTTGGTGCGGATGGAGTTTCGGTAGGGCCACACTAGGCTGCGATTTATGCAGTTCCCGACTAGTGACCGTCTGTCATGTGTTACCATAAGGGCTCTTTCTCTCAAGATGACCACATATTCTTAAAAAAAACTAAACACCGTGGCGCCTTGGAACTATGTTTTAGAAGGTTGCCGCTTTTCAAGAAAGTCATTTTTTCAAACTACTACTGCCATCTGTCTGTCATTTCGGGTAATTTTGAGACCGCCCTCATGTATGACCTAAGAATTTCCAGCCGAAAGTGTAGCCATCAGAGGTAGGAAGCGACATTGTAATCGAATCTAAAATTCTTTGCGCCATAAGAAACTTTTAACCTTTTAAGTAAACAGGACCAGATACTGCTTCGCCGCGGAGCTATAGACAGTGGCTGATAAACTGGCTCGGGGAGCTCTATCAAGCAGAACAATCAAAATGAAGATAAATCATGCTTGTGTTCATTCTTCAAGCGAGATAGTTGTCCCGTGAAGTACCTAATGATTTCCGGCCAATAAGTCATATCAAAATTTTTCCTTAAAAACCTTGGAAAGATTAATCGATAGGTACCATCGAAATAAAGCTGTCCCGCATGGGAAAAAATCCGCCAAAGCAGCCCTTCATAATCTAATTTGGTTTATTTGACGATCTATCTCTTTAAAAGAATATACAGTGGTAGTTTGCTTAGATATAGAGGGAGTCTTCAATAACATAAATCCATCCGCAATAGTTACTATTCTTGCAACTCTAAAAATATGTATACAAAGGTACATTCATAATCTTCCGATTAAGGGACCTACTTCAGCTAGCTTAGGGTCAATTGAACTTCATACATATGACAGAGGAAAGCGCTAATCCTACTTTAAGTCTCCTCTGCTGTGGAATCTCTCCATGAACAGTATTTTGATTTCTCTGGTGAAAGTAAGTGTTAAGGATATTGTCAACGCAGATGTCTTGCGGTTCGATAGAAGTCTCCGAGTACTGTTAGAAACAACCTATAACTGGCCCTTCATATAAGTACCATAGTGAGGTGGTACTCGTGGTGGTTTTAGCAGATGCTATTTGGTACCAACTATAATACCTGTCATCTTAGGGGGGAATTGAAATTCCCTTCTCTGAAAGCGCAAAATAAATAATAATTCACTAGACAGGAATTGAACTTCAAAGCCAACCTTCTTGAATGAGCAAAGAAGAATGTGATAGCTCTATACTCGTATACCTGTAACATTGGTTGTATACGGCAGAAGTCAGGCAGTAGTCAGAAGGTGGACTCTGCAGAAATCCAACTTCTGTGCGGTACTAAACAAAGTTCAGCGAATGACTGCTACGTTCACTGGACTACCATCACTATGTGTTGAGAGTCACTAACTGTTATAACGGGTGATCCAAGTAGAGATACTTTTTTCAATAGCCTTTTTTTGACAGATCACGTGTGAGTCGTGTCATGCTGTCATGTTATTTTTGTTAAGTATTGTTTGGCATTTCATCATGGAAATACTTACGTCTGAACAACAAATCGTTCAACTGTATTAGGAAAATTCACGTTCTGTGAGGAATGTGTTTCGTGCACTTCGCTCAACTTATGGTCAACATAATCGGCCTACTGAGCGTACTATTCGCAACACAATCACCCATCTTGAGACCCAGCATTCATTATTGGATAATATTCGACCGAATAGACCACGTCCAGCACGCAGTGAAGAAAATGTAGCGGCCGTAGCTGAGAGTGTACACGAAGACCGTGTAGAGTCGATTCGGCGCCGTTCGCAGCAACTCGGACTGACGTATGGAACGACTTGGGGCATTTTACGTCGAGATCTTAAATTGAAAGCATACAAAATACAGCTTGTGCAAGAACTGAAGCCGCCCGCTCTAAGTTTTTAAGGATAAATAAGGATGGACTATTCGGTCTAAAATCCTTAGGTTCTGTCTTGGACGTCTTCAACTTTGGTTTCGCTCCATTTCGTTGGCATATAGGACTGCATGATGGGTCTCCCCTAGCCAGAGAGCCTGTTTATCAACCACTGCAATTAGCATCGCCGGCGAGACAGTGTCTGACTCTGGCGACTTTAAAGGTTTACAACCTTTGATAAAAGGTGGTTACATTTTAAGGGCCGATGTTGATTTTAAATAAATAAATCACAAATTATTTAGGAATTTATTGTCATTTCTTTTTATTATGATAATATTGGTTTGGTTCAATTATGTATGGAACAAAATATCGGCCAAATGGCCGCCGCGACCTCGGCGGCACACCTCCATCCGATGGTCCAAATTTTCGATGACGCTGAGGCGTAATTGAGGTTATATGCCGTTAAGTGCCGAATTATCTCATCCTTTAGCTCTTGAATTGTTGCTGGCTTATCGACGTTCACTTTTTCTTTCAAATGATCCCAAAGAAATAAGTCCAACGGTGTCAAATCACATGATCTTGGCGACCAATTGACATCGTCCCGACGTGAGATAACACGGCCATTGAATTTGTTGCACAAAAGAGCCATTGTTTCATTAGCTGTGTGGCAAGTGACACCGTCTTGTTGAAACCACATATTGTCCACATCCATATCTTCCAATTCGGGCCATAAAAAGTTCGTTATCATCTCACGATAGCGGCCTCATTTAGAAGAAGTATGGCCCAATGACGTCGCCAGCCCATAAGCCGCATCAAAACGAACTCGGCGAGCATGCACAGGTATTTTCACATCTCCTACAGACCCGGTTTGCTAAAATTTGCGCACAATTCTCCCGATTGTGGACACATTTGGTCGATTATGCTGATCACAAAAAATCAGGAAGTGCACGAAATGCATTTTGATTTGTACGCGCATTTTCGTAAAAGGGCGTACAAATCAAAGCCATAGTTTTTCAAAAACAAAACTATGGCTTAAAAAACCTTAACGCGTTGCTCGATTGTATATCTTTCCATGGTTCAATTTGAGTTAGTTTGGAATTGATAAATGTCAAATGAAATGCAGAAAAAACGTGACGTTCAGGTGTGGTTCAAATTCAACATCGGCCCTTACAGTTTAACCAGTCTTTAGCTAAAAAAAAAGTAAAAATTCGGTTTTAATTTCGCTTGCGACCTCTGATAGCTGCACCTCAATGAATCTCAGATGAAGTATTTAATTCCTCTTCAGAGTTGCCATAGATTCTTTACTGGACGTGGTCCAACATGTGTAATCTTTCCTGATGTAGTGAGGTGGTAGTATACATTAGCCGCATTACTCTTCTGAAAATGTCTTACTTGTTGATGCAATTCTTCCTCTGAAACCTTTACTTAAAGGATTTATTTTCACGATTTTGAAAAGGGTTTTCGCGATTTGAAGATTTGTATGTCTCATTTTGACAATTTTGTATCAAATTCAACATTGCATCTACAACGATGATCATTTTATGTTTAGAGTCACCGTTCACCACCTTTACGATCATAATGATGATCGTCATCATTATCATCATCATTGCCAGCCCCCGAAGCAGTCATCTGCTCTGGTGTCTAGAGTCCAAACGTCATAATGATGATCGTCGTCATCATCATTGCCAGCCCCAGAAGCAGTCATCTGCTCTGGTGTCTAGAGTCCAAATGTCCATAATAAAATTCTATAAGAGATTGTTGCCTTCATCAGTCAGGGTAAGTGGTGATCCTATGATCATCAGCTCCACTTGGGAAGATGCAGAAAAGCGTGAGGCAACCGAGGCTACTTAAAGTGGAAAGGCGTAAATTATGAACACATGCAATGAGAGCTGAGAATGAAGAGAAGGGGGCATTCTTCCCATTCTCTTACAACATTTTGGGGCAAGTGGTGAAAGAAATTATTAAGAACAAGTGTTTGGGCTGAGTTGCGGCTATGTGGCGGCGATTAACACCAGAACCAATCATTGCGGCAACAGGCATAGCAAAAACAACAATAATGCCAAAGTTAATAACAACATATTTATGTTGATGGCCTGTCCGTCCATCCTTCTGTCTGTCTGGCTGTCGTTCGGCAGATACTAAAAAATATGTACGTACACGTACCTCCGCTAGGTGCGCGATTACGACTCTGGGAAGATCATAACTAACTCAAGTGGCGGAGAAACAAAAATTAACCGTGAAACGTATGAAACGACTGAATGAATGAATAACAATGTACTCGTCGCCGCTGATCGTATTCGCCTCATTCTATGAATATTTCCATGTTAAACAGCAGCACACCTGTGCTGGAGCTATCAAATCTTGCAGACATTCGCCTGTCCGTCCATCCATCCGTTTGGCTATACGCATTTGCGCAGGGTAGATACGAATATACTTATATATATAGTCGTATATTGTATTAGCTATTGCAGGTATAGGAATGATACGCTATGCGGATATTTGAAAGCAATTTCCGCGCAACTTGTTATAAAGTTTCCAGCGAGTGTGTGCTTTTTTGCTGATCTGCTGCTGCACATGCTGATGATCGCAAAGACGGACGGACTTAAAACTTATGTTCGTTCGATCATAAACAGTAGCTGGGTTATATCAACCACGGGCCACAACAGCAACAGCCACAACGTCAACAACACCGACAATTGGCACATAAATGAAGAAGAGTACATTTTATTTCCTTTCAGCACAATGAGCGTGTGTGGCACGAACGGATATGTTGCACAGTGGCATAAAAAATATCAATATATAATTACCCCAGTGGAACCCAACAGTTTTTATACAGTCGGGTAGATTGATTCGGCTTGGATCACCTTGGGAAGTATGACGAAGAGGAGTAGTTGGCATCGTGCTGACATCAGTGTGTCTCAGGAACCATCGTGGCCACCGTGGACTACGCCATCAACTTCGCCAGATTCTGAGACACAAAGGCAGACTCCCCCTCAGCGTTATGTCCAGCACCTTACACCGTACATTGCCATATCCCAGTTCCTGATAATGCATCATTATTGCAATTAAATTTTAGTAGATTTTATGTGTCGGCATACCACCATGGTCTCTGCGATCCAGGAGACAAAGCTGACTCACATCTGCAGCCTGCGCTGTTGCCTAGAATACAACGTGCTACGTAAGGATAGCACGAGAAGTGCTGGTGCTTTCCCGACCACCATTGCACCATTCTGTGTGCAATACAGATATATTTCGCCTGAGCTTGACTCTAGTCAGTCAGGTCTGGGACTGCTGAGATTGAACTGTTTAACGTATATACAATCCTGCGGTTGGTAGTTGTTCCTCGAGCTATTTGCCGGATATCAGTACACCCTTTCAACACCCTGTGGTGCGCAACATCAAATGTGGCGTTATGCATAGCTTTGCTTCAGCAAATTGATTGCTCTAGGTTCCGCACTGTGAAATCACCCATAATCCCACATGGATTATGGGTGATTGCAGCAGTTCGGCAAATATCACCATCGTTTCTCCTGGTCTGATAAATGACTTCACTTGGCAACTCGTAATTTATTTGGGTTCAGACCACTTCCCAATAATAATACACTCCATTTACAGACCATTCGGCTTCATAATCTCTGAACGCCGAGGTTTGATCAATCAGAGGAAAGCAAATTGAAATGGGTTCAGAGAATACACCAATCACAGCTTCAGTAATATTTCTATTCTCTCAGATGTTCGGGTAGCTGATAATAAATTCAGTGTCATCGTCAACGCAGAAGCGGCTCGCTTTATAAAGTGTTTTTTTTTTGCAACCGGGACGCTACAAAAGTAGACCGACAGGGACAGCAAACGACGCCATATTTTTTGCCGCTCTTTTGACATTTCCCCAATGGATGATTGGACGAGTATTTTTGGCTTAATTGGATGATATGGGCTTGGAGGACATGTGGTTCCAACAGGACGGCGCCACAAGCCACACAGCGAATGCCACAATCAATTTATTGGAAACCAAATTTGGAGAACGTGTTATCTCACGAAATGGTCCAGTCGATTGGCCGCCTCGGTCGTGCGATTTGACGCCGTTAGACTATTTCCTGTGGGGCTACGTCAAGTCTATGGTCTATGCCAGTGTTCGGCGTAAAGAGAACGTGCCAAAATTGTGTTTGTATTAGTGTGTTTGCACTGAACAAAATTGTTGGTTTTGTTATTATGTGCTGTGTTATACAGAGTGGACAATTATTTTTTTACTGACTGAGTATAATGTGAATTGGTGTGAACGTTTTAATAACGCAAATGTTGCAAATTCGAATCAAAGTTTTTATTTTAAAAGAATTGAAAAATATATTTTAATTAAATAAAAATAATTTTCATTCCAGTTGATTACTACCAATGATTTCGACAAACAAAATTTTATTGACTAAAATGAAAAATTTTACTAATATGTATTATTAATGTACAAGTTTATTTTTTCCGTTGATAAAAATTAGAAACAATGTGAATGTTTTAATAAAGTAAATGTTGAAAATTCAGTTTATTAGTCCTTCATTTTTAAATAGAAGTAAAGTTAACGTGCAAGTTTATTTTTGCCATAGATTAAAATTTGAAAAATACGAATGTTTTAATAAAGTAAATATGTCTAATTTCTCAGTGTACCAACTTTCCGATAAAAAGCGTCATGAACCTGCTTTGTTGAACGCTGATGAGCTACTGACACATTTTTTTCTTACTTTTGTGCTCTTTGTTATGCTGTTCGGGTTGTGTACGTGTGAAAACCCGATTGCGTTCGGGGCTCGGCCTAACCAGCCGCCGAACACTGGTCTATGCCAACCATCCAGCGACGATTGATGAACTTCGTACGAATATCGAACGTGAAATTGCAGCAGTATCGGCCGATTTATGCTTGAAAACCGCCGAAAATTAGGTTCAGCGTCTGGACTTTTGCAAGCGTGCCCGTGGTGGCCATGCAAAAGAAATCGAGTTCCATACATAATGGCATCGAACGTACTTTCACAGGAATAAAGAATTTCATTGATATCCAAAACCGCTTTTGTTTTATTTAAAAAAACTTTTGTAGCGCTCTTATTGACGGACCCAATATATTGTATTTACCTGCTGGTCGAATACCCGAAGTACGATGTAACTTCCCAGTAGAAGCAACGGGACTCGCTGACAAGCATTGTTGTTGTTGTAGCAGCTTGGAGACGCTTACTTGATAATCCTTAAGTCTATTTATATTACAGACTTCGTTCCGGCATATATCCGATTATCGCGGGAACCTTATGTTGTTTTCATCAACTCATTGTTGTCCGATTGTAAATTAACATTCTTCTGTTAATTTCAGGGAATGGATGTTATTTGAGTGTTACCATTTCTATTCACCACTAGAAGCGCTGCCTTTCTGTTAATAGTCGTCATAGTGTTATGTCTATTTTTAGCTTCCCTGTTGACTTGGGCGATCAGATGTTGTGGTAGAGGTAGTGTCGTAGTCCAGTGGGTTATTTTAGCTGCAGAAACTCGAATTTTTTTGAAAACATGAAAATCTTGATGTTAAATTTACCAGTGCCCTGGCTGGGAATCGAACCCAGCAGCTTCGGAATCCAAGTCTAACACACTAACCACCGAGCTACCGAAGGTCACGCGCTGACAAGCGTGATTATATTCGTAGTTCTAAAACCCTAGAATCAGGGAACTGGTCCTAGAGATCAGAAAAATAGTCAACGAATTTAAGCGGGAAAAATTGACGGGCTCCAAAATAGATGACATATGAGAACCTCTGTCTTACAAATCTAACCAGCTTCTTCACTACCAGAAATATGCAGATACCCGCCCCTAAATCATCTGCCACTCAGTTGACTACATGGGCAGCAGAAGTGCGGCTGCCTCTGAATGTGATAGTCGATGGTACAACAATTTCGACCGCCAACTATCCCAAAGTTCTTGGGGTCACATCCGAAAGCCAATTTAGATGTTTGGCTCACGCCACTGCCGGCAGCACTTGAGGAACCGACAAAGAAACCTTGTTTATCTCTTATAAAGCGATATGCCGGTTAGTGGTGAACTATGCAGCTCCAGTTTGGTCACCTTATGTGACCGAGACGCAGTGGAGAATGATTCAGACCTGCCAAAATGTCGACTTGAGAACTCCAATAGAGTGCCTCCTCAAGTCTTCAGAGGACCACCTACAAGAGGAGACGAAGATCGTTCATACGACGGCACAATTTCATGTTGTCGAAGCAGGGCCTACTGGGATGTTACCGCCGTAGAAATCCTAATTACCACATAGTGGATAGGCTTCCCCCACCCAGGCAGGTCAGAAGTGATATTCATTACCTAGAGCGCGAGGTCCAAACATACAAAAGAGAGTCACTAGATCAGCAAGAATATAGGGCGCAGCAGCAGTAACATCTTACAGAATGAATTTGGCAATAGGAGTACACCCTCCTCCAGTGGCACCAGAGAAAGAAAGATTGCCACGACAATCCCGAGTGATCTTGGATCAACTAAGATCTGGATGATGCAGCCGCCTCAGTTCCTGCAGGGCACGAATTGATGGCTCAGGATACATGTCCGGCATGTAAGCGGGGACCTCACGATTCAATGCACCACTTTAAATGCTCCGCCAAACCCACTTAGTTGGTAACAAGCTATGGACGCAACCAATTATCACAGATACGCAGATACAATACAATATTTGACAGACAATAATACTGCTACAACAACAACATAAAAAAATCGATTAATAAAAAATGTATAGCCTTATTAGTCTACCTATCGATGCAAATCTTTGCAAGCTATTCACCATTTTAGATATATACATCTTTAAAATTGCTAAGGTCAAGGTATTACATCTGTGGACAGACCTTCCCGATGTCGAACAGTTATTATATAGATTTAGCTCTATATAAAGGGTTTTCCAACAAGAGGTGTTATTTTGGTATTCAAAGAAAAATAAAATTTTTTGAGATAAATGATCGGATGTTTATTTAATAATAAAGAGGAAGGTATGCCATTACCAAATGGCCACCACGACCACGCCTACAGGACCATATCCTTTTCATGCAATTTTCCATAACCAAATCGCAAAGTGGCTGCCCTATGTCCTCGATAGCCTCACGCATTCTATCTTTGAGATCTTGAATCGACGCTGGGCTGTTGGCGTAGACCTTATCTTTCACGTGGCCCCAAAGGAAGAAGTCGCAAGGTGTTAAATCACAAGATCTCGGTGGCCAATTGTGATCACCTCTTCGAGAGGTCCGGAAACTTTTCCCGTAACAGATGGTTTCGTTGCTTGCGTGGCACGTAGAGCCGTCGTGTTGAAAGTAAACGTTGTCCAGATCAATACAATCCAACTCCGATCATAAAAAATCATTAATCATCTCTCGATAGCGCACTCCATTCACCGTAACTGTTGATACAACCTCATTTTCGAAAAAGTGAGCTCCAATTACCCCACCGGACCATAAACCGTACCGTACAGTCACATGTTGAGGATGGAGAGGCTTTTCAACAATAACTCTTGGGTTTTCCGAGCCCCAGATGCGACAATTTTGTTGTTGACGTAGCCACCGAGGTGGAAATGGGCCCCATCAGTCAAGAGATTTTTCGATGATTTTCGAATTTTAATAATTTCAGTGTGTTGTTGAATCGTGTATCGTTCCATTTTGAGTAATGGCGTAGTTTCTACTTGTCAAATGTCAAAGAATAAAAGCTTTAAAAGTGACAGCTACCGAAATACCGGGTGATTCAAAATAACACCTCTTGTAGGAAAACCATGTACTAGAGTCTACCACTGTGGCCTTCCTCTATCTGGAGTCGACCATTGTGGTTTTCATCTATATACTAGAGTCGACCACTGTGGTCTTCCTCTATATACTAGAGTCGACCACTGTGGTCTTCCTCTATATACTAGAGTCGACCACTGTGGTCTTCCTCTATATACTAGAGTCGACCACTGTGGTCTTCCTCTATATACTAGAGTCGACCACTGTGGTCTTCCTCTATATACTAGAGTCGACCACTGTGGTCTTCCTCTATATACTAGAGTCGACCACTGTGGTCTTCCTCTATATACTAGAGTCGACCACTGTGGTCTTCCTCTATATACTAGAGTCGACCACTGTGGTCTTCCTCTATATACTAGAGTCGACCACTGTGGTCTTCCTCTATATACTAGAGTCGACCACTGTGATCTTCCTCTATATACTAGAGTCGACCACTGTGGTCTTCCTCTATATACTAGAGTCGACCACTGTGGTCTTCCTCTATATACTAGAGTCGACCACTGTGGTCTTCCTCTATATACTAGAGTCGACCACTGTGGTCTACCTCTATATACTAGAGTCGACCACTGTGGTCTTCCTCTATATACTAGAGTCGACCACTGTGGTCTTCCTCTATATACTAGAGTCGACCACTGTGGTCTTCCTCTATATACTAGAGTCGACCACTGTGGTCTTCCTCTATATACTAGAGTCGACCACTGTGGTCTTCCTCTATATACTAGAGTCGAGCACTGTGGTCTTCCTCTATATACTAGAGTCGAGCACTGTGGTCTTCCTCTATATACTAGAGTCGACCACTGTGGTCTTCCTCTATATACTAGAGTCGACCACTGTGGTCTTCCTCTATATACTAGAGTCGACCACTGTGGTCTTCCTCTATATACTAGAGTCGACCACTGTGGTCTTCCTCTATATACTAGAGTCGACCACTGTGGTCTTCCTCTATATACTAGAGTCGACCACTGTGATCTTCCTCTATATACTAGAGTCGACCACTGTGGTCTTCCTCTATATACTAGAGTCGACCACTGTGGTCTTCCTCTATATAC